>JARFIZ010000013.1:5000000-6250000 GCA_036325965.1 Sinopyrophorus schimmeli
TTGCATGATTTTTTTCATTTAAATGCAAGAATTAAAATTAATAAAAAAGTGTACAGCTAAAGTAATTAAATTTATATTCCAATTTGCAAGAATTCAATATAATATTGAAGTTTTGCAGGACGTAATTAAAACAGATAGCCATATTCTCGTAAGTACCAACAGAACCTGTGATTTATAGACTACCAAAAAAAAACTAGTAAAAAAGCAGTATTTAAAATAAATTAGACTAAATTTTATGAATTACTCGTTTTTGAATAGGAAAATATTTACACCAAAAGGTCATTTACTGAACGTCTTATTTTATAGTCTCTATAGCATAACCTGAAACTGTTGAAATCTTAAAAAACTTGAATTTTTTTGGTTAACCTTTTTTTTTACTATGTAGCGATTGTCGGATAATGAAAATAAATACAATAGTTTTCATTGCTCGTTTATAGCTCATACTACACAATAAAGCAAAAGATATGTTTATAAAATACCAAAACATTTTAAATTAGGTACATTTCAACGAAGATATTTAGTGATACGTAGTGTTGGTGGCACTGCCTTCCACATAACCTCCTTTGTAACCGCATGTTTTAAGATTGTTATTTTAGTACAATGTGTTCAACTATTAGTGCAGATTTTCTTGAGCAACGATACACCATAAAATTTTGAGTAAAACTGGGGAAAACATTCACAAAAACTAATCAATCACAGTGTTAACGTCCAATATCTTTTAATATTAGTTAATGTTCACAGAATTAAAAGTCTAATTCCTATGAACTTTAACTATTATTTCACATAAACGTTTAACTTTTGAAAAAATCCGCTAAAAGACACCAAAGGTGTGGCGAGACAACTCATGATTCTTGCACCACGACAATACGCCCGCACGCTCGGCTAGGTCAATTAGTCATTTTTGTGAAAAAACTCAAATAATTATTCTTCCGCAGCTTCGTTACACGCTATATCTACCTCCTTGCGATATTTTATTATTTCCAAAATTAAAATGAGTCCTTTTAAGCACTCTGAAAACGGCGTCCTTTAGGACGCCGTTTTCTCAGTTTTGCTGATATCACAGACCTTACAAGTCATCTCAAATAGAATTATCCCGGATTGCTTTTTAAAAAAGTGTTTCAATCAGGGAGGGAAATACAATTTGATGGGGACAAAGACCAACAATTTGTAAAATTAATAATAAAATGTCTGCAAAATATTTACTTTATTGATTAAAAAAGCAAAAACCATTCATAACTTTGGCAGTCGTAATAAATCTCATCTATTTAGTCAGAGGATGGTGATACCAGTCTAATAACTAAAATACTACTGTGAATTTGAATAAAAATCAGTTCTATTTTCTTAAATACCTAGTGGTGTCCAAACCACTTATATGCCCAATGGTGTCTTACATTTCACACAGGTGCCTCAAATGCCGAACGTGTCAAGTTAACATTTACTAATAACACAAAATGCATAAAATTTACATACCTGGCATTCATCCAGTAGTATATCAAAGGATTTACCATAGCATTCGCCATTGCAAACCAATAAAATCCAAGATAAACATGTTGCACGTATTTACTATATAGAATCTGTCTGTCGTAATGTGTGTATATGAAATAACCATGGTAAGGTAACCAGCAAAGCCCAAAGATTAAAACGATGGAAATAAACATTCGAACTACCTAGAATAAAGTTAAGAAATCAATAAAATTTATTTTTAACATTATCTAAATGCTACTTTTGCTGATATTTTTTTTGTTATGCAGGGCCATTTTGTTAGTCTGCGCTGCTCGGGTGCAATGCATCCTTGCATGATAGTACGAAATGGCCCTATAGTTACATGCACACATAAGTAACTGTACCTACAAATATAATTACATTAAATAATTATATCAGAATGTATTGTTAAACTCATTACTGCAAATATGACAAGAAAACATAAATTACTTTTATAACTTACAAATAAAATAAGATAAATGAAATTTTAGAGTAGTAGGTGCTGTAAATACGCGATCCCTTTCTTCGGCCTTCAACATATCATATTGAAGTAGAACTCTAATATTATCGATGTGCTGATTGCGCATTATCCATAGTGTCTAATAGCTCGAATTATTCCTATACAGATTATCAGTGCGCACCTTATCCAGGACTGTTTCGTGTTGTAGTGCAAAGGGTGCTCTGAAGTGGGGGGCATAATTTAAGGAGCGAGATAATTATTGTTTTACTTTTAAAAATTATTTTTTGTTATTTCTTTTTAAGGGAAATTTTTAGGAAACGGCAAAATCAGTTTTGCCACTGAATAAGGCCAGTCCACAAAACGACCTTCACTTGAAATTATATAAATTCATGTCGTACTGAACAAACAATAATATGGTTGATCCATTCAAGATGAGCTATAGGTATAACAAAAATTAGTGCATGAAGCAAAATGCATTACTTAAATCAAAATTACCATCGTTTTTCTTAAACTTACAAAGCTGCAAAATATTTTAATATTTCTATAAATTATTATAAGTTTAAAAGATTGTTCTTCTGCAAACAATTTTGGTTGAAATTTTGTAGTGTTGGATAATCGGGAGACCATGGCATTAATTAAAAGTTACCAATATTCACATGTTTGCAGGTACTTTGTAAAACAAAAATTAGTTAAATTTTGAAAAACAGTACTGTAATAAATGATATGAAATTATAATAACTTGTAATAAAAAAACTTATTTACAAGAAATTAATTATTCTCAAAAAAGCATAAGAATTGTTAACATTTAAATGAAACATAATTTAATTAAATGAGCTATAAAACATAGTTAGGCCCAAACAGTAAAGTACAAGTTATTAAACTAAATTCTTGGTATTAGTTTTTAATAAACTATAAACATTATTATTTAATTACTGAAATTGTAAAAATATTTTATTACTGGTCCTACATATGTATGTAAGTACCCATTGCAAACTTATCAAAATAATTGACAATTATTTAAGAAAGTTGATGAGGAGTGATTGTGTTAACAAATAAAGAAATTTAATTTGGCATTGTCCTATTTTAACATCGTATACATAATTTATTTAAATTTTAATGAGTTCTCTTTAACGATATGATTGCATTTCCTGTTCTTGACAAGATGTAAAAGAGCTCATTTTTCTTATGAAAAACAAAATTTTTAACGCTTTACAACGTGCAACATTATAGAATTTTTAGCTTTTAATTAAAGCAAATTTTCTTTGAAGCAAACATTAGAAAAATATGTCTTGTTTTTAAAATTGTGTCAATCGTTAAGTCGTACTTTATTAAAAGAAAACTCTTATGTTATTAGTAAAAATTTTTTCATGTATTCAATAGTTTTTACTTTATTTGCGGTGTATGTAGCTGTTTGCCATTAATTGTATTGAAATGTATCTATTTACAATCAATAAATACAATAAGCGTAGGTGTTTGCTTGAAAGTAATTTGTTTCAAATGACAGGAATATGTAAGGGTGTCAATCAAAGTAAGGAAATGTATTTGTGGACGTCAATTCCATCGATAGAATTCTGATAAACGAGCAGTTTATTTGTCTATAAAACGAAACGTTTAACTACCGTTTTATAATCTTTTTATTTTTATTGTGTCTTATCTTACCCCCATTAAATTGACGCTTTGGATGCTACAAATACTGTACTATCGTATTATTCGTTTTGCCTGAGTAATCTAAACTACATTTATCTTGAGGTTCTTTATGCATCGTCGATTTTTTTTAAAATTTTCGAATATCCAAGAAACTTTTTTTAAATTTTTATCAAATTATGTCAGGTTTTAAATAATAATTCATGTAGTTCAAAAATAAAATTTTCATCAATAGATGAGGTATTTTGATATCACATATACTCAGTGAAATAGCAATTGCACACCAAGCAGGACAATAAATTTATTGATCAAACTTGGCACAGACGCTTAACTACTCAAGGTTATTAATTGATTAAAATTTGGTTAAATTGATTAAGTGATAAAGACATATTTACTGCTGTTTTTTTATACTATATTATCACATGCATTTTTTTGAGTTTTTGTTTCTGTCATTATTATTTTAATTGTTTGCCTTTGGTTTAACTTGTTTGAGCATGTGATTACAGCTAGAATAAGGCAGCGTAACAATTACCTCCAGTTGAGCGAACGTGAAAGAGACTGAATTGTTAACTTTCTAGAACTTGGTTTTTTGTTCAGAGCAGAGTTTCCCAAAGTGAGATACGCAAACCCCAAGGGGTTTGCCAATTAATAGTAGAGGTTTTAGGACAAGATTTACTGGCTGGATTGCGCATGTCACACGCATGCTGGCGCTTGCGCGCTCACTTACGATGTAAGACAATTATTAGGCAATTCAAGTTGATGAATCAACAGATTTTATGAGCTGCCAACTTTATTTAGTTTTATTAGATGTTTATAAAAGTAAATCTTAAGATTTTCTGTTATGCCAAGACTTTGAAATTTGTGGTCAACGGAAAGGGTGTTTTTTTCGCCGTCGATGCTTTTTTTCTTAAACATGGTATAAGTATATCGGACAAGATGTATTGGTATGTAGACTAATAGTGTCAAGGCTAAGACAGGAAGGATATCTGAACTAATTACCAGGATTAAAAATGTTGCTTTTGCGGTCTAAATGGTAGTACTTATTGTGCATTGCACAGTAAAGCACTGGCGTTCAAAAAATTCTAACGATTTGAAAACAACGCTGAAAATGGCAGTAAAAATAATAAATTAGTTAAAAATGCGTCCGCTCAATTCAAGACTCTTCACATTGTGATGCAAAGACATGAGTACTGAACATGTTTCATTACTACACTAAGGGAAAAAATTAAAGGGTCAAAAAAATTTCCGATATTTTATATGTTCTTTGACAGGCTGTATTTCAGTAAAAAATAATCGTATTTAAAATTTAAAAAAATCATTTTGAAGCTCCAAGATTCTAGTTTTCAGATCTCTTATTCAAAAATTTTTAGGAGCCACTGTTATTGTGCAATCTTAAGCAATGACGCGCAAGGTAAATTTTGCAATTTTTTTTCTTTTTCGTTGAGACTTCACGGACTTACAAATTTCTTTTCAGCTAAACCATTATATGTAACAAATAGCCTGTTTATTCAGCTTCAAGTTTCTTTTTTTAAAACCTTGATACAATTTTTTTTTACCGAGATACAGGACGTTAAATAGAAATTCATCTTTTGTATTCCATCATTGATATCTCAGTAACCAAAAGTCGTACGGGAAATTGCAAAAAAGTTTTGGAAACTGGAATAAACGCACTTTAAGAAACTGGTATGACCTTTATGAATTTTTTTTTCTATCTTTAACATTAATTTGAAAACACATAAAAAAAAGAGTATATTTGGATTTTTAGAAAATTGACGGCTAAGTTACAAATATTTAAGAAATGACAAATGTTAAGCGTGACTTTTATAGCTGAATATACCCTAAAAAACTCTGTGAAGAAAAAAATTTGCAAAATTTTTCTTGCGCGTCATTGCTTAAGATTGCACGTTAACAGTGACTTCTAAAAATTTTTGAATAAAAGATCTGAAAACTAGACTCTAGGAGCTTCAAAATTATTTTTTTAAATTTTAAATACGATCATTTTTTACTGAGATACAGCCTGTCAAAGAACACCATAAAATATCGAAAATTTTTTTGACCCTTTAATTTTGTCCCTTAGTGTATTACACTGTGAAGTACGAAGTTTGTCAAGAGACAGAATATTAGAGCGCCTTGTCGAACTTCGAAAAAAATGTTTTTTTTTATGGGATATTGATTTGAACTTCCAGTTAAAATTCAAAGATGAAATCTGTTTTAAAAGAGTAATATATTTAGATAATATTTTCTCTTATCTCAACGAAACGAATGCTTTAATGCAAGGTTCCGCATGCAAAGTATTCATTGATCAGGCATAAAAAAAAACTGGTGCGTGTACTTATGTACGCGCATTAGAAGTTTGACTTCATTGTCGTTATTGAATTAAATATAATCACGTGTCATGTTGCGTACCTTGCGTTAGAGTATAGCTAGACCAGCGGTAGCGAACGAATAGCAAGCGTCCAACAGATGGCACGTATAAATATTTTTCTAGCACGTTATCGATTTTTTAATTGTATCCCCATTTTACAACAAAAAACGAAAAATAATTGTCGGTTTAATAATGGACTTGGAAGCAATTCAATATGATCAGCTGTTGGACACCAGTAGAAAGAACGCATAATAATAAATAAGAAAAATTTGGAATGCCGTTCCCGATATTTATAACTGTTTAAAAAAAAGCAAGTGCTGTACTGTCTATTTTTTCAATTTATGCTTACAAGTGGTTGGTTTCGGCTATAAAGTTTATAACAGGTGGTTATTGAAATAAGCCATTTGGTATCCAAAATACACAACACAAATCTCATTCATAACAGTAATAATTAGTATCAATTTTTATATTGCATAATGTATTTTATAAAGACGTTTTGTTTAAAACGTCTATTTTTTTATGAGCTCTATTGTGAAAATACTGTTCTTAACATCGAAAAAAAAATCACCTTTCAGCTCTTAATTGTAATTCAGAGTAGCCGCTAGTTGATTTTAAAAATTTTCCATTTATTTAACATAAAAATCTACAATTTTTGTTTCAATTAATTATATCTATATCTCTGCTGCCTTTTATGCAATCGTCTTGGTCTCAACGGCAAACTGTAGGGAAAATATCAATCTTTAAAATTGTCCAAAGTTCGATCTCTGTAAATTAAACGGTTTCACCGCTAAAAAATCCTACAATCAATTTTATCGATTTTTGCATGTTTCTCATAAACGATTTGACTTGCCAGAATAAATTAAATGAAAATTTTGGATTTAATAAAATTTTCTACGTAAATAGTCCAAAAAAAAGAGGAAGCGTGGCGCAAGTGGTTTAGTGTTTGGGCTGCTGCGCTAGCGAGGTGGATTCGAAGTGGTTCGAATCCCCGCGCCGACCTTCGAAAATTTCGCGCTCCTCTTCTCTTCGCAAGGCTGAGCACCTGGCAAGAGTAAAACTGCTCGAAAATTTCCCTAGAAATTGCCGTGGTTCGCAACCCACGTAAAACTGTAGGTGCCTTGAATCTTTGAAACACTACAACATTCACAACAAAGTTTCAAGCGGGGAAAACGCCTAAACCTGATACAGGTATAAAAAGGCGCCAACAACAACAAATAGTCCAAATAGTAAAGCCATTAGTTTATCATGTATGGCAGGGGTGGCCAACAAGTCGATCGCCATCGACCGGTCGATCGCGCGACCAATTTTGGTAGATCACTCACAAGTCCTATGAGGGGACGAATTCAATGCCAAATGTTTCTGCAAGAGTGCACGTCGGTATAAAAGCACATTGCATAAACATCCCCCTTCTTACCTAAGAAATAGGTCGATCGCGACACAATTTATAAATAAAAAGTAGATCTTATGTGCACAAAAGTTGGCCACACCTGATGTATGGTAAGTACATTTAAACGTATAAAAACCTAAAATACCTTTGTATTATCGAGATTATCTTATTAAAAATTCCATATTAATTTCCAAATAACAGTTTATTGTAATATACAATAAACTGTACTAGTTTGTAATAATAAAGCGGCTGTGTACGCATGCTAATCGTCACAATAATCAATTTGGATACGATTTTCAGTGATGTTTGGGATAAAATTGGACTAACATTTAGTGTTTGTTCCATTTAAATCGGTTGACAAATAACAAAGATTTTGCAATAGATAAATACATGAACGGTGTTTTTAAGTCTAAGTAGCGCAATTTAAGAATGTACGAGCAGGGTACTGGGTGGGGATAGACAAATCCGGGCGCGCGGTAAAGAGGGTATGGCCGCAGCATTTCGTATGGCAACACTGTGATTATTATGATTATTAAGGCAATGTTATCAGTAAATTCAAAATAAACGTTGAGTGTAACACATGCGAATATAAAATTATGGAAGGTGAAATTAAATAGAAAACTATCTATCGGGATAAAAATTTACCAGAATTCCTAAAATTAGGTTAGTATTTTTGACACTAACTTTGCTTTAATGGTCTGTAGTGTTGCCATTTAGTTTAAGAGCTAACAAAAGTAAGCTAATTTTCGTAAATATCTTTTAAGTTAGTCGGTTTAGTACGGTATTTTATTTTTTATTATCTTTATGAATGTCTTAACTTTTAATTAGATAGTTTTATTTTCATATTCTGGGACGAATTTGGGTGAAAATTATGAAAACATGTCGTCTATCCGTCACTTTGCCATAAGACTAATGTTAAATATGCTTACTTTTGAAATCAATTATTTCATTAAATAGTCGGTCAACCCTCTTCAAATTTTGAGAATTTTTTTAGACGTATTTAAACTACATATAAAAAAAAATCAAGCATTTTGAGCAAAATGACTTTCGTGCTCATACATCCTTAAGAAAATCATAAATTATTATATTTTCTTGGTTGCTGTCAAAATGATAAATGGAATCTAAACATTAAATATACTTTTGCAAAGCTAAGGTAGGTCAGCTTGTAAATAATAATATAAATATTTCAATGTTAGCATTCATAGTGTGGAATTTTCGTTAGCTGTGCGCATGAACTTCTGTTGACTTGAATAGGCGACTGTACTAAATCATTTTCATTGGCTGATCGCTTGCAACTTCAGTCACCATACTGGCGAGTTTACTGCTTTATATCTGTTTGCCAAGCAAGCGATATTACCGTGCATGGACCAGAGAAAATAAAAACGTCGTAGAAGTCGATCCGGAAGACAAAAACAAACCTATAAAGTGCAGGACCTCTACTTTTGCCTTATGACATTAAAAAACTGATTCATCAGTACCACATTGATTACTCATCAATGGTTTCGGAATAAAGGTCGTTGTAATCCTTCAAGTGTTGTCTGCACGAGAGTTTGACGAAGACATGCAAAGCGACGCAATGTAAACTCTGTTAAAAGACATGTATGTACACCGAATTGTTGAAGTTTGGTATGATGTGCTTCAACATATGGGATTATATCGTAATTGGTATTTATTAGAGGCAATATGATATTCATATTCCATATTTTTAGCAGCCGAAAAACTGTAATTTCCAGCAGGATAATGCTCGTTTTTTATATTGCAAGAATGTCTCTTAACTGTTTTGGAGATGCGTATGTCAATCTCTTGCCAAGATCACCCAAATAATAGGAAAAAGATTGACAAATTTAGCTAATTCTATGAAATTCTATGAAGATATCAATAACTTTCTGGAATCAATGCCATGAAGAGTGCCATATGGTGTAGTGAGGGAGACGCCGTTCAATCCATTATTAATAAAAATTAGGTTCATCTTCAAATTGTATTTTTTTAAATTTTAATTACCTTTGAATAATTAAACGTTTCTGCCAAGTTTTACCAAAAAATGTTTTGTTTTTCTGGTTGGTGAAACTTCTATGTCACTAAATATATATCTGCTGTTAGGTTCGATTATTATTTTACTTTGGAACTTATATTTTTTTAAATTTAAATTATTTAAACTAAAAACGAGCATAAAGGAAATAACTCATAGTTAATAAAATATTATATATGTAGATGGTGTACCCACTACTTAAATTAACATCAGTGTGTTTTACAATTTGCTAGATAAATATATTGCTAGTTTATGTTATGAAAAGTTATGTGTTTAGGTATAACATTATGTTCGGGATGCCTGCTCCCTTTCAAAAGGTGACACTTAATTCTGAATGATTTATTTAATGACATTTTCATATTGCTATTTCTCCTAAATTTAGCTATATTATGTGTAGAGCAAATCATAGCTAAAGAAATAAATATCTAGTAACAAGTTTTTTTTTCCTTCCTTTCAGTTCTTGAATTTTGAATAAGATGTTAAAAAGATTTTCTGTGCATATAACCAAGAATAAAGATTATATTAAGCAATTATTAAGCTACATAATAAAGCTTTTAAGGTGTTCAGAAAATTTTGAGAGCAATATATCCTACAAACAACCTAAGTGAAAGGTTTATTCGATCCAGTTTCTAAATTATAATTGAAGTTCGAATTTATTTAGGATTTCTGTAAGATTGAAACGAAGATCTATTTTATTTTATTCCGATGCATATAATAGAAATATATTAACTGCAAGTTGTTTTTTTTTAGTTAAAACGTTTAAATTGGATTTCTTTTAGAAAAACTTGTTTTGGCGATCTAAATGAAGGTTTTGTTTGACATTGAAAACCTTTATATTGAGATAGAAGTCGTAAGACTTTTCTTAGAGTTTGTTAAATGGGAAAACAAGGAGCAGAAGTATTTGTGAAATGAAAAACTTTATTAAGTTAAAATCAGGGAAAGCTTTTAAGACGAAGGAAAGGAGATATACAAAAGCAATTTGTAACATTTTTTAAACGTTGTTAAGTGATTATTATCCTTATTAAATATTTTAAAGAATTCTAAATTATACGTAAATAAAGTGTTTTATTTATATCTTTCAAGTTCTTTTTAGTTGAATTGTTTGCAAACAAATACAAATGGTTCAGCGAAACGTTGCTTTTTAACCATTGTCTTATTTGGAATTTATAGGTATGTAGGTAGTTGTTTTTTTCAGAGAGAAATAGAACCAATCCATTAAACAAATTAGTTTCTTTGTGATCTTTTTATAAGTAAATAAAAATAATATAATCTTATTTTAACAATTATTTACATTCAACATAATTTTTTTTGAATGAATATCAGATAACTTTTAAAATATAATAAATTATTTTTATTATTATGTTTCCAACCTACAAAATATTTTTAAAGATCTATTAATATATTTTGTTAAATTCCTTTTTCAACATACTAATTTTTTTTGATATATTTAAATACCGGGTGTTCCAAAATCAATGGACATATTTTAAATGAAATCTTTTATAGGAAAGATTTAAAGCAATACATACATAGTATTGAAGAATTTTGCGTAATCGGTTAAAATCGCTCATGAAATACTTGTGAAAATGTCAAAATATTTAATCCAATAGCATATTTTTGTGCTAGAACAAATATCAAGACATCGAGTTTTGCGAAGGGAATGCACAAGTTTTTGTATAAAACCCAAATTGTTACGCTACTGACTGATGTCAAAAAGAAGCAAAGAGAAGACTTCGCCAACAAAATGCTCGTCAGTAAAGAAAATTCAGAGATAAGCTTTGACAAGATTTTTTTTTCTGACAAGGCACATGTTTACACAATTGGCTATGGCAACCAGAGATGCTTCAAAACGTGTCCCAGAATTCTCAAAAAACGCCAGGGTCACGTTGTTGTTGCTGGTCTGGCCACATTCGAAAATGTTATTTCATAAATTGTTTTTAAAACTATTCGTAACACTATCTTTACTTTTTTTGTAACCTTTATACTTTTTTAATAAATTGAATTTCAAATAAGTTCATTAATTTTGGAACACCCGGTAGCTTTAAAAACACACTTTTACGATGCTAAAACTTAAGGGAGAGTTACCTAATTTGGACCACTAAAATGGTTGTATTATATTTACGGGTACAAGAGTGTTTTTAAGAAAAACCGGCTAGTAGAAATTTATTGGACTATTTAAAACTTTAAAATACACAATTCATTGTTTTTTAAAATTTAACTCACTGGCAGATTGGTTACAAAAAAAGTAATATTGTATTTTTGGTCCAATTAATATAAAACACTTTCTTAAAATCGATCAATGCATTAAATTTAAATTACATCCGATTTTTTTATTCACAATTTAGGCAAAATATTTTTTCTATGTGTATTTACTTCAGCATACTAATTGTAAGTATGCACTAAAATTTTAGATTGCGTCAAATTTATTTATTAACTGATTTGCAATAAAATGCAAAGTTATGAAATTTTATAATAATGGTTTGGATCTTAATTTATAGCTATTCTTTTTTCGTCATAGAAAACCAAAAATTATAATTAAATGATAAAAAAAGAGATCTACACCGAATTATGCTGCTCCAATTTAGGAAAATGGCCGTGGTTCAAATTAGGCAATTTTATAAAAAATTAAACAAATTAATATTATCTCTTTATTTGACTTTTAATGATAAAACTTTTATCGGCAATTATTATTATATAAAACGTTCTTACTGAGCAATCACTTATTTTGAACAGCTTGAGAGCTTTTAATAGTTCTTAAAAACTTCAATCAATAATTGTAAAAATGCAAATTACTGATAAGCTAAAACTACAGTGTGATGTCATTCCATTTATTGTATTAGCGACGGTGTAAAATATTTGTAGTACGGCAAAGTACGTAAATTAAGTTGGTGGTCCAAATTAGATACCGGTCCCAAATACGAAAGCCCTCTCCTATCTACATATGTTGATAGGAAATAATTAATTACGGTATTTTACAAACAGAAAACATGTAAATTACACTACCTTGTAACGAATTGACATTTAACAAGGTTTACTAACGTGATGCGATATAACTTTATATTTATTTGGTTATCAATTTTAGTAGGATATTAAACAGAACCAGAAAAAAAACTAAAATTGGCTTTCCTACTTCCAAATTATTATTAAAGAGCAATTTTCTTTTATAGAGTATTCTATACGCCGCTTTTGTGATATAATGCACTGCAATATTAAATTACGATTTTTTTCTAACTCCAATTTTATTTATATGGTACTGAAAAGCTACGCTTTGAACGATATTTTTTATTGATAATAAAATAGTGTTTTTGCCTCGAAATAAGAAATTAAAGTTTATTAACCAAAGTAGGCGTATTTGAATTTAAGAGTATGACAGATATATTACCATCATTACAGTTTAAACATATAATAGAATAAAGATACTACGATATGAAAAATGTTTACCTTTCTTTTAGATCGTATAGCTTCTACTTGTCTTTGTGTCATTTCTCCGATTGATCGGGAACCCCACAACACTCTACCCATTGCAGTATAGCAGCCAATCATTAAAATCATGGGCACCACATATGTTATTATGAGAAAAAGTACTTGATACCTGTAATAAAATAGATATATTTAACAGTAATTCAATTTCATTAATTTTGATACATACACGAATAAAAAAATATCGTCAAAAAAACTATCTAACGTGTTCTCAAATGACGTATTGTCAGAACAACGATTTGATTGGCTAATTTAATGATATTTATAAGTTACTTTGACAGTTCATAGTATCATCAAAATAGCACTACATATTATTATACTTATAATAAGGATCAATTTATTTGATTCAAGCGTTCAACGAAGAACTCCCGTGAACATGTGCAGTTTCCCTCGTGTAGGTAACTGTACAGTCAACTTGAAGATTTGTATAGCTAAAATAGCGATACGTATGGTAATTTAAACAATTTTTTTTTCCGTGCATAACCGTTAAATCATCATGACTAAAACAATAATACGTATCGTTATTTTGAGGATCCGCAATAAAGAAACTCTGTATAGCTAAATTAACTATACGACGTATTTCTGTGAAAGATGGCTATACTACGTATAGCTAAAATAACGATACGTGTGGTCATTTTGACGATATTTTTTTCTCCGTGAAGGATCGTAGCAAGTTTAGAACATGTCTTAATTTGTAAGTGTACAAGTATAGTTCCATATGTAAATCGCAACTTTTAATAACTTAAATACATACAGAAAGCAAACATGCGCAAATTTGAGAATTATAATATTCGATAGAGAGTAGCTTTCCAAATAACGAGAGTAGATCAATCGCGAATTTTTTACAGTTCTATGGAATATTCTGGAACACAACTTGGCCAGTATATAAACCACTGAGATGATAATGGAAGTCAGTTGCGGAGAGATCTTCATCCGATTCTGTAAGCTCGCGTTAGAAGTATAGAATGAGTACAAGTTACAGAAGTCGGAAATGTCAAAAAATCAGATTTAAGATAACCGCGAAAAGTAAAATACTCTCATATCCTACGAAAAAACAAAATCAATGGTAATCTCAAAAAATCCCATTAAATGCAAGCGACCAATTGATGACCACATTATCTAACAGGTATTGATTTTTAACTACTTAGGAGTGGATACATCAATTGATAGAGACTTAATCGATGTGGAAAGAAGCCCAACAAATAAATCTACAAGAATTGCGAGTTACTTTAGATAGATTATATGGCGAAATAAATACATGAGTATAAAAAGTAAGACTCGGATATACAAAGCTTTCATTAGATCTATGCTTACCTATGCAGTTAACACAAGAGCGAACACGACAATAATAAAAGAATACTAAGAACAACAGAAATAAAGATATTGAGAGCTATCAAAAGTGTAACACTGAAAAACAAAATACCAAATAACACAATTACAAAAACTGTAGTAAAAAAGAGAGATTACGCAGTCTATGTTGGAGAGATCATGTAGATAGGATGAGCCCAGAAAAACTAGGTAATTGAGCCAAGTCATAAAAGCCTAACACTAAACGTCCAGTAGCAAGACCACCAAAGTGATGGCGTAAAGCACGCAATTAAAGTCTGAAGGAAAAAGATCATAATAGAAAAAACAGAACATGTTCTGTAATAAGAGGAAGAAGAAGATGAAGAAATTGAAAGGTAATGAAGATTTTTCTGGCTTTTTTTTTAATTGTCTGTCAAGTATACGAAATGAGCTTATATTGTATGTAAATAGAACATGTGTAAATATGGGGGTACTCCAAATTAAGACTCTTGACATACTTTATATTAGGACTACTGCATCGATAACATTAAATTGCAATTTTATAAACAAAACTAAAATATATGTGAGAAACCGTTGTTACAGTACAAAACATGTCATTTATAGATCTGGTTTTACACTAATAAATAATTAATTATTTAGGTAATTTAAATTATAATTATATGATCTTTTCGATAGTCAAAAATCTATTGCTTGTGGAGGGTTTGAAATTTTTAACAGATACCATAAATAGGTATATACATTATCTATTGTTATAATCAGTAATAATGGCGCTTTAATATTTTCAGTAATTACAGGATACTACAAAATCTTCAATTATTCAACTATACAATTATGTAGTTAAAAAAATTGCACACACTGTTTCTTAGAACGATCTGCACACTAGTGATTACCCAGTTGCATAGACCAAAAAATTCTAACTTGTTGGATTCTGTGGGCGATTTGATTATTGCGGGTAAGAATAGAACGTGCTTGTTTAGATATAAATGAAATAATTTAGGATTTCTTCACTAATGTGAAAATAATTAATTTTGTTTAATATTTTTTAAATTGTAAAGAATTATATAATATCTACAAGCCTTCTGCCATTTAAAAAATAAACTCCAAAATGTTCTGTCTGTTTTCTTTTTAAAAGCAGCGCATAAACGGGCATATTCTCAACATAATCGATTAGGAAAATGAGCGCAAAAAAACTTTAAAGTTACCGGTGGGCCCTGAGAGAACCAGCGGCCAACTTTCAGAAGCCTAGATTTTGTAATCACAAAGATAGAAAAGTTAGCAGTGCGATGGGGTATCTGAAATCTTAATTTTATCCGCAGTACAAAATTTTCATGTAAATTTCTAACAGGGCAGCACTGCTTTAGCTATAAAGAAATAAATTAATTTCAAAATAATGGCTAATATGCATAAACTTTGGTAGGTTTTAAAAAAAAATGTAAACCTTAAACAAAAACAATTTTAGTTTTTCTTATTTTAAAAAATATGGATTTTCCAATGATTCCTATAATAGAATGAAACACACTGATATAAAAAATATAATTATTCAAATCTTATTAAATATATGACGTCAAACTAAAATCCATTATATTACATAAGGTTCATTAAAGTTAGTGTCTTAAGTGTTATAAAGTGTTTCTGCAGTCGCTATTGTCTGTTCTGAAATGGCATTCTAAATGTGACAAAATAATAATATTCAACAACAAAACGATAATTCCTTAATAAAATTTATTTTACGTAAATTATATAAATCCATTTTAAATACAAGCGTTTATTTATTATTTAATTATAATTATATTAATGTGATACAAAACAATAAATATTTTACTAGTTTTGAAAAGCTTACTGTTTTTTAAAACATTCATTTATGCTTTTTGGATAAAATTAAACGATTAATATAATGATTAATTTAATCAAGATCATCTTATATTTGAGCTAATAGCCTAATTCCTTATTCAAAATATTATAAAATAACCATCTTCAAAAATCTGCCTTTATTTTATAATGTTATTATGTCATTTGATCAAACATGTCTATCTCATACTTAATTTGGTTGTATTCGGCATTTTTTTTATAAAACATGTAATGCACATTTCTGCTGCTATCGATAATAATTATCGATAGCATCAGATTTATGCATTGTTTGAGCAGGTGACAACGTACATAGAACCTATAACCGGATAGACAAGTGTATGCGCGGAAAAAGCGTTTGTAGATATAAAATATTATATTAAAAAAACACGTTTACCCCGATAAGGGAGCAGTTAAAAATAACTGCAGTACAGGCGAAGACAATGAAGAAAACGAATTAAAAAAAAATATATATTCGAAAAACAAGTTAGGTTATTATTACCACGTTAAACTAGAAAAAGTTATGTAATAGAACAGAAATGGATATATGCTACTGATAAAATGTAACGAAATAATAAAGATGTGAAACCGTCAAAATCACGCCAGTCACAGCTCTAATGTTATAGGCTAAATCGGAAATATAATTTGAACCATTGAAAGTAAAGCAAAAGTTTTCAAAGCACAGGATGCATATATTAAAAATTCCATGTTCGAGCGTCGCGTTATTTAAAATTTGATCAAACATGTCTATCTCATACTTAATTTGGTTGTATTCGGCATTTTTTTTATAAAACATGTAATGCACATTTCTGCTGCTATCGATAATAATTATCGATAGCATCAGATTTATGCATCGTTTGAGCAGGTGACAACGTACATAGAACCTATAACCGGATAGACAAGTGTATGCGCGGAAAAAGCGTTTGTAGATATAAAATATTATATTAAAAAAACACGTTTACCCCGATAAGGGAGCAGTTAAAAATAACTGCAGTACAGGCGAAGACAATGAAGAAACCGAATTAAAAAAAAATATATATTCGAAAAACAAGTTAGGTTATTATTACCACGTTAAACTAGAAAAAGTTATGTAATAGGGCAGAAATGGATATATGCTACTGATAAAATGTAACGAAATAATAAAGATGTGAAACCGTCAAAATCACGCCAGTCACAGCTCTAATGTTATAGGCTAAATCGGAAATATAATTTGAACCATTGAAAGTAAAGCAAAAAGTTTTCAAAGCACAGGATGCATATATTAAAAATTCCATGTTCGAGCGTCGCGTTATTTAAAAAAATACTTTTCATATAATTGCAAAGATGTAAAAGGCAAATCGCAAAATGCTGAATTTAGTATTGAAAATGTTTCTATTTGTGCTATGTTTTAATACAAATTGATACACTTTAATGATATCATTAAACGAGCATAGATCGACAAATTTTAATGGGATTCAAGTAATTGAAATGACATGTTGACGCGAACTGCTGCACAAACAAAATTTCTCTAATCTAACAATAGGATCTTGGTATTATCGTAAAATACCAAGATATTAAAATGTCAAATCCGACGTCAAACACATTATTAATTAAACCACAAAAAAACGCAATTAGAAGGATGACTGCAATTCAATATCAACGACAATCACATTGTTTAACTGTTAATTTGGAACCAATATGCGCAATATATTACCCAAGATTTGTGTAACAATAGCTCTAATAATGATTGAACACTATTCCCCGATTTATAGAAATCCTGTATATTAGATTTATGTCTCATTCCATGTATTTCCTTTTATAAATTAAACGGTAAACTAGTAAAATTTGGAAAATGTTTCAACTATGAACAGTGAAATACATACCCATAAAGTGAAATGTTTTATAGTTAAAAAATGTTTTAAAATGTATTTTTACTGTGTTATACCGTATACGGATGAGGAAATAAAGTCAACTTATTTTTTTATGTTATGCAGGCAACATAAAAATATTTATAAAGATATTTCCATTTTAAAATACTTTTTTAAACTGGTATTTACCTAAGTAAAACTCTAAAACACAAAAAAATTTCTAAAAAATAAAATTGGGTCGCGTGACTCAGAATATTTTTCGCCCATGTTGTATAATCATTTTCTAATCAATTATCAATAATTACATTAATCTATTAAAATAAAGGATACCTATAAGTATTTATTGATCTTTTTATCAGTTATCCTTTATAAGCTACAGTCATACAGATTGTTCTAAATTCAAAATTAATATGCAGATATCTGGCTAGTTTGAAGTTAAAAAACATCTAATAAAGGTATTCTTGTCGACTTTGTTTGCACAAATCATAATGGCTCAAGCAGATTATAGCTTATGTTAGATTGATTAGCTTCCAGCTTACATAAACCTTTAATATTTTAACAACTTACAACTCGAAGTTAAATTAACTGTACATGCAAACAATAATTATGTCATCTTCCATCACCTTTGTCATGAATAATACAGGGTGTTTGGCGGGCGAATGCAAATTTTGTAAGAGATGATGGAGGAAATCATTTGCAACATCTTGAAGTAAACATGATTTAGTAGCAAATATCGTAATTTCTGTGAAATAACGTTTTCGATATTTTTTTTATTCAAAAATGAAATGAAAATTGTTATAAATTACTTTGTTAAGAGTTTTAAAAATTACAAATTTACTGAAGGAAAAGTAAAAGTTGATTACAAACTTACACATATTGTCCTTTTTCCAATGACATGTTGCATGAATCGTAATAATTTGTAATGTCGTATTAAAAGTTAAGTGTAATGATCAACATTAAATTTATACAGGGTGTCACACGAATGGTTACTGTAACTTAACCGGGTAATACACCAATCAATTAAATTCTGTAAATACGCGAGCGATTGTTTCTTAGCCTGTTATAAAAACATTTCAAAATTTATTATTGCAGTATCCTAAAATTTTTAACCAAGCAGTGCAATTTAAGAAAATCATAAACATTATATTTTATTGGTAGCTGTCAAAAATTTAGATTTCAATGGGCAGGAAGTAACGCTTTGTTTAGTTTCTATCAATGGCGATTTATGTTTTAAGAAAAGGACGGTAGATACTAGATTTGAGTTTAAAAACCATAATAAATGCAGTTTAAATTTTATGACGTTTTAGAGAGGCAAAATTTGAGGGGTTCCTGAACATCTATTTTGCTGTCTGTTCAGTTAGAAAACTTATGTCCAGAAGATCGGTGCGCTATATATATATATATATATATGCGTGTTGTGTGTGTGTGTGTGCGTGTGCGTGTAGGTGCGTGTGTCTGTGCATGTGTGATTGTCCACCAAAGCAGGACGAAATGGCAGGACGTGAGGATATTAAAAAAAAAGCAAGGTAAAGCTTATTATAAAAAAATAGGTTTTTGTGTAATCTTTTTAAAAGAACTTTAAAGGGCATATGGTTATAAGCGTGTCAAAATTGCCGGGGGAAATATACGCCACTTTGGGAGTACGTAAGGTACTTATGAAGTACAGTGGTACCTCGATATACGAGTTTAATTCGTTCCGTAACCTTGCTCGTATGTCAAATTTCTCGTATCTCAAAGCAATTTTCCCCATTGAAATTAATTGAAATGCCATTAATCCGTTCCAGCTCCCAAAACATCACCTCAGTTGTTTTACCTTAAGTGTTTTTGAATAAGAAAATGTATTTACAAAAGAAACATTTATAATGTTTATAAATAACAAATACATATTCTATAAAACATAATAAAAAAAGTGAAGTGCTTACGGAAGCGCTTAATTTTCATTACTGGTCTTCGCTTTTTCGTCACGCTTTGCTCATTTTTACCTGCAGATAGTTTAAAAAACTGTCCTGTTTAAAGTTATCTCAAAGCAAAATATCGCTCGCTCGGCGGCTCGTATCTCAAAACACTCGTATGTTAGGGCACTCGTATATCGAGGTACCACTGTATTAAGATCGTGAAAATCTCAGATTTTTAACTCAGCCTGTTTTCAAGAAATTAAAAAATACTAAAAATTTAATTTTTTTACTCAGGAACGGCTTAATCGATCTTGATAAAATTTGAGTGTGTTATAGTATCGCAGGACAAAATAACAGTCGTATAAGATTTCATGATCCAGTAAAAAAAATTCAAAAATATTTTTTATGTGTATATTTGCAAATATGAAATAATTTTTAGAACCTTACACTCTTTTATATAATATATATTTTTCAATTGATTCTACGTGGTGCGCCCCAAAAAATAAAAACTATATTTTACTATAAAGGACATAAGTAGATTACTCGCAGAGGAATATCGGAATCATCTTTCGAGAGTAGTTGGTTGTAATAACTACGTTGATCGTGCAAGTTTCAGATTTTTATTTTAGTTATGTAATAAATAAAAAATCATTTTTAAATACGTTTTAACCGATTTTAATGAAATTTGGACACATTATAGATATAGGTATAAAGGCTATACTCCGCAGAGGAACAGCTTATAATCTTAATAATAACACAGGTCAACACGAATTTTGTCTTAGATAAGAGAGTATGAAATTTCGATAGATCTATCGATAGTTAGACAAAAAATAAAATATGTCCCGATAAAGTTTGCTTTTGTATGCAGGAGAACGGTTGATATATATTTTAGAAAATCCATATTTTCAATTTTATTTATTGATAAATAGAAAGAAATATATTTATATATAAATTTTATCAACTTTTACTATCATATCAAATTACAAAATAGTGAAAAGGAATATAAAAGTGAACCTTATTACTTTTTTTCATGTTTATAAGTACTTTCTCTCAGTAAACCCTAAATGTATTGCCCATTTTACTTTTTCACCTCGATATCAACCTAAAGTAAATAAATATAAAAACACATTTATTTATTTAATAAACATATGATTTTTAGATTTAAGACTTTCGCGGTATTTTAAAAATACCAGAATTATTAAATGCTTTTTTATATACGGCAACTCAAAAAGATATTATTATTATAATTACCACAAAAGCAACTTTTAAGGAAAATGGGTGTTTTTCCTTTATTTTGGAGCATAATGAATAGAAAATCATAAAATAAATTTTAGAACAAAGACAAAAATTCTTTTGCCGAGCTGTGTAATCATTAGAAACAGGCAACTTTTTTAAAATATTCTTTTTAATTTATGATAACGTTGTGAAACACTTTGAAACTAATTGTTTTTATCTTTTCGATGTAAAATAACAAATCAAATACTTAAATAGATTAAAATAGTATGCTACATTAAAAAATACTAATAACCCATTTCTTTATAAAAACCGGAAGTAGAGCAAAATTGATAGTTATTGCAGCGGATAGATCATATAAATTAAACAAGTTATGTTTCTTAAAACAATTAGTATCTTGCTATTTTAGATAAGAGGGTTGACATTATTTCCGATTAAATCAAAACTAAAACAAACAAAATTAATATTGATGCCAATGAATAGATTGTATAAAGTAAATAATTTTTTATACATGTACTTTTTTTGAAAATCGTATTAATGTACCAGTTATAAGTTCGTGGCATTTTAAATAAGACACCCGGTATGTTATTCTACATCAAATACTATTATGCGAAAAACATTTTTAAAGAGTGAAATGAACCCCAAAGTTAACCACCTTAGGGCATGGTTTTAAGGTTTCACATACTTACAGTTAATAATAACCTACTTAAAATTATTGAAAAAATATGGCTTGAACAGTGTTAAATTTTAGAAATGGTAATATTATACATTATCGAGTTATTAAGAGAACTTGAGATCGACAATTTTCTTTACAAATATTTCAAATTGAAAAAATCAGAGAAAATTTTAAATGAGATTTGTTGCAGTATTAAATTTTGGAAAACATTTTCATTTAATCGTTGGTCTGTATCTTCTAATAACCGAGAGACTAATGGTAAGCATCGAAATATGGACACAGTATATGATATATTTGTTCATAATAAACAAACAAAATTGATGACGTTATCATTCTTTGTTTTTCAATTATTTAAACACGAATTATTTGTATTATGTCAGTTCGTTACGAGAACTGTTTCAAAATTTTAGATTCTATAGAACTAGATTTTTTTATTAGAATAATTATTAGAAGAGGATGCCGAGTTTAGAACCTTATAAACAAATATTTTACAGTTTGATAACTACATATTTTAAATACAGAGACAGATGTCATATCTACTTTTACGACTATTAAGTGGAGATACAAATTATGATTCATTGGTTTACGACTATAGGGCTGCAATGAAAGTCCCAAAATATACAAATTAGGCCAGCCTGTTTTAGAATACGCCAACCTTAAAAATTTTAAATAACGGAAAGCATTGTGATTTTAGTAGTGTACAAGATATAATAATCTAAATTATAATAATCTAAAATTTAAAATTGTTTGGTCACTTATTGAATATAAATATTTTATTTAAAAATTTATTTTATTACGAAAACCACATTCAAAACTTTTGCAGTAGTAGTAAATGTACTGCCGAGCCAAGTTGTTGACTGAAAGTATATACTACAGTAAAACCTCTCTAACACGACTAGAGTCGATTCTTGCTCAAATTGTTTTTGGAGAGGTGGTCGTTTTAGAGAGAAAGGACAAAGATAGACAATGCAAATATAATAACGAATACTATATTAGATTAAAGGCAGTTATTATTTATCACACGGAGAAAAAAATATTGTCAAAATAACCATACGTATCGCTATTTTAGCTATACGTTGTATAGTCATCTTTCACAGGGATACACCGTATAGCTAATTTAGCTATCCGGAGTTTCCTTATTGCGGATCGTCAAAGTAACGATACGTATTATTGTTTTAGACATCCAAACGATTTTGGTCATGGTGATTAAACGGTTATGCACAGAGAACAAAATATCGTCAAAATGACCATACGTATCGCTATTTTATTTATACAAATCCTCAAATTGACTGTACAGTTACCTACACGACGGAAACTGCACACGTTCACGAGAGTTCTTCGTTGAACGCTTGAATCAAATAAATGAATCCTTATTATAAGTATAATATGTAGCGCTGTTTTGATCATACTATGAACTGTCAAATTAACTTATAAATGTCATTACATTAGCCAAGCGAATAGTTGTTCTGACAATACGTCAATTGAGGATACGTCAGATAGTTATTTTGACGATATTTTTTTCTCCGTAGAGAATTATATTGTTATTAAATCAAAGTTATTATGAACAGAGTAGTATTCTTATATATACACGGATACAATATAGATGAAGTTTTTTTTACTTTACGGAGAATGAAAGAATTAAAATGTCAATCGGGCTTAGAATCATAAATAATGCAGGTAAATGCATTTTGTTTAACGTACGCTCGCTTTTGTAGCTATTATCTATAGGTACAAAATTTTCTAAGTTTAAAAAATTTTGAAAAGTATCGGTCGCGCAATTAATGGTCGCGGTCGGGTTAAAGAGTGGTCACCTAAAAGAAAATTTTTAAGAAGAATTAAATTACGATATATCTGTTCTGAAGCATAATGACCGCTTTTTGAGGTGGTCTCCTTATAGAGATGATCGCCACGAGAGATTTTACTGTAAATTAAATCGAGTGATCCATGATTTAGTCACAGGGTATACATGTAATCAAAAACATCGAAAGAACCAAAAAAATCATATAATTAGCTAAAGGTTAATTTGACATTTTTTGAATCGAGCGTGAATGGACTTGATTAATAACTTCGAAAGAATTGCAAAAAATTAAAAAATTGATTATATTGTCAAATTTCTCAGGTTGCATCACTCTTGCTAATCACATGGAATGCTTTCGAAATATACTTACTTATAGAAAAGTTAACATATCAGCGAGCATGGAAAATTTTAACAGGGATATTAAAATTTGTTTTTTTAGACTTTGATTGTTTGTTTAATATATCTTCGTCTTATACTACCCCTATTTAGAGTCAAACTTGCTACTTATTACGTATTAAATGCAAATTTCCCTTTTGTTAACGGTACCTACGTCTTTTGCCGATAAATGTCGAATGAGAATATTGTTTAGCTAAAACGAATTAATTTTGAGGTTTTTTACATCCTAAACGATTTAATGGCACCCCGTGATGTACACGAACGGAATCCTTAAAGTTTCAAGATCATTTTCTTTATAATTTTAATTTCTTAAAGTTAACTTTGGCTTAAAAATGTTAAGAAACCAATTAAAAGGTAATTTTTTGCCGATTGCAATTCTCACTATAAAAACGTGTACTTTTAAAGGCTTAAAAGGAAAATATTTTTATAACTTTACAAAGGGTCAAGGCCCATATAATTATAAAAGAATAAAATATTAACCTTTTTCAAAAAAAAAATTTTTATCCATTTTTTTTTTTGAATTAAAAAAAAATAATAAAAGGAAAAATAAATACAATTGCCATTGAAAAAATGGCAATTTACAAGGCAAATGAAAAGGGGGCCCTTATTTTCCCAATGGAATTGCCACCTCAAATGACACTGGTTTTAAGCAAATTACAACTCCCGTTTTAACAGGAAAAATTGGAAATTTTGGTATTTTTAAAAAAGAACAAATAAATATAAATAAAAATCGACAATTTAAAATTGACAATCCGGTAATGGAAATAAACTGAGGTCCGGATAATTGAGGTTTTACCGTATAAGCAAGTTTTTTTTATATTTATGTAGTTATTTCAGCAATAAAACATTTTAATTAAAAGTATTTCTTTAAATATGCTAGTTTTTAAAAGCACACATTTCTAACCCCTATTTGGTTTTTTGATAAAAAAGTTTTCGCACAATTTAAAATTCATTTTTGGTGGAGCATAAGCACGTACTACCTACATGCTTTGATACTTAGGTATCCATCCCTAACAAATATTCGCTTCAAAGGGCCAAAGCGTATTCGTGAATCACCCGCATTGCAGTTTTACCTTTTGTCAATTTCGTTGCTTTATTTTTATTTATTGTTAGCTGAAAACGTATTCACAGCTTTGAGAAGAATTCTGATACTACTAGAAAAATCCTAAATATGGAACAGATCAACGTCACTCATAAAATATCTTTCGAGTAGATAACAATTCAGTAAAATTTTTAATACGCACCACATCTTAAATTTTGGAAACGATTGTTTGGATCCCTTCAATTAGTTTAAAAAAAATATAGATCAGTGCGTCTCATGGGAGTACAATCGTAAATTATTATCGACGAATGGGATTTTAAAAGAATAAATAATGACAAAAAACCCACATTTTAGTTGTTTTCAACGCACATTTTTTTTGTTAAAAGCAAGACATAAAAACCGAACACAATGTAAAAATCAGAACACTTATTATCTTGTTTTTTCTTTAATATACTGGGACAGCTCAAAGCAAAATCAACCTACTTTTGATAAACACTATAGCTTAAAATTGCAAATATAAAAAAATAACCATTTTTAATAAATCAGATAATAGTAATATAATTCGGATGTAGTTTTTTGTGTGTAGGTGCGGCTAATATTTTGGTTAGACTGTTAAGCTCTTTAAAATTTTCCGTCAAAATTCGAATAAGTAGGTGTATCAGCAAAATTAATAATCTCAGTAGTCAGAATATTTGTGCTACAGATGTGGTTAACGAGAAAGAGACAGATTATTAAACGAATGGTTTTAATATCACAAGAAGTAAATGCTCAGTGAGACACGAACGATGATGATCTATCCAACTTTAATATAAAATAAAATAGTACCTACGTACACTCACACCATTTAGTAATGTCCCTCAGTTTAGAGCCAGCGTATCGTTCGGGTCTGACGTGGAGCATAATAAAGAAAGCGATATAGCTTTAGCTTAAACTTTCCATTATTATTTTAAAACGCTGCAAATGATGGTGTTCACTTTTTACAATATAATAATATAACAAAAATATTAAACGGAACAGAAAACAATTTTCTTTTCAATTTGAAAGAAAATTTACGCCATTAAATTAAAAATGGTTATTAAAACTATATTCACATAATTGTTAATATTTAAACGATGCAAATTAACTGACTCGTAAATTTGTTAACACTTTTAGAATAGCCCTAACAAAGTAACTATTGAAATTCTTATAACTTCATACATATTTTTTTAAATTTAACATGTGCAGATCAACTTCAATTTTTAATTACCCCTATTTATATTTTGGATAATGCATTGGTTAATATACCTATGCGTAGTTGGGATATAAATACTATAATTGTTCATTTAAAAATAATTAGAATAGAACTTTTTTTTTATTATGGACACTTCTTTTACGGTCATTGAATCGAAGGAGTTTTGGGATAAATCCAACGATAAGAATAATTGATTGATCATTATTGTTACGTTGTTGTTGTTGGCGCCTTTTATACCTGTATCAGGTTTAGGCGTTTTCCCGCTTGAAACTTTGTTGTGAATGTTGTAGTGTTTCAAAGATTCAAGGCACCTACCGTTTTACATGGGTTGCGAACCACGGCAATTTCTAGAAAAATTTTCGAGCAGTTTTACTCTTGCCAGGTGCTCAGCCTTGCGAAGAGAAGAGGAGCGTGAAATTTTCGATGGTCGGCGCGGGATTCGAACCACTTCGAATCCACCTCGCTAGCGCAGCAGCCCAAACACTAAAAATTGTTACGTAATGTATATATTAACTATTTGATTAGAATTATTAGGTGCCTATTGAACGACACTTTATAAATTACAGTGCAACGCAATTTACAATTTATTCACAACCCGCATTTAAAAAATTGTAATGATAAGATAAAGATATACACCCGTACCTCGCCTTGCGTCGTTTCTTTTGCGTTTTTTCGAAGTTGCGTCGCTACTTAATTAGTACTAATTTTCACCGTGCGTCGTTAGGTTTTCGAGGTTGCGTTGTTTTGGGTTCGAGTCTTTAATTTTTTCTTGTTTTTAACAGACGGCTCCACTTTTTTCTATTTTTTTCTTAATTCACATTGCGTCTTTTCAATTTGCGTCGTGTTTTTTTGGAACGTAACTCCGACGCAAAGTGAGGTATGGGTGTATTTTAAAATAATGAATAAAATAATGTTGGGTCATTCCATATGAAATCAACAAATTTGAATTAAAAAGTGTGCCGTATGATTTTTAATTTTAATAAAAAAATTGTAGTTGATCTTTGTGGTGGCACATTTATTTTTTTTATTGTATAACTTCCGATCAGTACCCATCCGAATTCAAAAATTGGGTCATTTTCATACTTGTACATAATGAGCTCTAGCTTTTTATTTAGAACAGGTATTGAAATGGTTGTTACTTTAGTTGAAAGGGTCATAAATGTGCATTTTATATAATACAAGAAAATTGAATTAAAACAATTAGGAACAAGATGGTGACCATCCGAAATTTTCACAATTTTTCTCATTTTAGGATATTTGATTGAACGCTGTGTCAACCCTTTTGCATATTAAAATTGATTTTTTTACAATAAAGTACTAACTCTTGTGATGTCGTGACATAATTATTATTGTCCTAGAATAAAATCTACGAAAAATAAAATTGTGAAAATTGATAATTTTGTAAATAGCTCAGCTTTGACCTCAAAAAAATCCATGTGGAGGAAAAATAAAAATATGAAATTTTCAGAATATGTAGTTCATATCTTCGTTAATAAAGACCAATTAGTGCCATTCTGTTATTTTCACCTCTTTAGGAAATATTTTTTAAAGTGCTACTTTTATACATAAATATGAAAATAATCTGGAAGTTTGATAATTTATAAAAGTTTTCTAACTTATTTAAACTATTAGAATTATGTCAATTTATGATAAAAATAATCAAATAAAAATAAAATTTTCAAATTCTGTTATTTATTAAAAATAATATAATAACAATAAAAACACACGATCCTATCATTGTTTTATCCCCATCTCAAATAATAAATTAAAAGTGTGACGATATTCTAGCTCAGAAAATCTCAAGATAGTAAAAGTTTGCAATGAAAAATAAACAATTTCTGCATATATATATTTTTTTGATAAATACCAGAGTTTAAAAAATGTTGACTTTTATTTGATTATTTTTATCATAAATTGGCATAATACTAATAGTTTAAAGGACGCAAGGAGGAACATAACGAATAACTTCCTGAATGAGCAATTGGTTCCACACAATTTTTCCAAGATGACTTAGTAACAGTTGATTCATTGCAGTCTAATCGCGTTGGATATGGTGCCAATTATTTAAGCGATGGTGCCACACTCTATGTGTAGCGTTGCACCAAGAATTAAAGTGTTTACATGTGAATTGTGCAAAGAAAATTAACTATGTCAACTTAGACTGATGTGTGTTATCTTAACCACATAAATATGATTGATGTTTTCTTATTTTATTTCGATTATTAAATGTTCTATAGCGTCAAGATTTTTTTTTGTGCTTTGTAAATAAACGTTTTAAATGTATAACCTTAGATTTATTTTTACCACCTTTGAATTTTCAAATATTTGCCTCAAAACAAAAAGTATGTCATCTTAAGCACAATTCCCCTACAACACAACACAAAATACTAGAATGATGGTTTGTAAGGCCACAACAAAAAATTTAATACCTACCCTTTGGTAATATTTTCGATTTTTCAAGAATAAGATTTTTGGTGTTTTACCAGCATGAAACAATAAAGTTACAAAGGGAAGCTCAAGTAGGTGAATCACATTTTCGGTTTATTTAAAATATTTGAAAGAGCAACGTCCATCTCGGCACAAGTTAATATCTTAAGTCTAAATCCCTTTCTAAGAACAAATTTAAAATGCCCATCTTGACATAAAGTGATTCAGGTATAATTGAAGAATACAATGGAGTATACATACTAGGGTGTTCCAACAAAAACAATTTTTTTCACTATCACATGAAAATTTTTCAGAATACGTCGAATTAAAAATCTGTCCAAATTACATCTCTTAATTTCAATTTTAAGAGGTCCTTCATCGAACTTAAACATTTTTATTTAAAAAGTTACGAAAATGATTTTTAACATTATTTACTTCTACAAACTATGTAATAATTTTTTATATAATTAATTAGTAATCCTTTATAGTCATTAAATTCTCTACAAAAATTTAATTGAGTCAAATTTCTATTATTAATATTTTACTTAATAAAGAACTTACAAAATTGAAATTTGTCGAAATTTCAAATTTTTTCAATTAAAAGGCTAAACTATTAAAGATAGGTCAAAAGTGAAATGGCAGTTTTATATTCTATTTAATGCACTATCAAATAGTCTGAAAAAATATTTTATATCATGAAAAAGTTATCGATTTAATTCTTATTTTTATGATTTTTAATTATAGAAGATTAACTACCCGAAAAAAATTTTCTTTATAAAATTATATAGAACTATACAATTTTACAAAATTTCTTAAAATTATTCATAAAAAATAAATGGATGTCAGCTATGCTAAGTCCGGATATTTTTAATCCGTATACCTGCATCATACTCCGAGCTGTGTATACCTCATTTGAAGACCAATATTGAAATATAAATTTAGCAAAGCATTGAAAAATGTTCGAGAAAAACGATTTTAAACTTTTAGCTAGAAGGATATTCTTCTATAAGATTTCGTGGTTACAACAAAAACTTTAAAAACAAAAAAGTAAATTTGGTTCTTAACTTACGAGCAAATATGGTATGTAACTCGAATATCGATAATTTAATGCAATGGTGACTTCTATTCAAATGAGGTTTAATACATACTCGTAATAATTCAAATAAAATCAATTAATGTAAAAATTATGGGTCCATAATAAAAAAAAAAAACTAGATTCTAATAATTTTCAAATGAATAGTTATGGTATTTATGTCCCAACTGCAGATAGACATATCAAACAATACTTTAGAAAAACATTAATAAGGGTAATATTAACAATTTAAGAGGAAGCGTGGTGCAAGTGGTTTAGTGTTTGGGCTGCTTTGCTAGCGAGGTGGATTCGAAGTGGTTCGAATCCCGCGCCGACCATCGAAAATTTCACGCTCCTCTTCTCTTCGCAAGGCTGAGCACCTGGCAAGAGTAAAACTGCTCAAAAAATTTTCCCTTTGAAATTGCCGTGGTTTGCAATCCACGTAAAACAGTAGGTGCCTTGAATCTTTGAAACACTACAACATTCACAACAAAGTTTCAAGCGGGAAAACGCCTAAACCTGATACAGGTATAAAAGGCAGGCGCCAACAACAACAATATTAACAATTTAAAATTAATCTGAATTTGTTCTATTTTAAAATGCTGGCAATGCAGTTATAAGAATTTTAACAGCGAAATGAGCTGCCAATCGTTAGGAGTATCCGAAAATTGTTAACAAATTTACAATTCAGTTAATTTTAGTATTTAAATATTAACTCTTATGTGAAGAGTTATAATAATAATTTTCGATAGGATATATTTGCTTAGAAATGGAAAAGAAAATCTTTTATAGAAAACTTCACTAATTAATTCCTGAAATCAAAATTCGCATAGTTCTATTTTCAGTTATGTTAAATATTCTTAATATATACACAAACTAACTTATATGGAATTTAAAAGAAAGACATGGATTTTTAACACAAGGTATATGCGTAGAAAAGAATAATTACATTATTTTGTAATGATAAAATTATCTTGTATTAACTTTCATTTATATTAAAATATTTTTTTCTTATGGGTGAAAGATAAAAAGTGTATGGTTAATCTGTAAAAAGTGAATACCACCATCATGTGTAGGATTGTAAAATAATAACGGAGAGTTGAAGTTGAAACTAGCGTTTTCTTTATTATTCTCCACGTCGGACACGAACGATCCGTCCGCTCCAAACCAAGGGACATTACTAAATGGTGTGAGTGTACATAAACATTTTCCAAAATTCTATGAAATCTTATTTTGTAATGTTATTTCAGTGGTTAGTTTAGAAAATAAACAACAAAAACGCAATATACAATAGAATTTGTAACATTTTCTTACCTGTATGTGACAGTTGTAGAATAAAGCAGACAAGGAAAAGCGCTAACCATACTAGCAATCCAAATAAATACTATTATAATTAATGAAGATGTCTTTGACATTCTAGGTTGCAGAGGATGAACAATTGCCAAATACCTGAAATTGAAAGATTTTAGATAATCAAATATTCATTCAAACTTTTATCTCTTAGTGCATGAATTTAAAATAGCGGTTTTGACAAATATAATGCGAACCATTAAGAAAATTACTTTCGGCATAGAATTGGTTTTTTGTTGTCTCGCCGAAGAATTGTGAAGTGAAATGTGAGAAGAAAGTAAGTGATCATTTGTTGCCCCTAAAGGCTTTCTTAATTTCTTTGCACCTTCTGTCTTCATTTAGAGTGAGCACTGCTCTATTTCCTTAAGTAAAATGTATTGGTAAGTTATTGGAGTTTAGTTTTTGTGTACAAGCCAATTTTGTTAAGATTTCTGGTTATTTACTTTTATCGAATGAGTCAATATAAATAAATAAAATTGAACTAAATCAATATATTTACACTTATGTAAGTAGAAGTCAATAAAAATACATTTAAAGTTAAATGCACGTAAATTACGTATATACAGGGTGAATTTTTAAGATTGCGGACATCTTAACTTTTAGTTTATTTCATGTCCTGAATGTGGTTAAATTGTAAGAATTTGGTAATTTTTGCTACCACATGTCTACGTCAATTCTAAAAAGTTATTAAAGGGTTTTGAGTTTTGTTGTTTTGATTTGCATAGTTGCACTTGTGTTTTTTGCGTTTATTCCCGTTTTTGGTTTTTACAGATTGTTACATATGCACTATGGGCCAGGGTCTACCAAAACAACTTTTATTCTAAAACATAGTTATTCCTATTTGACCTCGAGGAATCCAATTTTGAACGAATTTGTGAAATCGGTGATTTAGTTTTTAATGTAATTCCGAAAAACTGAAAAATACAAAATTTCGGATTTAGCAAGATTTTAAAAAATCTGAGGCTTTACGATGTTTAGGTTCATTTTACTGATTTTATTTGTCAAAATCGGTTAAGTGGTTCTTTAGTTATTGCAAAAAAACCGAAATAATTAACAAAAACGAGTATTTTTGAAAAATAATATCTCTGAAACGGTATTGATTTTCTTCAAGAGTATTTTTTATAATTTAAAGAAACACTTCAACTTTTAAACAAAAAAATAAAATTGAGTTTTTAACTCGGTATTTTAAAAATATGAATTTTTGAATTATTTATCGAAAATATGGGGGGAGAATCCAAACTTAAATTGGAGTTTAATATTTCATTTACAACATTGTTTTGCGTCTTAATAAAAATTAATTTAATTAATGCATAAATTTTTTTAAATAAATTCATAGATTGGATTCTCCCCCCATATTTCGATAAATAATTCAAAAATTCATATTTTAAAAATTCCGCGCCGATTTCAAAAATTCTTTCAAAATCAGATTCCTTGAGGTCAAATACATAGAAATAACTATGTTGTAGAATAAAAGTTGTTTTGGTCGACCTTGGCCAATGTGATATGGTGTGAAAACAGTAAGTGATTTAAAAAAAAGTTTTTTATGATCATTAATATGATATTGATCATCTTGATTGGAGGCGGCAGTGGCAACACCAGTATAGCAGACCTCAATAAGTAGATACTACAAACATAAAAATAAATTAGTGTGGTGCCATATTTAAAATGTCCTCAATCTCAAAAAATTATACTATATAGAAATATCAATTTTTACACAAACTCATAATAAGAATTCTCGTACAGCATTTTGCACAAGACAATATTTTATATTTGTTTAGAAATAGGTGAGACACAATATATATTGCGGCCTTCCAATTAGAAAAAATTATTCGGATAAAGAAGTGTAAAATGACTAGAAGATCTATTTTTATAGAAAATAATATCTCAAACTTACGATTCTGTGAAAACAGAGAACGAACGACACATTCAACAGAAGTCAATAAAATATGCCAGCCGAAAATATTGTGTTTCTGCAAATATCTACAAATTGTATTAGGAGCATGAATGCGTATAAAAGGTCCTATACACGGTCAGTTTAATTTATCAAAATTTGCTTGACAAACAACTGTAACAAGTAATTATGAGCGTGCATGGAAGCTTTTATACCCAGAAACGATCAAACTTATGTCAAAGTTGTTTGAGAAACCAACTTTGACAAACTTAACTGATCGTGTATGGGGACTTTAAGCATATAATTGTATGTATATATATCGATGCAAGATGAAAATGTGCCAAAGTTATTAAATGGTCAACCCAAAACACACTTTAATGGTAACGGATGGGACAGAAAACCCTGTGACTTTGAAAAGTTTAATTAACAAGAGAGATATTACATGAGATTAAACACTTAACTTTCCAACACTAACAAAAACCGCATTTTGCGATGAAACTGTTTGGGACGATTTTACTTTAAAGTTGTTGACTGTTTCGAAGTGGCAAAGGACTGCATTGTGGGAATGAGCGGAACGATCTTCCATCATTTTTTAAAAATAATTTCCGCGTTTCAATTCGTTGGCTTGAGAAGTTATATCTTTTCAACCATTAACCCCGCATATTCATTACTTCAACAAAATACTTTTTTTTTAAATTTAGTTCTGGTTTCATTTAATTTGGAATTGGAAAATTGATTTGAATACAAATTATTTAACAAAAATTCTAATAAAACAATTAATCGTTTTTTTTCCAAAAAATACAATGCAATGATAATTTACAAATTGTTGAACTGTAATATGTTATCATTCCATAATTTTTAAATTAAGAATAATATTTGATTTTTGAGTTGTGGAATTCAATCATTTGATATATTGTATTATATTCAACACTATTTTAATATTAAAACCATTAATTTTTAAATTTTGCTAATATTCTATATTTATTTATTTGTATACCTAAAGTTTTATTTTAGAAACTTATTGTTGCAGTTTTGCTACAAGACCTTCTATTATTTTATTACCTCTGTTGCTGCATAATACTTTCATTTATATTTTCTGTTAGTTTACTATTGATGATATATAAAAATTAATTAAATACCTAAAAACAACTTAATAATGCACCACTAAAAGTTTAAAATTGTGCAACTTATTGGAACAGAAATGGTTTGATAATGGGTCATTTCACCACAAATAAACCAATGATTGAACACAAGTAATGAACAAAAGCTACACCAAAAGATAGAAATATCGGAAAAAGCTTTGCAAGATAAAAATTTGAAACTAAATTATTGAAAAACAAAAGTAATGGCGGTAGAGAAAGAACATCATAGGATATCAATAAGGCTAAAGGGTTTTTCTTTTAGAATTCTATCGAATTTTCTAAAAAAATTAATACCCTTCTATTTAAGATATGATAGTTGTCACGATTTCCGGAAGTTGAACAAAGTTGGCATTTATGCAAGTGGTATGAATTGAAAAAACTTTTATTTTTGTACTACTTTTGAAATTGTTATACGAGTTATAAGCTTTTGACACTTTAAATAAGATACACTGTATATATCAAAATAAAAAAAACGATTGATTATTCAAGAGTATTTTTCAAATCAATTTTTTAGGCATTTGTTTTCAGAATTTACATAATCGGCGCGTTTAAAGATGAAGATATGTAACAAATACAAATTTAAGTAGTTTAAAGCAACAGTTTTCGTAACTTACAAGTTACAAGAATACCTAGACAACGCTCTCTTGGGATTGTTTTGATGTAAACGATATTGTTTCGTTCGTTTGGCGTTTAACTTTAAAGGAAGTCATCCAAAGTCAAGAAAAGGTTAATTAATGCCAAGATTTTCCTAAAAGTATATTGCAAATGCTCTATTAATTTTGAAATTTTATATATACTTATAATTATAATATTATGATTTAATTATTGAAAAATTAATTACCAACAAAAATCCATAGAATTTAAAAGAAATCATACTTTATGGATGGTAATATCGATTGATATTTTGTGCCAACAATTTAATAGAGAAACCGTATGCATAACATAAGGGTTTGTATCACCAAATTTCGTCCAATGTATTTTAAATTAAAACTCCGTTCTTTTTTGAAAATAAAAAGTACAAAATTTTCGTAGAGATAGAAATCATCTATTTTTAAAAAGTACAATTTTCGATTTTTGATAAATCAATGTGTTTTACGCAAAAAATTAATATAGCGTAAAACAAACGTAACTTTTAAGCGTTCGTGTGCTTTTAAAAATAAAGATATTGATTACGACTTTATACCAATCCACTATGGGCCAGGATCGATCAAAACAACTTTTATTCTCAAACTAGTTATTTCTATGTATTTGTCCACGAGGAAACCGATTTTGAAAGAATTTTTGAAATCGGTTAGTTAAGTGGTTCTTTACTTATTGCAAAAAAACCGAAAAAAACTGACAAAAATGGGTATTTTTAAAAAATCATATCTCCAAAACGGTATTGATTTTCCTTAAGAGTATTTTTTATAATTTAAAGAAACACTTCAACTTTCAAATAAAAAAATAAAATTGAGTTTTTAACTCGGAATTTTTAGAATACGAATTTTGAATTATTTATCGAAAATATGAAAAATATGGGAGAACAAAAATCGTGTTTTTCTGAAGATAGAAAATCTCTATCTCTACAAAAAATTTCATCAAAAAGTTATTATATTAAATAAATATGTATATTCTTAATAATTTGAAATCGATTGACCGTTGAACACTCTAGATCAGTGTTTGCCAACCTTTTTTGTGCTATGCCCCACCTAAGCCCTTCTAAAATTTTTATGCTGTCCCTCCACAGCATATAATTAATTTTTAATATTCAACAATTGAAATATTCAGTAATGAAACTTGAATAATGGATTTTAGGAAGAAATAAGTAGGAAATTATTGAGTAAATAGAGTAAGTAAAATTTTAAAACATATAATGGAGTACTGAAATTCAAGTACAAAATAATTTAAATGAATGATTTTTCTATATTTTATTTTAGCAGAAAATCATTTATAGAACTAAATCTGCATTCAGCTAAATATGAAAATAAAACGGTAACAGTAGTTCTCTTGCACATTTGGTTGCATTTGTATATTTGATTTGAGTATAACCAGTAGTTCAACTCTAACGTCTAACAATTAATTCACGGCTACTAACATGGCGGGCAGAAGTTACTTATATTGGAGATTTACCCAGCTCAAATAGCGACTGAGAGCCGTCATACAGTTAACTTAAATTTTGGACAATTCATTTTCGAAATACCCCTCTTAACAAACAAATGGAGCGTCGGCCCCATGTTGGGAAACACTGCTCTAGATATTTTAATCAAAATTCATATTACTAATAATGTATAGAACCGAAAGTCTACATTTAAGGTGGTGAGTTTTTAATAAAAAAAACCTTCTATTCAAACATTTATAAATAGTAACTGTCAATGAAGATATGTTTTTCGTAGATAAAAAAACAAAAATTATTGACCGCCTCTTTATTTACATATGACAACAAAAAGTGGTTGACATTTTAACGGTTTGACAGACAGAAACTTGAACAAAAGTTTTACTTATTTTGCTGTAAGTTCTTTCACACTTATTATATGAAAGCATTGAAAACTTTTTGTTACTATTGTAGCACGACAACTATAGTGTTTCAAAAACTCGTGGCACTGAACCTTCGATGCTATTCAATGCGCAAAGGGCATAAACTCGTTCAAAGTTTTCGACACGTACAGTACCTGACCTGCATAACATTGTCCTTCTCTTTTTGCTTTTCGTGGTTGCTTGAAGGTGTTGGCCTTGTTGTAGTTAGCGATTTTTGGTATTTAGTTTTGAGTATGCATTTTCAGTGGATGGTTTATGTACAAAATCAGTCTTTTTCGAAATTCAGCATTAATACGCCTTCAAAGCAAAAGGTAATTATAAACGACAGATCTGATGCTTTTAAGACGGGATTTCTTGTGTCGATTTTGTTGCCGTAGAATTTGTGCTCCTCCATCGCGCAGCCCGCTCCTAACTCGCTGCCACAACATCTTAAAATTCCGATAGATTATTTAACAAGATTTAAAAAATTAAAGCTTTTCTTTGTTAATTGCAAATAACTTTAATAATTATCTACCTAGCCGTATAGTAAGGATTTCTTTAATTTTGTTCGGGGCGATAATCTTCTTTCTATACAATACATTTTACATTAGGAAAGTATCAGAATCCTAATATAGATCGCGTCAAGCATAAAGATAAAGTTTTTATATTCTGGCAGATGTTCATCTTTTCACAGTATATTGTTATATGACACACGATATTTTATGTTCCAAAGATAATATTTCACCGGAAAATAGAAAACTATATCCTAAAACGCATTTTCAAATGCGTAAATTAATTTTTAACAACGTAAATAATATTCAAAACTGCATTTTAATTAATTTTAATTTCTATGCTGATATTATTTTTGTATGAGGTTAAATGCAAAGAAACTTAAGTTAGAGTAACACAATATGCATTAGGGTGGTCATTAAAAATTAAATTTTTTCCGACGCCCCAAAACAACCTTCCTTTTAATGAAAAAATACGGAGTAATTTTTAAAAATTTTTGAACAAAAATAATACGTGCCTCAAGAGAAGTTTATTTTTTGATAAAATCGTAGTTTTTTGTAAGTATCTCTTAAAGTATACAGATTTGAGAAAAAGTTATAGGAACAATTTTGTAGAAAATCCAATTCTCTATAAAAAAGGTCTTTTTCATTTTCTTCATGAAATTCATATTTATGGAGATATTCTTAATAACAAATTTATTAAATCCATATAGTCAACATTTTAAGACCTACTAACGCACCATTTTTTCTGAAATTAAAAAAATTGTTAACAACTGGAATTTATTATAGTTTTACGATATTATATATATTTAAGAAAGAATAACGTTTGAGGGTCTTAAAATGTTGACTATATGAAGTTAATGAATTTATTATTGAAAATATCTCTATAAATATGAATTTAATGCAGAAAATGGAAAAGACCTTATTTGTAGAGAATTGAATTTCCTACAAAATACTACTATAACTTTTTCTCAAATCTGTATACTTTAAGAGATACTTACAAAAAACTACACTTTTATCAAAAAGTGAACTTTGATTGTCTTGAGGCACATGTTATTTTTGTTAGAAAAATTTAAAAAAAAATCCCCCGTATTATTTCATTAAAAGGAAGGTTTTTTTGAGGCGTCGCAAGAAATTTAATTTTTAACGACTACCCTAATATGCATACATAGTTAATATACGATAATATGTAGCCATAAAATTATAAAATGAAATGTTATAATACGCAATTTATTTTATAAACGAACGAATTCATTTTAGTCAAATTATGCTGTTAATATGCATTTTGCATCTATACCATGTTTTAATTATAACTTTTACGGGCATTACTTGTACATACTATGTATGAGTATTTAATTGAAGCATTGTTTATGTTGTATAACAAAACTTGATTTTCAACTAATTATTATTTATTAGTTTAAATCATCCGATATTACATATTTATTAGCTATTTCTATTAACTTTGGCAGAAACTGTACAATAATTTAGACATGGCGCAATTTCACAATTATTCGCAACAGGTGCCGAGATTTACAAAGAAATATGAGCGTTGAAAGCACTACTGGAAATCAAAGAGCTCGTTTACTCTTTCCTGAAATGCTAATATTTAATACAAAGCATGTATATAGGCTAAAATTTAGGAATGATTACACTATATGAATGTAAAACGCGAATTAGGATGCTGTGAATGAATCTGTGTAATTTTCGATGGCAGTAATTTGGAAATGTAAGAAATATTGTGATTAATACCGGACCCATGCACGTAATATGTGTGTATTTAAATGGAAACGGTTTATTTCTTTTCATAGATTTAGCAATTACTGCGTTTAAAAATAACCTTGTTGATTTCTTTACAGTTAAACATTTAAATGTATTTCAAATGTAAATATAAAACATTTATCTAAAGTTGGAATAATAGCATGTCAGTTCTTCAAAAATTGTTGAATCTTGTGAGAAATAAAAGTGGATTTCTCTCTAAAGAATACAAAGAATACCTTTTTCAGCATTTTTATTTTTTTTTCTTTCTAAAATGGAGTTAGTTAAAACATGTACTTTATATTCAAAATTGGATTTTAATAATGTTCAATGCACTTTATGTAAAATTTGTGTAGTTGTTATCGTAATGACACAAAAAATTCAGAATAGTATTTTATCAATTGATTAATTTTTTTCTGATAACGTTTGAAATGTTCTGACATTATTATTTAAAAAATAATAAAATTTTTAACTTAAAAAAATATGTGTTGGTTAAAGTAATATAATTAATAATTTTATGAATTGGAAAACACAAATAACACGATTTTTAACAATGAAATACAAATCTGGTTACATTTTTTGCTAAAATTATCCTGCGGGGTGACCTTTTGCAAATTTTATTAATTTACTTGCAATGATTTGTTTGGTGTTGATGTGTTGCCATATATTTCCTGTATATAAAATTTGAAAACATTGGAACATTATATTTGTGGATACTGTGTTAAATGCCAAGAAGAAAAATATCAAATATCAGAGTACAAACATCTCGAAAAATATCTTTACCTAATTCAAATTTCTGGTAAAAAAAGAAAACAATACAAAAATCACGTAGGTAGATAGATGCTTAAAACTGATCGATTTCATACACACGGAAGCCTTTGCGGCAGCAACCTTTGTAATTGACACGATAAGTTATTTAAAAGTACTATTAATAAACTGAATTTTCCAAATGACGAATGTATATAGTAGATGGTATTTTTAAACAGAAGATATTAAATATTTGATTATAAATTATGATTGTAAATTATTTAAATACTTATTAAAAATTACTTTTTATTAAACATAATATTTGATTATATAATATATATATATCTTGCCTTTTGTATACTTGTGTTCATGGAATTTTTCGATGGTCAGCGCGGGGATTTGAACCGCTTCGAATCCACCTCGCTAGCCCAGCAGCCCAAACACTAAACTAGTTGCGCCACGCTTCCTCTTGATTATATAATAAATTTAACTATAAGAAATTTTGAAGTTTCGCTCCTTTTGGTTCATTGAGAGTGAAAAACGGATATAAAGTAGTATAGCCGCCATTAAGGAGACGGAAGTTAAGCGCTCAGCTGAGGCAAATAATTCATTTAATATTGAATTTTAAATACCATATTCTCCATAATACAAATATATTTTAGGTTTTTATACGTTTGAATCTACTTATTTCATAAACTAACAGCTTTACAGGTTAGACTAAGTGGACTCTTTCCGTAGATAATTTAATTACATGCAAAATTGTCATTCACATTTTTGGGGTAAGTCTAATAGCTTGTGAGAAAAATGCAAAAATCGATAAAATTGAGTTTAGGAATTTTTAGGGATGAGACCGTTCAAGTTACAGAGATTCAACTATGGGCACTTTTAAAGATTGATATTTTCCGTTGAGATCAAGAATATTACATAAAAGCAGCACATCTATAGATAATTGAAACAAAAACTGTAGATTTCATGTTAAATGAATGAGATATTTTTACAATCAACTAGAGTCTATTTAGAATTACAATGAATTTGGTAAAAATATATTTCGATATTAAGAAGAGTATTTTGACAATAAAGCGTAGAAAAAAAATTGACGTGTCATACGTTTTGCAATATGCAAGTAGATACTTTATGAATGAGATTTTTGTTGTTTGGATACCATTGATGTTGTTGATTTGGATACCAAATGTTGTATAACGGGTTCATTCCACGCTGGATTCATCCGTCAACTTATTTCAATAACTATCTGTTATAAAATTTATTTTTGAAACTAATGGCTCGCAAGCATAAGTCGAAGAAAAAATAAACATACAGCATTTGCTTAAATTAAAGACTGGGGGAGGCGCGCCAACGTAGGGTCCGTTACAAAATATAAAAGTGTTATAAGTTATACAATTAATATTTTCTAGTCTTGAGAACCAATTTATATAACAAAGTGTTAGCGGCAATATCTTCTAATACTTTATTAGGGGCTTTCGGGGATCCAATATTTAAAACGTAGAATCGGTTACGGATTATAAAAGTGTCATAAGATTTACGATCAACATCCTCTAGAATGGGAACCACTTTGAGAGCGGAAGCATTCGCCGCTATAAACAATAATTACAATACAATGAATTTAAAATCAAAACCTTAATATTTAAATTTAATAGGAAATATTTCGGGAATAAAAAAGTCCTCTATCTGTTAATATAAGTCCCGTCACAATCGATTCAGCCGTTTCTAAGATACAAAAATGGGCAGACAGACCGACAAGACCAGACAGACAGACAGACAGACAGACAAAAAATTTTAAAATGCAATTTGGGCTTTATTAACGATCAAATAACTATATTAGCTTAAGAAAAAGTTTATATTTCAAAATCACAGACAGACTCCAATTTTATTTATATGGAAAAGATTATGGGTACTTTTTAATTGCGTCCAATAACCGATCATATTGAATTGCTTCCAAGTCCATTATTAAACTGACAATGTTTATTTGATTTTTTTTTGTAAAATAGGGATACTATTAAATATATGATGACGTTCTAGAAAAATCTTTATAGCTGTCACCTGAGGCACGCATGCTATTGGTTTGCTATGACGGGTCTACCTATACACAAACGTAACGTATGCAACATTACACATGGTTATATTTAATTTAGTAAAAACAAAGAAGTACAACTTTTAACGCGCGTACATAAGTACACGCACCGGTTTTTTTATGTAGCAGTCTTCATATAAGTTTTTTATAAATACGAAAAATACCGAACATGATCGGGTATTGGGTCCTAATCAGGTACTGGGGCTCTTACCTTATGTAGTTTTGCTATTACTAGATTTAATATCTACTAAAATTAATATAGTGTGAAATAAAATTGTGAAAATTAATATTTGTTTAAAAATGGTTATATCACATTTACCCCTAACTATTAACCGCAAATAACAAGATCAAAATTTTATTCCAGGTGTATCTGGACCAAATCAGTACAAGTTAGACAGATACACGCAACAATTTGAGAACAAAGATAAAAGGTTCGTGTTTCTATTGTTACCTTTCTCTTTTCTGTTTTCGTTAATCTATGATCGTTAGACTAGAAACGAATAAAGTCAAATAGTAGGAAATGGGTAAGTTGAGAAGGAATGTCGTAGTTCTGAACAGTTCAGAATTACTCATGGGAACGATACCATTTTCTTATTATTGGTTGCTGATCTGAAAGCGGTACTGATCCATAGTCGTGTAAAAATAATGTACCTATTAAGTTCAATGATTTAATACTAAATAAACTTTAACTCGTGTTTTTCAATCAATTTTGTATTTAGTGATAACCTTTATTTATAGCTTAGAAAAAAACCGGTGCGTGTACTTATGTACGCGCGCTAGAAGTTATACTTCTTTGACGTAACTAAATTAAATATAACCACGTGTTGCGTTGCGTACCTTGCGTGTGTGTATAGCTGGACCAGTGGTTGCCAAACTGCGTTTCCCTTAAAAAGAATTAATCTTGGCGCATCTCCTGTGTTCACCAATTCTCCGATTTACACGGTAGCTAGTTCCAGAGAAAAACGTGTAATTCAAAATCATAATCTTTTGAATAGGAAACCGCGTAAATCGAAAATAAGTTACTATTAAAAATTTATAAATTTTTTAACGTAAAATAAAATTTTTTTTAGTGTTTCTTATCACCAAAAAAATACAAGGTATCTATGACATAAAAATATGTAGAGATATTTAATTCATAAAAATGTCTACTATTATATGCCCATTACGTTGGCAAAAATCGTTAACTAACATCAATTAATTGATGTTAGTTAACCATTTTTGCCAACATAAAGGGCATATGTAATGGGAGCGAATTTTGAACTGGGGACTAAATCTCCCAGAGAATCAAGTATCCCTACTTTTCCCTACATTTAGTGTATATGAATATCCCACATAAAAAACAAATAAAAAAGTATCTACTAATAAATAGTAACATATATTCTAATGTGATAAAAAAATGTAATTTTTTGTTTAAAGATATATTAGTTTTAAATTAAATAAAACGATTCAAAAAGCGTACTGGAATTTACTAGAAACGTATTGAATTTATTTGTATTCTTTACAAATTCAATAAGGTGATGCACATATATTCAACTGCAACAAGTGCTACAATCCTATAAACATAAAAGTATTGTATTGCTTACGATGCACTTATATAATGTAAGTTCTTGCCCTACATACGTATGGAAAGTATTATTTATGCACTAATTCTATTTAATGCATTTTACTAAAATAGTGAAAAATATTTTTTTATTTCTAAGTTCAACACAAAAGACTGATAAATTACATTAAATTAAGAGTCCTATGGAAGTCAAACAATTTAAATATTCATACAAAAAAGTTGGATGCCGTATTTGTTACGATATTGTCAAATAATGAAGAACTTCTACATAAAGAACAATGATTATATCGTTAAATAAGTGAGTATAATTGCGATTAGGGCGAACTTAAAAAATACAAAAAAAATAGAAATATATCAGTAAAACTTAATCATTCTAAAACGTTTTATATTTTTGGCAAAACATGAGGCGCGTGGAAAACGCAAAGTTCACAATTGAACACCTCATTGGAAAGCCCTACATGATCCACTTATCTTTTGTGTGGTATTAGTGTTCTATAAATCACCGAGTGTCCATTTATTCAACTGTCTATATTCGATCCAAATACCTTATTTATTATTTCGCAAGTTTTTTGAAGCTGTATTCAAATATATTAAAAGCGTTTAATAAATCTGTGTTTTTAAAAATTACATCTAAAATGCAGCGTCTACTTAGATGCAGTCAATGCATCAAGCTGGATTCTGAAGTACGTCTGTATTTTCAATAAAAATTCAGCTATTTTATCTTAAATCCCATATTGGAAGACCTCAATGGCTTTGGAAAATTCGTTTCTTATGTATATACAGGGCGGAGCAAAATTCCCCGCGTTTTTAGAGATTTTCATCATAAAAAGCAGACGATTAAAAAGTTGTAAGCGCAATATATTGAGGCTAGAATTTAAGCTAAATAAAGAATTGAGCTAAGTAATAGCAAGTGTATGCTGTGAAATCGTTTGAAGTGTACCAGGACGTACTTCCGAGAACCGTCAAGATTTTTAAGCAATTAGGGGTAGTTAACGGCGTAAATAAATGGGTACCTTAAATAGTTTATTTTTCACAATAGGTTAATGTGTTTTATAAAACGAATAATACAAAGTTATTATAGGGTGGGTAAATCCGTAATGCACCAGGTACCCGTAGTAGACCATTTTAAATTCTATTGTGAAAATTAAGGCTTCTTAAATTTACCGAAAATTCTTTTGCGGTTGGTAGTTTGGATGAATATTTATCGATAAATTAATCATAACAAAAAACGTAAAAGAACACTTCTACAACCATTTCTATAATTTATTTGCAACCATTTCTCGTTCAAGTCGTCACGGGTGGACATTTTAATGTGTAATAAAATTTTATGTTTATGGGTTACTGTAATGTATGTCCTAACAAGTGTGCAAATTATTTGCTTAAAAAGTGAACGTTTAAATGGTTATTTACCATTGGAAAACTACTGGTACACAAAAATTGTCAGTGTGACTGCGGCTTACCATTTGATAAACTACTGGTGATTGAGCTTTTTTGAAGATATTTGTTTTCTGCTTTTTGTTAAATATGCATTTATGCTTACTTGTTAAATTAATCTAAAAAATATTTTTTAAATTTATAGTGGTCTAGTAGTGCACCAGTGGTGTAACAAAAAAAATTGTTAACTTAATAGTCGAACAAATATGGTGACAATTCGGTTTACAATAAATATATATTTTATATTTTTGTCAAATAAAGTTAATACATTATATATCTAATAACCTAGTATTGTTTGTTTTATAAAATTAAACAACTATCAATAAGAAATTATTTGCAATACTCATATTTTGACCCCTAACCTTTTAAGTATCAAATTCAAGATAAAAAGGCTAACATCTAATTCAATTTTGCATGATATGATGAGAAATTTTAGAACCTTGTTTTAAATATTTTTTTTGCGTTTAAAAGCATGTTATCGTTCAGATGTAATAGTTCTTAGAAAATAAATTATAAAACAGTTTTATAGAATACCTTTTTTTAGATACTTTAATATAGCAACAATGAATTTGAACGATAATGATTACTTTTTGTAAACAGTCATTTCAAAATCGCCCGTTGTGCTGTTCCATCATTTATAAGTGAGGATAACGAAATTTGCGAATCGTTACTAATATCGCATCAATTCTAAAAAAAAATGTTATTAAATCGCATATCCAGTATGTTACATGCCAAAAAATGTCAAATATGTTAAGCTACGTTTGTTATTTGATTTTAAATCAATTGGAAACGGTCGCGTAAAATGTATTTGGTAATATATACTCTTATTCAATAAATCGATGTCCAACAAATGTGTTAAAGTTAACAGAATTTGCACAATTATTCTGATAGTGGCAGTATAAACAGAAAATTACACACTTTAGTGCTAACTAAGTCAATTATAATTCTGCTGTTTTAATTATAACCGGAAAATGTTTTAATAAATAAAATGTAAAATCGTTAAGAAAACCAATTATGTAAGTAAAGAATATATAACGTACCCACTTCAGATTTCTTATTCTTATTTATATATTTAAAAGCATATCTGTAAAATATTAACATTTTTATAAAGTTTTAAACATCTACTAGTCATAATAATGTTGAAATAACATCTTTTCTATATCATTTTAGATACAAGTGGTTGTTTAAAATAATGAAGCACTTGTACTCGTTGCTGTACTTGAATAGAGCAAGATAATATAAAAAGTTTATTTTGGTTAGAACTCTGTAGTCTTATTGCTGTGATTTTCTACAAAATTTACTGTGACCAGAAGGTATCAAAATAAAAAATTTATACTTAAAAAAACAAAATATTTTTTTTTATAAGTAAACGTAGTTATACGTCTCCCTATATATGCGCGTGCAACTTACGTTTGTTGGTAGGTACGTAGGTATTTCTATTACATTATCGAAAAATTGGAAACCTTTCTTAAACAATGACGGGGTTTAAACCGATTACCTCAAGCAAATTTTTAAGAAAAGTGGAAATTATTTCTCAAGTATTGAGAGAATTTTTTTACAATATAGATCAAACTACATACCATGGTACCATGGTACCATGGTATAAAAATAATTTTCTTCATATGGTATTTTTGGTTCGTTATATCTGTTTAAATGGATTAATTATGACAAATACAGATATCAATTAAAAAACGCAATATCTTTATATACATATGTATAAATAATTGTAAAAAAAGTTTAATTTTAAATGTCTTTTAAAAAATATTGTTTTTCAGTATTTTGAAGTTTATTAAAATTATGTTTTCCAAAAATATTAAACAACAATTAGTTTGTATATTTTCTGTATATAATATTTTCGTAGGTTTGCAAAAATTCTAGATAGAAACAACAAAGTTAAATTTTACATACCTGTCACAAGATATTCCAGTAAGCGTAAAAACACTAGCTGCCACTGTAACATTCGCTATAAAGTTGTTTACTGTACAATACCAACTACCAAACTGCCAATGTCTGTAACAAAATATAACATATAAGTTACAATTGTAATTTGATTAGGTTCATTTCTTATTTTATTTTTGTGTATGGGTACTAAATATACATTAACATATTCATCAGTTTCTTTTGAAAATTTAAATTTATAATTTATAAAAACTATTATAAAAAAAATACGTTTTAGATATATTTACGTATAAATACAATGAAAAAATATTCAAATAATAATGAATTAGTGTATTTTACTTCGCTATATACGGATTATTGGAATAAAGCGTTTTTTATTATTTCATAGTATTCTTTTGTTGCCCTCCGAGAGAAAAAACTCAACTACTACTGTTTGAACAGACCAGACGCTTTTGTAATAATACTGATTAATCCAGTTTATGAAAATCTCAATTAATTAAAAAAATTGTTCTTTAGGTGCCTGTTATTACTGTGTACCTACCTACTGTTTGCCATTTTCCGGAATAACATTTTAAATAATTAATTAAATAAATAACATGGAATTAGTAAAGATCCTGTGTACCAAATTTCGTGCTGTATATTTTAAATGTAAAATAACGTCTTCAACGGCTTTATTTTTAATGATAGAGAGTTGAAAATATATGGTTAGGTACCGTCTAGGTTAATTCGAATATGTCTTTAATTTTTTTAACTTGGTAATTTTGTAAAAAAAATTAATAAATAGAAAACAGTCTTAATTTGATTTACTTCCTTTTCTTATTTAGTATTTAACGTCCATCGTTCGATATATGGCTCTTGAATGCTGCCTTCCATTCGTGATGATTATTTGCTCATTGAATCCAGTTAAAACCGACTGTTCTTAGCTTTAAATCGTCGGTCCATCTCATGGGTGATCGTCCTCTATTTCTTCTAAATAGGTTTGGTATCCAAAGTAAAAAACTCCATCTCTCTATTTCCATTCGTGCTACGCATTCAGCGAACATCCATTTTTGTTTCGCCGCAAACTTGATTACGTGAGTTACTTTTGTTCTTCGTAGCCAGATATTTGTGTTTTTATATTTTAGAGATATACCAATCGTTGCACATTCCAAAAAACATCAACATTTCATTCATTTCTTATGCGTCCAAAAATTAAATAACAAATTCAGCATTTTACCAAATAAAAGACAAAAAAGTTTTTGCAATATGCGCAGCGATTTTGAATTTAATAATACTTATTAATAATATTTTACTACAAATAAAGATTTTTTTTTTTGATTATATGAATGTCTAGTTTGATTTGCAAATTTGCTACTTCTAGTACTTTAAAATTTTACAATCACATTTTTTGTCATACACTCGACATCATAGAACTATAACGACAGTTTTATAATAGTTCTCTTAAATTGGGAATTGTATAGAAAATGTCTATTAATAATAATATTTGTGAGCTTCTTCATGTTTATAAAGACTCAATTGTTTACAATTTTATATTTTGTTAGTAATAATACTTGACTTATTTCTTCTTCTTATTTATGTCAGCAGACAGGTCCACAATATTTATAATTTTCTAGATTTTATATTTAAATCAACATTTTTATGACTTCTTTATGAGGATGGTTAATTAAACTTTTAAAGAAAATATTAACCCTATATCATACAAACTGCTTTATAGAAGTAGCCGTAAAACTGTTGTAAGCTGCTATCAAAGTTTCCTTAAAATTTGAAAGAAAGTAAACTTATTAATTAAATTAACGATCAAGTCTTTTCATATTTACTTCTTGTCGTATATGTAACGAATCCATAAAAGTTTCTTATTTATTGAGTTTTCAATACATCTCAAATAAAATACATAATTTTGAGAAGTAATTAATTCATAAAAAAATGCGCGCATATAAATCGAATAATTTTTTTTCTGAAAGAACTAAATACTTTCTGTTTAATTTAATTGAAATTTTAAAAATTTATAAAACATTTTATAAAGTCAAATTTAAAAATATTATACACGAAACATGTGTGTACGATGTTTTCACATTTCATTTTTATCCATATTTTGACGCATCTAAAGAAATAATGCACAATAGGTATCTGACAATGCCAAGTTTCTACTTTATAGAAACTTGTTATATAAACTTATACTTCACCAGTATATCATTCAATGCGATAGATACAGTTAATTTTTTTATGAAAAATCAATAATTCCAATATATATGGAAAGGAGTGTTTTCAAATATATCTAAATCATAGCAAGACTTCTGCTCAACCTTAAATAAAAGCAATCCCGCTTATGAAATTTAGACAAAAATTAGAAATCTTAATCGACCCTCGTATTAAATTTTTAACATTTTTTGTCATCCACACATATAGTAAGTATTCTTGCCACTTCGTTCATTCAGTTTTCCTACTCTTTAACGTTCTGTAGGAGGTATCCTGATTCTCATACACGAAAACGACAAATCAAATTCTTAAAGCTATCGCCCCATTTTTCTTACTACATAAAGTATTATGTAAACTTCTAGAAAAAATTTTCAACATTAGACTCCTCTGGTTTCTTGTGTCAAAAAACTTGTCTACATTTTTCAAAGTGTTTTTAGGCCAAACAACTCCACGACTGACCAAGTAGTAAGACCTCACTGTGAGATGTGCGATGCATTTGCATCGCACCCAATTGTAGTTGAATTCGACCTGCAGAACGCTTACGACATGATCAGAAAGCATCGTGTGTTACAGATACTGACTAGTTACGGACTAAGAGGTAGAATCTTAGCTTTTGTCCAGTGTGTTTTACAAGATTGAAAATTCTATGTCCACTACAATTTCTGCACAATCTCTTTGCAACTAACAAATGGAGTCCCACAAGGATAAATAATAAGTGCCACCCTATTCCTCGTTGCCAGCAACGACAATGCCTCTTCAATTTCACTTGAAGTCGTAATCTCCTTCTTTGCTGACGATTTACCTATTTACTCTAGAAGTAAAAACCTTTTATCTATTCAATCTCGCCTTTAATCCTCAATGCTCAAAAAACTCAACTTTCAACCTCTTCTCAAGCAAAACTCATAAATCTATTATCACCTTCCAACCTCATTTTTCTAAAAACTACGTTTAACCTTGATATCACGTGTGTCCCCAATATACCTTTCTTAGTATTTCTTTTAATAAAACCTTATACTGGGCAACCCACAAAAATTCTCTAAAAAACAAATAAATATCCTTTATTTAACAACCTAAAATCTGTGGGAAACTTTGTAAATTTCGACAATCTTTGGACCATTGAGGTTGTAGGTAAAGAGGTGCAACTCAAAACCTATCTTTGAAAAGCAGCCCCAACATTGCTACAGTCACGATCAAGATTTCCTGGGCCCAGAAGACTCGTTTGGCAGCGTGTTTTTCGGACAGCAGCGGTTTCTTCAATTTACTCTACCATTTCAAATTATTCGCACACAAATATTTACAAATAATAACGTGCATACGTTCAGTCCCTTTTGCTTCAATTGCGCTCGTCCTTGACGCAAGGACAAGCCATGATTCCGGGAAAACGACGTCGCGATCTGTTTTTCATTATTTTTGCATCCTTTTCTTTTTGAACCACGATCTGAGAGGTCGTTGACATTTTTCGACTCTTTAAATTAATTTATCCACTTCTCAACAAACGTCTTACTCTTTTTCATGTACACCTCCGGACATAAGAGTATTTATATGGGAATTTTAACACGGGAAGTTAAAGCTGTGAAAGTTATAGGACTTGTTCTACAAGAGCTGCATTTGGAGTTGCTTACCAATGAAAACCCGCTTGTTTGACTTAAGATGATGGATAGCGGTTCGAATCCCAATAAAGCCAACTTGTTTTAAATTTTTTTTCGATTAAAATTTTGTGATACAATAAGAATACAACAGTATTTGATTAAATATACAATGTGCTCTTGAAAAACAGTTAGTATAACGACAATAAAGAGATGACATTATAACTTTAAAATTATTTAATTTAATATAACAATTGAAAATTGTTGAGTATACTTTTCGATCCTTGCTGTAGGATATTCTTTTTACCCAAGGATTATTTCGCTTTAGCAATTTAACCGATTTTATACCTGACACAATCAAATTATATTTCCAATTTTTTTAAATCTATATCAACTATTACTTTATAGAGCTTGTCTTAAAACTTCTAAGTAGGTGACGATATTTTTTGTTTAAGAACTAATTAGTCTATAATATTGACGATCAATTTATCCCAATAAAATAGTGTATTATAATTTTAAAGTTATAATGTCTTCTCTTATATTGTCGTTATACTAACTTGTAGAACAAGTCCGATAACTTTCACAGTTTTAACTGCCCATGTTAAAATTCCCATGTAAATACTCTTATGTTCCGAGGTGTACTTGGTTGCCATTGTATAAGACATTTGTCGCCCTTTTAAGAGCATGCAAAGAAACATGACTTCAAAACGTTTCGCTTACACGTTATTCATCGCGGTATCTGTGTTTCTCTGCAGAAAGATCGACATAGACTATTTTTTTTTGCCAAAGATTCAAAAACACAGGTTTCCTGAACCTGATGAAAAAGATTTGGATTCGTATAACTTACCGAATACTTGTAATGCCGTACACGCTCTTACTTAACACACTGTATAAAACATATTCGATAATATTTATTCATAAATACAGGTTAATTTCTTAGTTTAATAGCTACAACAATTTTTAATATAAAATATATCTTCAGAAATTTCAAAACTTATTCTATTTTGCCGGCTATACCGGTTCTTTGTGTAAGAGTTTATGTCTGTTATAAAGAGGAAAGTACAAGCATTTAATTAAAATCTACTTCGTTTAGTACAAATTACTGAAACGATTACTTATTTATTATTTGGCGATAAAAACTAAAAATTTTAGATTCTCTCTGGAAAACATCTTTTACGTGTACAATTAATTTTTACTGTATAGGTTATTATATACTTTCGATCTTACATATTTGTTTGAGTTCTTGATTTTTTTTTCAATTTAATATAGACAATTAATTTACCAACAACTGTTGCGTGACATCAATTAACTTATAACAAAGCATTCAGTCTGAGTATTTGCTACAAAATAGTAATCAACCTATATAAGTAGGGAAATTAATTAAAACTTCTCTTATAGTCGAGAATCAGGCAACAAAATGTACAAATGCAGGATCCATTTTAGAATTACACAGGTACATTACTTCGAATTATAATTCGTATGTAAGTCAACAAACCAAATTAAAAATTTTTAATGTAAAGCTTGATTTTCTGTGGGATGGAATAAAATTAATACTAATTTTATGTAAAATCAGATTACGTTAATGAAATATTAATTTTCCGCTAATAATTTTTTTTGTACTTAAATAATATTTGCATACCTAATACTATACATTTTTTTGAAAACTAGGTGTAGTCGTTATTAGCTCAACGATTACAATTTTTTGTTCTCTCTGGCAATGTGCCTATTGAAACAGGATGCGAATTTTAACAATCTCCGTACCCCAGAGCAAAACAATATATTGCAAGTCACAAAATTTGAATTTTACAAAAAAAACTAAAGAAGCTGTTTTTAAGATGTTCTGATATTACCGTGAACATCTCTTAGTTTATTTAAAAAAATTCAATGTTATAAAAATGAATGCTGATACTTTTAACATTAAAAAATTTATTATAATTTTTGGTGCTTATAATATCGGCAACCAAAAAATTATGTTGGACTTATGTATTTTTTGAGTCCAAATAGTAAGTTGTTTATCAAAGGTAGAAAAAGACAATTTACACGTAAGCGAAGTTAGCGGCTTTTATTCGCTCGGGCCGTAACCACACGAGTGTAAATTGTCCTCCATCCATGGTGAACAGAGTACTTTTTGCACGATACAAATTTCATCAGTGTGACTATTGTTCTGAGAAAGTTTCAGCATCTTGTATTATATAAATTAATGGATTTGCTAAACAAATTGTCAACTATCAATTCGTCGGGCGGAAAATTTCTTGTTCATCCAATTATAAAGTGCGCATGCGGAGCAGTCCCTGGCCTACTTCTTCTTCTTAAGGTACCCATCACCCCACGACTACTCTAATCAGATCTCTTGATGTGCATTTACCCTTTCCTTAGGTTGTTCTTTTTTCACTGATTTTATAAAATTTGCATGCATTGGAGTAATCGGCTTACATACAGCTGTTTTTCGTTCAATTCATATGTATCAAAAAAGTTATTTTTTAAGTGTGTTAAGGGCGGAGAGTTGACGATTATGACGAGTGTGCAGTTAGCGGCCAGAGAGAAATGAGGACTAATACTACACACATCCAAATTGTCTTTCAGCCGTGGTGCACAAAATACTTTTTGCGCGACCAAAAATTTTATGTTATTGGCAAACTCTCAACATATTAATTCTTAAAAATTTATTACTTTTGATGATGAAATAACAATTTGACAGCATTAACGCTCGTCTAGTCGGGCGTAAAAAGCTTTAGTTGGCCCTGTTGCAGAGTGCGCATGCGTGAAGAAGAACGCACTGTAAACGGGTACTTGATGCCTGGTTCATATGCATGAGATAGCTGAGTTTGTAAGTGGGTCGTGCAACAGATACATTAAGTTCAAGTTTATAAATTGCCCAGTCAACCTTTATCCCTAGAATAGGTTTGTTGTAAATATAAATAATCGTCTCGTCAAGTTCATCGTTAGTATACAGTTATCAGGGTACAATTAAAAATCGCTTTCATTTCATTTATTAAATACATGTTTTCGCTCAACATTCATTACCAACAGTAGACTTGATAACCAGAAGTTTTTTACAAATAATCACTTTTGTTGAATAAAAATGCTTAAAAGCTAAATGTTAGCTTGACCTTGATGTAAAATCCCGCTTTTCAAAATTCGTAAGGTAAACACAATGTCTCGGTTGTCGATATATCAAGCATTAAAAATTTCCATTTTTCATGTATCTACTACATACAAATAACCAGACAATATATGGTTTACTCAGACCAGAATATCAGTGTTCGTGAATATCGCTTGTTGCTAATTTGTAGATAATTTATAGGAACTATACATTAAGTCAATATATTTTTAAAATCGTTGTTTTACTTTAAGTAGCGCTTAATACTTTAAGATAAAGTTGTGTAAGCTTTTACACTGTTACATAAATTTAATAGTTACAACAAAAATATATTTTTGTATAAACATTTTTAATCGTAATTTTGCTTATGTCGTATTCGATCACGTGCAGTATTTCCAGATGTCAACTGCTGAGCCTATATTATTATAACTCTCGGTTATAAATATCGATTATTCAATGCTTTATGTTTTGTAAACCTCGCCAAAAAGAGCATTCTGATCGACTTAAAGCATTGAAGAAGTTTAGGGCTTAAGAAAAAGTAGAAAGAAGTGTTTCTATATGTTTATTTCTTTTTTGAAAAGATAGTATGATGGACGTATACAATTAAACTTTTTGTAATTATTTTACACGTACGTTTAGTATTTTTTGTATTTGACCTGAAGAAATTCACGTACCTACTAAAGAAAAACTTAATCGTGTTGCGAATTTGCATAATTCTTTTTTCTTGAGAAAAATATTAAGAAATTTCTTAAAATTAATAAAGAGTTATGGAGACAAGTACTAGTTTACTTTTAATGCTATTATATCATTTTTATTTGAACAGTATAACAAATGTTCAAAATCTGCTTACAATTTTTTTTTGTCGTAATATGATATTAGATATTAGACGCATAATATTATTTTCCCCGAAAGCAGCAAGTACTTAACAATTCTTATACATTACGGATGTTACAAATATTCATATAGGTAATATACATATTGTAATCCTAAGTATATGACCATAGTCAAAAATTGATTTTAAAATTTACCTATTCATTAAACATGAGAATCTACAGTTTTTCTCTGCTGCATTTTATGCCATGGTCTTGCTCTCAACGGCCAAGTGCAGAGAAAATACCATTCCTTAAAAGTGCTCCGAATTGGATCCCTGTAACTTAAAGGGTGTCACCGCTAAAAATTCTTAAGGTCAATTATATCAATTTTTGCATTTTTTGACAATATTAAAACAAAAATTTTCCACACTTCGGCAGTTTCTAGTGAAATTTGCGAGCAGCTTTACTCTTGCTAGGTGCTCAGCCTTGCGAAGAGAAGAGGAGCGTGAAATTTTTTGATGGTCGGCGCGGGGATTTGAACCACTTCGAATCCACCTCGCTAGCGCAGCAGCCCAAAAACTAAACCACTTGCGCCACGCTTCGGATCCCACGTAAAACTGTAGGTCCCGTGAATCTTTGAAACACTACAACATTCACAACAAAGTTTGAAGCGGGGAAATCGCCTAAACCTGGTACAGGTATAAAAAGGCAAGAAGAAGAAGAAGAAACAAACATTTTTAAATATAAACAGAACACCGTTTTTTTATTTCTTAACGTTGTCAAAAAAATTATATTAATGACGTGCATTGCTAGTTTTGTTGACTCTTCTATGGTAAGAAGCAAATTTCAATATAATTTATGACACACCATTTACTGTAGATGGCTACTTGTAAATACCTTCAGGTGAATATGCGTATTCACCATTACTGAATTTGGATTTCAAATATTTCCATTTGTGAATGTCTAAAATCAGATATTTGTTACATCTCTATTGTAGCCAAAATATAATCTTAGACGAATTGATTTTTTAAAGCACTTTTTGTGCAGTACCAAAGCTGAAATATCAACTCTTTCTGACACAATCAGTAAGCGATTTGACGAGATAGCTACACAGAATATGTAGAGAACAAATCAATGAGAGTAACTCGGCAGTTTTGTGAGACTAACAATTTGTCTATAAATGATATAATATAAGTAAAATCACACAAAGCCTTCACGATTCAAAAATTTAAATTTAGACATTCAATTATGGTACCTGCATCTGCATGCATGTCTGCATATACTAAGTAATGGCAATTGCGTGCAATACAAACAGTTTTTCATTATTTTATGTAAACAAATAAATTGGGTCTTGATCATTTGCATACATAAACATGCAGTTTTAACCTATTTTTACAAAAATATTTAAACATATTTTAAAATTGAGTTGGATGCTATGAAATAGCTTGTCAAATAATAATAAACACTGCCAAACTTAATTTACAAAGTGCCCCTAGCAATTAAGCTCTAAAAGAAAGGTCTATTGGAAAAAATCCACTACCAATAAAGTCGGAGAATATTAAATCACATTTCTTCAAAATGAGTACTATTCCGGAAAACTCGACCAGTTGTGAAACACGCCCGACGATTAAGTCGGTAAAATCGTCTATAAGAAAAACACCGTTAATTGCGTCCCTGTTTCAAACTATAAGAAAGAATGATTTTTTGTTCATATTCATCATCTTTGGCCAATTTTCTAAGGATGGGTCGAAGTACTCTATTGAATTTTTTTTCCATGAAAAAGATGAAAGTAATCGAAATACACTTATTTTCAGGATTATATTTAGGCACATTCGTGCAAAATGGTCATATGGGCTATTTGAAAACAAAATAAAGTTTTTTAGAAATAAATGAGAAAACAGGGGTAAACTGTAAAAACTTATTCAAAGGCGATTTATTTATAGGCTTGTGTTGGTGGGGTATCTCAAATCGCAAGTCGTTCAACGTGCCTAATCCTGTTTGTAGTTAAATAATCTGTCAACAAAAGCATTCATAATTCTTACATCTTATAACATTTCTATTATGCTGAAACACTTTAAAAACGCTAAATGTAAGTACATAATTCAAAATTGAGCAATACATAAATATTATTGTATTGTTATAGATATGGTCAAATTTTTTATAGTATATACAATTAATCTAACGAGTTTTAAACCAGACGCAAAAGTTCATAACAAAAAAGTATAAATCGATATATCTAATAATTAATATAGTTTTTAATATTTACATTATGCAAAATTCTTTTCCAAATTAAAGCTCGACATTAATAAAATTTTTTGCTAACAAACTTTGACAATAAATTAAAAACGAAAACCTCAACGGAACGAAGAAAACATTTTTAAACAAATATAAACTAAGTAAAGTACACAGGGTGTCCAACGAATAGATACTGAGACTTAATCGGGTTATAACTGACACCAATCTAAACAATAAAAGTTGGTTTGCAATATGTCCTAAATATAATAATTTGGGGAAAAATGCATTTTTATCTTTCAGTAAATGGCAACACAGCATCGTCTCCATATGCTTTTATAAACGAGTGAGATCATTTAGTACGTGCTATATTGCAAATTTATTTTATTGTTGGAATATTATATCTCGCAATAACCGTCGATTGAGATCGTTTACTCCACATTTATTTTATCGTTTAGATATCTTGTTTCAAAGTAAATGTGCGGAATTTTGTTATTATAAACATCTTATGTTACCCGTGCAGTGATTAGGAAAAGCAAGTTTATTTTACGTCTCAATTTTGACGCATTGTTGCCAAGTTTACCTCCCCTATTTTAATGCATATTTGATATGCAACTTCTATAGAATTTGAATAAACAAGATTCTGCTTATGACTTTAATGGCATCACACTTGAACACAAATTTTTGAAATATTCTGAATAATAAGGTATTTATTGCACATTTTTAAATTGCAATTTAGGATTATTTATATATGAGTTAAGCTCCAATACTAATTCTTTTGACAGAATGTATATGTATCTACCTAGCATTACAAAACGAATGCTTTAGTATAGCTTCCGAATATTGTATACTAGAGACCAAAAAAAAATGAAAACTGTTAAACAAATTGATTTGGGCGGTACGTGCAATTCTTCAGCAAAGAACTAAAAAGAATATTTTTTTTGTAATAGGCAAAATTTTTTTCAATTATCTATATCTCTACTGCATTTTATGCAATCGTTTTTCTCTTAATGGAAAATTGCAGAGAAAATATCAATGTTTAAATGTGTTCATAGTTGGATCTATGTAATGAGAACGGTCTCACCGCTAAAGAAGTATAAAGTCAGTTTTTATCGATTTGAAAATGTTGAGCAGGTCACGAAACAGTTTTGTGACTAAAGTAAAAAAAGTCGTAACAATATAAAAAAAAAATGTTTTGTGTCACTAGGTATGAATTTCTACTGAGTATATCTTTGTTTAAAAATACTTCTGTCTTTTTCTTTCGGATCACTTTTTACTCTCCGTTCTTGTCAAACTTTGTTATTATAAGAATATTATATTTATTCATGATTAGCTTTATTTTGGAAAATATTTTTATCTAATGTAAATATTTGACAATATATTTGATTTTATTATTTATTAGAAAATATTGATTTTAACTTTCTTGGCATGTGCTTCGTGTGCGATTTAAAATTCGTTACGTACTAAAAATATTTAGACCAAATCTCTAACAAAGCAATCAAATTTTATGTATTGTTCAATTTTGAATTATGTATTCATAGGTACCGTTTACAAAAAGCTTGACCGTTACAGAAGTGTTATAGCAGGTACAATTTCGGACACCCCTGTTAACAGATTATACAACAACAAGCAGAGATTTAGGCACGTTTCAACACCTTGCGATTTGGGATATCTCACCAAAACAGACATTCAAATAAATCGTCACTGAATACAATTTTACAGTTCCTGATGTGTTTATAAAGATATTGGATTTTCTATTTTTGCAAAAGAAGTGCATGGAAATTTTTGAAAGCCAGGCCGAGTTTAAATTGTAAATATCGGTCTATTTCAAGTAGTTGCATAGGTATTTATCATAATAAAAACTAATTAAAAAATAAGTCAAAAAATTCTGTGCGTAACAATTTTTTTGATTATTTCTTATAGCACAATTAATATTGTTCTTCTTATTGGACTATTTTATTCCTGCTCGCTCTTAAATCCGATGCTTGCATACCAGACAGATTTTAAATGTAATTAAGCACAAGCCAATTATGAAAACTACGAATTTTATTAGACACATAAAAACAATGTTTTGAAGTTAATTAAATCTACAATGGCAAATAATATCGCAAGAGATTAATTTAATAAGAGTTTTATTTAATAGCGTGCTATTTATACTTGATACTTACTTCTTTTGAATACTTAAAGAGCTAAAATTACAAAAATTTGATACCTAATAAAAAACTGTAACATGTACCAATTAACGTTTGAAACAAAATAATATCGGAGGAAAAATTAATAAAACGTTCAAAAAGCAATTCTGCTACGTTACGATTATATTTTGCATATCATAACGGAAATTAAGGGATGTAATTTTAGGCTGACATGATTGCTGGTTCTATGAATGGCTAAAATTTACTCCGCTTCATACGAGTATTTAGATTAATTAATAATTTCGTTTTTTGCCAACTGTTGCTGACATTATTGAACGTTAACTTTATAATTAATTTAGAAAATGTCGGTAAAAACATATTGTACAAAAAGTTTTTTAAAACTTGGGATTATTTAATATGCAACGGAAAATTAAAAATATGTTTTACATTTTTTTTAGCAAAATTAATATTCTATTTTTAGATTGATATTAAAGTTGCTATTTTGCGCTTTACATTTTAGTTTACTCACGAATAACTCTTAGCTATGATATTTGGTTACTGAATATTCCACGTTCGCACATGATTTTGCTTATTCTGCGGAAATTGTTGATGTTTATTTCTTGAATAGCGTATCATAAATGTATGTAAACTGACAAACAATTATCCTAATTTAAAGTGCACTTCAATGCTAGATTATTAACAGATAAAGCAATGCCAACTGTGATAATTATTATAATTTGGATATTGATATCCAGCAAATACGTAGATGCATATTTACTTATGCATTTAGAAATAACCGTAATGTTATTATAATTTTTAATATTGATTTACAATCACGTATTACGATATGGAAATTTACTTATATGAAACTTTTTCAAATACTGTCACTTTTTAAATACAGAGCCTAAGCGAAAGTGTAAATTTTACTTCCACCTTTTCGCAAACATTGTGCGTCAAGAATATTTATGAACTACTTTAGCCTATAGAAACTGTAATGGTACACATATAATTTACATTTTAATTTAGTTTGGAAAATTTATATTCTTTGAACTATTAAGAAATGTATAAATGCTTCTGCACAAAATATTCAAATAGGGAAATATTAACTTTTAGGGTATGACATAAATTTGAAACAGCGCAAACAAAAAAATAAAATGAAGGGTTTGCGATGATATTTTACTAATACCCACATACCACTTATCTACAGAATTTACAGATTCAGAATAAGTACACGTGTAATCTCATGTCAGATGTAATTAAAAAGGATTATGTGCTATTGATGTAAATACCACTGCTTCCTGTATGCGTGTGCGGTAAATAAAGTAGATATTCAGTCGTATGTTGTATAAAATATTAAATTTCAAATTCAGTTTTCGTTATTAAATAACATCAATTGATGGGCACCGACTAACTGCTTAATATAAGCTTACATTTCACTTTTTATATAGTTCCATGTATTAGTGAATTCAAACAACATTTAGAAATTCTATTTAGGTATCTGTAAATACACGTATTTGGAACGTACAAATACGTAACAGCTTAAAAGGACTAAATAGCAAATATACTAAAGCAATTTCGAGTTTCTAATGTAGGCGTTATCTAAAAACCAAAGTAAAATTGATGTGCGGTTGTCTAATAACAAGCAAAACTTTCAATTGGTTCTGCTGTTGGTTCCATTTAATCCGAAAATCTCACCGGACCGTGTAAGGGATAAACTTCTGCAGATGTTGATTGCTAAAAGTTAATCTATTGATTCTGATAGAATAAGTACTGTTTTTGCTATTTTTAGATACGGTATCATTAAGGGTTTGTGTTTTTTTTTTAATAAAAATAGTTATCTATCATTCTGGTTTACCCAAAAATTACATGTGCCATTTGTGATTTAATTTAATGTGCCTTTATTGATATTGTTAGTAATTACAACTATAGGTACCTATAAAATAATCTCTTGAAATTACATTATCATTACAAGATGTCAATATTGTTTACCAACCATCAAAATATTCTGACTTGATTTGTTCACAAAGATAAAACTTAGTTTACGTAAAGAATCAGTTATTGAATTTTTACCATACTTGAACCATCCAAGTTTCTAGAAAATAAATCATGTGAAAAATATCAAAATACAAAGTTTTGCTAAAGCGTGTTCCAGTTTTTTTTGTAAGTGTATCGATATAATTACTACCTCATTTAAAAAAAGAAATCTGTACGATAAGGTATTTTTGGAATTTGTTAAAAAATGGTGGCGAATCAAAAATTTATTTAGGTATGTAAACGAATGTAGGTATTATTTATTTTTATGTTTATTAATATGTAGAATGTAAACTCTCTATAACGATACTGAAGAGATCGAGCATTTTGTTTCATTACAGAGAGTTAAGAAAACAAAAGGTGATTTATTAGCTCAAGCTCTCCATGTAGGTTTCTTTCTTTGAGGCTTGCTCTTACCCAATATTTATGCTCCTGTTTCTTTTTGTGTAAAATAATAAATGCTGCGACTGTCATAATATCATCGTGGCTTGACGACATTCTGTCAACTAAATAGTTTTGGTGGAGACAGGTAGTTAGTTGTCAAGTGAAATATTCTTCAAATTGTTGACGACTTAATTAAATCCGGTGTAGATAAAATGAAAATAAAAGTTGGTGACTTTCTGAAGAATTGTAAACAGTTGCAAACACAGAAATTGCCAACTATTTTAGTGGAAACACACCTTAAGATATACCAATAAAGTGCAAGAAATAACTACGTAACAAAAAGCTTTTCCTTATAAAGAATTTTGTTATGAAGAGTTTGCACTGTATACTATTATCTTAAAAAACGGTGCGATATACGTGAACTTTATCTTAAACATTTTTTGTAGAGTGGAAAATTTCCTACCAGAATCATTAGAGAAACCTCAATTTGGTTAAATCACTTACGAGATAAAAAATTCGGAATGGCGCCGAAGTTTTTTTTTAATGCTTTCTAAAGAGGAAATGAAAAATTACAGTTCGCAACATTCATATTAACAGTTCAAAGTCTAACTGGAATTATACATATATTGGTATCCTGTACTAAAATTTTGAGGTCGATCATAAAAAAAATAGTCGATTTTTTTGGCACGTCCTAATATATATACAAGGTGATCTTTTTAAGGTTGAGGATGTTTTAAATTTGCCGTTACAGTTTTTGAAGTTTTCCTTTTTTTGGTTCGTTGAGAGTGAACTTTAGTACGAAACGGACGATGCGCGCGCAGCTAACGAAATTTCCACAGTATGAATGGTGTGTTAACATTGATATATTTATATTATTATTTACAAGCTGAATTGTCCTAGCTTGACAGAATTAAAAAATAGTTCAGAAAATAACGCTAAAGCAAAATTTTTCAAACAATTTGAAAGATCAGACAAAAAGTGAAAAAATTTTTGCTAGTTCAACTTTGACCTTGAATAACTTTTGAAGGATTAGGATTATCGAAAATTTACACAAAACGTTTTTGTAGAGCTTTAAATTCCCTACAAGAATATGTTATGGTTTTAGCTGTCTAATGGACTGTTCATGAGTCAAAAATTTTAAATTAAAAAAAAAATCCTGTGTTATTTAAATGGGAAATAGAAATTCGCGATGCGCGATCTTTCAATATTAATATAAAGGGTTCTGCTTTTCGCAGGCGTCTTTTTACACCTTACCGGAAGTCTCAAGTAAAGATTTCAAGAAAAAAATTGCCAATTTTTTTGAATCAGCCTACTGAACACGTTTTAATATTTATTAGTTATCAATTTTCATTTCCCACCATCCTGAAATAATAAGATCGTCAACAAATGCATAAAATCAATTATTCTTAGAACCTAAGAAGTTTTACTTCTAGCGCGCGAAAGTCGCACGTTTTTTTTATGTAATAATTTTCATTCTGTTTTAAATAATACATTTTACTCTTACAAAAAATATGTCAAAGAGGGAGATTAGTTAATTATTCAGTGTCTTTTTTTGACAACATAAATACGTTAGTTTATTTACTTTAACTTTGTAAGGCAGTAGTTTATAAATAAACTCGTCCTCGTTTTATAATGATTTCTTTTAATTACAGAATTCTACAAATATAAAACTGTTAAAAGTTAACTGATCTGATGATTAGACTTTGCTATAAATTAGAAAAGAATTTCTAATTTTTGAGTCACCCTGTACCTACTCATTTGCCTTTTTATAAGCAATCAGTTCATTTAGTTTGTATTTTAAAAACTATACTTACATCAATAATTATATATTAATTTTATTCCGCAAGTTTTATAAAGTTTTTAATCCAGCAATTATGAGGTAAATAATACATTGATGGCATATTATAAAACATACAAAGACAACAAAATTTTTAACGCTTTCTACTCACAATACACAGTGTGTCCCAAAAATAACCAAACTTTATATTTAAATCATACAACATGCAGCGCCATCTATTGAAAATTTGCAGCAGTAAAAAGATACATTCATCCTCTTTCAAACGCACCTAAATTCATGTAAATCGGATGACAGAAGTTAAAGTTACAGCCATTTCAATAAAAGATAAAGTGTTCTAATGTTCCAAAAAAAAATGGAACAAAAAGCAAATATAAAATGTTGTATTAAACTTGAAAAAAAAATCTCTGAGACATACGAATTGATGAAAAAAGTTTATGGTGATGATTGTATGAGTCGTACTCAAGTTTATACGTGGTTTACACGATTTAAAAATGGTCGTGAGGGTTTAAATGACGACCTAATGCCAGGTCGTCCAGAAGCTAGTAATCGTGCTGAATTGGTGGAAAAAGTCCGTGAAATCATTGGTATCGATGCAAATTTTACTACGACAATGTTGGCTGAGGAATTAAATACGAGTAAAAAAATCCAGTAAAAAAATCCAGCAGGAAAACAGCTGTTTTATTGCTCGATAATGCACCACCTCACAAGACCAAAAAAGTAAACGACTTTTTGATGAAAAACAAATTTCTTTTATCGACCACCCTCCGTATTCGCCCGATCTATCACCATGTGACTATTTTCTATTTCCAAAACTGAAAACCAAGATGAAAGGAGCATTTTACCATGATATCCCAGCGATTCAAGCAGCCGTAACCGAGGTGCTGAAGAACTTTCATATAAATAACATAAAAATCTATTCATGTGCTGGATGATCGTTCCAAACGTTGTATTGAGTCAAATGGAACCTATTTTGAATAAATAATAACTTTCAAAGATAATATAATGTGTATTTTATTCTATATCCAAAAAGTTCGTAATTTTTGGGACACACTGTGTAGTAAAGATTATTGCGTGCGCCAAATGTAGCCAAAACTATTTCTTTTAAAATTATTTTTTGTATTTCTTCATTCAATCGTTTTAAATATATCCTATGATGAGGGTCTTAGTTTTTATTAGAAGTATTTGAAATATAATTTTCAATTTTTTCCATAAATTATAAACTAATAGTTCGATCAAGTCTATAAATAAAATACGTTAAATATTTATTAAAGAAGAATGGAAATAAATAAAATTAACTTCCCAGGATTTCGTATCGATTTCATTTTCATTCACATGCTACGCTTTTATGAAATATCCGTTTCTTGATGTTTGCTTTATTATTAATCTTTATAGAAGCCAAAGAAAAAAATATGTGCTTATAAATCAAGATTTATTCCACACGTATTGCAATAAATAGTAAATTTAACTGTACTTTGAGTGATAAAATAGGCTGAAGTAATTGATAGCAATACCGTGTGCTTCGAATTCGAAAAAAATCCAATTTTGTTTCTTGATTGCTTTTTCATTGTGTCAAACGGATAGACTTGTAGATGTTTTTAACATAACGTAATTATAGATATAATTTATATTTTATTTAAAAAGTTATAGGAAAAGTATAGGTATGTTTAATTCACAACTCAGGTCTTTAACGTTGTTAGCCACCAAAATAAAATTTTATGCAAGACAAATGCCAAATAAAGCTTCAAGTGAAATAAACGAATTCTAAAAGATAAAGGTGAAAAGGAAGAAAAACGTTTGTTTTACGGTTTGAAAAGAAAGTACGGGAATTGTATTAACGACGCCCTTCCGCTAATCTACATAGTAACACTAGCTTAAAATACGACTCCCTACTTTAAAAGCGATCTAAGAGTTAAACAAAAACGAAATTTAATTAATTTAAAGTTTGTTGAGGGCTCGTAACTATTATACACAAGTAACCAAATGTTAAACATCAACTTGGGTTTCTAAGGTGTTTTCTTAATCGATATACCAATAAACTATCCTGCATGGAAATTAGTTGTTCAGTTCAATTCTGTACCTGTATTGTCTTAACATTAATAATTGTTATCTACAGGTCTATTTTTTGCAAGAACTTTAGTTAAACTTAAGATTTTATAAAGCTGATATCTAGCAATTTCTTGCCATATCGATTTTTACAAAGCAACCGAGATGTGGTTGTTAACGGATTTACAATCGCTCGACAATAAGATTTAAAGTGAACTTTGAAATCTAAAACATGATTCCAGAAAATTATTATTCAAATGTTCGTTTTTTCTTTTAGAAAAAGTATCTGTACTAACAAGTGTTGTTATCATTGCTTTTGAAATACAGGATTTATAAAGTTGTTTTGCTATTTAATGTCTGCCTTAAATAGAATATTGCGGATAAAGTAAAATTGGGGGTGTTAGCATCATTAAAATATCATAAAAAAAACTGTGAGGCTGTGGCTCATAAAAAAATTTAAATATACAGAGGATGCGGTATTAAAAAAACGGACTAATTTGTATATTTCATTATTCAATTTTCCTGTTTTTCTAATACCGCACCCTTTGTAGTTTGTGAAAATTTCAAAATTAACTCTATAATAAACCTATATATTTTAATAATAATTTTTATAAAAATAATAACTTTTTAATCAATAATTAAAACACATTTATTTAGTTTTTAAACAGGGTGTTTACGATTGAGCGTCAAATTCAAAAAGGTGGAAGTGATTTTTTAGAAGACCTTATATTGTGTAAAATTTCTAAATTTATTTGTTTGAAAAATTATAGCAAAATCAAAATTGAGACCATATTTTGAGAACCGCAGGTATTTTGACCTACGACAACGCTAAATTTCCTAATTGAGACTTCCTATGCTTTCGTTATCCATTTATAACCATGACCTACGTAGGTATGGATCTTAAAAATTAGACATTTTGAAAATGGTTCTTTTCCCTAGAGTAAATATTAAATCATCGTAAAAAAAAAACTAATTGTAAGTTCATTCAAGAATAACAGGTATCAAATAAAGCGTGTTTTTGTAACATAAATAAAGTAATAAACTAAACTCCTATTAATTTTAACGATTTATAAATAAATAGCTTATATTTTGTTTCTTGATGAACTTGTAAACGTGCGACTGTAAAACGCTGATCTTGAATTTTTAAATTTTTGGTATGGGACCTCTTTCAAACGCTGAAGGTCCGAATATTCTTACTGTTCCACTCTGTAAGATTAGGTATCTGAGAAAAGTATACGAAATTTATGTAGTATTGACATAAAATAATTACAATGTTTTGCAATTAAGGTAGGTCTGCAAAGAAATAACATCGAGCATGTTTTTAACAAAAATGAAGCCGTTAGTACTGCTTTACTGAATATTAAATAAATGATTTTCTATGTATTAAATTTAGCATTTTATGTTAATCAAACTTTGAATAAAAACAAATCGTCAAAAAATAAAACCACAACACAATAAAAAAAAATACTGAACTGACAGAGTTGTATTAAATGGAACTTGTGCTTCCTTTGAGAAGTAAAATAAATGGTATGTGATAAAAATTGTTAACGTGTTAAAATTATAAATACAATTTTTCACTTAATTCAATAGTAAATCATTATAAAAATAATTACGCAAGTTCAAGTTTATGAACGACAGAGCACAAATAAAAATGTTTTTGTAAAATAAAAGAAGTAACAAACTAAACCGCTATTAATTTGCAGAGATATGACTTCCAGCATGTTTTACAAGAGTGACATTATGCGTTAAACTCGTTAGTATTATTTTACCAATTATTAAATAAAAAAACCATTATTTTCTGTGTAACAAAATTAACATTGTATGAATCAAACAAAATAGGCTTTAGATTTACTCTTTTTTTGATATTTACATGATAAGGACATCAGAAAAGGTGGTTACAAATTATCGAAACGTTTTTATGAAAACATGGTAAACATGTATGCATTATTCTCTTTTATTAAAAATGCGGTATGTGTTATACACGATTATTTCATCAGCATATTTTACGGCTTTTTATGAGTAACATTCATATTTAATTCTGTAAGCTCAATTATTATTTTGGCATACCAATTTTAGCATTTTGATAGAGATGAATTATAATTCGTTTAAATACAGCTACAGTGGTAAAAAATTATGATAAGTCAGTGCATATTTTATTTACAACTAAAATAGTAGTAAATCAAGTAGTTCAAGAATAAAATACGGTCTCGAGCGAGTTTATGATTTCTATAATAAAAGCTTATAGAAAAATAAGTAAAGCTTGCGAGAAAAAATAAATGTAGAAAATCTCTATAAGTTTAAAAAATTTACTTATTGTTGTTCTATAAATGAGTAATACATAGTTAGCGGTTTTTAAACCTTTTTGGGAAAAAAGTTTAATTTACAACATTTTTCCATATAGGATCGTTTTGATGTATCTCTTTCAAGAACGTCTTCCATTAATTGTCACCACCCACCCCTTTTCGACTCTAACAGATCGTATTATGATAGTTTTCTTGAGGTTTTGGATCCTCTGCTACGAGAAAACTACAAAAAGACGCTAATTCCAAGTCGCCCAAAATTGTACAAAATCAACGTGAATTATATCAGCACTTTTCTATAGGAAATTGATTGAAATATTATGCAACTTGCAGTTTTAACTCTTTTTAAATTTACACTGAACCTGTCAGTTTAAACTCACCATGTAGAATTGCGGTAAATGTGCAGATCAAAGATGTAACTTTTCTGAATCAAAATTTTTAGGTTTTGAGGTAAATAAAATATCCAACCCAAAAAACCTCTTATTTTTGAAATTAAACCGTGTCGAAATCATGTTACATTTCTTATTTAAATAACATGGGAATTTCGGATTTTTGCATTTAATTTGTTTTCTTTGAAACAAATAATAATGCGGCACTGACCACATATATATATTTTTACAAAGAATTGAGCGCTCTACAAAAATAGTCTCTTATGATTTTTTGATAATTTCACTCCTTCGAAATTTATTCAAGATTAAAGTCGGGAAAATTTTATAATTTTTATGATTCTCTTAACTTTTAAGAACCATTTGTGGTACTTGAATGCTGAAACTGCGGCTTTGCCTTTTTCTAATCCGAATGTGTCATCTCTCATAAAACGTAAAATGATTAAAGCATTAACAACTCATGAAGATTTAGATTTTGATTTCCCTAATCGCTATATAATAAACACAGATAGTGAAATTCGCAATTTACAGAAGAAAAATATTGATTTTTTTATTAATTCAGATTGGATGAAACTGATCGATTCTCTATAAATAATTTTTTTAATTCGATGTTGAGACGTGGGCTACCAATGACGATTATTTGGCAGGCTTGAACATTGTTAATAATCGGCAGTGCATTAATGATGTAGCGAAAAGAGCAATACAATTGACTGAAAAGTATATGTACATTTTAACTATTAACCATTCGTTAGTCATCTGGTCTACAATCGTAGACTACCTCCATTGACTTAACATGGTACGATATTTGAGGTGACTAACGAAGGGTTAAAGAACAAACACAGTATTTACTTCAAGTTATAGGTAAGTGAATAAAAAGCTACCTATCCTAATGCGACTAAAGGTTGCTTAATAAAAAAATAGTAAATAAAGCAAAAAAAAAAAATCTTTCCTTAATATTATTTACAATGTGTTGTTTATGTTATTGTAACTATTAAGCTTTTTTAATTATTATAGATTAATTGAATGATTTTATTAAAAGCAATCGTAGCAAAACTGTGATATTTACTATGAACAAAACTTTAATCTTAAATAACTTTTGAAGGAGTGAAATTATCAAAAAAATCATAAGTAACTTTTTTTGTAGAGCGTTCAATTGTCTATAAAAAAACTTTTTTCAGAGAATTAAATTAAATGGTAAAAGTCCGAAATTATCATGTTATTTAAATAAGAAATGTAACATGACTTCGGCGCGATTTAATTTGAAAAATTAGAGTATTTTCGGAATAGATTATTTTTAGGGCAAAAAATAAAAAATTGTGGGGCTGCAGCAAAAAAAACAACTAACGGACACCCTAATCTGCATAGTGCGAACTGATTCAATTCTGTTTAGATTTTTTGCACAAGTATGCCATTTCGGAGTTTGCAGATTTCCTGTAGCAGTGGACGCACGGCCTCAGCTAGGACGCCTCTACATACATACAGACATTAAAAAACGTGCTACCAATATTGTCAATGTTTATGCAAAAGCGTGTATCCATGAGTGGAATAATGCCCTGCTGATGTTTTCCGTAATCGCTAGAAATGTTGTATGCACTTTCCAGTTAAAGCCTGTAAGCTTCACATCCAGAGGCGAAAACACCTAGAGTGGTTTATAATTGAGCTGAATCAAACCCGTATCTTGCTTAAGTTTTTAACAAGTATATTCCAAACCGTTATACAATCGGTAGTAGTAACAAAAGGCGTGTTAAATTAAAAAAAATGGGTTATTATAACAATAGGCTTGTTTTGTGAAACGACTTTTCTTGTAATACTGTGCTAGATTATTTATTTACTACACACGCTCCATTAAACAGTTATCGATAAATTATTTGATTGTTATTTGGTTTCCTCTATTTTTGAAGCAACACAATTTAAAAAAAACAAGTTATTTTTGCTAAAAAAACCTTAAATGTTTTTAATACTGATATGTTCAATTGTCTGTCTATTTAATTTAAGTAAAATACATTAATGTTTAATTGTTAGCAATAAAACACATTGGTACTTATTTATTGTTTAACTTATTTGTGAAAAAAAATGAATAGGTTGCCCTATAAAAATTAAATCAAACTAGCGATACGTTTTTTCAGTGTCCACCAAGGTTTAAACAAGTAGAAAATTGTTAAAACATATTATTGTATTAAGAATTGTTTAAGCAAAAAACACAAGGAATTGAATAAATAATAAGTAGTGCTAAAAACTGAATAATTTTACAGCCGTAATTCTAAATGAAGATCTAAACTAAATACCTGTCGATTCGATTAAAGATTACGCTGTAGGAAGCGCCCTCGATATTTCCGCACGTAATTTTCGCATAGCCTTTATAAAACCCATAAATAAAATGATTATCTACCTATTCTTTATTTACAAATTTCAATGGCGTGTCAAAAAAAGTAAAATCAATATCCTGCTCTGTGCACTTTATTATTTAAATTCGGATAGTGGAACAGTTTGAGTATCAATCAAACGCGGTATAGGTATTTCCCAAATATGTTTACCAAAACTTGACAGATAATACAGATAAAATACTTTGTAATACAGTAGAACCTCAATAAATCGAACGTCAAGGGAGACTCAAAAAATTCGAGTTATGGAGATTTCGATTTATAATTTAAGACGTGCTTTGGTAAAGCTCAAACAAAAACCACGTCAATAATAATAAATACCCAAAATGAAACAAAGGGACTCCTGGTAAACACGTGTTGACGTTAATCGTAAAAATCGGTAATCTTTTCTTAGAAAACATTTTTGAGTTGTAGAGGTAGTAGAATCAAACGTTGCCATGTTCAAGATACAGAGGCCAAATATATTTTTTTCGAGTTATAGAGGGAATATACCGGGTGTTTTATTTAGTGTGCCACGAGCTTATAACGTCTAAACTAAAAAAAACTTTAAAAAAGGTACAAGTATAACAGTTTTATTAATTTATACAGCTATGTAGGTACTGGAATAACTATAAATTTTGTTCTTTCCGTTTTAACCGAAAATTGTGTCAACTTTCTTATCTTAAATGGACACAATTTTTGGTAAAACCGAAAGTAGTACAAAAGTTGTATTTATGGAAGTGCATAGATCGAAGGAATTGAGGAAGCTTTTATATTTGTACTTTTTTTTTAAATTTTTATTATTTTAGAAATTATAAGCTCGTGGCACTTTACTGAAACACTCTTAATTCAAAATATTTTTTTTTATGTTATTTATTAAACAAATGGTAACTTTTATACATTTTTGAAAAAGCCCTATGCGAGCGTTATCCAATTATCTAATAAAAATAATATCCTTCTATTTAAGATAACAAAGTTGACATAATTTTCGGTTAAACTGGAAGTAGAACAAATTTTATATTTATACCATTATATAGATGGTATAAATTAAAGAACATTTTATTTTTGTACTTTTTTTGAAATTTTTATTAATTTAGGAGCTATGAGCTCCTGGCACTTAAATAAAACACCGGTATGTACTGAATTACTTTGTAGGAAAATACTGATTATTTCCACTTATCGGGGCTCAGATTTTGAGATATGGAGGTATTGGGGCTTGAAGGGAACGGAACTAGGATTTTTTCCAAGTTGTAGATGTTTCCACTAATTCCGGGTTCGACTTATCGAGATTCAACTGTATTTGTATTCGTAAAATACTTAATACCGTAAACAAAATGAAAATATATTATTACGGTCGCAATTATATATATTTAGATTTTATTTATTAGTATGTGAAACTGTCTCCCTCTCTCTCTTTCCCTCTCGTGCTTCTAGGATGAAGCGGCGTTAGTGCATGGCCGACTCTTTTGTTGCATTATGTATTACACGTCTTTCCCCATTGTCGTAATTTTTTCTGGCAACGCGGCGGAAGTACTTTAGGATGCGGCGATTGCTATATTGGAAAGGCCACCTGGTATGTTTAATTCTTCTACATATTAAAGGCACATTTCTTTTAAAATGTGTCCTTGAAATTGATTAAATTCTCCTCCAGCACCACATTTCGAAAGAGTCCAGTTTGTTCCTATGATCTTTCATTAGTGTCCATGCCTCTGAACCATACAATGCATGGCTATTGGAGAGACCAACGATGTAGCCCAGTCTCTTCTTTGCTGGTTTTTGATATACACCCATTCCTCGCTTTACGGCCTAGATACGTTCCACGAAACTTGGCCGCAAAGCGAAAAGCCGTATAATGAATCGAGATTGCGCTTGCGCAAGATTGGCAACATGTATATATATCGACATCAAAAAAAAGTTTTTTTTTGCCGTTATAGCGAAACATTTTAGGTCGTAAATCAAAAATGTGCCTTAATTGAAGAGGGCCGTTATAGCGAAATGCCGTAGAAAGAGCGGCCGTATAGCGAGGTATGGGTGTATTACGATCTTGCTGAGCTTGGCCATCGCTATTCTGACCATAGCTATTCTTCTCCATATTTCGGTGGAAGAATTTCCCTCTCTATTTACATTTATAAGTATATAAATGACGACATTGACGGTCTGTCAGTTGCATTCCTTGTTGTCAAATTAAAACAAACTAATCTTAAAATCTCAAAACAAACCATAAGTAAGCAACGTTTGAGAATAACCTTTATGTTATGACTGCTTAAAAATGACTAGAGAACGCATCCCTTGAGCTTGTCTTAATCCTCACGCGACGTGCTCTAGCTGAAGCTACTTCGCTCATGGATATTTATTAAAAAAAATGTTCATAAAATTGTCACCTGAAACCAACTTTCCAGAAAAAGGCAGCAATTAATTTTGATTAATTCATACTTTGATGTACAGTCATATGAGCGGCACAACCAAAATTGACTTTTATATTAGAACACGTAAACGTAATCCAACTTATCTAACAAAATTATCCATATTGCGAATCGTAAATAAGTTATTTCCTTTCCGGCCAAAGTGATCAACGAATTGAAAGCGTGCGTTGACATTTTTACGAACAGTAATCGTAAAATTGAATTTGACAAAATTGTTCAGCTGTGTTTATTATTAACGTGCCAGATAAACAGAAAAGTTCCGTCGACATTTTTTTTCGAACCTAATCATTTCACGCAATTTTAAATTGCAACTTTGTAAAATCAATTCCGATCTAATAAAGCTAAATTAAATAACTCTACTCCAGTTCCACTTTGTCAATTCATTAGCTTTTACATTTATTGAATCGCGGGTCCCTCTATAAAAGTTGCGTATTGTGGTATTAATTAAACTTGGATTAAATTCCATCAGGTAGTTCTATGAATATTGGACATATAAACATAAAAGTGCATTCCGACAAAACAAAATCATAAGCAAATTCTGACATTGTATTTGTATACATGGCATATACATAAGTATTTACAACTCGATAAAATCCTATGTATATAAATACAACAGGTTGTGAATTTTTGGTACGTCTTCTAAGAAAGCAGAAAATTTCTACAATATCTCAGGTGAAGTGATGCGCATAATAACACGTTTAGGGATAAGAAAAGGCTGTAATAGGAAACTCACTTGTAAGCTGAAAGTCAAAGAGAAAAACAAAATTTCAGAAAATTCTTATTATTTATTTGATTCGTTAACCTCTGCATCGCCGAATACACTCATTAGCTGCTTTTCATGGTTCGCCAGTCGTATTTGTAAATGTGAAAAAGCAGATAAGCAACCTGGATTTAGTATAAACTGCATAAAAGCATTCAAACACAAACATTATAACTGTAAGAAATAACAAAGATATTAAAATTCTTTTGTCATTCCTTGCTATGATAACACAGTAAATTCTTTTATTTTAAAAGAAGGGAACGCAAGATTGTATAATTTTAATCTTTGCAAATGCATTCAGCTGCGGATTATTACTTATACAGTAAAACCTCGATTATCTGGACCTCACTTATACGGATTCGCAATTATCCGGATTGTCAACCGCGTTCGTTTTTTCCTGTTAAAACGGGGTACTTCGTAATCGTGCTTAAAACCGAGTGTGCGCATTCGAGCTCAAAGTGGCACATTCCGATCTCGGAAAATGAAGCGCGCGCTCCGCGTCGCGCTTCATTTGCTTCCTCGCTCGGAAATGTGCCACTTTTCGCTCGAATGCGCACATCCTCGTATTTATCGGATTTGCCTATATTATTATTTTATTCTTCAATTTAAAGTCGAATAAATTAGATCTATTTTTTGTTTGAAAAATGTTATATATTTTATTCCTTTCGATAAGTTATCGTGGTGCTCTTCTGCACGCCTAATTGTAACGAGCTTGATAAAAATATTGTCGGGTGTATTTTCGAATGTTTACTAATTCGCGTTTTTGATTAATTAAAATTGTATATGAGTCAAATTTTCTGAAGTGGGCCACTGAAAATCAACTAGTTGATTTTTATATCATCTTTTGTAGATTGTTGAAGATTTATATGTGAAAATTAATGTCTCCAAATATTTTTGGGTAATTTTTATTTTTCTGAAAATTATAAACAAATTAGTTTTAAGGCGCATTTTGTATACACTGTTATAATTAGACTTCATTTACGGATTAATTCAATTTTTAATATAAAAAAATATTTATATGTTACATACCAGGCTGTTCAATAAGTTTTGTCGTTCGATAAGAAAAACACAATTTTATGGTTCAAAATACACTTTATTATTCAGTATAATCTCCCTGAAGATTAATACACTTGCTCCAACGATCCTCCAATCTGTGGATCCCATCCCTGAATTGAGAATCCGGAAGATCTGCAAAATACGCTTCAACAGCCGTTATGACCTCTTCATTTGATGAAAAACGCTTGCCACGCATAAATTTTTTGATTTCTGGAAACAAATGGAGGTCGCTGGGGGCCAAATCTGGTGAATACGGTGGATGCTCCAACAATTCGAACTTTAATTCATGGATTTTAGCCATTGTCAAAATGCTCTTGTGACACGGTGCATTGTCCTGATGAAAAAGGATTTTTTTACACGAATTTTTTTCCCTTTAACTGGTCCAAAAGGTTGCAATAATATTCAGAATTAATTGTTTTACCAGTTTGCAAGTAATCCACAAACAAAATTCCTTTCGCATCCCAAAAAACAGATGCCATAACCTTCTTGGCCGATTTCCGGACACGAACTCGTTTCGAAGCCGAACAACCAGGTTCACACCACTCTTTAGCCTCTTGTTTTGATTCAGGATCATGGTGATAGACCCAAGTCTCATCCATAGTGATGAATCGACGCACAAAATCCACTTTATCCTTTTTAAAACGCTCCAAATGTTGCTAAAAAGTCGCATTCGAATGTGTTTTTGTTCCATTGTTAGCGAATGCGGCACCCATTGTGCACACAGCTTTCTAAAACCCAAAATTTCACTTAAAATATGGCTCACACTGCCTAATGAGATGTGTAGAGCCTCTACTAAATTTCTTTCAGTCAATCGACGATCTTCCAAAACCATATCCTGAATTTTGGCTATGATTTCTGGTGTTGATGCGCTTTTGGACGTCCTTCACGTGGATCGTCTTCAAGGCTTGTACGACCACGTTTAAATTCAGCAACCCATCTTTCTACTGTTCTAATTGTAGGTGAACAATCCTTATACACTTTTAACATTTGTTCGTGAATTTCTTTTGGTGCTACACCTTCCAAAAATAAGAATTTTATCACTGCACGATATTCAATTTTTCCATTGTAAAAAATACTTACACGCACACTAAATGGCTTGTAAAAAAGAAGAATTGAAATTGAAATGAAACTAACATAGTAAGAAAGTTGTACAAAAAATAGAAAAATTTTGGGATATAGCAACATCTCATATCAAGACAAAACTTATTGAAAAGCTGTAAGAAATAACAAAGATATTAAAATTCTTTTGTCATTCCTTGCTATGATAACACAGTAAATTCTTTTTATTTTAAAAGAAGGGAACGCAAGATTGTATAATTTTAATCTTTGCAAATGCATTCAGCTGCGGATTATTACTTATACAGTAAAACCTCGATTATCTGGACCTCACTTATACGGATTCGCAATTATCCGGATTGTCAACCGCGTTCGTTTTTTCCTGTTAAAACGGGGCACTTCGTCGGGAAAATGAAGCGCGCCGCTCCGCGTCGCGCTTCATTTGCTTCCCTCGCTCGGAAATGTGCCACTTTTCGCTCGAATGCGCACATCCTCGTATTTATCGGATTTGCCTATATTATTATTTTATTCTTCAATTTAAAGTCGAATAAATTAGATCTATTTTTTGTTTGAAAAATGTTATATATTTTATTCCTTTCGATAAGTTATCGTGGTGCTCTTCTGCACGCCTAGGTGTATTTTCGAATGTTTACTAATTCGCGTTTTTGATTAATTAAAATTGTATATGAGTCAAATTTTCTGAAGTGGGCCACTGAAAATCAACTAGTTGATTTTTATATCATCTTTTGTAGATTGTTGAAAAACCCGCCGAAGCCTGTCCCAAGCCAGGTTGGAAAAGAGGTGAGGGATAGAGTAGTAACACCTCTCTAATAAACCAGGGTTCAGCTGGCCCGGTTGATAGCACCCTGTAAGGGCCCCTTCTCAGGGTACGGGTGAAAACCGGTCAATGGCTCGGAAGGCGGAGGAAGATGGGTGATACATCTCAACGGCGGAAGAGGCAAAAGAACCAACAGCGTCTGCCTCATAGTGAGCGGCTGATACAAAAGGTCCTCCAAGCGGGGTTATGGCGTTAGGCGTTAGAAACCTATCACATGTAAAAATAAAGGGAGCTGAAAATTTATTAGTAGAATGAAAACGAAAGAAAGGAAATAATTCCCCGGGTGGAAATCCACACCTCGAAAAGAGGGGGCCCCAATGGATACGGGGGCAGTTCTACACGAAGTCTTCAGATTCCACCTTTAAAACTCAACCAAAAACAACATGAAAACGAGAAGGCAACAAGAAGAAATTAGATGGTAAACCCAAAAGACCGAAAAGACATTAAAACTAGGAACGTGGAATATTCAAGGACTCGCAACTAAGAGAAAGGAAGTGATGATGGAAATAGAAAAGATGAATCTGGACATAGTGATACTAACGGAAACAAAAAAAAGGAAGTGGCCAGGAAACCTACGGAAATTACATACACCTGTGGAGTGGAGTGCCGAAAAGTGAAAGAGCCAAAAGTGGAGTGTCCATATTAGTCAAGAAGAAATGGACAAGGATGATACAAGCATGGGAAGAAATTAATCATCGCATTTTAAAAATTAAAATAAAAATATATGGACAAATGTTGACGATCATAGGTGTATACGCCATAAATGACGATGTACGTGCCGAAGAGAAAGAGGAGTTCTTTAACATCCTGGACGAACAGATAGAAAAGGTTAACAAACGAAGTGAAATTATAATAATAGGGATCTGAACAGTAGGGTTGGGAAGAAAGAGAAGGACCACACTTTAGGAAAATTTGGAGAAGAAAAGATGAATGACAACGGAATACGTCTACTTACCCTATGCAGAGAACATAGGTTGATGATAGCCAATACTTTTTTCCAGCATAAGGACATACACAAGTACACATGGATACAGCCAACACGAGGACTCAGGTCAATTATAGACTTAGTAATTGTCAGAAGAGACCGGAAGCTGAAAATAAAAGACATAAAAGTCTTTCGACAACCGGAATGTGGATCAGATCACCACATGGTGGTAGGAACCTTTGAATTTACAAGAAAATCAACACGTACCAAAAAAGAGGAGGATACGGAAGAACAAATGGAAGACTTAAAACACCCCACATATAAGATCGAACTGTTAAGAGAAGAATCGATTAAGAAGTTATACCAAAGCAGATTAGAAAGACAACTTGACGAAGATATAGTAGAAAAAAGCCCGGAGGTAATATACGAACATGTAAAACGTAGTATTCACACAGCAGCATATGAGGCTTTGGGAATAGAACAAAAAAGGAAACATAAAAAGAAACACTCACCCCAGAACTAGAAGAGAAAATAAAACCAAAAAGGAAAGATATAATGAATGGTTAATGAACAAAACTCAAAACTCTAGACAAAAGTATGTAGAAATTAGAAGACAAGTAAAAGAACAGGTGAGGCAAGAAAAAATGAATACTGGGACAACGTCTGTAGGAATATAAATAACACAATAGGTTTTAACCGATCTAAAGAAGCATGGAGAGTGATTCATAATTTACGGCAAGAATCAAAAAATACTACTAATATTACATTAATAAAGCAAATAAAATGGATAGAATACTATGAGACTCTTCTACAGGAAAAAAGACCTCAATATATGATAAAACAAGATAGAATAGAAAGAAACCAAATACCTTTGGAGGAAAGAGAAATAAAGCAGGAAGATGTGGTAAAAGCACTGAGACAATCAAAAAATAATAAATCAGCAGGTCCAGGAAACATCAGAATAGAATTAGTAAAATGGGAAATAAGCTAATAGAAATAATAACCAAAATGTTTCAGAAAATAGAAGGCGGAGAAAATAAGCCAGCAGAATGGAACAAATCATATATTGTATCGATACATAAAAAGGGAAGTAAAACAGTATGCCAGAACTACAGAGGCATCAGTATACTACCAACAATGGTCAGGCTGTTTGGAAAAATTATTAAAACTAAAATCGAAGAACATATGGAAGATTTTAGTGAGGAACAAGGAGGATTTAGATCGGGAAGATCATGTATAGATAACATACACTGCATCAGACAAGTGATTGAGAAGAATCGAGCAAAAAATATTGACACACATATAACGTTTGTAGACCTACAGAAGGCTTATGACAATGTGCCAAGAAGTCAACTATGGGAGGCAATGAGAAGAATGAACATCAAAGAAAAATGGATAGAAGTAACTAAAACACTGTATGAAAATTCAGAAGCCCAAATCAGAGTAGGAAATAAAGTAACAAGAGCAATAGAAGTGTCAAAAGGACTGAAGCAAGGCTGTACGTTATCACCAATACTGTTCAATATATATGCCGAACAAGCTATGGAAAAATGGTATCGGAAATGTGGAGGAATGGGTATACCAATAAGAAACAAAACCTTACACTCACTAATGTTTGCTGACGACCAACTCATTGTGGCACAAGACGAGGAAGACATGATCTATATGCTACGTAAACTGAAAGAGGAATATGATAAGTGGGGACTATTGATTAATTTCAAGAAGACTGAATATATGTGTGTTGGAGGAGTAGCACACAATTTACACATAGAAAATGAAACAATAAAGGCATGTACTGAATACAAGTATTTAGGGTCAATAATATCGGACACTGGTAAAATGGACAGGGATATAGAAGATAAAATAACAAAAGGGAAAAGAGCGACGAAAGCACTCCATGGAACAATCTGGAACAAAAATCTCATGAAAAAAACCAAGAGAAATATTTTTAATGCAATTGTAGAGCCTATAACAACATACGGGGGAACTATGGCCAATGACCAATAAAATAAGAGACAAGATTCGCACAGTAGAATTGGATTTTATGCGAAGAAGCCTACAATATACGAGAAGGGATAGGATAAGGACGGAAGATATATGGAGGAGATGGAAATAGAAACATCAATGACTAGAAGACTTGAAAATAAAACATTAAGATGGTACGGTCACGTTCAGAGGATGGAGGAAGAAAGGTGGCCCAGGGCGATTATGAATTGGTCACCAAGGGGAAGAAGAAAAAGGGGTAGACCAGCAGTAAAGTGGAAAACACATGTTTACAATGTTATGTTAGAGAAGGGCCTCAGAGAAGAAGATATAGAAGATAGAGATTACTGGAGGTTGAGAACGGCAAACCCGTAAGGGAAATAAGCCAAGAAAGAAGAAAGAAGAAGATTGTTGAAGATTTATATGTGAAAATTAATGTCTCCAAATATTTTTGGGTAATTTTTATTTTTCTGAAAATTATAAACAAATTAGTTTTAAGGCGCATTTTGTATACACTGTTATAATTAGACTTCATTTACGGATTAATTCAATTTTTTAAAATAAAAAATATTTATATGTTACATACCAGGCTGTTCAATAAGTTTTGTCGTTCGATAAGAAAAACACAATTTTATGGTTCAAAATACACTTTATTATTCAGTATAATCTCCTGAAGATTAATACACTTGCTCCAACGATCCTCCAATCTGTGGATCCCATCCCTGAATTGAGAATCCGGAAGATCTGCAAAATACGCTTCAACAGCCGTTATGACCTCTTCATTTGATGAAAAACGCTTGCCACGCATAAATTTTTTGATTTCTGGAAACAAATGGAGGTCGCTGGGGGCCAAATCTGGTGAATACGGTGGATGCTCCAACAATTCGAACTTTAATTCATGGATTTTAGCCATTGTCAAAATGCTCTTGTGACACGGTGCATTGTCCTGATGAAAAAGGATTTATTTACACGAATTTTTTCCTTCAACTGGTCCAAAAGGTTGCAATAATATTCAGAATTAATTGTTTTACCAGTTTGCAAGTAATCCACAAACAAAATTCCTTTCGCATCCCAAAAAACAGATGCCATAACCTTCTTGGCCGATTTCCGGACACGAACTCGTTTCGAAGCCGAACAACCAGGTTCACACCACTCTTTAGCCTCTTGTTTTGATTCAGGATCATGGTGATAGACCCAAGTCTCATCCATAGTGATGAATCGACGCACAAAATCCACTTTATCCTTTTTAAAACGCTCCAAATGTTGCTAAAAAGTCGCATTCGAATGTGTTTTTGTTCCATTGTTAGCGAATGCGGCACCCATTGTGCACACAGCTTTCTAAAACCCAAAATTTCACTTAAAATATCGCTCACACTGCCTAATGAGATGTGTAGAGCCTCTACTAAATTTCTTTCAGTCAATCGACGATCTTCCAAAACCATATCCTGAATTTTGGCTATGATTTCTGGTGTTGATGCGCTTTTTGGACGTCCTTCACGTGGATCGTCTTCAAGGCTTGTACGACCACGTTTAAATTCAGCAACCCATCTTTCTACTGTTCTAATTGTAGGTGAACAATCCTTATACACTTTTAACATTTGTTCGTGAATTTCTTTTCGTGCTACACCTTCCAAAAATAAGAATTTTATCACTGCACGATATTCAATTTTTTCCATTGTAAAAAAATACTGTGACACGGCGACACTAAATGGCTTGTAAACAAAGAATGAATTGACAGATTGAAATGAAACTTCACATACGTTCATATGAAGAGTGTACCAACAAAACAAAAAAAATTTTGGGCTAGTAGCAACGCCCTCTCTTATCGAACGACAAAACTTATTGAACAACCTGGTAGGTGGCGCATCACAATTTTAGTATGACTTGGTTGGGATATGTTAAAAAAAAGTGGGGAAATAAGAGTCAAAATTCGGAAAGAGTTAAAGTATTTTTTTTCATGTACGATGAAGTCTCCCTTCTAGTCTAGCTTAAAAGTACTAAATTAGAAATGTGGTTTTTGATAAAAATACCCTACTGTAATTTTTAATTAAAAGAAAAGCTAAAAGTGGTACATTTAGTTCATTTTGATTTAATTAATATTATTTGTAAGAGGGAAGAATGAGATAGGCAAAGTCAATTATTAAGCAGTATGTGCACTTTCAAGCGAAAACTTATTCCGAATAGAAAATCTGGATTTGTTATTAATATAGTCGAATCCAATTAACACGAAGATGTGCGCATTCGAGCGAAAAGTGGCACATTTCCGAGCGAGGGAGGCAAATGAAGCGCGACGCGGGCGGCGCGCTTCATTCCGAGATCGGAATGTGCCACTTTGAGCTCGAATGTGCACACTCCGCTTTTCGCCACGATTAACAATGATCAATTTACTTTTAATTTTACCTAAACATTTTATGATTCTATTTGTTATTTTTTACTGTTGATTTTATAATTAATACTTATTTGTTTTGTTTTTTTTTTGTAAATAAATACCTAACAAGGTAAAATTGTTTTTTTTCAATTATCCGGATTTTCGATTATCCGGATGAGCGGCAACATTCATTAGTCCGAAAAACCGAGTTTCCACTGTATTTAAAATAGAACTTGGAAATGAGATACTTTAAGAATTATGAGTTTTAAGTATCCCGCGTTGAACATTTGATATTTACGATTTTATTTGCATTTTTAATTTAAATTAAAGATGATTTCTGATACCATGTCAAAGCGTATCGTTTACAGAAAGTCGTGATATATCTGTTGACGATTTGAATTTCATTTTCGCATTAATCTTCTCTAAGAAGAATTTCACCTTTCAAATTCTAATTAATTGCGCATTATCGTGATGAAAAAAATCAATTTTTGTAAGTATTGCGAGTTGCTAGAAGATAACAAGGAATAAATAAGAACATATGTGAATTGGTTGTCCACTTTCTCTGCATTTTGTCCTACATTAGAAAACCTTATTGTTCAGTTGAATTGTCCGACTGCAATTTAGTGTCGTCTTGGAGCTGGACAATATAAAAAGCTTAATTTTGAAATGGAAGAGAGCGGAAACGCAGTAGAAACCAACAAAACATTCTCCATGAAGATCGTTTTTATTTTTACAATTACATTTAGTCTTCTATCTTTGCTTTTTTATAGGTAAAATTCACATTTATATTCATACATAATATATCTAGTTCGTTTAATATTTGCTTTTACAGTTTCAAATTATTTAACCATCTCAATAAAAATAATATGGAAAAAGCATGTCTGCAAAAAATAACTAAGACATAGATTGTATAATTCTATATTTCAATTGCCAAATATTTTGTTATTTAAATTTTTTTTTTTTCAAATGAATGAAATGATTTCGTATTTACCTTGGCAGCTTTTATAAAACATTTAATTTGTTATGTGCGTACGGTTGACATTTATTCAAGTTCAGTAAAATCGTCCTGATATTATAAATGCGAAAGTGTATTTGTGGGTTTGTTGGTTTGTCCTTATTCCACGCAGCATCGGGTTGACTTGATTTTTTGCATTGAGGCAATATATATGACGGAGAGTAACATAGGCTACTTTTTACTCCGGAAAATGTATGGTTTCTGTGAGATTCAAACTTAGCCCACGAAAGGTATCGAATAATGACATAATTAATTTTTTTTAGCATTTAATAATATTGTTTATAATTCAAATAACTTTTCGATGATTGATTTAAGATGCGACGATGCAATATTAAATTAAAGAAAAAAAAGGATCTCTTAATTTGAAGTGTACCTTAATTTTGACCCTGACTTTATCTTTGTTTTTTAAAAGCTACCACCATGTATTCAGCACTGCAACAATTGTGTTAAAATTTGTTTCTAACACGAAAGAAAAATAAGAATTTTCACATTTACATTTAATGAAAAAATTATTGTTTTATCAGTGTTCCAGTTGAAGTATTCGTAAATCTTGTTTATGTGGGTCATAGAATATTTTTGGTGGTAGATATATGTATTTTAAGTGGGCATATTAAAATTACAACGGGTATTATTTCACAACACTACTTTTACATAATTTAGTTTTGTTATTACAAAAAAGTAAAAATTGGGCCAGCACTAAATCTCTAAATTGGACAAGTGCAACTTAAATAAGTTCTTATGCTTTTTAGTAAAAATTCAAAACGAAAGTTTAATTGTTCAAAATCGAAGACCCATAATAAGTCAACCCAAACAACTATAAAAATTAACATTTTTACAGTCTTAATTGTCTACATGCATTTTTACAACCTAATCCAAAACTAAAAAGGTTTAATGTATTTTCTGTAAGAAATGGTTAATTTCAAGTGCGCTGGCAAAAAGCAAATTATGCTAATAATGAATACTTGAAAAACAACGCTCGGCAACCTAAAGCTAAGAAGAAGAAAACTTAAAGTAATCAAAATAATAGAACTAAGTTTCAAAGCAATTTTAGTAATAATAACAATAAAATAGCTAAAATGAAGCCTAAGAGTCTATAAAACTAATAGTTTCGCAGCTATATATAATCATATATAAGTCCAAGAACAATCAATAAAGTGATAAAAAATGCTAAATTGTGTGTCATTATAAGGTGATAAAGTAAATTATTTTTCTTATATCTTTATTTATGTGACACCTTTATAAAATTAATGTAAATGTTCTTTTTCCTTTCAATGATCATTATTTATGCATATTACTAAACGTAAACAATAAATATTAGTTTATTTTTCTTATCTGTAACTATTAATCAAAATAAATATTTATACGTTTTACAGAATTTATAAAATATAATAAACAGTGCGAATAAGATAAAATATATTTCAATGAATTACTTTAATGGCGAAAACACAAAAAGAAAAGGTTGTTTTGAAATTTTTTGCATAATTTGTTTACAGGAGAAAAACAAGTCTTTGTGTTTATACCACAAAACTTAGTTTGCCCGTTTCGTACCTAATTACTGTGTTAATAATCACTCCCTCTGTCCTATAATAATAGTAGCAGTTCATGAATTTAATTTGTATTATAATACTAGTAGCAAAAGAAAATGAATTTTGAACGCAATATTTATTATCAAAAAATTACATTAAATTAAACAACAGAAATATATGTTTTGTAATCCTTGCATCATATTTGATAATAAATATTTTTTTCAAATATGTTAATGTTCACTGGAATTGAACACAATAAAACACAATTGTTAAGCTCGCAACGTGTGTAAACCAAGATTTGACTGTATATTTAAACTTTTGTACAGCAATTCTGCTTCCACACGTATAGATTTAAAATTAATAAACATTTGAAACATTTCTTTCTAACATGCTACTGCTTTTAAAACCGTTTTGAGTCGTATGTTGAAGACATATAATCTACAAATTCCGCATATGTTAAAATTACATTCCTCAAATACTTCTATCAAATTTTAAGCGTAGCTATCTGGTACACATCTTTTTAGAACTGTGTAATAATATTCCAATATTTACATATTTTGTTGAATACAATGTATAAATGTATAATAATAAAATTACCAAATAACTACATAGCTAATTTAATATAAATTGATAGGTACAGTAGGTAAAGGTACTCATTACATCCCAACTTGATAAATAGTGCAATGAGTTATTCCAATATATCTGCAAAACTGCAATGTATAGGTAGCCGGTTTTGCAGGTATGTTTGTGTAATTGAATTCGGAATTCAAGAATTTGTTTGCATTGAACTAGGTGACTAGTTTTAGACCAAACAAGCATGGGTTGACCATTTCCGAAATTAAAAATTATATTTACTTTTTATTTTAATTTTCATGTATTTTTTTTAATTGTATTGATCATCGTTCTCTATTTAGGAAAACAAAAAGATTGGGAACCCCTGGTATATAAAGTATTAAATAAAGACATACGGAAGAATAAGATTGATTCATACACAGACCAGTGATGAATCATACACAAGTTTATTTGCTGCATACTATTAAAGCTGCCTAATAAAGTAATAAACAGGTTTTAAAAGAAAAAATATTATTGATTGTACTAACTATATTTTTTTAATATAAAATTATAAGTCGAAAATTACATACATTTTTCAAATTGTAAAAGATTTTCAACATTAAACATTATTATGTATATGACCATTTTTTTAAATTACAATTTGAATTATTTTTTCATAGGCAATAAAATTTTAGAGATAACAAATAAACAATGATTAACTTCATAATGCTTACTCGAAACAACGCGAGACTGCGGCAGCGGCAACGGGAGCAAAATGATAGCGGTACATTATTCCACAGCGGGCTATGTAACGATACATACCGATGCGGCGGTTTAGATGCGTCAATACGAGATGTCTGCAAAATAATTCGCATGATTGCCATATACATTTAAATGTTGATTGGTGCGTTTCTTGGACGAATGTATTGTGCCCGAAATTATAGAAAAAGAAATCACAGTGGTACATAAATATTTCGATTATACCATCTTTCACCTTACGATATTTAGGGTCTTGCTTACAAATTATTTCTTTTGTCAACTCTATATTTCGTCAAAACATTCATTAATTATTGGAAAATATGTAACAATTTTTTCCATCTTGTATATGAAAAGTAAGTGTATATTTTCCATAAGAAAATATGTCTTTATGGATTTCGTGGATACCTACATAATTTTTTTATTGTTTTTTCATAAAAAAAATTAAGTACTTCAATTCATAATTGCAAAAGAGCGTGTCTGAATTAAGCTCCGAATTAAACCGAAACATCTATTTTATGTATTATCTACCAAATGTTTAATCTCGGACTAAATTTCGAACATCTTTTCTATAATAAGACAGTGGATAAAAAAATACGTAACTTTTGATTTCTTCATATTTTGCTGCTGCGAAACGCAGAAGAGCCATTTCTTCAACTGAAAACCTTTTAGACATATTCGTTGATAAGTTTATACTATCAAAGAAATATAATATTATTTAGTCCCTTCTAACATTTGACGCATCAGTGCATAAGCACATAAATATCCCGTTCTCGAACATACCGCATGGAGCCGGTTCTGCTTTCTACTCCGGCAGTACCGCGCTGGTTGATGGGCCTTAATTCTATTTTTGGAATTTGCATCCTCAAATGATCTTGTTCGTATTCGAACATTTAATTGAGATTTTTGGCCATGTATCATTTAAAAAAATTTTAAAAAAACTTCTTGAAACCTTATGTAAAATATTGAACGGACAATGAATTTGAAAACAATATTGGCTCATAAATTCAGGAAAAGAAAAAATATTCTAATTCTTAACCAATACGAAGTTGAAATTAAGGAAGATACCTACTTCTTCTTGTCACTAACGCTAAATAATACTTTATGTTTCACTAATCTTTGTAAAAAAAAATTTTTGTTAAATATACCTATTCTAAAACAACTTGTGTAAATCCGATATTCTAAGCAAACTAGCTTTTTCATTATTCTAATAGAGAAAAAGAACGTACATCCTAGTGTTCGTGAAATAGCCATTTCGGTTAATATACCTATATAACAACCATATCTACTTTGAAACAGTAGGAGATAACTATGGCAAGCACACAAATTATGGGGGCACCAAATTAGAAATTATTTTTTTGTCCTAGTTGGTTACTTACATTGAATACAAATTTATAAAATATATGTACTGTTGTCTCTTCGAATAGTCAGATGATTATAAATAAGGAAGCGCACTGGTTTTGCTTGTTTTGGTGTACTGAATATCTTGTTACGCCATTTATAGCAAAACTGTAGTGAATGTCATTAAAGAAACGCATATAATATATTATGTCTGAACTTTTCTTTATGATATACAATGATCATTCCATACGATTTATGCTTTGTTAGTTTGAGATTGAGACAGATGATCCAATATCAGCACAAAATGTATGTAAATATAATGATAATAGTTTTAACTACAAAAATGAAACAAAAGTTGAAAGATTTTCAAATAAAATCGAATAAAACAAGCATTGACTATGACCTGAAAATAAACCTCAGAACTTAATTGAGTATCGCTTACATTATAGCTGTTCACCAATTAAGAAAATTGGTAAGTATAACGTTGTTTTAAGATTATGGTATACAAGTCAAGAAAATAGTGGAGGAAAATATATAATAGTAATATGGAACCGACGAATATGAATCCCTTGATTGAATTGCAACTGCCGTTGCCATTTACCTGTGTAAAATCACATCAAAACAATAACATGTGACACACCGATGGAAAGCTTAATTAAGGGCTTTGTTTTGGATATTTCCAATAAACTGAAAAATTTTGCGGGAAATACCAAACTTGAAAACAGTGCCACTAATTTTGCACCCATGTTTAATTATGATAAATAAATTTCAAATAAGTCTCATAAAATGCAGCACAGCCGCTTGGGTGACAATTAAATCATCTGTATGGGCTTCGTTTTTTAAAATGTTTGGCAATGTTTTATACCAGTTGTCCGAAATTATAGACAATAAAATTACAAAGTTTTGCACTGCTAATCACGTTGGGAAAAACCAATGCTTTTCGTTGTATCAAAGTTGAATTTACTATATTTCAAACGTATATTTGTGTGTTTGTAAGAAAAGTTTGCTTTGCGTGTATTAAAGTACGCCACACGTGAGAGTAATCTGGCACAGAATTCTATAGTAAATATATAGCTTAATTTAGTATTTCTTTGTAGTCATGCCGCGTTCTATACATATAGTAATATTTTCATCAGAAACGCAAGAATACCCAAATAAAAGAAACTGGGTTTCTTTTTACAATAACTTATTGCATTAAGTTACATTCAATATTGTCGATATTGGTATCGGCTTTTATAGGAAAGTCGACCCGCATAGTCACCCTCCGGTGTTTGTAGGTTGCTGCTTCAGAAAGATTATCCCATCGATGCTGCAATGACTCTGAGCAGGCACATTGGCTCAACGATAAGCTGTTTACTTAACAGTATGTATTCCAGCCGAAGTTAATATTTTACGCTATCCAATAATTGTTGTTACAATCCTTTTATAACAATATTTATTATCCAACATGAAAACATGTTACAACTTTTGCGACTCGGACTATGAACAAAAGTGGTCTGCGAGATGGGAATAAGATCACTACATTTGTGCGTATTGTAAATAGGTAAGACGGTTGACATTAAAAACACAATTTGTGATGATTCTTTTTGAAGTTATGGCTCTTTTGGTGCGTTGAGAGTAACATTTTAGCATGAAACAAAACTTGCGTGCGCACAGCTAACGAATATTCGACAGTATGAAGTTGGTTATCTATAAGTAAATTAATTATTGTGAATTGTGCTTAAAACCGAGTGCGCACATTCGAGCTCAAAGTGGCACATTTCGTTCTCAGGAAAATGAAGCGCGCCGGTCCGCGTCACGCTTCATTTTCTTCCCTCGCTCGGAAATGTGCCACTTTTCGCTCGAATGTGCACATCCTGCTATTTATTGAATTTGTCTACTTTATCTTTTGCCCTTTTGAATTTAAATTTAGTTCAAGAAATATTGATTTTATATTTGTTTCCATAGCAATGAGTGTAATAGAGTGAAAAGATACGGAAATCTGGCCAATGCAAGTGAGAGGAAAGGATTAAAATTATTCAACTGATTTTTCGTCTAATTTATTAGCTTAAATTTTTGTAAATTATGCTTAAAACCGAGTGCGCACAATCGAGTTCAAAGTGGTCCATTCTGATCTCGCAAAAATGAAGTGCGCCGCTTTGCGTCGCGCTTTATTTGCATCCCTCGCCCGGAAATGTGCCACATTTCGTTTAAATGTGCCCACATTCTGCATTTAATTTAATTTGTCTATATTAATCATCCCTCTTTCAAATCAAAAATTTAAATTGTGATTTTCTAAAAAAACCACTCTAAAGGTAATTGTTATTACTTTATGTGTTTAAATAAACATAAATATTACAATAATTTTATTTTGCCTTTTATTCACTTCATTTTTATTTATTTTATAGAATATTGCAATAATAGGACAAAACACAATTTTTGATACAATTTGAAGCTCGGTCGGCACGGGTTGCAATCAAGCTAGAAAGATCAAATTTCATATTTGAGTATGGTTTTACATTTATAAAAGATACAGGGGGTATGCATTTCAAAATTCAAAAATAAAATTTTTTTGGTCATATATGGGGCACCCTAATGCGCACATTGGAGCGAAAAATGCATATTTTCCAGAGACCAAATTGTACAAACGAATTTTAAGCAAATAAACACTACACGTATGCCTCGATTTACGTGCTACTTGTTTTACACGATTTAGATTTTACACGGTTTACAAAAATGAAAATTCTAAAAATTTCCAAGAATGAAAACTATTTTTTCAATTTACAAGTTTTTTTCGGAATCTATCCACCGTACAAATCGGGAAATAGGTGAACATTGAGAAGGCGGGACAAGATTAGATTTTTTGAAGGGAGCCGCAGTAACATATAGTTTGGAAACCACTGGTCTAGCTACACAAACGCAAGGTGCGCCACAAAACACGTGGTTATATTGAATTTAATCACGCCAAAAAAGTATAACTTCTGACGCGCGTACGTAAGTACAAACACAAGTTTTTTTTAATATTCTAATTAAATATGTTTATTAAAAAAATTGCTTTAGTTAATGTTCTGTCCTTTTAAAATCTCATAAGATATTAGTTTATGATTGGATATGTGTAAATATTATTTTGATAAATTATACATATTAACAGATAAATACTAATAGGAGGTTCTTGTTAGTTACTCTTTCTCTATCAAAGGTGGTTTCAAAACTAAATGGTCGTTTAAGAGATTTATGTGCTTTGTATCTTTATCTTCCGAATAATCTTTGCACTTTACGTTATTTGTTGTCAAAAAAATATTTGTATTAAAAACTTAATTATACTTGTGGAATTGGAACGACTGTATTAAACATTACAGTAATATTTCCTTCGATATTTAAAAGTTTAGGATTTAGTGTCTCTGTGTTAATTGAATTCAATGCTTTGAATATTAACAAAGAACAAATAATTGCAATAGATACCTTTAAACGATATAAAATTATATAAAAGTCAACCTTGCGCTAGTTCTATTTTAATATCATTATTTGAAAATGTATTTGTTATTCGTTATAAGGATATCCAAGTTACAAAGATATCAAATATCTAAAAAAAAACTACTAATGTAATGAAAAACGTTACCTACATATCGAAATATAAATTTAGATAATGGAATTCTTACGTTTATGTAGAAAACTTATTTTTTAACATAATTTAATGAACACGTGTTTTTTGGGTTAATTAATTTTCTTATAACAGAAAAAAAATTATAATTATGGTCTACGATGTGGTTTTAATAGTCTATTTCTATTAAACCGAATATATGTATATCTGTGGATATACCACTCAATTCAAAGAGCGAGACAATTAAAAGTGGGGCACTTTGATGTAGGCTCTGTGAAAACAGTTGCTTTGACGCTAAATTTTTATTACCTACTTCATTGTTATTACTTATAATTACAACGTTATTATTATCAAAATATCAGGTTTTAATATAGTATTTATTGTTTTCCCTTGTTTATGAATCACATTAGTTAACACGTTTTTTGCAGCAGTGGCGCCAATTCGCCAATTTTACACGATTTATAACGCTAAATCTGAAACCCATTTTTTACATCACGCAAGAATTTTATGCTGTGTTAAAAGTTATCATAATTTTTCATGATTTTAGCACATTTCAGCACGCAATACAAACCACAATAATGATAACTGGACGAGTTCTTATAAATACTTTAATAGTACAGGTAGCCCTCGGTTGCAATGCAATAAAAGGAATATTATATCAAATTTTTGAAAAATAATTAAATAAATATGCATACGACACCTTTCACGGAGAAAAAAATATTGTCAAAATGATCATACGTGTCGCTACTTAAGCTATACGCTGTATAGTCATCTTTCGCAGGGATACGGCGTATAGCGAATTTAGCTATACGAAGTTTCCTTATTGCGCATCGTCAAAGTAACGATACGTATTATTGTTTTAAACATTCAAACGATTCTTGTCATGGTGATTTAACGGTTATGCACGGAGAATAAAATATCGTCAAAATGACCATATGTATCGCTATTTTAGCTATACAAATACTCAAGTTGACCTACACGATGGAAACTGCACACGTTCCCGAGAGTTCTTCGTTGAACGCTTGAATCAAATAAATGAATCCTTATTATAGGTATAATATGTAGCGCAGTTTTGATCATACTAAAAAAAAAATGTCATTAAATTAGCCAATTAAATCGTTGTTCTGACAATAAGTCAATTGAGGGTATGTCAGATAGTTATTTTGACGATATTTTTTTCTCCGTGTAGGTGATTTCAAAAAGCGTTAGTAGTTTCTGTGTCTGTAAAACATCGAGCATTTTTTCTAAAAATTCTGATGGAAATTGTCGGCCGTGCCAACATTAAATCACCGGTTTAAATATACTTTCTTGTAAAAAATTTTAATTTACTTTTTGTTAATTTTTTTAAGGGTTTTTTATCCAAATCACGAATTACATATATACAATAAGTAACTTTAAAATGCTCTTATTCGGTTTTTGGCTATTTGCAAAGCATTGTAGAAAACTAACCTTCGCTGATAAGAATGCATTACTATTTACAGTTATGTACAACTATTATTATTATCTTGATGTCTTTTATAGGTATATAGGTATATAACATACAATGTGATCGAGAATAATTAAAGCATGTTTAAAAATAACGCCGTATTAAATTATTTTAAAAGTTGGTACTTCTGACATACGACGTTTAATAATTCTTAGGCGTCAGTTTTGTGTAAATGTGTAAATGTTCACCATAAATAAAACTAGACAGTAATGATTGTTTATGAAATTAAAGGAAATGAACTTTTATAGGCATAATAAATTTATGTAAACTAAAACAATAAATTAATCGTATTTTTACCGCCACATATCTGTGAAGTATACACATAAAATTTAAATGCGATGTAAGTACATGGTATTTAAAAAAATCCATTTGTTTTAAAACGGTCATTTGGCCGGTCACGGTAGGAATAATAGTAAAAAAATATAAATTCTTTTAAAAGTCGACTATTCAAAAATCTTTAGTTCGTTATAAGTATTATATAAATTCTAAATCCTATTATAACCTAACAGCACTTGTTGCTTATTTAATTCTTTGAAACAATTTACTTTGTAACTTCCCAGCAATAAAACAAATAGCAAAATAAAACGTTAAAAAGATAAACTAAAATTACAAGAAAAGAATAAAAATAACAGATGGTAATAGATAAAACGCATGTATTATGTTAAGGCAAAACTTACCAACCTAAGGTCACGAGAAACAGTCCAATGCACCTTTAACACACTTCAATCACTCTCGATTACACTGTATTATTAACAGTAAGAATCTATAATAGTTATTATATTAGACACTGTAGTAAAAAGATAGTATGTCGAAAAATCCTGTTTTGATTTGACCAATATTCTACCAGTTTGTCAAATTAGCTGCGGCAAACCGTCATGTAAAAATAAAATGTTAGGAGTGTATTTTTTGAATGCATATTTGTTACACAATATCTCATTTCCTGCTAGGCTCTAAACTTGTGCCCATAAGAGTTGTTACAAAAAGTAACATTTTATAAAGCTCTAGACAAACGTGTATAAATTCACATCTAAACACAAAAGAAGCTGAAAAAATAAATCAACAGAATAAAAAACGCGGTGAACACGTTTTCATTAAACCGCTGTGCAACCAGATTTATTAATCGGAATACCTAAACTTTGCTCCCAATTTGAATTTGCAAAAATAGCAAAAAAAGCTGTTTCGTAGTATCCGCAAAATTTGCATATTTAGAACTTCAATTTATTCATAGATCTCATTGTACCGAAATGCGTGGCTCGTGTACATCGATAGTACAACGAACTTTCTTTTAGCTGCCGAAAATGTGACTATCTGTAAACCTAATTTTCAGTTGCTTTCAGGGGCGCACACAAGAAGCAATTCTGAACATCCGGATCATCTAAAATTTGACAAAGACTACATCCATATATAATATAAAAAAAACTCGTGGAAAGCACTTAAATCTTCTGGCACTCAAATAATTCTTGTATGCACCTTTGCTTCTTTTTTTATTAGGCAGGAAAGTTAATTAATTTAACAAAAAGGAACGTTTTCAGATTGGAACTGTACAATTTAAATTAAGGGTTGAACTTAATTTATTTTAAATTTGTTGGGTTTCTGGATTCTTGAACACTGCAGACGGGACGATTTAATAACTACGCCTCTCCTTACCGATGTGTTTCCTATATGCCATAATTAATTCTACCCAGCAATTGTAAATAGCATTTCATTGTAGTAAAATAAACGATATTCGAATTAAGAATGATTATATTCATAAAGTTCTGCTGTAATTAAATCTACAAGAATTATTTTAAAGTAAATTATTACTTACCCTTGCAGCATGTAAATAAAATTGAAGAAGCAGTTCAAAGTCGATAACAATAGGTCTGCCGTACTTAAGTTAACAAGAAAGTAGTTGGTCACAGTCCTCATTCTTCTGTGAGCTACAAAAAACCAATTTATATAAATAATAGTATGTATAAATTACTTGTATACTGTCTAACTTTAATTTATATAAATAAGAATAATTAATATGTATTTTATTGATAACAGAATATTTTCAATTAGAACTATTAGAATCAAATGCAGTTAAAAATGATTTTAAATGTACTTTATACTAAGCACGTATTTAACGAATTTTTTTACGTTAAAGAATGTATGGTTGAAAAACGCGATGTAAGATAGGTCCAAAGAGATTTACGTTTTGTAGGTTTTGATTAACAAGTAGGCTCGGAAACCATGTCTGTGCGCTGACATTATACCACTGTTTATACCTCTGCGTTGTGTATACAATTTTCAATTGATATGTCAAGGATTTCACCATTTATACTGTCAAAAAAACAATACTCTAAGAAATTCTCAAGACAGTTTAATTTAGATGTCTGTTTTTTTTTAACCTTTGAAAATAAAACTTGTAGTGGAAAACTGTATCTAGTTTATGGGTTCTACGTGCTTTACAAAAAAAATCAAACACATCTGCTACACTCAATAGTCATTAAAATATATTCAATTGTAAAGGAAAGTATTAGCAAAGATAAACGTTAGTTATTAAGTGCATTAAATCAGATTTGTATGATGACAAAAAAAGACACAACTAATATGAAATTATTTAAAAACTTGAATTTTTAAATATAGGTTTTTAATTGTCCAATAATAAATGCATTCTAAATATAGACGGTGTGTATAAATTTGTGCAAAAGCTGTAGTACCCTGGAGCACACAAAAACCCTCAAAAATATGTAAATTAAACTTAAAAATTTGTAACGGTAAAATCTACATCAAATCTGGACATCCGAATTACCATTGGTATATACACTACTAAAATCATTTGGGGTGACTGCTATATACGATTTTTGTATTTTTAAATTATTGTTATTTACGTAGGTTCGTGAAAACAGAATTTTCCAACAATACAGGGTGTTTCCAAAGATATATCAAAGCCGAAAATAAGTCGTTAGGGACAATTAATGGAAGACATTTTGAAAGAGACACATGAAATCGATCTCGTATGGAGAAATTGAAAAATTCTTTTTTCCTCAAAAAATGTTTTGGAACCGCTCGCTTTTTCCTATTTATAAAACAACGGTAATTAAATCTTTTAAAATTATAAAGACTGCCCACGTTTATTTAATCTTGCTGGCTTTATTTATTGTTCGATAAGCTTTTAATATAAAAACAAACTACCTCGGCTCGGAAATTTATGCTTGAACTTCATTTTGACCTATAATTTTGTTTACAAATAATGGGTTAAAATTCGTATGCACAAATTTTAATTGAGTGTACGGATTTATTTAAATATAAATGTTATTCAGAAAAGACCGCAAGATTTATTGACTTAAAAAACGTGTATAATAAATATCGCATTATTAATACTATTGTAAAATACAAGTCTAAGAAATATTCTCATAATCGCCCTTTACGAATGTTGTCCTTATCATGCAAATATAAAAAAAAAAACAAAATCAAAGTTTGTCTCGCCTAATAAATAAAATAAAAAACCCAAAAACCATTTGTATCATTTTACATAGTCGAATGAAGTCATTGTTTAATGTTTTGGTTTATATCTCGCAAACTAATGGACTAACTGTTTTATTTAATTATTAAGAATAGGATTATTGACTTGAACTTAGATTTGTTTCTTATACGATTTAATATTGAGGTAGGTCAAAAAATATATGTTTATTTTCAAATTTGGACACGTTAACAGTCTTTATTACAACAAGTACGTTAAATACATTTTGTCAGTACAGTATTAATTTTTTTTTAGGATTTGAAATTATATTTATTTGACGCTTTAGTTTTTATTAGTTTTGATTAACAGAAAATACAAAATTTTATACACAATAAATCATTTATTTAATATAATTGTTAAAAACACGTTCGAAGTGATTTCTTTCAGACTTACGCAAATTTCAAACGTTTTAACTATTTTTTCGAATATGACATAAATTTTGTCAGATGTCCACTTGTACGAGATGGTGACGTCAAATAACAATCAGAGTTTATTCTCCGGTAGACTAATAATTGACCTTCAAGGGTGAAGCGAGCTGCTTGTAATGAATGATACCGCGAGATAATCTTAAAAAAGCGATATCAGCGATTAATAATGTCACGTTTCTTAGATCATTAGCTATTTATGTATTTATCGTTGTTTTTTTTGTAAAACATCTTTTTTGATGCGTTGGTTTTTATTCAAGTTTTCATTAGAATTTTTTTTTTAAATTAATAAACAAAATGGTTTTATTATAAGGTGATTATGATAAAAAAATTTAATGTCTTGTTACAAAAACCACCCTTAAATTGTCTGATTTTTACAACACTTACTTTCATAAGTCGTGTTTTACAATGATTAACAAAAGCATCGGAAGTCTTTTTAAAAAGGAAAGAAGTGTTAAAGCTGATAAACAGTGAAACTTGATATTTTAACTCAGGCACGTTTTTTTTTAAATAAAAATAATTTATAAGCAATTCATTTTATGTGTGTATAATAACACAAATTGTTTTATGGTTTGAGGCCGTCGAATATGTTTCTTAATTAGGCAATTTAACGTTGTCATAGGTCAAAAAACCCGCGGTTCTCAAAATATGGTCTCAATTTTGATTTTGCTATAACTTTTTCAAATCAATGAATTTAGAAATATTACCAAATAGAAACTCTTCTAAAAAATCACTTCCACCACCCATTTCCGTCTCTGACAACTGTTTGTAAACACCTGTATATTGACCAATAGAATATATGTATATTAGAGTGGGCCAAAAAATTGACTATTTTATTTTTTGAACGCAACATCGAAAATATTATTTAGGATATTAAATAAAAGTTAACGTCAAAATTTGAGCTCTTAATATTAATATTAAGCGGTCTATCATCGAGAATTTAAATTTTTTTACACCACACCCAATCTTTCACTCAAATCTTCTTAACAATTTACTTAAAAAACATAAATAATACTTACATATTTTTGAATAAAATTAAATTCTCTACAAAAAAGGTTTGATTGCAAATTTTTGTACGACAAGCCGTTTCCACGTAATCATGCCTTGAACATTGATCTGCTTTTAAGATTTGATTTTTCAACTTTGGAATTTTGTAACTGATAAACCAATCTGCTTCTAAAAGAAAACGATACATATTTTTGAACCAAATTAGACGCTATCCAAAAAAAGTCTCATTATAATTTTCGTTAAATTCACTCTTTCAAAAGTTATTCGAAGTTTGTGGTATATGAATTCCAAGCAAACGTTTTTAACGACACGACGGCGATAAAAAATGTGCTGTTTAAAAACAGCGTTATTATATGCTAGTTATTTAATAAATGCAGTAAAGCCGTAAATAAAATTAATAAAATAAAATGTTTAACATACCGCTTTCTTATTATACCGAGAATATTAATTCAGTTTCATTTAAAAGTATGATGCATCCTAGAGAAAAATAGAGTAACAAAACACAGGGCTAATAAGAAACAAACGTTCTTAAAAAAATTAAGTCACAAAATAACTTGCCTACGGTGAATAAAGGATAAGTTTCTAACAAGGCCGTTTTAGAACTACTCTAAGTTCTAAGCGTTTGTATTTCTAAAGGTCTAAGGGATTGATGTTTTTAGTCATATGTTGGCACTACTGTTTTTCGTACAAAAAGTCATTAAATATTTTTTTTACTTTCAACTAATTGTAAGATCTGACTTTAATACACACTCTAGTAAAACTTTTTAGTTATATACATCTGACCCAGACTTTTTGTAGGATAATTTTAGATATAATGTCGAACTTCTATAAGTCGAAAAAATAATGAGTGGTTATTCACAAGCGGTGGTGTGTTTAAAGAACATACACGTTTGAACAGAAGATATTTTTTTAACTTTTATCGAAAATGTATTGCTGGTTTTGTCAGAAAACGAAAATATTGAGAGATAGTTGTAAGAATTTTTTTCAATCAAAACTTTTCATACAGGTGAATAGGCGAATCTATTTTAATTTGAATACAATTACTGAAGATACTCCTGAAGATACCCTATAAATCTTAAGAGAAAAGATTTTGACAGTTGTATACTTCCTGTAATGACTTATGCAATGGAAACCACAGCTCTTACGATAAAATCGGCAAATAAGCTCAGGACAACTCAAAGATCTATAGAAAAAAGAATGCTTGGACCAAGTCTCAGGGATCAAGTCACAAACGAGAAAATCAGACAGACAACTAAAGTAAAAGATGTAATAACTCGTATAGCAGAGCTCAAATGGAGCTGGGCCGGACACGTTGCTCGACAGGATAGTCAACGATGGACAAAACATATCGTACAGTGGAGACCCAGGTTACATAAGAGGAGCGTTGGTAGACCTCAGAGTCGCTGGCTAGATGATATCAAGTATAAAGCGGGAAGAAACTGGCATCAACTAGCACAAGATAAGGATTCATGGAAGAAACAAGGGGAGGCTTATGTCCAGGAATGGACTGTTAGGGGCTGCTGAAAAAAGACTCCTTGGATTGTCGAAGTGAAGCTTCTTTCCTTGGATGACTACAATTGTCGACCATAACGAAAATTCCGATCGTATTAGGAGAATAATTAGGTTCGTGGTGCGGGAGCGGTAGTGGAGGAGAGTGCATCAATGAAGACGCTACTTTAAGCTAGGCGCTACCAGTCCAAAAGTAACACCACAGGAAGGAGGGATAAGTAGCTAGCATAGCATGCTTTATAGATGTGAAAATGGAATTGATGAATCTTAATATAACAAAAATTGATGAAATTTTATATCAGAAGGAAGCAGCCTAGATTTTGGCGAAGGAAAAGATGAGACGAGGGAAATAGAGTGATAACAAAAGGAAAGCACGTGTGCTTCATCTTTTAAAGACGTAACAAGTTACTGCCCGACGTTTCAATCGAATGGGTCTCCACGTGTGGAGTTTTAGTCGGTGGTAGTTTAGCTCGTGATAATACCGAGAACTTTTCTGATACCGCATAGGAAATACAAGTTGCGGCGGGGGGTATAGATCAACGCCACGTTGCTTCCGATTTGGGTTACCACGTCACCGGACGGTCAACACCAGACCACTTATTCCTTAAAATGCTATTTACATTGTTGGTCGGAGAGGTGCGATCAAGAGCAACCACCTGATGTACTTCGCAACACAATCATTTTCCTGCCGGCCTGTAACGACGAGATTAAGATGGCGTAAAATCTCGGCACTTCCTTAATCTTCGTTAATCACCTGTATGGTCTTTGGGATTATCAAGGTTTGATTTTTACTTTTGTCTTTATCTTAACTATCTGGATCTGATGCCAGGTGTGCTATTAAATTCAAATTTTTTTCTGTGCCTTGTTCGAGATGAAAAAAAAAGAACTGTTATCAATTACGAGAGTTTGTGTGCAAAAACTGACCAGCGTTGAGATTACCTTCTCTGTTATTTTATTTTATTTATGCAAAGTTTGCTGTATAACGGCGGTTAGTAACACTAAGATTGTTATTTAGCTTAAACTATAATTTGAGGTAAGACCTTTGACTTTGATTGTGTTGATTTCTTTTATGTTTTGGGCGTGCGTTTTTAGTTTATTTAATATATGTAATGTTTCTCTTTTTTCTAGCTCTGTATTATAATTTTGTTAAATTGAGAAATCGGCATGGTTGATTGAATAAACATACATATCCATTTTTTGCATACCTAGTGCTCCAAGAAATAGGCAAAATTAATACAACACCTTGTATCTTGGTAATAAGTGACATAGAACAGCCCAAGTAATCTACATATGCAGGTAACGTATATACACATACCAATAAATCACCCTGTATATCTATATATATATAAATCAATGCCACTTTTCGTTGTAATTTTATAACTCAAGAACGGGCTCACCTATCAAAACCAAATGTTTAGGCTTTGTTTGGACTATTTAGTAGATGGTTTATGTGAAGTTTGCACAAAATCGGTATAGCGGTTCTTCATTTATCACATTTTTTGTAACAAATGAATTCAATAAATGGCGGATCATTTTGTTAATGGGGATTGTGCTGCGTATATTGGAAACGGCTGAACCGATTTTGACGGGACTTGAACTAACAGGTAGAAGACACTCACTTGAGTAACATACGCTATATTTTATTTTGAAAAAAAAATAGTTTTTACTTAGAAATTGCAATATCCGAGCGTAGCCGGGCGGGCCAGCTAGTGTATTTATAAAGATAAAGACAAAACAATGTTTTTTAAGAAACTAACGGCTATATTATGTAGAAGTTAGTGTATTTTAATTTTGTAAAAAATTGGAATATCACATTCTTGGTAATTTTATACATTCTAAGCGAGTCTTAAAATGTTAATGTAAGTTAAAAAATTGTATCTCCCTATTTGCAATCTGAAATCTGCAATCAAATTACAAACTCTAGCGAATAGTGATCATATATCTGCCTCTGTTTGCTATTAAAGCGTTTTTACTATATTGGTTGAGAATCTGGTCGCTCATGCAAAAAATCAATCTGATTACAATTAAACTTTTAAAGTACCTATACCTATTTCCTCAAAATTAAACACTTTTGAGATATATTAAATCTTATGCATTAGAAGTTCTATACTTTATTTAATGTTGGTTCTATGAAAATTAGTATTTAATAATACGGTAAGTTAATTATGGAACAGAAAAAAATTCAACGTAGAAATAGCGTGAATTGAACACTTAGTCAATTTGTAAAGAACCATTTCTGCTACGTATTTCGGAAACAGATTTTGAATAGTTCACGAATTATATAAAACATGATCAAATAAACAAAAATTGTAAAAAAACATTTTTGATACTTGTTAATAAAATAAAATCAATATACAGTCTGTTCCGTAGTACATTTACCGTTTGTTCGTAAATTCGGTTCGACGGTATGTCAGTTTTACTAATAGCGTTTTTGAGCCCCTTTTTTATTACTCGTCCCTCCGTGAGAGAATGCGCGTAAACCTTTTGGTCGTGAAGCGGTCCGTAGATACCCTTCGCGGTGCTTCTTTGAGAATACTTTTATGGTTTCGAGCCCGGATGGTGGAAGAATATCCGTCAAATTGTTTAATTGTCTTTTAGGCATTGCGGAGCCATAACGGTAAATTTTATTTTTATTGAATTGCAGCGAAATTGCACTTTGCTTAAAGTCTTTGTTCCCTGCACGTACTCGTTCGACTGTCTCCCATTTTTATTGCGGGTATTCTTCTACACCAGACGGAATTTTCCACCGTCATCGAAAGCATAAAAGACTGGAGGAAAATTAGATATAGTTCAAATCAGATCCCTTGGGAACTTATCCCTTTGGTTTGTAAAGTGTTTTACCCTTTGGTTTTAAAATAGTCTTGTTGTTTATTCCTTTTGGTTTACATTAATTACCCTTGGTGCGTGAATTCGGGTTTCGAAATCAACCGTTTCGTTTTGTTTTGTGTTTAATTTGAACGTTTCGTTTTGTTTTGTGTTTAACTTTTGATTACTTTCGTTTTTTTGTGTATTAAACTTGTTTTGTTTTATTCGTGCGACTATTAATATTATCCTCGTGTAGAATAACATTCAAACTCTTTATATGTTTCATTCGTGGAATATTTAATACTTGTATATGGTGTCAGCTGAATAGGTAGCGTAAACATTGTCTAAACTCTTCATCGGCCTATAAAGTCGCGTTGAAGTTAGTTCGTTAAAGATAAGGTGTCCGTCTAAGAGAGGCAAAATAATTTTTTTAATTCTATATTTATCTGATGACTTTAAAATTGTCCGTTGAAGAAGGGTGTCGGTTAAAGAAAGGTGTCCGTTAAGAGAGGTGTTACTGCTTTTCTAAAATTATTTATATTTCAATTTTTATATTTATTGATTTTTTTTATAATTTCCAGATAGGTATCTGTAGATATGGGTAATGCTTTTCGATATTTATTTAAACGTTATACCTACTTATTTCTAATTTTATATAAAATTTTCTGGACATTTTAAAAATTATGTAATATTTTCTAATACTTTATTATTGTACATTTTTTTTAAATTTTTAGTGCACAAACATTACTATATTTATTGCTTTTTATCTTTTATGTTATAAAAAAAACTCTGTTTACCGTTAACTTATATTTGTTTAAAATAATTATAGGTACATTTACATCGAACCATTTAACACGAAAACCATTTACAACGATATCTATCATAGTCATGGAGTTGCTTTTCGAATACTCTGCTACCACGACAAAGAATCACTGGAGCGAGGAATTTGACTACGATTTCTTTTCTTATGCGGGTCTTTATTCCCGTGTATAAGTTCTAATCATTTTAGCTCTATCCCTATTAACTTTAATGCGACTTCGAGGGTTTCATTAATAATATTTCAAGAACCAGATTTTGATATTTTTGCTTAACGACTTTGTGTTTTAATACCTTACTCTTAAAATCCATTTTAATTACTAGTAATTAGACCACAATTGATTTTGTCTAATTACATTCTGCAAGATAATTTCGTTATAATAATCATTGAGTTAATCATTGCCTTACCTTATGTAATGTAATTAATGAATTGGGTAACCTATTTCTATAAAATTAATCTCTTTGATATTGTTTACATTTGGATAATTAATTTAATTACTTTGTACTAATTTTTGTATTTTTTATTATGTGTCATGATATCGTAAATAGCATTAGTACGATAAAGGAACATCGTTATTCGTAATCACCAAATAAATTGCCTTGTAAGTTTAGTTTTACAATTTAATTATGTGTATCTTTCAATAAAACGGCCAGAAATAAAGTTTCTTTTTCAAGTAGTAGCGATAAATTTTTTATTGCAATGTAAAAAAAAGACAGGCAGTATAAACAAAGCAAAGCATTTTGTTAGAAAGAATCTAATAAAAAAGATATTTAATTCACATAACAAATTCTTTTAGTAGATCAATTAAATGAATTATAACAAAATTTTTGCGTATTATTAATTTTACTTTGTTGAAAGGCACAACGTCGTAACAAGTTTAAAACTTTAGTGCCTACATAACTCAAAGAAAATAAAAAGAAAAATAGGAATATTTGTTCGAAGTTAGGCACTTACTTTAATGTTCACGATAAAAAATGGTTGTAATTCAGAAACTACATTTTAATGGAAGCATTCCTTACAAACATTAGTTCCAGCTTTCGTGATAAATGAAAAATATATGTATATGAAGGTAGATTGTTATAATATTTTTTTGTAACATGGTTCTTGTTTACTCAATTTTGTATATGTATAATCATCATTAGTAAACTAATTTATATCATACGTGTATAAACATTCTAGTTTGCTAGGTAGCGAGTAGTATTTTGTAATAGTAAAAAAACAGTAAGTTGGTAAATGATACTTTGATAAGGTTTACTTGTATGGAAAGCCTTTTCATTATTATAATTCAGTTTCCTTTTTTTTTCTAAGATATTTAATGTATTGTATCAATATCACGTACCTACTACTTTGTTAGGCACTGAAAATGTCAAGAGCTATTGTCCAAATAGCCTTCTGCTAATATTAGGTCAGAAAACAGCGCTACGGCAATCTGTCTTATTGTCACTTTACCTACTCAGTGCAAATCCCACCTTTATATTTAGTTATTTGTGTAACGAAATAAAAGACACAAATAGCGTAAAACATTTTTCGTATTAACAAAATGATTACTAGTTTCAAAAAATACTCAGAAAAAGTTAAATATACTGTAAAACAAATCGATTTTATATCAAACTCTTGTTGTGGTTGACCAATATAAGTTTGAATATAATCAATTTCATTTTACTGAACGTCAGATAATTTAACCGAAGAAAAAATAATTTTTTTAATGAATCATCTGTAGGTTATCGTATACAATTTTCGAATTATTGTATTTAAACTTTGGGATCTGTTCTAAATCAATTTTTTGTTTTATAAAATTTTGTTTCTTGGTCAGGTAAAACGTCCAGTGAATGACCGATTTGATATAAAACAAAATATTAAACAAATTAATAAACTCAAAACAACCATTGCAGTTAAAATGACATACTATTTTTGTTTATATGCTCATGAAAACATTATCGCAATTTGGTCATAAACTTTCTAAAATTCTACTTCCTTGTTAGTTTATCCCAAATACCTTTAAACTTGCAGATAATTGATCTTTTAATTCACTTGTAACCCCATTAAAATAACAATTACCGAAAATGTTTTTTTTCAATAGATAAAATATAGATCTGATGAAGTTTGAACAAAAAATTAAAGCGCTAAAGACGTGTTGTTTAGAATTTAAAAAAAAAACTAATAATTCGATGTAAGTGGATTTTGCATCAATCGATAGACAATTAAATTTAAGCAGCTAAGGGTCTCGCCAAGTTTTTTAAATCAGCCCATCATTTTTACGCAAACACTTATAGTTCATCCTATTGATAAAGTCAAGCCACAACCGTGTTCGTTAAAAGATAATATAAAAGCTTTCACCGCAAAACGTTGACCATTTTTTTGAAAAAATTGCATAAAATTATAAATTATAAATGAATAAAAATGGGTAGATATTCAGTAAAAATACAATGAAATAAAAATCAAAGATAAACAGGGACAATGTCGTTTCTTAACACAATCATAAATACGAGAGCAATCCCAAAAATAAGATAACCTAGTTATTTAGAAATGGAAAAATACGTTATTTTTAATAATTGGCATATTATTTTAAATCTTGAATATTTCTCTATTCTTTTACATAAACGCCATTTCGGTTAATACATTTTTGTAGACGCTGTAGCGGTTTTTGTATGCATATGTCATTGGTTTTGAATTTATTTCTTAACTCAAGAACCACTTTAGATAAAGGGTGTTTTAAATTGAGCGCCTTTTTTTAAAACTAAATAAAACACATAATTTGCATTGATTTTCAAAAACTTTTTATTGATAATTGAAGTCAAATGTATGACATTTAAACACGAACAATAATATCTGTCAAACGACAACCTCTTGTAACTCCACACATGTTCACTCTTTTGGCAAATTTTGGATATTTTGACATAATTGAGGCTCTATTTCACCAATAACACGAATAATATCATTCTTTAGTTCAAAATCAATTATGGATTGTTCCTATAGACTTGATTTTTGACGTGATCCCAAAGAAAATAACCAACTGTGTTAAAACATGAACAAATTTTTGGATATTGTTTTATATTGGGGGGTTGTAAAAAAACAAGGAAAAAAGATCACCAGGGAAACAAAAAAGAAAAATTTTAGTTTAGTTTACGAGTGAAACTGAAAAAAGTCCAGACAACGTCTTTCGAGGAAAAGTCAACTTTTTGTTAGATATTGAGTTAAACTCAAGAATAAAAATAGTATTTGCCACTAAAAAATATTGGCCTTAGGTGGCAGAACAAACTGTATCAAATTACATAATCTGCCAATTAATAATTTTTTGAGAAAAATCATCTGGTAATCCAATTGACAAATGCACGTTTTGAATCGTCCAAAGGCTTTAATTCCTGTGTTATTTGGACTTTATATGCCTTTAGAGATAAATCCTTTCGTAAAATACCCATGTTGTTGTTTTTCTGAGCCCAACTTGTTGTAATCGTTGACTAATGAACATTTCAGGCTCTTCAGCAACATTTTCACGAACCATATCAATGTGCTCTTGTAAACGACCAAAAAAATTATATTTTTTTATTTTCTGCCGAACTAGGCTATTTCAATTATTGAACAATTCGACTAATGGTCCTGTCAGATGAACGATTTAGTAAACTATACAAATTACGTAATTTTCTAAAAAGCTTTTTCAAGGAACACAGATTTTTATAAAATTATTCAACAATTTGAACGCACTTTTGTATCGTGTACGACTCCATTTTTATTAATGTCATACATCACACTTCTCAAATGTCAAAAGACCCAAACGAATTCAATGCGCTATCTATGTTTTATTTAGTTTTGAAAAAAGGCAATTAATTTAAAAGACCCTTTACATAATTTTTTTAGAATATTGTAATTATAATTATTACGTGCTAAATAAAAAAATAAAGAAATACATCCAAGTGGGGTCGACTTAAAACGTTCGTGCATTAAACTCGTCTGCAATGGATCAGCCACATTTCACTGACTACAGCAAATACATATGTTGTTTTGTAACGATATCATTCTAAACTTTGGCCACACTTTCTAACTAGAAAAGTATGTTAAACTGTAATATCCGCTTTAAATTTTGACGGTTAAACGAGACGTTTCTAAGAGCAAGTCATGAGTATGGAATATGTTTGGTCGAGAATATGTCAAATACCTACAATAAAAATAAAGGAAGTACAGAAGAATTTAATTAAAATACGTCTTTTCTAAAATATAAAAGAATTGACCTATCTTTGGTTTATTTATAGTTGCAATTGTAAATCAGTTTTACTTTATTAATACAAAAAAATATTACTCTTTAGTTATATTATCTAATTGCATTGTTTTCTTAAGAATAAAGGTATAACTTTCACATTAAGCAAATACGATACGGAGAAAATTCAAATTTAAAAAAATATATTTTTTTTCTGTGAAACACAACACCTCGTAACCTACAAAAATACGAAATTGAGCTTTTTGTAGTTCTATATCGCGTAGGTCACGTTCTACTCCAGCAATTATAACTCGTAATCCATAAAATTTTATTAAGGTTGATAATTTGTTGTTCTACAATCTTGTGCGTGTAAAAAAAATCTTGTGCGAGTAAAAATTTTAAACGTTTTTTACTTCTGACAAATCCAATTTTAGTGGCTACAAGGTATTAGTGTATATCACAGGTGATTATCCTATCAGTATTTTTCAGCTTTTAGATAAAATTAAAATAAAATTTATGATGTCGGTAAGCTTTAGGTTACAACGGAAATTGCTGTAAGAATTGCCAAAACATTCTTTATTTAGAGTTAGTACTGAAAATGGGACTGCAATTCTACCCACACGTCCACAAAATCGAATTTAGCTGAAATGCTTTTTACATTCACCAATACAGAGTTTCAATGCCATTAGGAAACACGATTATTTGTTTAAATAGTTATTGGTTTTGCACTGTATTATCCTCTTTGAAGCAAAAATGATCGTATAATTTACTATAAACTATTAAAATAGGACAGCAATTATATATTAATTACATTCAAAACCTACTAGTTTTTGAATCAATGACTACAAATTAAACAATTCCTATTCATAAATAACAAAATGTACGGGAGTTTATATTTACGAGGTTTAGCAGCTTCCCTCGGTTGTCAGTAAGTTAGGCCTCTATCTACAACTCTTACATTTACTAAGGTTTCTTTTAAATGAAACAAAGAAAATTGCATGTAGTAAAGAAGAGAGGCTCGAAATGAATCGACTTAATTAACTAATACTGTGCTGCTCGCGTGGGAGACAAGTATTCTCCAATTACTTCTCGTCTTTAGGGAAAGGTCACTGAGCAGGTTATAGAATGTTAATTAGATGGAATAAAAGTATAAGTGGTAGGCTACTAACTAACGCAATCATATTTCGATGATCTTTGCCTTAGCGTTAGACGTTTAACAATAATAATCAGAAATCATGTTCAATTAAGTCAGTCATTATGAAAAGGGCATATACAGCAAAATTAATTTATTACAGAAGGAAGAAAACCCGTTTCTACTTCGGATTTAGCCGATATTGACACGAATTTTTATTTTATCTGTTGCTTTCCACATATTTCAAATTGCTGGTAAATTAACAGAAACAATATTAGTAATGTATTTGCACGAAAATTAGTCTTTCAAAATAAACACATATGCTCCATAAACAACTGCTTTTTTTAACGTTTGTTATTTGTATATGATTGTTTTGAAAAAAAAGTACTTCGTTTAATTAAAAATGCTCTTTTGAATACAAAGATAATTAATCAACCAGAAATCTTACATTAAAAATATTAAATATAAAGATTTTAAACGACTTTAACAATGCACATAGAAACATTTCTGAAGAAATAAGCAATGCCGTTTTCTCGTAGTACATGCCTTCCATATGATAGGTTAAAAATTCGTGAAAAACGCATATTATGTAAATGTCACTTAATGTTCTTTTCAAAACGACCCATTCAAGTAATCTACATATATATAAAGAACTTGACCATATTTTATAATTTTAAACTTGACATAAATTATTTCTAAAAAAGATAAAAATAAAATTCAGCAATTAAAACGTTTTGTTAAAACTATGACTTAAATACTGCTATTAATTAGTTGTTTAAAACAAGGACCCCCAAAATATTAAAAATAGAGACACATTAGACCATTCAATAAGGTAACTCGACCGGATTAAAACAAATACTCACATACAAAATTTCATGGATATTAGACGTTACATTGGTAATATAACGGGCACGCATTAGAATATTTCAGTGTTTTCTAAAAAGAACGTCTAAATAGTGCGACCTTGAATCTATACGTTTTTGAAGGTGGTGTCGCGGACGGAATGTTCTAGAAACTCTAGAGCAGTTGTCGCAAACTTATGACCCGCTGGGCACAGACTAATCCACGCCACGATTTGAAATGCTTCAAGCTTTATTTTAGCCAAAACAAATAATGAATACTTACATAAACCATATAAAGTATTACGCGCAACCGTAATATATTAGCACACACTTTAGTACGTAACTGTTAGGTTCATTTTTTTTTCTATATACGTGCATATGTTACTGTAAAAATTAAAATTATTAAATCAGTATAATTGTGTCAAATTGAAAAAAAAACATTATATAATCTTGACCTACACGGAAAAAGGTATGCCATTGCTGTTTTACATAAGGAGTCTTCAACTCACGAGTCGCAAACCGGTACCGATCCGTGGATCCAATGGTACCGGACTGCCTAAAAACATTAAATTATTTCTATTTTATTTAATGTTTTGTATTTCTCTCGGATATGTGCAAAAATTATTAAATTAAAACAATATAAACAATCAACGTCCCCCCCTAGCATGCCACGGTAAAATTTTAAAATGTTGACCGGTTCGCGGTGATAAAAGGTTGGGGAGCACTGCTTTAGAGCATCAAAGAAGCTTCTTTTGCTATTCACATATAAGGGAGCGTTCAAGTATTACGTAACGCAATTTTTGAAGATTTTTGACACCCCCGCCCCCCAGTAACGCGCCCTAACGTTTTTCAGACTCTTCCCAGCCCTAAACGTTACATAACAACCAAGTGACCATTTTCCCGTAATACATAAATGAAAGGGGTTGCCAAATTGAGAAATTTTAATTCCCTAGCTTTTTATGTAAATTAAAAAAAAATGATGCATAACGCGATGGTCGACCCCCCCCATATTGCGTTACGTAATACTTGAACGGACCGTTCAAGTGGTCAAGATACATCAAAGTAAATGCGGCTAACAGTGAACACATATAAATAGTCTTTAAATAAATTAGTTAAGAATGTAACAGTAAAGATAAATTAGTTAAGTGAGTAAATAAATCAGTTTAGTATAGTCCGGTCAAATTAGACATAAAAATAATGGTCTAATAACAAAAATTTTGAAAGAGCTAAATTTTGGTTAAAACTTTGGGTACACCATTAGAAATAAAGTGTCAAAAGTTCCCATCGATCCCATGTGTGCTAAAAAAGTTATTCGGGGTCAAAGGTCAAAATTTGAGGTTTCTTAAATTGTTTTCAAAAACGATAAGTTTTATCAAGAAAGTAGCTCTGACAAAAGTTATAGTTCTTAAAATTTTCTACAAAAATGGTCCTTATACTTTTTTTCTAAGAATCATCATTCGTTAAATATCGCGATTCTACAGTACAGGAAAAAATTAAAAGGTCAAGAAAATTTCCTAATTCTTTTGACAGGCTGTATTTCAGTGAAAAATGGTCATAACTAAAATTAAAAAAAATTTTAAAGCTCCAAGATTCTGATTTTAGATCTTTTAGTCAAAGATTTTTAGGAGCCACCGTTAAAACGCAATCTTAAGCAATAGCGCACAAAAAAAATCCATAATATTCTTGATCCTTTAATTTTTTCGTTTAGTGTAAAATCGCGCAATGTCACGAATGGTAATTCTTAGAAAAAAAAAGAGTAAAGACCATTTTACTAGATAATTTTAATATCTATGATTTGTCTGAACTACTTTTTTGATAAAACTTACCGTTTTTGAAAAAAATCTAAGAAACCTCAATTTTTGACCTTTGACCCCAAATAACTTTTTTAGCACATATGGGATCGATGGGGACTTTTGACACTTTATTTCTAATGGTGTACCCAAAGGGTCAACCAAAATTTAGCTTTGTTCAAATTTTTTTTGAAATGTCTATTTTGACCGGATTATTAAGTAAGTAACCAATATATTGGCTACTTTAGTTATTAAGTTTTTATTATTATTAAATAAATTGACCAATTATTACTAAAATAAGGAACCATCTTTTATTATTCACAACCTTACTACAAACCAAAGCGAATCCGTTACAGTAATATTTTTTAAATCTACGCAGACTAGATCTGACCCACGGGTCATAATTTGAGGATCTCTGGTATTATACGCTTTGAAACTTATCTGCTTATGAAGTTTATGCAAAACTCAAAATATTCTTAATTTGTAAAAGTTTTATAGATTTTATTTAAATTTCGTTTAAAAGCAATTCAAAAGTTCTTCAGATATACAATTTAATAATTTTACTTATATATTAAGAGTTTTTTTATTTTTACAAAAACCTAATTTTGTGATATGTTCAGTATCTCGGAGGTGGAACGAAAACGAAGGATAAAAACGCCCTTTACATTTTCTTAAAATAGTTTGGTTTCAAACACATATCAATAAAAACCTTGATTAGTTTCTACTGTTCTGCTTCGATTTTAAAAACTTAGTTTAATTTTATTTTGATAAATAAAACCCATAAGCTTAAGCAAAAAATATACAGCCTTGAACCCAATAAAGTACAATCAACCTTAGAAATTCAACTAAACAATTAGATTCTTTTATTCTATTGTAGTACCACAAATTAACTTAACTTCTTGAAAAGATTGCGCTTGACATCCGATAAAATTAAACGTAGCATCACTGACAGCATTCCCAGATTATATACGATCCTAAGCATCGCTTATTTCTAGTGATTCATGAATATTTAAAAAAGTTTCAAAAAATTATTCGGGTAAAAATGAGCCGAACTCTTGAAAAAGTAATTACTTACTTTTTGTGATCAGGTGTATTTTACAGAATTGAGGTGACAGATTTATTTTCCACAATAGCTACGCCCATTCAATTTCCTACTTTCGATAACAACGTAGATCCTACTTTACAGTGACAAATTAGTTCAAACGCAAATGCATTTCTAAGAAAATCTTTGAAATAATACCGTTGAATTGAAATATCAATTTTTAATTAAAATACCACTTGTTTTTTAACTAAAGTAATACTTCTGTATGCAACGTGTGTTAGTTTTGAAATAAACTTTTATATTTGATTTATAATTTTAGTTCCTACGTGAAATGTAATTTACTTTTAACTTAAAAGAAATAGAAGAGACTTATGTTTGATTTCTAAGTTCTAATCGTGGATTTATGTAACTTTCGAAGTATTAGGTTGGATATTTTGAAAGGAACAATATATTTTGGAAGATATTGACGGGAAACGTTTAAAACTTTTATATTTCTTCATGTTAGTGATTTTTGCTCTGTTGTATCTTTTGTTGGATTATTTTTAAGTACCCGTGTGATATACTCATCGTTACAATTTAATATTGTTATAATTTGACAATGTTACAAAACATCCACACGAAAGAAATCCATCAGTTGAAATTAACGTCAGAATTTTAAACAGATTTTCCTTAAATATTGAAAACAAGACATGTGTTAACGCATTGTAATAAACATATTTCCATATTTTAATCAAAAATTTCCACTGTTATTAACATGTTTATAAAAACAGTAAGTCAAAGCAAAAATGACATGTTCTCTTTCTTATACGTTAAAAATCTGTGCAATTTACTTTAATTAATGTGGAATTGTGCATTAGAAAAATTTAAAATAAACAATATTTAAATTATATAAATATTTTATAAAGAACATAGGAGTTTCATATAAAATACTACGTCCATATAGAAAAAGATCATTTTACTTTGTGTTTATGCATGAGTATCTGTAGATAATAAGTTCGTCGAACAATTTACATGCATGGCTTCTCAATTTTTTCTTTGATGCATTCACCTTTCATTTTTCTTCTGAACAGAATTAAAATGTGCATATTTGGTATAAGTTATACTAATTTTAAACTTACAATTAATTACTTTTATTAATAATAAATGAAACGATATTTTTTGTGTAGAGATAAGTAAAGATACTACTTGCCGAATTTCTAATAGTTTGTGTTATGAATAAGTTTAGACAAGAATAAAATTTAATAAAAGGGACCTCTTTAAGAAAGGGGAGGTCACCCCTAGTCTTGTAACCTGCTTTGATTATTAAAAATAAAATCGATGCAAGAGCAGTTAATTCAATTAATGACGTCAATCAGCGAACTAGAAAAAGATTTATTGAAGAATGTTAAAGATTAAAATACATACAAAAAAAGACAATGAAAAAATTCCGAACAAAATTCCGGAAGGGCGAAACAGTGATGAAAGAGAAGTATGACAACGACCGCCCTCATAAATCAACAGTCATTTAGACTTTTTTTTACAGAAAATAAAATAGTGTGCAGCGGTGGCACCGGAAATTAGTTTCTGTAGCTCTGGCTGTTGAGGTTCTCTTAAGTAAATATTTAGCAGCATGCAATATGTCAATTGGAATGATTTCAAAAACGAGCCAGAAAATGCGATTTTTAGTAGTTTGAAAGGTATAGCCTAACAACGTAGTACCAGATAGAAAATTAATGTTATGAAGAATAGACCAGTTCCAGAAAAACAACATTAGTTTTGACTTACGTGTTAAGAAAGAGTGAGACGCCTGAAACATTTAGAAATGTATAACTGTGAGTTTCGAACTGTAAACCCTCGTCGACACAACGAGATGTCGAATCCAATTTTGGGGCTAAAAAGTACCTACGTGTTGTCGGTTGTTTACACTATGCATTTTTTATTCGTTTTGCCGATTTCGATCACACTTTCAATCTTCAGTAGCATGTAGCGATGAAAGAAGTATTGTTATAGCCGTTTGACGGTAATCCATAATGAGTATAGAGGTTGGCGCCAAGTTTTTTCAAATTACGTGTATATTTATTATAATTTTAATTAAATGGAGGGGAAGGTGGTACGAGATGATGTCCTCAAAGGAGAATGGTCGTAAGTCAAAAGATATTCAACATAATTTCATTGTTAAGGCGGTTTCGGATAAATGGATAAAATGCCTTATCTGTTTATGTATTTTTATAGATATATTCGATAATATTTAATGTGTTATTAAATTCTGACTCAATTTTTAAAGATCTGCTAAAGGTTCATATTATACACCGGAGTGTCTAAGATGATTCCTGGGCCATATGGTGCTGGAAGATCCAGTCAGCTGATCATCTACCAAAATCATGTTTTTGATCTATTAAATAAAGGAAACAAATATAATGACATGTTTTACCTCAAAACCCACTGCGTTCACAAAAATGTGAATTTTTGTAAAAAGGAGTCAAAAAATACCATCTTGTATGTCTTACAAAACAAATAGGTTTTTGCAGTAACATCCACTATGCCTGTCATGAATTAAAATAGGCTATTTTTTATTATTTCACGGGGTTTGGTACATAGCCCACAGCACTGCGGCCAAAAATGATCTATTGTGCCCTAGGCTATTTTAGTTTATAAAGATATTTTTCCAAATTCTCGTATGAGAATTTTCCCAGAATGTACCAAGTTTGAATGTTGAATATCGGTCTATTTCTAATAATTTCATCTGTATCCTAAATTAAAACTAAATAAAAATTAATTAAAATGAGTAAGCCTTGAGTGGGTTAAAATATTTTGGCGGCAGAAAATATTTTTTCATGTTATTATAAAATACCTCTGGTTACAAATAGGAAATTGATCTCAAAGATATGCAATTATATTTTGTACGCAAGTGACATTATTTTACACATTATTTCAATAAAACGTAAATTATATTATAAATCATTTTAATCATGTTCGAAAACGTTTGACTTACGGAAGCTTGTGTTGGGAACTTTAAATTTAGAATTGTTTTATACTTTTGATTGTTGATATGCGACGACAATTTATTATGATAAAAATGTCTGAGTTGCGAAATCAGTAAACAGTAACTAGATATATAACAAAATGTGATATTTTAAATATAATACATTAGGTATAATACAATTGGTAGGAGAAGTCCGTCTCAAAGTGCGTAACGTCCCGTATGTAGATATGTTATACATTAACTCGAATGTATGTGTGTATTTACACTACCTGTACCCTGCCCGATTGGTATAAAAACCCTGTTAACGCCTTTAAAATAAAATAATTTTATTATTTGACAAAATATTTTAATGTCCATCCATTTTTATATTATTTTATCAAAACCAAAAAATGTGCGTTTGGGCAAAATGGGTAGGTACCCTTTTTGCTTGCGACCTGACGTGGTAATTTAATTATAATTAATAGAAACAAATTGGTATCAAAATTGAGTGGCTTAAAGCGTTAAAGCATTTAACACTTAAAAACCATCGTTAACTGCAGTGATATTAAGATTTAAACATTTTACAACACTGAAATAGTACTATATAATATGAAAGTGCTTAATAACTTAATATCAAATATTACTTTAAGAAATATTTTGATTGATCAGCTTTTTTGGTGGAGCCTATCCACTTTAGGCATCCCTGCTGGACTAAGCGGGTATTTCTGAAATGATATTTTTTTTCGCTTTTTTCTACTTTTAAAACGGAAATGGAAGTATTTTTTTATTAAATAAAAGTTTAATAATTCTATTATGTAAAAATAAAAACATTTTTTTTGGGAATAAGTGTTTCATTTTGATCGATGAACCTTAACCGTCTTGCTTTAGGGGTACTTTCCCTACCTATATGCATATATTGCAGTAGAGAACTTTGATTGATAACTAAAACTTTTAACAACGTGATGTATTTTCTATTTTTTTTTACTTAGGTTTATCAAAGTTCCACTGTATTTTTTAGCGCTTTATTATTTTGGTACACTACATGGTTTATTAAAGAATTAGATTAGATAAAAATGTCGGTTTTATCTCAAAACTGAATTATTCATAGCAAAACTAAAGATAATTTACATAACTTAATGTTTTAAAAAACCTTTAACTTTTTAAAAGCACTGAGTAAATTACAGGTTGGGTACTGTATAATTAATAAAGTTATTAAAATTACGTTGCAAATTTAATGTAACAAATAATCAATAATTTTTATAAAAACGCAATTAATTATTAATAAGGTATGTCAACTTCAGCCTTAGTCATTAAATTGCATTCCTATTGTTTTACTTCGTATTTTATAAAGTGTTTGGCAGGGTTTCGCGTTTAAGCACACAAATTAATTTTAATTATATATATGGACTAATAAAACACTCTTAGACAGATAATGTATTCCAGGTGATTTTTTTAAATAATGAATAATGACAAAAATTCGAAAAGTTGGAGGAAGTTATTACCTCGTTGATAAAAGACCTTCTATTAGTTATTCATAGCTTGGAAATGTTTAAAAAATACCTACGAAATGTTGAAAAATGAATTATTTTTATCTTAATTGTTTATTGTACAAGTTAATTGTTACATTCTTCATTAAAATCAACTTTTTTTTTCAATTTTAACGATCTTGCTCTGTGGGTGCAAAAATTTTAAAATAGTTATTTTTAACAGATAGTTATTATTTGCAGTATTACTCATTGATCAAATGATTACAAAATTGAAGATGCCTAAACAATATTTACATATCTTTCCATTACTAACAGTTTCTTTAACTATTCAATGGCTATTGTTGTAGAGTACCGACTTCTTAATATTATACTTACATTAGTTTTGTAGGTTAATTAAGATTGTATTTCAAACATTTAGTAGATTATTTTAAGAACAACTCATAGGGATAAAAATTGGTTTTAATATGTCGAAATAAACTTTTGAACAATTAATAACTTTGAAGTTGTTGGATATTATATTACTCTGAACAGATATTAATTACAAAATTAGGAAACTATATTAAAACTGAATTTATTGTCTATTGATTAGGTATAACGCCGTCCTAATTTTTACAATTGAAATGTTTAATTTCATTATTGGTGAATTAATTAATGCATTCTATTAAACGGGTATTTAAATAAGGGTATATCTTACAAATTGCAGCCTTCAAATAATTAATTTTCTACTAATTTTCGGGTCTTAATATTATTATCGCTTATTAATCTTTATTGAGGATGCCTATTAAGTTTCTGACAAAATTTTGCTAAAATGTCAATAACCCTTTTATATTTAATTATTAATAAGAATACATATTAATTTATTAAAATTATAAAATTGATTTTTAAGTGTAGGTACGTAGTACCTACCACAACTTTCTATAACAACATAAACGTTATTAGTCGTATACCTATATTTTTAATTTTTAAATCTACACAATTGATTAAATAAATATAAAAATTTTAAAATTAATTTGCTTGGTGGCTCACCTAAGGGCTCGAAGTGTAAACGTCCTGGCATTCAAAAATAACAAGTTATTAGTGAATTTCGTTATTTAAATGATTTTATATAATCACCTCATCAACTTTATTAACTTAGCATTAACAGTGTTTTTTTAAAACAACGCGGCTCGCCCAAGTTTAAATCCTAAGTGCACCACTCGCCTATGTAATAAATTTTGGTAAATCCATAGCAGTTTATAATAGTCACATAAAATAGTTCGATAGTCAATTTTCAATGGATAGTATTACTAAATCACCATGAGTGGTTTTAGAATAGCAATAATCGCTTCGGAACTAATAAATTAGACATTTGCTTTGACTATATTGAATAGAATTTCGTATCCATAGAAAAGCGTTTGGCACTGCACTTTCGATTTAATTGACAAAATGTATTATTTAGAAATATATTTTAAGAAATTTAGCCAAATAACAAATGTATATGACAGTTTAGTCTTTCACATAGGGGTTGTTAAAATTTTTGTCTAAAATTAATATTTTAAAAGTGTTGAAATATTGGTATTTTTATTAATGTAGTTAAAAGCGACGCACGCCCGAAAACGCAAGGTGTATCCTGCGTATTTTCAAAATATTGTAAAAATCTAATTAAGAAAACCTTCAAAAATTTTACTGTAATTGAAATTATAAAAATTAGAAATTGTATTACCAAAAAATAGCGTAATTTGCAATTGGCCGATAAAACAGCAATTTTGGTTAAATTATTACAATATAAAGTTAGTACAAATTTAAATCTGGGGAACTAAAATAACTAAATGTATTTTTGAAATCTTACAAATTACATTCTATAACTTTTAAAAATCACATTTGAGCGTTATAATAGTGTTATTTAATTTATAAATACTTATTTTATTCATAAAGTTCCCGAAAGTAGAAATCTGAAATAAAATGAATTACTGTATATGATTTAATTTAATCATTATTTTGTAAATCATATGGGTTAATCAGTTTTAAACGAAAAATTGTTTACGTTGTAGTCACACTCCAAATTTGGATATTCAACAAACATAATTAAATTAAATTTTATGTATAACCGTCTATTATACATATAAAATTCTTAAATTTGTGCTTGCATCGTAGTTTGAAAAGAAATAAACCCTTGCAAATTTATGTGCGCTTAAGAATTCTCATCCGATTAAGCTAAAAAAAATGCAACAATAACAGCGTATGTAATTGAAGCTTCTCTGCGGTTATTATAATGTAACTAACAATAAACAATGTGATGCAAGCACGAATTTAAAGAATTTTATGTAGTAGACATTTATGTATACATTAAATTATACTGTTATGACGCTTTAATTATGATTGTTAAATATACAGGGCTGAAATGTGACTACAACGTAAACAAATGTGCTTTCAAAACTGTTTAATACACACGATTTACAAAACAATAAAAAAATTATACCATATTTAATACGAGCCCCTCTGCTATCAGTCCAATGTATGTAACACAATAAATTGAAATTATTAGTTGTCAGAAAGATATGGAAGCATAAAAATATTAAACGTAGTTCATCTTAATACAGGTTTTTACTTAAGGGTGAATTTATGAATAAAATATGAATTTATTAAATTATATTATTAATAAGCTTAAATAAGATTTTTCTAAATGCCGAAAAATGAAATGTAACCTACATAATTTCGAAGAATACTTTCAGTTATCTTAGCTTTCAAATTTAAATATGAAAAACTAACGGTTCCAAAACGATTTTTGGAAAAAAATTAATTTCTGCAACTTTTTCGTAGAAGAGCATTTGATGTGTTTTCTTCGAAAACGTCTTCCATTAATTGTCCTCAACCACCCCTTTTCGGCTCTGATATATCTTCGGAAACACCCTGTATAAATATATACAGGAACTGCACGTTTATAGAATAAAATATACTTATTTGCGATAGCGTCTAAGTTTTTGAACCTGGACTTTTCGAATTCAACACGAATGTTGCAAATTATGGGAAAAAATATCTGAAGCCAGTTCCAGATAGCCTTAAGTTGTCATGATTATTCTTGCATAGATCGTTTTGGAGACGCGACAAAGGGAGATAGAGGGTTGAATTATTTATATTTGTTGGAAATCCCAAAAAAACCAATTTCACTGGTTTTTTTTACAAAATTTTTACTTCAGACTTACGGACCTTCGGATCCCCTAAACAATTGGGTGAAATTCGTGAAATAAGGGTATGTACATATAAAACGATATACTGGCTTGGGGTTAGCGATAAACCGCAACATAAAGCAAACGAAAGTGTCATTAGGTCTTGCAGATTCACGTAAAAAAAGTTTTCGTAAATCACTTCTACGGTTCTCAAGATATTCCATTGTAAAGAAGTTGACTGATCGCACGTGAGTTTTCCAAAAATATAATTTTTGAACTGTTAGAAGAACGAAACTAATTATAATTACGCTAATCGTTTTCTTAATGGAATTTTTAATATTAAAACTATTAGAAAACATTACTGTTTATCAGATTTTTTAAATTAGTTTTCAAATATTTGATTACAAGGTGTATAAAATTAATTATTCATAATTTTTGCAGTTTTATACATATGAGTTCAAATTAGTGCCTTCACTCGCTTGGTGTGCAATTTTAAAACGTCAAGATACATTTTCTAACATTATTACAAATAATTATTCATTTTGAATTACTGTGCATTGAAAATACTCTCCAATACTGGGCTACAAATGTTTTTTTTTTTATTTGAACAGAGGTTAATCTTAAAGAAGGTAATTGTTTACCGTTTTATTGCAAAGATTACGCTACAAAAAAAATTGGATTGAACGCATTATTTTGCCCGGGAAAAGTAAGACTTTGAAAGGAACAAAGCACCGGGTGTTCTTAGTTATTTTACTTTCCATATTTAAATTTGCACTGACATGATATTGTAATTGTAATTATTTGAACAAACTTGCTAATTTATTGGTGAAATACAAACTACGCTATTTTTTGGTAGGTACTACTATTTCTAACTTCACTTACAATAAAAATTTTAACGGTTTCTTGGTCATATACCTATATATATTATTTTTTGGAAATACAGAGTTTTTAATACGAAAAAAAACCGTGTTGTCTCGGTACTTCTGATCACTTTCAGCTACTGTATATGAAATTATCAGTATTGCACATTTTTAAAATTATAATGTTTGATCAAGAAATGTACAACTTTTGCGCAAAAGATCTAACTATCGTATATATTTGCCAGTTGGCCACTTTTTTTAAATACTCTCAAATAATATATTTTGTCAATTGGATCATGCATGCAGTTCTAAAAGCTTTTTTGTGTAGACATAATGTACCTACTAAATTTTTTTTAAATAATTTATTTGTAGATACCAAAACGTATGCATATGTCCAAGTGTTAATAAATACCTACATATTAGAATTTATTAAATAGTTCAATGTTTGTAACATTTGTAAGGATGTGAATTTCGCTTTACTTAAATTTAACACTTGTTTTAGAAATCTAAATGGAAAGTTTACCTCGCGTGTTCAATAAATATAAACAAAATTATAGTTACCTATAACAATCCACATCACGATACAGTTTCCACCAATTGCTACAGTTATCATAACAGTGAAAACAATGGTCCAAGCAGTTTGAGCCCACCAGGCCATTGTTAAATTGTCTTCCTTTTTTACTGTAGATGTACTTGAAATAGATATCGGAAATAGAGGCCCATAATCCAAGCCTTCAAAAGTATTATTTCTATCCATTTGAATCTATAAAAGGACAATAAAATTTAATTATTTTCAATTTAAATAAATAAAATTGTTAAGGCTATTTTTCAATAATTATTTGATTTCGACGTTTAATAAATTGGCGTAGAAACCTTTTCTTTCAACCAATTTTTTAGACTAGACATTCAATACTTGAAGGCGTTTCATAAAAAGTTTCTTGCATTTTATTCATTTTCTGAAACTCTTGAACGTTACTTCTATCGCATAAAATAAAGCATGATGTATTAAAGTTTCAAGATTTTATTTTAAACTTGTACTTGCCATCATTTATAACAGTGAATGAAAAGTTAGCGACAAAAGTTTTATACAAAACTAATTCTATTGAATATTACAATAATTAGGTGATTATTATTATTAATAAGCACGTTTACAAAATTTGTAATAAAATGATTTTGTAACAATACCTATACATTATATGTATACCTATATTATTATTAATATACAATTATGTAAGATATTGTTTTAACTAGTTGCTTTAACAACTTTATAGATATTACAGTTAAAAACATAATCATTATGTATACTTGGAGATACCTATCCCGAATAATAGTTGTTCCTTATAGAATCGTTAAGATTATTGTGTTAAACCATATTTTATTATTTTTAAAAATTTTATAATAATTTTTAATTAAAAAATGCATTTTTTTAGTTTTCGTTAAATATCACTTAATATTTGTTTAATTGTGACATTTAATCCGTACTAATATATAAATGTAAAAATGTGTTTGTTTGTTTGTCTTTCTTTCACGCAAAAACGGAGCAACGGATCAATATGATTTTTTTCACTAAGATAGTTTATGGGCACTAGAGTGCCATTGGCTAATTTTTATCTCGGAAAAATGCACAGTTCCTCTAGGATTCAATTTAATACACGGCAGTAAATCTGCAGGTTAAAGCTGTCAACGTGACCCTTTAGTTACATAATTATTATAATGTTCCAAAAAAAATCATAATATTTTTTTACTATCTTATAAAAATTTTGCAGAATACTTTGAAGTAAATATTCTGCTAAATCTGTTATTCTAATTTTAATATATCTTGCATGGAACTTAAGATTTCCCATTTAAATAACAGGAAAATATTTTTTTTATTACTATTCACTCCCGTAAACGAAAAACTTTAAATTCGATGACACACCTCTTAAAATTGCAATTAAAAGCTGGGATTTGGACAGAATTTCTATTTTGATGTACTTATCCTGTAGTATTTTCTTGTGAAAGTAAAAAAAAAATATAATTTTTTTTGGAACGTCCTAAAATCATACCAATATTATAACTGCGAAAATGTGTTTGTCTTTCTTTGATGCAGCAACAAATCAACGTGTTTTTGCATTAAGATAGTTTATAGGCCGGATAGTGATATAGTCTATTTTATATCCCAGAAAATTCCATGTGCCTATGGGATTCAAACTTAGTCCCCGTGAGCGAAGCATCGGGTAAAACAATAACTAAATATATTTTGAAAACATTTTAAAATTTAGATATTCTAGGAAAAAGACTAACTGGGCCCTATCACCCGTTTAAAACCACTGATCTATAGATACACCTAAGTACAATCATGAAGTAATAATCTGTTTGCTTATCACCACTTTGGTAGTAAACCATAATGAATACAGTAAAACTACTCTTAACGGGCACTGCTCTCTAATGGAATTCTCCCTGTTACGGTAATTTTTCCATTGCCCGACTGGTTGCTAATGGTTTTCATGTATTTTTAAATTCTATCTAGCGGACATTTCCTGTAACCGATGCGATCCCTTTTCCGCCTCTTATGAAACACTGTACTTACTGTATTTGATCTCTCTGTAACGGTCAGTAGAACGAAAACAGCTCAGTTTCCAAAATCAAGAAGCATGGAAGGAATTTGTCAACTAAGTTTTCTTTACTATTGAACGGTCTGACCGCTCAAAAAGCTTAAAGTAAATTTTTATCTATTTGAAAATTGAGACCGTTCAAGTTACACATGTCCAACTAAAGGCACTTTTAAAGATTGCTATTTTACCTAAAATTTATCGTTTAAACCAAGATAATTGCTTAAACTGCAGCAGAAAGATAGATAACTGAAAAAAAAACTTTATATTTACATTTTAAATAAATCAGAAAATTTTAAAATTAACTAGCGGCTAGTTAGTTTTAAAATTAAGGGCTGAAATTTAGTAACAATTTTTTTCAAATTTTTTAACAATATTTTGTCAATGGAGCCCAAAGAAATAGTAGTTTCAAACAAAGTCATCGGTAATATACAAACATATTTTTTCTGTTGTTTTTGCATAAAAAATCAAAGTACGAATGTACATTTTATTAATTATATCTATTTTTTTGTGTATCGCGTAATAATATCATTAAGTTTGTAATTATATATTTATAATATTGTGCTTTTTTTCTGTTACTTCTGTTACTTCCTATTCATCTTTTCTTTAATGGATACTTCACTCTAACAAACACTTATCTCTAACGGACCAAACATAATTATTTGTAGGTGTCCGTTATAATGAAGTTTCACTGTACTTGGATTAAGTCAAATCACACTTTTGATAATTATAATAACATTTACACTTTAATGTTAAATAATATGTTTAGAATTTCTAATTCTTGTTTCTAAATCTTGTTTTAATTATTTAATAACCAAAGAATTTTTTATTTGTTAAATAGAGTGGGCAATATTTAATATAATAAAGTTTATTTTACTTTATGGAATAAATATTGAATATTTAGCTAAATATTTACATATAAAAAATTATCTCCGTATTACAAAAATAGATATTTTATAACTTTTATTGCAAATGTACTAAAAAGTAATTATATTTATAATCACAAGTTCAATATTTCAAGTTAACAACATTTTATTCAACATGATTGATTTGATTAAATATTTTTAAAATAGATGAGTAAATTTTAAATAATGTTAAAATTATGGGCGAGTTTCTCTAAAAAAAAACTAATCTCAAAGTCAAATCGGTACATTATTGAATATTGGTAAGTTCATTGTTCAGAAAAAAAATGTTTATTTTTAACGAAACAAGTAAAACTTCTGAATGGTGTCGAATTAACTAAAACGTACGAATTTAATATTATTAACATAAATTCAATAAGTACGAAGAAAATTTAATACACCCGTTATTATTCACGTATTGGGAGAAAGAAACCTTCATTCGGCGAATTGAACAAAAAAAAGAACGACAAAATTTTGCTTTGAAATACTAAATTAAGTTATAGATTTTTGGAAAAATGTATTGTTTGTTGACGAAAGTAAATTTTATTTATTTCAGAACGATAAAAGCCAACGAGAAGTGTGTCAAAATATAATAAAGCTTATGCTATAAAAAATTTAGTATGCTTTGTAAAACACAGTGGACTAAAAAAAATTTTGTAAATATTGTGCATTTATTTGAGAAATAATGTGTTGCAATCACGTACAAAACCTATATTACCAAAAATTATCATAAATATCAAGTAATTAAATATTTTCAATACTTATTTGAAAGAACTTGCTGAGAGCTTAGAGTAAGAGAATTAACTTCTATTTTATCGATTAGAAACAGGATGCTTCTATATTAATAAGGAACAATGCTAAGTCCTGGAATACAATATTCAGGTTTTTTTTTAATTATTATGTATTTTATTTCAATATTTTTTTTCTTTAATGGAAATGTATCATATGTAACTTTATGACAATTTTGATAACGATTATTAATTAATAGTAATTATTTGCTGAAACATCATGTTTGAATAATTTCTTGAAATAAATAGCCAATAGACAATTTGTTTGTCTTTTGAATATCTCTTGATAGGTAACGGAAAAAAAACAATTTTATAACTAATGACGATGAACAATACTTCGTGTAACATTATAAATTAACCCAAAATAATTCTACAAATATCGCGCATCAAAATTACATTCAATAACACGTCTGTATCAATAAAAAAATTTTGCGTAATTCTGATATAGGAAAAGTTTTACACCACAAAACTTAGTTGATTACTTTGCACGAAGTTTCAGTTGGAAGCAAGTTTCTGAATATAGTACGAAATGAAAATAAATAAATCTTAAAAGTCATGATTATTCAATTTCTTATCTTTAAATTAAACAATATGGCTTAAACGTTTTCAAACTTTGCCTGTTTCTTATTTTTTCTTCGGGTACGCAGAAAAATAACAAAGTTTATTTTTCAATAAGAGACGTAAATTTTATTTTATTCGAAAATTATTACTCACCAAGTCTGAAACGTTATGCTCATCAAACGCAAAAAACTCACTACTAATGTTAAAAGTTTGTAAAAGTACGTCTTTATAACGCGGCATTTTATAAGCACAAATATTTATAGCACAGGAAACACGAGCATTTTAAAAATTATGCAAATTTTTTTAAAGTTCTGAAGCTGAAATAGTTTGAAACTTTAAATAGAAAGTTTATCAAACAGTTTTTCTGAAGTGAAAAACAACACTGTGATTTAAAAAGAAAAGTTCGTAAGAGTTTTTAAAGAATTGTTCTCGTCCAAAATTTGAAATTCATTAATTTCTTTTTAATTAATTATGTTCTGAATGTTCGTTAACAGTTTGTTCAACGTTGTATTCGTAATGAGTCATTTTAAAGCAATTCCAGTGTTCGAAACTACCGATTCAAAGCGACTGGCGAAAGAAGATTCTGTTTAGGTGGCGCATGGTCACATTTGATATCCTATCTCACTTCGTCGAGCTTTGAGCTTTAGGCATTTTGCTTGAATGCATTTAGAATAGTTGCGTAGAAGACACTGGGTGCATTTTCCTTGGTATTCCTAATTGCAATTAGCAAACCACAATTGTTTGTTGGTTGTCTGTTCATTTAATTAAATTAAAATTGAAACACATATTCTATTTAACAACCATGAATTACGTATGCGTAGGCGTAGGAATTTAATTAAAAAATTCTTAAAGAAACATAGCTATGATTTAAAGGCGAGTGCCTTTTCCGTAAACTTTGGCAATATTTGTGATACTTATCTTCTTTTTTAGAAATGCGAAAAGCTGAATGTTATTTTAATTAATTCGTTGATGTGTTCATTCATAAGTTCGTACCGTTTTCATTTATTACAAAACTTATTGATTAAGCAACATACAAGAACAGAAAAGACTATGGAACTTGCGTTTATGAACTCGATCTATGTAAGGTATAAAGTGTAAGGTGATTTGGGAATTTGGATTATTTGCTGACTAAGATGCTATCAAAAAGTGAAGTGGTTTGAATCTTATCTTGTCTTTTACTTCTTTAGGATTCGCTGCAGCTTCGGAAGTTCGATTTCAAATTAAAAAAGACAGTTTATATGTAGGAAGTAGGGGAAGCTCGGATAGACCCGGACGCGGATAACCTCCAACACTTCCATTACTAACATAAGTATGTAAGTAAGGTTTTTGATTATGTTGGCAATTTAGAATAGAATTAAAATGAGCCTTAAAGTAGTACTGTTAGTTTTAGACTTACCGTTCAGAATTTAATGAAACTAGATAATAATAAGGTAATGAAGCAGTTAAATTTTTAAAGAGCTACAGATAATCAAAAAAAAGATATTTATATTAAAAATGTTTGGCATTTAACATTGAACCTTATAAAAAATCGCAGATTTTATTTAATTCCACAAAAACTACCGCTCAGATTTCAATGATAATGGTAACAACTAAAAGAAATTTTTTTTTTGAGTTTTTCATTTTATTTATTTTTTAACTAAAGTGATTTTATCACATAACTTACTATATAACTATAGGACGTTTGAAATAGAAATAAAATTCTTTAAGTAGGTATTTACATAATATTTCTTAAATAAATCTTACTCAACATCTTTTAATTTAATTTATTTCGGCCCTTTCCCAGCGTTACTTAAACATGTTACCGCTAGATGACCGCTGTATATAAGTCGCCACTTACGTCTACCACGACTCTATATAAGACGGTTATAGCAATATTAAATCTTCACCCCATGCAGTTACTCTGCGTTCTAATTAAGAATGTCCGAGCAGGGTACTGGGTGGGGATAGACCGATCAGAGCGCGCGGTAAAGAGGGTATGGCCGCAGCATTGCGTATGGCAACACTGTGATTATTATGATTATTAAGGCAATGTTATCAGTAAAGTCTCAATAAACGTTGAGTGTAACACGTGCGAATATAAAATTATGGAAGGCGAAATGAAATAGAAAACTATCTATCGGGATGAAAATTTACCAGAATTCCTAAAATTAGGTTAGTATTTTTGACACTAACTTTGCTTTAATGGTCTGTAGTGTTGCCATTTAGTTTAAGAGCTAACAAAAGTAAGCTAATTTTCGTAAATATCTCTTAATTTAGTCGGTTTAGTACGGTTTTTTATTTTTTTAATATCTTTATGAATGTCTTAACTTTTAATTAGATAATTTTATTTTCATATTCTGGGACGAATTTTGGTGAAAATTATGAAAACATGTCGTCTATCCGTCACTTTGCCATAAGACTAATGTTAAATATGCTCACTTTTGAAATCAATTATTTCTTTAAATAGTCGGTTAACCCGCTTCAAATTTTGAGAATTTGTTTAGACATATTTAAACTATATATAAAAAAAATCAAACATTTTGAGCAAAATGACTTTTGTACTCGTACATCCTTAACTTGTTCTTTTTTTAGGTTTTTTTCTATCCTCCAGCATCCATGGCAACCTCGACCTTGATGTTTTAGTGAAGCCGCGGGAAATATGTACTAACCTTATATTAAACATTTTAACCTTCATGAATTTTCCGACTCCGACACTCAGCGTCGGACTAGAAAGATGTATGCAATTTATTTCAGGATTGCTTCTCTTTCAGATCCACAATTTCTCTTACAGATTTTGTACCTTTTCCTTACCTTTTGCTTTTGCGGGCCATGCTTCACGTAGCTCTCCCGTGCAGCCACGTCAGTCGTGGACTGTACTGTTCCGACAAAGGAAGTTGGCATCCAGAGCCAGGTCCGGTGAAAATGGTGGTTTTAGTTTACCTCCCACGGCTCGGCAGGAGACGAGCGTTTTCACAAAAATTTCCATCCATGCCAAAAAAATGTTATAAATCAAAAAAAAAATGCATTATAAATACACAGGAGGGTGCAACTTACATTCAGAACTGAGCAATACGCAAATTGGCGACCATCAGTCTTTTGAAGAATGAGGTATAGGGAAAATGTCTATACTACAATGCTCTGAACATAGTGTCTTGTTAACCTTAAAATTTAATTGCTTTACTTTGTTCAATTAATTTAAATATCTGTATTATTCATTAATTTAAATTGACTATTTTTTATTGATTAAAGTTGATGTTAGTGGAATGCTGTTTCGAAAGATAGATTTCGCAAAAAAAATTATCAGTTAAGTATAGGTACGTAAACAGTTCAAAATACACTTAATAAATTACTTTTGTTTTTGTTAAAACTACGGGGAAAACGGATCTATACCGGAGGTTCTAGTCTATCAATCATTTGAATAAATTCCGATTAAAAGAATGGAAGAAAAGAAATACCGTTGTAACTATCTAGAATGCAGCAAGTGGTTAGTGAAAGCGGCCATAAAAATTAGCATTTTTATAAATATCCTATTAATTTTAATGATTTACAATTAATAATTTTTATTTGTTATTTTTTTACATTCATGTATAAATATAATTTATTTTTTTGTGTGATATATTAATTTAAAAATAATATATTGTGAGTAGCTATACTATTGAATTTGAGTATCGATATATTTGTTATTTTAAAGTATTGTATGCTGTTTTATATTTGTATTTGATATGTAAAAACAACTAAGTACGTTTAATTTATTTAAAATTAATAATTATTGAAATTTGACACCTATTTAATAGTAAATAAAAAAAATTACTAAAAAGTTTAATAAACAATTTTTTTTAAATTATTAGTAATATTGCAATAGTTTTGTAATATTCTCAAACTTTAATAAGTGGTGTAGTAAAATTACTATGGAATTTTTTGTAGTTTCCAAAAACAAATACTATAAAAATGTTTTATAAAATTACAACAGAAACTTTTAACAGTGTAGATCAAGGATTATCCAAGTAGTCGATATCGACCTCTGAGGGTTGATATAATGTAATTAGAAACGATCCGATTTAGGTGGTGAATGAATACCAATGCTATTCAATCACAATTTTATAGATAGCAACACAGTATAATATACGATATTCATAATTACACTATAGTGAATAAAGTTTAGCCCACGCACGGTTATTTTTATGCGTATTACGCATAAGTTATGTTCCCACCAGTGCAATTTCGTCTTCCTCTTTTTATTTTGTCAAAATATAATAAATCATTTTAGAAATAGATAATTTTTATTTTTGTTTCACATTTCCTTATAGGGGAGTCGATAAGAGAATTAGCAAATTTTTAAAGGTCAATAATCAAAAAAGTTTGTCGGCCCCTGGTGTAGAGGAGTACTTATGTTAGATCAGTTTCAGTCAGTGCAAAACTCGCTACCGTCCGTTTGCAATTTAATTAACATTTTTCAGTTGGTACCGATTAGTACCCTATTATGCGGTTGAAAAGGTTTAATATGTAAAATTTTGCGCCAAATTGAACCTCGCATAAGTTTCGTGCGTACTTCTGCGCAAGATCGTTTGCGCGTCCTTTTCGCACGTTTTTTTGGCGTTATAACAAGCAAAGTTGGGTAATAAAATCTTTGTTTACACACTGTTTCATTTTTTTTTCTGTAAAGAGCTATTGTGTTTAATGAAGTGTATGGAAAAAGAATTATGCAGGAAGAAATGGTATGAAAATGAGTTAAATCTTTTAAAAGTGCATGCTAAGGAACGAAGTGGGCGACAAAAGTAAAGTTCAAGCAAACAGTTTCTGCCCGAACAATCATGTGTACTATGTTTTGCAATGGAAAGGGAGTGTTTCTAGTGGAATTTTTGTCTCATGGTGACATAATAAATTCTGATACCTTTTGTAAGACCTTAACTATACTGCTTCTTGTAATCCAAAACAAAAAGAGTGACATCCTGAGTAAGGAAATTGTTTTGCTTTATGACAATGCCCGTCCACATGTGGCTAATCATACTAAAGATTTCATCGCATTATTTGGCTGGGAATAAAAATTGATTTGTGTGTTTTTAATTTCAAAATGGTACTTACTTAAAAAATACGTCTCGTATTAATATTATTAGATAATGCACCAGGTCATTCTATTGTACCTGCTAATTTGCGCAATAATGTCAAAATTTATTTTTTTTCCCCAAATACTACGTCCCAAAATACAATATCCGAATTAATATTGAAAATATCATGCACGTATGGAATGAAGTGAGCGAAAACAATATAAGAAATGCGTGCAAATATTTATTGCCCCATTGCGCTAACGACTGCTGTGACTTTGATTCTCAAATGGATACAATTTTAGCAGACACAGCGAAATCTAGGTTTTATCGTTTTGGACCCTACTAACCACGACGACACATCACTCATAAACGTATATGAAGAAAAGGATTTCAAAAAATGTGCCATGGAAGAAAATGAAAAAAGGCAGAGCTTCACATTAAAAAGTTTGATCTTGAAAATTTTTTGAACAACGTCCGAAAAAATTGTGAATTGATATGGAAGAAACGATCCAAATAAAGAGCGACAACTTGAAACACTGCGCAAATTAGAAAATGCTATTGTTTGTTACTGTATGATGCACCAAGATAAAAAGAAAAATTAATGCAGCAATAAACATTTTTATTAAAAACTTTTTTTTTTTGTTAATAACAAATGACATTATTCTCATATTTGTACTTTGTACCACTAGATGATTTTTTATAGCAATTAATTAATGTATTATTGTTTGAATATAATTCGATAGAAACATATTACTAATCTACGTATAGAAATAATGATTCACATAATGCGTCATTTGGAGTAACCAATTACAGGCACTAAGAAAAGTATTCCTGTATTTCACTTATAAATGGAGCTTCTGATAAAATGTAAAATATTACTCAGGTTAGATATATTCAAGTCATAGAAAAAAAAAGGATGCTAAAAATTTATGTCTCATCCTCTTTCCAGCATTTTTAAAAAATATATTTTTTTAAACTTCTTAGAAAACCCAGTTTGATTTATTCTTTACGGCATAGTTATATATAAAATGGTAACATTATGTTGATGAGTATGATACGCCTTCGAAATGTTTTAGCCTTGTTCGAAACACTATATTGGTATTTTCTAATTTATTGTTAACTATAGGTGCATATTTACGTAATTTTTAATATACATATGCCCACTTAAGTAGGTTTTGTTTCATTTGAATAGAATTAATGCATATTATGGTATTTGTTTAAGTACAAATAAATCCCCAAAACGGAAAGCGTCGTATTAACATAAAAAGATTGGCTTTTTAATTTAAATTGATTCTTTTGAATCTGAGTCGTCTTGTTAACAGCTTTCTATAGTTTGAATTTGAAAAAAAAGTCATCGCCCAAATCGGATTAGTACGCGCGTTTTAATGTCACCTAGATTTTGATACTCTTAGAAGAAAAGTGTTATTCAATTAATACAATCAACCACCCAAGAAACTTTACTTATTAAGTATTGCAAATTTCGTTATTATATTTTATGAACTTTTTAATTACTTTTACTTAATAATCATAAAGGAGTAAATTCGTTTTAAGTCAAATACTAATTTTTATTACATTTTTAGCCCTTTGTATCTGGGGACAAATACGCTTACGTTTCAGTATTAAAGTACTTTTGTATAATTAATCAGATTACTGCTTCGATCGATACAAATTTTTATATGCGACATTCGATAATAAGATTTTACTCGTACATATCTCCACTACCTACATATAATAGGTATAGGTACAAAATGTAAAATTTCAATTTTATAAAAACTAAGATACCACCATTTGCATTTTTATGGCATATTTTGCTAGCACTTAATTTCAAGAGAACTGTTAAAATAAAATTAAATAACTACTAAATTAAGAAATAAGCGTACTTCATTTCTCCAACAAAACTTTAACCATTAAGATGTTTGCTAATCCACTGTAAACTTTAATCTAAAATCTTGGATGTTCTTTATTGCAGTTTTAATTCAATTCTACAACAGAATTAGCAAATACCTGATTTTATTTAGCGATAGTTACTTATCTAACATTTATTATAAATTAAAACAATTTGTAATGAACTAGTTTTAAACCTTTTTCCTATTTGTATAAAATATATACGTTAATAATGGTTACAAGCAATTGAACCATATTTTCATTGTTCTTAAAGTTTTATGTAACGATTTGAATTTCTTGTTTCAGTAATTATAATTGATTAGTGAAATATATTTATGTTTTTTTTTAAATGTCTACATTGTTATTACAATGATTATACATAATTACCAATTATGCCCACTGCCGGTGCCAAATTACTGAACGCTCTAGGCAAATTTCTTTTTTCCGGGAGTGGCCTTGTGGGCCCTGTGCCCCTATGTTCAGTTCTCGTCTTCCAAGAGTTTTATTTCCTTAAATCTTCAAATAAAAAACCTTATTTTCAGATATATCAAGACTAACCATTCTTAAATTTTACAATTGTATGTATATTTAAAAACATTTAATTTCATGTTTTCTTAAAATTAAAAAATATTATTATCAATCATGATATATTTTATTGAAATCTCTAAATAAACAAAATTATTATTTTTTAAAATTATCCTGAACATTCACGTCAAATACAAGCGCGTTGTTCGGCACGAAATCCGCGTTTACACAACTGACAATTTCAGCCATGGAAGTATTAATTATCGACATACTTTAATCATAAATGGTTTTCTATTTATGGGTTTTTGTCTTGACTTTGTTTATTGTTTGCATAAATTACATAGGTATTTATAGTTGCAATTTTCAGCATTCCATAAAATAATTACGTAATATTACTTTGGGATGAAACTGTTACATTAAGACTAATCTATCGTAAAAATTACGAACAAATAATTGTTTAAAGGAAATTGGACCTTTTAATTAAAGTACAACACCACTAATAATTAACTAGTCACTAATAAACCAACTACTGTAAATCTGAGGGTTGAAGACCACCCACACAAAAAATGAACGGAAATTTTATAAAACAATTCGTAAAATTTACTAATGCTTATCTATCTGGCTTAAAAAGTCTAACATATTTTTTGGGAAGTTCTTGTGTCTTGATAAGGAACTCCAAATCTCTTTCCACTGAGATATATTGATAGACAACTCTACCAATGCATCCCAATGGTAGATATGGCCCCGGTGTGTGACAACTGCCCCAAGTTATATATGAACTAAAGGTTGATATTTGACATATATTGAACAATATAACTTAATGGGAGTTTGCAATTATAAATAAGTTATAATTATAAATAAGTATTCTTAAAACTTTTGCAATTATATGCACCTTTTAATGGCCGAAAATGGAAATAACAAACACTTATCAGGTGTAGAAAAAGATTTATGGTTATGGTGAAATATAACTATAAATTCGGATAAGGGGCGTTGTTAGATGGTGAAAAGAAGTTAAATTCCGACTAAGAAGATAAGTATAAAACATTTTTTTTATTAAACTTTTTAAATAATTTTTGTAAACGACATTTAATTAATAATTTCTAAAATAAACGCCTTAGGTAAAAGTGGCATGAAACAGCCAAGTTTTGAAACAGCCATTATCAATTACGCGGTAGTTTTCATACGAATCGTTTATGTATTATTATTTTAAGATAGCAACACTAGCCAGATATCCCCACAAAATTTGACCGTTCACCGTCAATAAACGGCGCCGATACAACGTATTGAAGATTTTGTCGTCAAAAGTAAGGTTTTGAGTTCAGTTTATTTGTTTTCTAACGCCTATACGTACAAAACTAATAATAATATGATTACACTATAATTTTATAGATATATTAGCCTTCTAATAACGTATATATTTTGTAGACTAATCTTTGATTTCATAGTAATTTTCGAGATTTGGTTTCTTGAGAGAATATGTTTTGAAATAGCCGGACTGCAGTGTAATGAAACAGCCACCTTTTAATTCCATAAAATGCAATAATAATTGTAGTAACAGCAATCAAGAGTGGTACCGATGCAAAATTGTAATGGTTGGGCATATAAATCCTGTGGCATAAAAGGAAATTGCATTATTTTTGCTAAAACGTTTTAAGTTTTTCAATGATTGATCTCAAACGTCAAATTTTTGACAGTTTCTTAGATTTATGTAAGTAAATATTTTATCGAGAGTTTGCGTTATTTAAAACGTTTTATAATTATATAAGATCTAAAATTATAGCTTAAGATTATTATTAAATAATATCTTCGTTAATGTGCAGTTTTAATCTTGTAATAAGAACATGGCTTTTTCAAAAATTGGGTTGGCTGTTTCAATACCTATAGGTTATGTAAAAGCCAAATTTTATTTTTTTTATAAATGATTAGAAGTCGAAAAATATCGTTAATTTTGAAAAATGTTTTATGACATTACGTACATAAATGCATGAACAATTACAGATTTTAAAAAAAAATTGATTTATTTATGTCCTTCTATATTATTTATCCCTGTTTTTAAAACTGGCTGTTTCATGCCACTTTCCCCCTAAATGTGAAATAAGTTTAAATTTTAATTGAACGTAAAATCCAATAAAGTAAGATCAGGTCTTGACGATATCCGTAAATCGAATTCCAACAGATTTACTGTGTTACCAGTGTTATCAAATTCCGATCAGGTACCTCCATAAGAACCTGATCATTAGTTGGCTGTTACTTAATCGAATAGTAATAAGGGTCTTACTATAATTTCTATTAGGCTACACACGGTAAAAATTATCTAGTATTTAAACTGCATTTAAATACGTTAATCTTCTCTTTTTAAATTCCAAAATTTTTTATGTAAACAAAAAAATTTATGTTTGGAAACATTAGCAATATTTAACATTTGTATCGTTTGCATTAGTAGGCACTGGCTGTGATTGCAATCAAGTATATAATTTGTGGTAATTCCCAAGACAATCTAACTTTTAAAGTCCAAAAATGAACAAAGTTATTAAGATAAAATAACAAACGCTATGAACTTGTCCAAACATAAATACAAAGTCGGACTAAATAATTTTTTTAATTTAAAGATAAATCCAATCAATACGAGGTATGTAGACATTTGAGAGAAAACTGCTAGATTTAAAAAATGTTTTAATTGATAATTATAGAACTGCATTTCAACCAGGGATAAATTACTGATGTTAATAATATTTGACTTAGGAATTTCATGTAAAGCAAATAAGGCACCTAGCAGCGGCGTGCAGTCCGTCGAGGTGTGAAAGCGCTGCTTCCCTTGTATTCTTTGAAATATAAATATATATTACGCGATTATTTTCATATTTTTACGTACGTTCAATTTAGTATCTTATTATTATTGCATTATGTGCTTCATTCCAAATTTCTATACCTACTATATATAAAGACAATTACCACATTGCTATAGTATATCGCAATATTAATGTGTAATGGCATATTCCCACTGAAAGTGGAGCACGGCATAGCTTCGAGGACAAAAACATTTAAATCGCGAAAGCCGTGAGATTATGGTCAATCGCGTATGCGTTTTGCAGAGCATCAACTTCCTACTGGTTTGCTTGTGGATGCTATAACAAAAGTTTCACATACGGCTTCCACAGGATTACAACTATTAGTCGCTCGTACGAAGCTATTACACTTACAATAAGTGGATGTTTCAAGATTTAATGAGTAAATTTTAGTATTTTGTCTAATTTTTATTTTATGTATTTATATTTTTTCTAAAATAAAGATACAAACATTATTATACACATCTTTACTAACATATAAATGCAAAAGTGTGTTTGTTGGTTTGTCTTTCTTTTATGCAGAAATGGCGCAAAGGATTGTTGTGATTTTTTGCATTGGGATAGTTTATGGATAGGAGAGTGCTATAGGCTACTTTCTATCCCGGGAAAATGCACCGTTCTTGTGGGAATGTAGCGCCGTTTGTGATTACGCCGTTGTAATATTCTAAGCGTTATTAAGTTGTATCTTTAAAAGAACTTAGTTTTTTAAAATATTGAAAGGGATCTTTTATTTTTGAAAAAATGGTCATTTTAAACAAAATAAATTATACTGCTCAGAATTAATCATTTTTCAGAACACTCTTAATGTAAACTAATTAAAGTAGCAAGTCAACTAATTGCATATCTGATTGAGGTTGAAAGGTTTTCTGTAACATTGCAAAGCTTTTACGTTGATCCCTTATAGTCCTTGTACTATGCATCTAAGTACGTACCTACTTATAATGAAAAACTTTCTCGGTTTTATCAATTTTGTTATTAACATTAGATCAATTTTAAGATTTAATAAACAATCTTAAAAATAATAATTTATTATAAGATTAATATTAAAATTGTCTTTATATTTAATTAATAGATACATATCTGAAGTACGGTAGAATTAAAGTACATACTTAGAAAAAGAAAGCTTAAATAAGTTTATTGATACTTGTAGCTAATAGAGAGAGATTACTGATAAACAAATCTGCATATAAGAACATACTTATGTATGTGTGATGGTATAAATATCTAAAATGAAATCTTGTTATTTGAAGAAACTTCTCTCCAGAAGGCTTGTAAATCGAATTAGTATGCCGCTTGCCTTAAGTTAGCACAAATTGGCTTACAATGCTGTACGAATATTTTAGGTTCGTTCTTTTGTAGCATATTATTGATATTCACAGATATTATTATTAAAGATACAAAAACCTTTTGAAGACAATGTATCATATACTACATTTTTATTTTTAGTAATGTTGGTAGATAGTTTTCTTAGATTTTTGAAGTGTTTCGTTTACTTGGTTGTTATACATCTTTACATTTTTATTTATTCAAGAAATTGGATTTCAAGCAGTTTACAGCGGTGTTTCGGGTGATATTTACTTGAAGTGGTGTAAAAAAACTAAGAAAGTGCTGACTTTGGTTTCAAATTGTTGTACAGACATTCCCAAACTAACGAACACGTTCGGAATCGGGTTATCGCGTCGTAAAACCTGGGCGCAATAGAAATTTATATTTCTATGTATTCTTACAGTTACCTTTGAGTTATTTTATTGATTTTTTTTATTTATCTGTCCTATATTTTTGTTATTGTAAAGTTAAAGACAGTTTTGCAAAAGTCCTAAGTTGACAACCATTTGTACTTTTTTCTGTAAATTTAAATTTCTTTTTTTTCCTGATTTAATTAAAAAATATAATAGATATTTCATTTTACTCAAGTGTCTTAATATGTCAGTAACTTAGAATTAAAAAAAAATGATTTGTGAAAATTATTTTTATTTAAAGCTTGAAACAGAATATTTTATTTTAACAATCAAAAGTTTTCTTGTGAAATCCGCGAAAGACGTAGATAAAACTTGAAACTGTCTCAAAATTCTATTTGAAAGCTCACGTGCACCACACATGCATGCATATGTATGTGTTCCATGAAGCTGGTACTAAATAATTTACGTATACTTGTAGAATATGTGTTTGTACTCTTCTAGTTCATCTTTTTAACAAAATGTGTTTTGAAATAAAACGTGTTGCAGTTTATTTTCGTACCCAATGCGGAATTTGTAATATTGTTTATAAGAAAACCTCTATTCTTAAAATGCGACACATATGTAGAAAGCAAATTCCGATAACTTACCAATATTTTTAAAAGTTTGATTTTTTTATGTATCACCTTTTACCTTTGTTCTACTTTTTAATATGTGATTTAGGGTGGCGCAAAAAACGAGTATTTTCTTTTCTTCGACCTTTTATGAAAATATGTTACGCTAACATATTTTAATAAAGCTCACCAAATATGAAAAGGATTGAAAAATTTGTAGAAGTCCCTCACGAATTTGAAAAATTTGAATAATAGTAAAAAATAGAATTTTTTTTAAAGTTTTTTTCTCGCTTTTTCGCTACAGTAAATACTTATATCTACATAAAAAATAATAAACGCCGCTAAAATTTTAAATCCAAATATGATGTATTAAAAGTTGCATAACAATTTTTAAAATTTTACAGCTCATTACTTTGAAAGTTGTGGGGCGAAAAAAAATTGTAACCAAAAACAACGGAACTTTAATAAATTTTTATTAAAAATATACGTTAACTTAAATATCATAATTTTAATGCTTTCTTAATTTTTTTCTGCATTATTGTTTATTTTTAATTACTATAATGTTAATTAAAAATAAAATATATATTAATAGAAACCTTTGATTTAAATATTAAGAGGCTTATTATTTTTATATACATATAGATTTACCGTTTTGAGAAAAAATATTAATAAAAATAAAATCCGATTTTTGACTATTTTTCAATTTTTAATTCATCAGCAACTTCTAAATTTTTTTTCTCATATTTGAAGGCGTTTTTTAAAATACGTTAGGATCACATATTTTATAAGAGATTGAAAAAAATAGTCTTTTTTTGCGCTACATTAATGTCACTTTTTCATTTATTGAAATATTTCTCATTGGCATGTTTTTAAATATGTATCATTTTTTATAAAAATCTGTTCTGAAAAACTTAAACCAAATGTTTAAAAAATTGTAAATTAATCCAGTTATTTTTGTTGTATCAACGTTTTTATCAATTTGTGATTGATTAAAGATTTTCTAGCAAATTAGTCTCCAACGCACACATTTGTCCCTGCTTTTATTAAAGTGTCTGTACCATATTTTTTACATCTTTTTACTCTGACACTTTCCCCATATATTATATAAAGATATCTATGAAATTCTGCTTTGAAACATTTCTTGCTTTCAGGCACCTAATCACCAACCATATCTCACAACTTTACGGCTTCTCAGTAATGATACTCATTTGAAACAAACTAATGTATAAAACATTATTGTTCTTTTCTGTTGTAATTTAATTAATATTACTACTTTTCTGTATTGGTCCATTATGCTTTCTCACCCTACCTAAAACAACTAGGCGGTCAATACTGATTTTCTGAAAATGCCTTGTACGCACATAAAAAGAAGTAATCACCACCCCAATAGCAGGACTTATAGTGATTGAGCTATGCCAAGAGACAAAATCTAGCGTTACATGGTTCAAGGAAAATCTAATGTTGCAATTGGTAATTTTAGTAACTAGATGTGGATTTGGAAGCTTAAATAAACATTTAGCGGTATTTGTGACGGCTTTCGCTTTCGTTAGAAAAAGGTTTAGTTGTAGGGCCGGTGGTAAATTTTGCTTTATAGATTTCTTAAAGTTAAAAGCATTGGATGAATGCAAAATAGAATAGGTACTAAATTGTAAATTTTTAAATTCATAAGAACAGTTTCGTGCCTCGGTTTGGGTTTTAGCAGAATACAAATAAAATAATTTTATTGGTGTACAACGAATCACTACAAAAAAAATTGTTTATTCCACAAAAAAGTAGTTGTCACGAGATTAAAAAAATTAAAATCTTTAAGACCCTGCTACAACGCCCGGTCACATTTATCTCTGTGCACTGGTAAAAAACTTCTGTAATTGTCCTGGAATGTTCTACGGTACCCTCGTTATAGTCCTAACATTATTTCATCAGATTATCATCTTTTTTGCTGTCTCCAAAATTCCCTTAATCGTTACGCTATCTCTGATGCATCAAAGGAGGTACAAGAACGATTAGCTGTCCATTGTCCTTCGCAGATGGACTTCTAGACACGGAGGTTAAACAAAGTGTCCTGTTGTCGAGATCCAAAACCTATCTCCGAAGCGTTGGCGTGTGCCTTGGAATTTGAGTCAGCGAAACTCAATTCCAAAAGTACGGGAGGCTTCGTGAAGTCAGTGGGACCGAGGAGAAAAATCAAGCGAACTCAATGAAATAAGAAAGATGATGGAAGTGCTTATAAAGGAAAAGAGAGAACCGATGCGATGTTGGGGATGCGACCAAGTGGGACATAGGCAACGCCAATGTAGGAAGTGGAGGGTGGTACAGCCCCATCGAGGTCGACCACCAAGGCGTCGGAAAGGGTCAACGAGAAAGGGCAACCGTCGAACTGCCAGCAACAAGCCCCACATAAAATAGTGCAAGTTACCTCCAAACAACATCCGTCCGGCAGCATCTTTATAGATGGGTTAATTAATAATAAAGTGCGTGCTTTGTTGCTGGACACAGGTGCAACAAAAACCATTATCAGACCAGACGTTGTATCCTCCAAAATCAAGATACGACCCACTAAATGGCGCCTGCGCACTGCAACAGGTGACTCGGCTACAACACATGGTGAAGCCAGCATCCGTCTCACAATAGGAAACACATCCTTTACACATTTGGCGATTGTGGCCGAGATTGAAGATGAAGTCATTATCGGTATGGACATCATGAACACCAAAGGATTCGAATTGAATCTCAGGGATGGTGTTGTAAAAATAAATGGCGAAGAAAGTGTGATACATAGGAGAGATGAAACTACAATTCGAGCGTTCCTAATCGAAGATACCGAGATACCAGAACGCGCTGAAGTAATCGTCGAGGCGGTCTTGGAAAATAATGGAAATGATGGGAGCATTATGATGCTTGAGCCAAGAAACGACGATGAAAAGGTGGCAGTCGGAATTGTAGTGGGAAAAAGTTTGACGCGTGTCGCAAGCACTGTCCCGGTACGAGTGGCAAACATGAACTATCACACGGTCACCTTACGGAAAGGGACGAATTTAGCTGATTGCTGCTCTGTTTCCTCTATTATTCGAGAAGTGAAAGTCTGCGATAAACCATTGTTGGAGGAATCAGAACCTCTTAAGGATTTGATCAGTGCTTCTTCTAAGGGTTTGAGCCGTTACGAACGAAATGGGCTCGAAAATTTAATCAATAAGTATTGGACTATATTCGAGAGCAGGCATCAATCCAAAGGGAGGACCAACATGGTTCATCACAAGGTCAACACCAATGGTGCTCAACCCATCCGCCAAACAGCTAGAAGATTACCCTTAGCCAAACGAGAAGAGGTCGACAGAATAATCCAGGAAATGGAAAAGGAAGGCGTAATCGAACCATCTACCGGCCCTTGGGTGTCACCTGTCGTGCTGGTAAAGAAAAGGATGGCTCCACCCGGTTTTGTGTAGACTACCGGCAATTAAACAACGTGACGAAGAAGGACAGCTACCCTTTACCAAGAATCGACGATACCCTGGACACACTTGCGGGGCAAAAATCTTCTCGACGCTAGATTTAAAAAGCGGATACTGGCAAGTAGAGATGGCACCAGAAGATAAAGAGAAAACAGCATTCACCGTAGGCACGGGATTATGGCAGTTTAAGGTCATGCCTTTTGGATTGTGTAATGCACCAGCAACTTTTGAAAGACTGATGGAGCCATTTATCATGCATCTCAAGGGTTTGAGCCGTTACGCCACATCAACATCATCCAATTTCAGCAAAAGAACTGTGTTATCATGTCGCGATATCGAGCACCAGTAACAGTCACTGCTTGACCAGTCTCGTTTTCAAAAAGTATGGTCTAATTATGCCTCCAGCCCAAAATCCACACCAAACAGTAACACGTTGTGGATGCATTTGTTTTTCGACAATCACATGTGGGTTCTCAGACCCCCAAAAGCGGCAATTTTGGCGATTAACAAACCCATCAAGATGAAAATGTGCTTCGTCGCTTAGGATGATTTTGCTCGAAAAATCAGCATCGGTTTGTTGTTGCTCAATAATCCATTCAACAAACTCTCTTCGCTGTGCATGGTCATAAGGCTTCAGTTCTTGTGTTAATTGAATTTTGTAAGCATGGAGACACAAATCTTTAGTGAGTATACGTTGTAGAGAACTTCTTGAAATTTGCAATTCTTGTCCACGACGTCGAATTGAGGTTCCTGAATTGTCACCGACACTCTCACGCACTGCTTCGATATTGACATTTGAACGACTTTTTTTTGGAAGACCAGTGTGTTTGGCGTCTTCAACGGATCCTGTCTCCCGAAATTTTTCAATTAATCTCTTCACAGTTGACGAAGTTAAAACACTATTCCGACCATATTTTGTATGAAATTTTCGAACTGCGGCCGCCAAGCTTTCATTATTTTTAAAATATTCTTCAATAATGAAGACACGTTGTTCTATCGTGTAACGCACCATTTTCACTAACCCTAAACTCTCAGCTGTCAAATTATTTTTTTTTCAGGGTTGCCAACGATTTACTGCCCAAATGGCGGCAAATTTAAATCTTGCGTTAATTTTAGGACACCCTTTACTATGCCTTTTTTAAAATTTTTGTTATTTAATTATATTCCGCAAAAAGAAACCGAGAGACAAAACTATTTTTACGAATTTAAAATTAAATGATTTTGTGTTCTCAAATACATTCATCTAATTTTTTCATCATTAACTTTATGAAGCGAAAACTATCTAGTGCTATACTTAAAACCTTTTTTGACGAAAAGAAAAGCCATGGCAAATATCTTTAAATATTTTATTACACTTTGAACTCCATTTTTAACTGCAATAGCCGTCAATGCCTGTCTTAATTTTATTTAAATATCTTACCGTCAAAATTTGTTTCTAGGCTTAGCTCGTCCACTGTAAGCACTGCTACTGGGGTGGCAAATACCTCTTTTTCTATTTGAACATTATACGCTTTGAATTATATTCATTTTTAAATTTAATTGTTAAATTTATGAGTTGGATTTTAAAACTGAAGTTGTACTTCAGAAACTTCTTATCCTATGGAGCACAATAACTTATGAAAGATACACTTAATACTAAACTTTAATAAGGTTTTATAATTTATTACAAAATATAAACATCAAAAACGATATATACAAAAGCAGTACAAAAAAAAGGATAGAACTAAAATAATTAATTGCACACGGAGAAAAAAATATCGTTATAATAACCATACGTATCCTTATTATAGCTATCCGTCGGATAGTTATCTTTCACAGGGATACGTCGTATAGCTAATTTAGCTATCCAGTGAATCCTTATTGCGAATCGTTATAGTAACGATCCGTATTATTGTTTTAGACATTCAAAAGATTCTTGTCATAGTGATTTAACGGATATGCACGGCGAACAAAATATCGTTATAATAACCATACGTATCCCTATTATAGCTATTCAAATCCTCAAATTAACTATCCAGTTACCTACACGACGGATACTGCACACGTTCACGAGAGCTTTTCGTTTGAATGGTTGAATCAAATAAATGAATCCTTATTATAAGTATACTATGTAAAGCTGTTTTGATCATACTATGAATTGTCAAATTGACTTATAAATATCGTTAAATTAGACATTCGAATCCTTGTCAGAACAATACGTCAATTGGGTATACGTTAGATAGTTATATTAAGGATATTTTTTTCTCCGTGCAGTAACGATTTTTCAAAATTACACAAATTCTATGGTAAAATTTGCATGTATCGTACATTGCATACCACTTATCAATATCAGGTGAAAAGACTATTCTAATACTATGCCATAACTACAACGAAGTTTTCCATACTTACACAACACGAAACCCAAGAGATTTCTACGAGTGCACATAATTTAAAGTTTGATATTTTTTATAGAACTTTAGTTAAAATATTTTACAAAACAACCACGAAGAGTGAGCACGCTACGTTTGGCTTTTATATGAATTATTGTAATGTTAAAAGCTAGTACCACACATTATCTTCATTTTATTGTAATATATGTAGGTTTAATTTCCTTATAAAAATAGTAGGCGGTGTAATATAATCATGTAATAAAAAAAGGAACGTTTTAATTTAAATAATTTACTTAAATTAGTTTAGAAAACACTGTAAATAAATAAGTCACACCAATTTTAAAATTGATCAGAATTAAAGCTTTTCTCCACTTAAACTTGTCATATTATAATACGAGTGATCTGGAAATCTCTCCAGCTCTATATAATCCGTCTCTGTTATTATTAATTTCTCTAAGAGTTCCACACATTCACCAAACGATGGTCGTTGTTTGGGATCTTTATCCCAGCAGTAATACATAATATTGTACAGTTCTCTTCTGCAGTGCTCTGGTTTTTCTAATCTGTATCCATCTCTCACCTGAAACAAGATAAAATTTTAGAGTATATTACATATTTTATTTCTGTTAGATTTATTATTTATATTGCATTAATTGAAACGAAAAAGGTAGCAGATAAAAGTTTATCAAAAACAAATGTATTTTGATTCACTGAAAACAATTAGGTATAAACACTAGAACCGCGGAATCGGTCATTTTGACCGTTTCGCAATTTTATCGTTTTGTTACTTTTTATTAGTAGAACATATTTCTGCCATATTACATGACTTATCCTAATTTTAGTTGATAATTACTGTCCTATAATTGTTTTTTTCCCCTTTAATAAGAGACACATACCTTTTTCTTTCCGGTTATTCATTTGATCGGTTCTATCGATAATTAATATTTATAGCACCAGAGAAATGCTTTATTACATAGAAAAAAGAAACCGGAAACAGTGTCATATTATAACGAATACTAAATAAAAGTAGACATTTTGGATCAAATAGCCAAATAATATTATGTAAAGGCAGCTTCTCGAAGAGGGTTGTTTTTAAGATTTTGAATATAACAGGAATCACACACTATGTTTGCCCGAAACCAGTAGCCCATGTTCAAGGTCCAAGCTTGGTTCAGTGGTTTAGGCGTAAAAAGGTAACAGACAGACGGACAGACAGACAGAGTTACTTTGGCTTTTATAATATTAGTTTGGATAATTACATTTTTTTAGAAAATAAATTAAGTATTGTGAATCGTGCTTAAAGTGGAGTGTGCACATTCGAGCTCAAAGTGGCACATTCCGATCTCGGGAAAATAAAGCGCGCCGCTCCGCGTCGCGCTTCATTTGCGTCCCTCGCTCGGAAATGTGCCACTTTTCGCTCGAATGCGCACATCTTCGTTTTTATTAGATTTTACATGAAACTTTTTTTGTTTAAATCAAACAATTAAATTTTCAATCAATTTTGATTTTATATTTGGTGAAAGTTATGGCATTTATTGTTATTAAAAACTGTTCAAAAGCATTAAATGTGTTGCAATAAATATTTAATTGTTAAAAGGCCAATTTTTCTTAAAGGTCTAATTGACCGGTAACCGCGGTTGTAGTAAGTTCAAAATTATCGCGGTTCTAGTGTTAAAAGCAAAATTGTTCGTTTGCCTGAGCATTGTTCTAATTCTATATTTAAAATTTTCATTATTATAGTGATTCTCTTTACAATACTATGTTATTTATCAAATTGTATATTAAAATTACAACAATATTCAGCAGTTTTACAATTAATTCATCATATTTAGGTAAAATATCGTATAACATTAAATTATCCATTGTGCTTATAAAATCCTAATTACATCTGCGAGTTAATACCAATATCCTTATTTCCAGTACATTGCTTGTGCATTGCTTAAGCGTATCTGTGATAAATTAGCATTCTGCTATGTGCAAAAGACGTTACTTTTAGTTTCTTTTAGTGCTTTAAATTTTAAGCGCGGGCAACTGATTAACTTAGTTCAATTCTACTATTTACATAGAAAACAGAAAAGTACTTTATTAGAAACTTTAAATAATTGAAAGGTCACGAAAATAAATGGCAAGCAAATGTGGCAACGTGCTAATACAGGCAAAACACCATTAAACGTCAATAATCCTACGTTAATCGGAAGAAGACCTACCGAAAATGTAACAAACAATAAGTGCTTTAAATTCCAACTGCGTGTTTATACTGCTAATGTTCGACTATCAATTTGCTTTACCATCAATTTTAAAAGTTGTAAGTAGTGACTTCTATCTACGTCGCCCATGTTTCACAATTTAACTAGCAAAATGGTGCAAAATAAAAACTATACTAATTTTTTACAGTATGTTTGGGAGATAAGTACACAGTGGACAAAGACTATTAGGGGAAAGTCGGGAACTCCCGGATTGCAGGTAACCGCGGACTTTAAATTTCTAAGAAACCAACCACTCGGCATAAGTAAAACTTTTTTTTAAATGTGCGTCCTTTATAGAAAAAAATCCAACCCTTCTGCAACAATATAAAGAATGAAACAAAAGTAAAGGCAATAAAGAGAATAAGAAAAAAAAACAAAAGTTAAAGGCGCTAAACAGACGTTGGAAACAATGAAAAATATTCGGTCTTTTCCCAAGAACATTGATGAAAAACTTTTGAAGAAGGCTGGATTCAGTACAATGAATGCATCGATTGGGCCTATGAAGATTGTGTTTATATAGATTCTTCAGATTTTCATTTAAAATTGTAATGTAACTCGTAACTCAAAAATTATGGAATTCGGTATACATATAGATTTTCATACACATCTAGCTCGAGGTATACTTGCTTACAATATAAATTCTTGACTAACCATATTTGTTACCAGGAAAATAAGAAACCACAACACCGGTCTTATACATCTTCAGAGTGAATAGTTTCACGAAACCAAAAAAAGTCATTTGTCGAATAACATTTTCCTTTGCAGTTCAAAGATTACGTTTTTTCGATATTATGTAAGTCATGGTCACGTAAGTCGGGGTATTTCGGCATTGTAGAAATACTTAGTAAAGTTATGGATAAACTTTGCAAAATACGTTTCAACGGAAATTAACGAACGTAATTTGGAGAGTCTCATTAATTCAGTAAGAAAACTGTTAACAATAGCGAAATTCAAACTATAATTTACTTTAACGCATCTATAATTATTTATTAAAACTATAGTAATATATTGCACATAAACTATAATTTCTACGTCTGTTATACATACATATATGCTTAACATATTACAGAAGTTATTATTCAAATCAATTATTGTGAGTATATTTGAATTTGTTTTCTCCCATGACCAGGTATTTGTAATAGAAATTATACTAAACATTTAAAGTTACTTTTTAAGTTTTAACAATTATAACTAAAATAATTTATTAATTTAATTTTGAAGTCATAAATATTTATTAATAAAATAAATTACTCATATTTTTTGTCTTAGTAGGCACGTAAAGATTATAATAATTTTCATCAAGTGTTCGTATATCTACTAACGTGTGTAAATGGAACTTTTCTTTTAAAAAAGCATATGAAAGCATGCATTTATTAAATTTAATATAGAGTAATATCATAAAGGAGATTGAAGAGATTTCACAGTAAACGCACATGATTATTCGATAAAGCTTATCAGTATACGTTCAGCTTCAGGAACCAAAACGTTCTGCAATATAAATGTGTCTAAATTACTTTTGTAGTTTAAAGTACTCAGTTTATCCAGACTATAATAAACTATGTACAACTGTTGTTTACGGAAAGCAAAAAAATTTACCTCTGCTTTTATTTAAATTAATTAATTGCTTTGATACTTTTCCCAATTTATATTTTGCCGATAGTTTTTTAATTTTAATAATTTACTACTATTTTTAAATTTGTAAAATACCCACGTTGTAAATATTCCTAATACAGGATTTGTGTATACCTACAAAATATCTAACAATAAGATTGTTCTTAATGTAGGTAATTTTTAAATTAAAAGTGCTAATTTGAATTTTTGACCGCTAAGATTATATTAATCAGAACATTATTTGTTTATCAATTTGCTGTTATGTGAGCTTCTAGTTTTAAATTTAATTAAGTCGGTGAGCTAGTGTCTATATAGAAGGTGACACAAAAATGTAGCGACAATCTTTTAGTGTAGGTACGGCACATCATATATATTCAGAATTGCATAGCAACTCAGGACCGAAAACGTCAAAGGTAAGTGATAGCAGAGGTAGAAGATCGGAAAAAACGCAAGACAGTAATTAATTTGAAACAGTTATTGGACATCATGAGTACAAAAGGCGTACGACATAAATTCGGCTCTAATGTTACAACATATGCTCGCAGTCTGCACCATCTGACCTCAAGCTTGCCTGTCATCGATAGATCATTGATTGTCAGACAGGGTCGAACACAACAAGAATTTCTTCGAATGTAGCAGCAGCGCAGACAAGCTTTCCATGAGATCCATTTTAGACTCCACATGATTGTGAAACACGATAGACTTGAGGACTCTCCACAAATAAAAATTGATGCCTTTTAAAACAGGTGAGTGTGGGTCCAGTAAACCAGTCCGCCAAGACCCGGGTTTTTAAAACACGTTGCACACTGTAACACAACACTCTTCAGGCAAAGCAACTACAACTACGCGTATGCTTGTATTGAGATTAGTCTCCACGACTGCCAACACAATTTCTTGCATAACAGCAAAACACATCAATTGTCCTTGTCTTTATTACTCCTGCTACTTCTTAATGGCCCGTAATTGCACAGATTTGAATGCAAACAAGCTGTGGTGCGGTTAATGTCTCTTCGGTAACCGCTCTCCATACATTCGATTAGCAACTTGCCTATTGCCTTCAGCTATTCTACTCAATAGGTGCATGTCTGCAAGCTCCCCGTTCATATACCGTTGTATGCTCTTTGTATGCTCACTACGGCACGAATGAGGAAATCCTCACTTTCTCCTCTAGTGCTCTCGTGCAGAGCATTATTTACCGTACGACGACATTTCCAGTTGTGTTGCAATTCATTTTTAATCCTCATAACGTGCCCTACCTCCCCTTAAATGTTCTCGCTATATTTTTGAGACACCCTGTATATTCAATCTATATTATATAAAAAATAAATTATTTGTATTTTAACTTTGCCATTTATATCCAAATGTGAACCAATAATTGTGGTTGATTAATAACATGAATAGGTATTTTTATACATGGCGTATGTAATTTAAAATAACAGTACCTACTTATGAGAATTTATTTTAATTAAAATTTCAGCGAACAAAATTTTTTCTTTGCATTTTGTTCATTTTGAAGGAATAATGTGAAGAACAAGGTTAATATCAATTTCTTATTGGTAAGGTTTAGCGTATCGACCTATTTTTTGTATACCTTCTTGTAGGTGTACTGGAATTTTTAATATATTGTAGAAGTGATTCAACAATGTAATATGGAGAACACATATATTCTCAATGAATTGTATATTATTTTTTTAAAGCTTTTTATCTGCGTTACCGTCTTACATCTTCTACCTTTTTACTTTCCAGTTTTGTTAAAAATTTAATTGTAAAATTCGCGTTTTTATTCTTAAATATTTATGGAATATTATATTATAGTTTGTGTAGCTGCCTCTTGTATTATAATCAGACAAAATTCTTATTGTTTTTATGTAAAGGCAGCTTGATAACCGTGGAATTAAAAAAAAACATAATTTTAAAATGTATTTAAGTAGGTATATCATATTTATGTAATTTTTAAATTTTAGAATTTATTAAAATATCAATGAAAATTACTTACATAATGCTATGGAACATGCAGTTATGTAAATTGGATTTCCAAATGCAAGTAAAATGTTTAACGATAATATTTAAAATGAATGAATTCTAATCACGTACATCATTTTCAGTTTTCAATCGCGTTTATGAGACTCCAAATAAAAAGAAAAGTTTAGGTTGCAGTTCCGGTGGGGTTCGATACTAAACTTCGAAAGACGACTAGCTTGCCTTAGTTATAGCTCGATACATGCCACTTTAAAGCTTCCTTAATCTATTAAAGTTTTCTATACTTAGAATATCATGTTTAGAACGTGTAATTCATTATAAGTCAATACTAATTTAATGTCATTTTTTGCGATAATCTTTAAATAGTTACAACAGTTTTAAGAAATTCGTGTACTAAATATAAAATTTATTAAAATTAATTAATTAAAAAATTAAAGTTTTAATTAAAAATAGTTACAGCGTAGTTTACCTATAAAGTTACTTTAAAGTGGGCAGAGTTATAAATGTTGATCTTGTTAATATTGTAATAAACAAGAGTAAGCAAAAATATAGATCAATCAAAAAGTAATTTTATCAATACCTCTTTGTTAGGACCTTGTAAATCGATTAACACTAATTCGTTTGTCTTTGGGTTTATAAAACAGAAATGTATTTGAATTACACACATATTCAGATTCTATAGTCAAGGGTACTATAATGACATCTTGAACATCTCCTATTAACATTCTAAGTAAATAGAATCTAAGAGCAAGTTCATTAAGCTCATTTCAATTACTGTCTGGAACGGATGTAATCCTGTGTAATATAACAAATAATTTTTTTTCAAAGTTTTTGAAATAAACAAAAAAAATTTACATGCTATCATATTATAATAGAGTTAATTTACTTTTTTTATTACAGCGTAGCTATACATTATATTAAAATAGATTTAAAACTGTAGTTTTATATTTTAAAAAAATTATTAAGAGTTATATCCGCATAAGCATGCAGAAAGGACTTCCAGTGATTTGTAAAAAAAAGAACATACGTCTGATCAATTTTTAATCGGAAATAAAAAATTTTCTCAAAATTTAAACTTTCTAACCCAAAAATTCGCGTCTTAATTGAATAATAACCTGTTTTTTTTTCGTCTCTATTTTATTGCGACTCTTCTTACCCAATGTTTTTAATTAATTTCTTTTTGGTAATAATTATCAACAAGAGACATTTGAATATGCTTTTTTCCCTAAAACTAAAAGCTATTTCGCTTTTTTTTAATTAAAAAAGTATTTGGCCTTATATTTAAATATGTTTTTTCTGTCGGTTACTCACTAATTTCTCACCGAATACTTTTTGCCTTTTTTGCATGGTATAATTTCATGCAACATACCAAAAAATAAAATAAAATTTTTTCATATTATCTTCGATTATTTATTCACCGAATATTTAAAAAATATTTATTTTTTCATATAAATAAATGAGGCTGAGAAGGACAATATTTTAAAAACAAGAAAAACACTAAAATAGATGATTTATAAATTAAATTTTTTTTCAAATTTTTTTGACCTTACGCATATATTTCACAAACTACAAAATCATATTACAATAATATTACAGGTATTTTTTTAAAATATTTTTGTTCTAAATCTTCGGAAAGTAATCAAAGAAAATATAAAGAATTTCAATTTTTTTTTCGATATGTTGCATCAACTAGATGAAATTAAAAATTATACAACGCAAAGGACAGAAAAAGGTTTCTTGTGATGAAATCGCTTTAAGTTGTAGATTAAAAAATTTTCGATATTTCTTATTCGCCAAAAAACTTTACATTAAAAAATATTGAGTAAAAGAGTTATAATAAAAACACAAAACAAGTTTTTTTCAATGATGTCGTAAATTTTTGGCTTAGAAAGCTCAAATTTCGACAAAAATTGTCATTTTTGATTAAAAATCCATCAGCCGTATGACTTTTTAAAAATCACTAAAGACACTTTTTGCATGTTTATCCGGCTATACCCTCTTCTCTTAGTTTTAGCACTTATTAGATGAGTATATAAATCAGTGGCGTACCAATCGGAAATGGCGCCTAGGGCGGTCATCGAAGTTGCGCCCCTTCCTCTCCAAATATAAAATTAATAAATACACTAGATAAAACAGTTATAAATCTTACATAACATTTTTATTTTCTGTTTTGAGAAACAAAATTAGTAAATCAAAGTGCACTTTTAGCAGTTTTAAAAGTAAAATGGCACCTGTCTTGTATTTTGCAACGCAAATATATTTATTACATTTTCGATATATGTTTCTTAAGTTGCATATGAATTATATTGTTGGTTTATATTAATTTTAAAATTTAATAATTTGCAAATCTTGCACTTCCCTTTGACTGGCACCTCAGAGCACGTGCCCTACTTACCCCACCTTAAGTGCGCCACTGATATAAATCCCAAAATAAACTTGATTTGTATTACGATACTATATAGATTGAACGCGATCATATTTTTACGTAATTGTATTTATATTCAAAAATAGCGTATGGATTCTCTCCGAAGTTTTTGTTAAGATATATGTTCAAGATGTTTCCAACACACGCGGCTATAAAAATAAAATAGTACTTTTAATATATAGGCAAGCAGGTTATTACACTAACGTGAATTTTCCAGTATATATGTTGACATCCCTTAATTCTTTTTTTCTGCTTTTAACTAACAATAACATTGGATTTTCTTAAATGTAAGCTCATATATCATTTCAACAATTTCACTACCTTATTACGTTCATATTTTCATACATTCATGTGTTGTTTTAAAATGTAACAATCAACGTTCTAATACGAGCACACTTATGTTTGATTATAGGAAAACTCCAACGCAGGTGCCGAAAACAGTTATTGTTATTATGACCTCGCGTAACCGTTCTTCGAAATACTACTCTTGACATAATCCGAATTTTCTTTAAACAAGCTATAAGAAAACTTTGGCAATTTTCTAACTTCGCGTTTAATAAAATCTTTTAAATGGCAGTGTATACTTTGCAGCTGTATTTCTAACGATCACTTCTTTTGTTGCGATTTGTTCAATTAAATAAACTGACATTATATGAACAATTCATTAAATTTTATATTTGTATCTTTATTATTACTTGCCTCAAGTTTATATTAATTTTAGATAAAATCTATACATATAAATAAAATAGAATTGTCTGTCAGTGATTTCAAAATAAAAAATGTTTCTTAAGCTTATATGGTTAATTGATTGTTACTAAAGTCTTAATACGCGTTTTTAAAATTTTTGTCTGTCTGTCTATCTATCTGTCTGTTTGTCTGTCCGTATATCTCGAAAACCGATAGGGACTCAATCACTATTATAACTACATGTTTAATGCGTTGTAGAAGATAATCTTTGTAACTAAACCGATTCTAAAAATTTCTTTACTAATGAAAAAGTTACACTATCGCTGCATAATATAGGCTATTTTATTTTAATAAATATAAGGTTTTTTTTAAATCGCAAGACCCATGGGAAACCGGGAGGGTCAGCTAGTGTTTAATAAACAATTTAAGTTGTTCTTTTAAAAAGCAGTTACAAGTTGGTTTATATAATTTTTTTTGTAAGAAACTAATGTAAGATTTAATTACTAAGCAATAATTTCTAACAGAGCACGGTTGTAACTGATTATTCTGTTCCTAAAATAAAGCATTGCAAAGCAACTGCAATATATTTAACTTCTCCATTTGCTGAAGCAGTTAAAGCAAAACTAAAGCAATAGACGGAGTTAATTCAACTACAGCCAAGTTGAGCTAATTAAAACCTACTTCCATGTAGCGCTAATCTTTTAATTATATCTAAATTATTTTTAAAAAATATATTTCTCTACCTTTTTCATGACTTCTGCAGCTGATAATCCTGTGTAAGGTGTACTTCCCAAAGTCACCACTTCCCAGATAAGCACTCCAAAACTCCAGACATCTGACTTCACGGAGAAGATATTATCATAAAGTGATTCAGGTGCCATCCACCGAATTGGTAACCGCCCCTCACTTTTGCGTTCATAAACGTGAGAATCTATAACGTCTCTTGCGAATCCGAAATCAGCAACTTTGCAAATGTGATCTTCTGTTATGAGGATGTTTCGTGCTGCCAGATCCCGATGAATTATCTAAAACGTAAATCGCTTAACTTTAGCCAAATTATTAAAATAGGTAACTAGGCTTATTAACTGTTAAATCTACCAAATATGACTAAGACATTAATTCTAGTTTCGGTTTAGGCATAGGTATATAATATTAAGGGTTGATCAAAATAGTTTAACGGATTTCGAAATAAGTAGTTCAGGATTTGCTTAAAAGTTTTCAACGTTTACATAAGTTGTTCCGTAATACCTACGTCAAACAAATGTAAGGATGTAAAATTCCATCCTTCAACTTGATTGTCTTTAGTTGTATAAGTAATGCACTTTCATTGACCTAATAGGGGAGGGATGCAACCCATTTTATTTATTTCTAATTAAAAGTTCTCTTATTTAAAGTTATACTTCTTTAGGCGAATTGAGAGTAAAATTTTATCAGGCAAGGGAAGTTGCGCGCGCACTGCCAACGAAAATTCGACAGTATAAAGGTAGCTATCTAAGATAGTAAATTAATTATTGTAAATCACGCTTAAAACCGAGTGTACGCATTCGAGCTCAAAGTGGCACATTCCGATCTCGGGAAAATGAAGCGCGCCGCTCCGCGTCGCGCTTCATTTGCTTCCCTGCTCGGAAATGTGCCACTTTTCGCTCGAATGTGCACATCCTTGTATTTATCTGATTTGTCTATTTTTTCTTTTAATTAAATATAGTCCAATATATTAAAAATTAAAATTAATTTTTATATATTTTTGAGTCAAAATGCATTCAAACAGTTTTGATGATGGAAGAGCGGTACTGTAATTTTTGTCTAATATTTTTAAAAAGTTGATGATTTATGGTAAATAGATCTTAAAACCGAGTGCGCATATTGAAGCTTAAAGTAGCACATTCCGATGTCGGGAAAATGAAGGGTGCCACCCCTTGTCGGACTTAATTTGCTTCCTTCGCTCGGAAATGTGCCACTTTTCGCTCAAATTTGCACATTTTTGTGTTTATTGAATTTATCTACGTTAATTTATAGATTTATATAGAAAAGAGCAATGTTGCAAAAAAACGATATACATATGTGCACTAGGATGTTTGATTTTTAGATGATATTTTTACAGCCCTATCTGAAAATTTCATAGTTTATAGAAAAAAGGAAAAATGCTCGTTTAAAAAAAAATTCTAAGTGAATTAGAGGCCGCGCTCACCCAAAAATTCTATTTCCATTTAAATAACACAGAAAAAAAATTTCTGGTTTCAACTAAATTTTTCGGTATTAAATTTAATTTTTTTTTTATATGAGTGTTAAACCTTTGTAGGGCATTAAAGATCCAGCGCCTCTTAGGTCAATTTTTAGCCTACCGAACGCAAAAATTACTGACCAGGCTCAAATTGTAGAGGGCAAAAAACTGATTAATCGAGTATAATTTTTTTTTCGTAAAAGTGCCTGGAACATGGAGTTTTAGCGACTTGAAAAATGAGCTGCGCTTGAACGATTGAATGAGTTTTTATCGCAGTTTTTTTAATTGTCACCAATTATTTAAGCTAGATATTGATGAAAAAGGTTCTAAACGATCCGAAAAATTATTAGAAAAATTTTATTTTGATTTGACTCTTCAGAAACTAATTCTGGGAGATCGATTTTCATTTGAGTTTTTCTCAATGTTCCCAAACTTTTTTTAAACATTTTTTTCCACAAATCAATTTTATTTTTCGTGCTCTTTCTAATGACGTTAGTCTGTAATTTTTCCATCGACTCATTTGCATTTAGGCCAACTTGTGATCAAAGAGGCGCTGGCTCTTTGCTACAAAAAAGACCCTAAGAGATTAAACTCCACGACCAATATTTTATCCTGTATTTGTTGATTTACACGTTATTCTGTGGAACTTATCTACCGTGTAAATCGGGGAATAGGTAAACAATAAGAAGGCGGGATTTGCTTAGATTTTTTAAGAGAGGCGCAGTAACATATAGTTTGGAAACCACTGGTCTAGCAACATAACACATGGTTATATTTAATTTAGTGAGGACAAATAAGTATAACTTCTAACTCACGTACATAAGTACACGTCCCGTTTTTTTTAAATTATTATAAGACAAATGCAGACTTTGAAAAAAATTTTTAGAATTTTTTGATACATGAGTAATTAAAATTTTAAATAAAGTGTAGTAATGTGACATATCTCCTATAACTAGTAGGATTCAATCAATTTGTTTTTAAGCTTTATTTTATCTTTCTCATAGTTATCACATGCGACAAACAAGTATTGTAGGGTTTAAAAACTATTGTCAAAGTTCAATTTCAAAATCCATACAGCCAAAAAGCTGAATGTTATGATATTTCTTTAAAGCTAATTTTACATTTTTCATCTGTCTCCTGTTCTTTCACAAATACCCTTTACAAATATATTTCTTTTCCATTCTTAAATAAAAAGATTTCGTTCTAAAAATAGAAAAATTAATACGTTTTCAATTTGATGTGTCATATCTTTTCATTTTTGGAAGAAATGCCTCACCTAAAAAAAATTCTGTATTATTTTTAATTATCATCAATGATTATAAATTAAATTAACAGCTAATTTACTATATTTATATTTTAGTTATAATTAGCATGAATAGCTGACGTTTATAAAATTGTCACGAATTTTTTTCAAAATTTTTTCTTTTACAACCAGGTTTGAAAGTTCGGTTTCGAATCCTAATTTGCGGGACGAAAAAAAGTGACACATTCTCTCCCAGGCACGTCGTGCTAAAAGGATTGTTCAAAGAATAAAAATTAGTGCCACATATTTAGTGGTAAAATTTTATGTAAGAAAAAATGACTTTTGTGTTGGGTCAACTCATGCATGGGTGATCTCAACCATATAGGGGAAACCGGGGTTGAAAGTCACAATTTTTTTCTTTTGCATTTATAGAGCCCATGGACTTAATTTATCAATGACATTTATATATCAATAGGTAGTGTATCTATTCTACTTTAAGAAAAAATAAAGACTCTTTTTCTACCGTTATCTAAAGAGAACATATTATAATTTTTATAAAAAAGAGAAGTGTGACTTTTAACCCCGTGTCAGGGATGCTTGTCAGACGTTAAATAAAAGGTAAAATACAAAACGAGAAAACAAATACCTATTCTATTCTAACCTATTCTATCTAACGAACTTAGGTTATGGTAACAAAAATGACAAATGTATAATTACAGTCAATCATTTATGTAGTAAAACCCCTAGAAACCCATAAAAAAGGCCGCACATATTCATGGTTGCTTTGCACTTGTGACTACTAGCCCCCGCCAATTTTACACAATTAACTCCCAAAATAAATTTAAATCAATGGTTATTTAAAAAACCATATAATGATATCATGAAACATATCTTAAACATCATAAATACAGGAATAAGTATATCACTATGCAAAATTTAATTATACTTATAAGACTCAACAGAGATGCACAAAAAATTACTTTCACTGTACAAAAAAAACAAACGCATATATTTCTTATACGGTATTTCAGAGCAAACTGAAGTGAAGTACGCAAGGAGGTATTGTGCTTGGGCTTCTTTGACACGGGTAAACAAATTTATTAATTCATAAGGTTTGCGGTTATGGCTTTTGTGACAACCTACCCGTGAGACAACCATACCCGGTCTCTCCTACTCTAGGATAGATGACCCAGCCTAATGATTCCGTCAAACTTTTTTTTAAGAAAACTTGATTTTAGAGAGATAAGGTAACTAAAAAAAGACGAAACTCACATACTAGCTACCCCTTCCGTTTAGAAAATATTCCAAGCTTGACGTGTTTACGTTAGTAACCCTATTTACTATAAATTTTTGTATTTGCGACTTTTCTTTCCCTAAAAATGCTTTTCTTGAAAAAAACAGTATTGCGCAAAATAATGTTTTTTTTATATACATTAGGGTGAGCCAAAAAAAACAATTATGTTTTCTATGATCGGTATCAAAATTTCAGTAGACGATACCAAAATATAGATCTAGTTAAAATTTGAGCTTCTAATATTATTATTAAGAGGTAGCACACCGTAATTTTTCATTCCCCCTTTTAAAAAACATTGAAAAACATTAAGGCGACGTTTCGCATTTTTTATCTCGTGAGTGACTTAACCAAATTGAGGTTTCTCTAATGACTCCTGTAGGAAATTTTCCGCTCTAAAAAAAGCTCTGAGATAAAATTCACTATACATAGCGTGGTTTCAATTATTCTTAATTCAATTATATTGAGCACTCAATTTTGACGAGGGTACAATTACGTTAATTTTTACATACATATGTCATAATAAATTTGAAATTATCAAACTTATAGCCTACAACAATCATTATAGAAATTTATTTAGATAATAATTATGATAATTTCAAATTTATTATGTTGAATGTAAAAAATGTAATTGTACACAACTCAATATTCAAAGCTCAATAACATTGAAACGGCGCGATATACGTGAATTTATTTCAGAACTTTTTTATAGAGGGTAAAATTTTCTACAAGAATCATTAGAGAAACCTCAATTTGTGTCTCTCACCAGATAAAATATTTAGAATGTAAAAAAAATTTCAATGCTTTTTAAATCAAATATGTAAAATTACTTTGCGCAACCTCTTAATATCAATATTAAGAGCTCAAATTTTAACTGGGTCTATATATTGGTATCCTCTACTGAAATTTTAAGAACAACTGTAAAAAAAAGACGATTTTTTGGCGCACCTTATTTTTCATATATAGTTTTTAATTTAATAAAATGATTGACATTACTTCAAGGTGATACTAAGGTCTAATTACGTGTCATTCGCTAAGTAATTTAATTTTCGAATGAATGATTACTGCATGAGTTAATATCCTTAATTGATCGATAACTACCTACATCGTTTTATTTTAAAATGTTTGAAAGGTACTTCAAATATATGAATGTTTGTAACGCATTTTTTTTTCTATTTTTGTTATATAACAGGGGTGGCCAACCAGCGGCTCGCGAGCCACATGCGGCTCTTTGAGGGATTATTTGTGGCTCTCGAAATTTTAAAGAATTATGAAGAGAAGTAAAATAAATGTGTTTAATTTTTAATATTTAAATTCAATACACATATTTTGTACTTTTATTTATGTTTTCAATAAATATAATTTCTGTAAAAAATTTTTTAATACCTTTTAAATACCTACGTATTTAATTGCGGGTCGCGAAAAATTTCAAATTTTGAAAATTGGCTCAGACTATCACGGAGCTTGGCCACCCCTGATATATAATTTGGTTTAATATTATAAGTAATATCTACATGATAAAATGAAATGTTTAAAATAAATTGTCCCAGGACAAAAATTAACATTTTATTTAGAATTTCATCGCGTTTACATTTTTTTGTTATAGAAAGACTATTTTATTCTTCGTAGGTATAATTATTAAAACTAACAGTAATAGTTAATGTATTAGAAAGTACACTTATTACCTCTATATTAAAAATCGTTAAAAATGAAAAAAATACACTAAAGTAAGAAAAATCAATACACAAATTAATGTACCTATGCAGCTTTCCTTTTTCTTCTTCTTCAAGGGAAGAAGAAGAAGCATTTTTCCAAATTTTATTTAATTTTTTTATAAATCAGCAAGGAAAAAAACATTTTACGAAATAAGAATCTCCTAGAACAATACCTTCGCGTTATAAAACTTCCAAGTGTTTGAAATTTGTAGTTGTCATTTAAAAAGGTAATGTCGTCTGATGCGAAATCCTAAGTTTAGTATATAAATAAGACCCATCCTCTGAAGTGACTTTTATCTATGATACATAAGTGATATTTATAAAAATAAATGGTGACTTTGAATATTACACTCCATTTTACACGGTTCGCCGCCCTTAAAATAATAAATTCGGTAAACTTTCAACCCCTGTCTCTCCCATGTGAGGAGAGAGTGACTGGTATATCTTGTTACATTATTATCTTTTGTTCTTGTGACATTTGACAAATTTTAAATTACTCCTATGGAGCCACATTCTTTTTAATATCGTCTAAAATTCCTTATTTCAACAGTAATCAATACTTTAAACATCAAAATGTTTTGTTGTAAACCATTGAGAAATATGCTATTTATAAAATCAAATTAATTATTTTATTAACAGAAATTTGTATATATTTTATTTGACTTTTGACATTTCATTTGCTTTTATAGCAAAGTGGTTGCTTTTGTAGGGCTTTTGCAATCTAAATAGTTGTTTGACGCTTACAGGACATATGCAAATTAAATTGTGTTTGTGATATGATTCACCATAATTATGGCACAAGCAATTCACTTAGAATACGAAATGTAAATTTATATAAAGATATTTGTTCGCGCAAATTGAAAATATTTTTTATTAAACTAGAAAAAAGATATCTTTCATAATTTTTTTTGTTAAAACGGTGCTCTGGAAATTATATCTCTGTTTCTGATGGGCCGGCATTTAACGGAAATGCAGCGCACTCCTGTTTAGCAAACTATTAAAAAAGGAAATTAATGATTTTCTATAAGAAAATCAAGACATTTTCATTTTTGTGCTAAAGATGACAATTTGGAAAAATTCAGGTCAACGCAATTTGTAATGCTAATAAGAAGGAAGTGGAAAACGTTTGAACCAGAAGGAATCCTAACTTATTAATTTATCGGCATCAGATTTGTCATTCTCAATTCTTTAATTTGTATAAAAATTATATTGGAAAAACGGAAACCCTCGTGTTTCGGTTTCTCTTTTGTTTTTAAATTAAAAATCACAGAAAATGTGGAGGTAGGTATGCATGTGTAAATTAATATTTGTAAATAATTATTATTGTTTGAGTTGCATTCGTTTTGTTTTTGTACGTGTGTTCCTTTTATTTATTTCGCTTCTTTGAGAATAAACGAGCGATTATATAATTTATGTTTACATGTGGTGGAGGTGTAGGTATACGAGAATATTTACAGAAATTCCTACCAATTTTGTTTATACAAATATTCACATTTTTTGATTACTTTGCTTTTTATGTTCATGAATGGCATCAGAAGCTGAGAGAAATAAAACCTTTGCGTACTGTTAAAATGTAAACAGAGAAATTTTGTCAGTTTGTACAAACACAACATTTTTTTTACGAAACGTCGAGTATGAGCGTCATTTTTAAAACTTACCCCATTAGCCGATAAGAACTCCATTCCTCTGGCAACTTGATAGACAAAAGACGTTAAATCTCTGGAAGTCAAAGTTTTACTTTGTCCATGCATGTTGTTATAATAGCGTTCAGCTCTTGAGTTGCGTAAGTAACTTTGCAGCTTTCCTTTACTTACAAACTCCATTATTACAAAAATGGGATCCTTTTCGCTACAGCATCCTAGAAGTTTAACGACATTAGGATGTGTGTCCAACATCTTCATGACTTGGAGTTCTGACAGAAGATCTTGTTGTTCCTTTTCGGTTGCATTTTCTTTGAGAGTTTTCACCGCTACTACCGAAATTCCTTCTTTCCCTAAAAAAATGAAATTTAGTTTAGGCAATGAATGCATTTCACTAACTTATATTCGCAGTATTAATTCCTTCTTTAATTATTACCACGTTTTATTTGAAAATTAGTTGACTATACGGATGTAATACAGGCATCTCTCGATCACCACAATAAATAGGTTATCTGAAAATATCGCGTTGATCGAATTTAATAAGCATTGCAAAATTCATATTTTAATGCCTTGCGAGTTTTTAAATGGTTTTTGATTTACTAAGATAAAAGGAAAAGATATAAATTAACAAAACTGTAATTTAAAAAAAAATTTAGAACACCAAGAGTAGGTACAAAATATCGCGCAATTTGAAATTTGGTTGTTAATGATAAACCGCATTAGATCGAATTTTACGTTAATCAAATTCGCGCTAATCAGGGATGCCTGTATTTATCTGTTACGCTAACAATTTTGAAAGGCATTTAAAGGCATTTATAAAGACGACAGAAAAAACAAATTCGCATATGCTGTAATTATTTCTTAAAAATGTTGATTAAAATTTTTAGCTTTTAGTATTCTTAAGTACATTACAATTAGTATTATTTTGGCAACATAAAATAGCTAAGATAAGATTCATAAATAAACCAACTTATTTAAGATAATATATAGTGGCATCCACTTATAATGAACTCGCTTATAATGAAAAATCTCATATAATGTACTATTTTTAAATTCGCAGTTTCAAATACATGAAAAAACTCTGGTTAAAATGAACTGGATTATAATATACTCTGGTCTTATTTTTCTGTTTTTATTGTGTTAATTACCCCTCTAAAAAAAAAACACAACAATAAAATTTGTATTCGTGGAATTAATAATTATTTTGGTAAGATGAACACTCGGTTATAATCTACTATTTTACTTGATCCCCTAGTGTCCATTATAAGCGGATAGCACTGTACGTGTAAACGCAAACAGGACATACGGTCAATCATCAAGCAAGAAAATGTGAGTTGTCTCTTAAATTTTTTTTTCTGATATTTGTAGTTATTTCAAATTAGAAATTTAATGTAACACTAACTAGGTATTACATTTATAAATGAGTATGTCTACAAAATCTCAAACAAACAATTTTTTATTTCTGTATGTAATGTATAATTTTCTTTGAATCATTTTTTGTTTCCAAAAATATCTACATTATTTTGCACAGTTTATTTTGAACAATATATAGCCTTTTGGATTGTTCCTCAATTTGTTATAATGCTAAATCCTCATTTCAGTCAGAAAATAGGGAAAATGACAATTTGAAAAATGACTTTAAATATAAGATGTATTTTATATTACAAAGAATGCCACCTCCACCAGTCGACTAGATTTGTTGTTATTAATTTTAAAATGCTGTATATTATAATATGCGTATATATTGTTAGTAAAACTCAGCTAATTAGGGCTAACATTTTGTGCTATTTGATAACTAATAAAGCAATAAAGCCATGCATTACTTAGTTCCACTCAGTTTCTCATTGTTTAAAACAACTGGAGCGATTGTTGTTATTCTTAAGTCATGACTGTATCGATTATTTATGTTAGTCTAAAAAGTAGTATGTTTATCATTAGTTGCTTCTCTAAAAACGTATTAGGAATTACTTCACATTGTAATATTCATATAGGGTTAAAACAAACATTAATTTCTTTACTTTTTAAAAGTGGCTAAAACAATTCAAAACCTGGAACAAATAAAATTCGAATAATGAGGATTTTTGAACCTCGCAATATAAAGTAGTATTGAGTTTAAAAACCAACTTACTGTGTAATGATATATAATAATAATCAAGATTCCTGTTATCAAATATGACTTAATTTCTAGAAATTTAAATATAAAGTCAATCACGTTTAAAGTGTGTACATTAAAATGCATGAAAAAATAATTTAAAACTTTCAAGTTAACTAATCAAACATCAATTTAGTATAAATTACATAGAGTAAGTAAATTGTACCAGGATACAATTACAATGTAATTAAATAGACCCAAATGTGTTATTCGAACGTGTTTGAAATTAGGATGTTATTTACACGTTTTAATTTTTTACAACTGTAATGAGTAGAGTTTCAAGTCAGTGATATATTACCGTCAATATTTAATGTTTCACATTTCCACACTTGTCCAAATGCTCCCTCTCCTAATATATTAAAGAATTTAAGTCTATGCCTGGGAAATTCCCATTTGTCTCCAGTCTTTGGTGGTGCTGATGGCTGCAGGCTTGCCTGCAAAGTAGATTACAATTAGAAACTGTATAACTTAGAAAGAAACACAAGAAGTTTTATAATACCTAATTACGTATAGTTATTGTTATATATGTGAACTTTACTTAATTATTTGTTTTTTAAAAAAAGTAGTATTATTCATGAAATCAAATAAAATTATATAATACAGTGAAACCTGGTTAAGTGAGAAACCTCTATCTTGGGAATTGTATCTCAGATTTCGTTTTAAGATTTTTCAAACCGTAAGTTTTATATTATTTAAATTCATAAAAAGAATAAAATTACTATGTATTACATACATAAAATATGAATTTTTATTAAATAATTTTACTTCAATAAACGAAAAATGGTTCATTTCGACCTGTCTTAGTGGGGGCCCTCTGTAAAAGGGATAACAGTTATTTTAAATCTGAATGTTTGTCAAACTGGGTAGGTAAAGGGTAAAAACTTTTTTAAGTAAAAAATGCTAGGTACCTGGAGATTCCAGTTACCCAGGTTTCCCTGTAATACTAAAAGTATTTATTGAAATTTTCAAGTATTTCTTTACTTTTTTTCACTTTATAAGTGGTAGTCGATTATTTATTTTTAGCTATGCCAATATTGCGTATATTTTTAAAATAGCATGATGATTAAATATCAGTTTAATATACATAATAGAAATTATTAACTGGCGCTTTTTAGTAAAATATTTCATTATGCCTTTATAATTAAATCTAGAATTAATTTAGACAATTACTGCCTAACAGTCCTCTGTAAATTTGGCTAATTGCTATCTTTCATTCGTCGTATAATTAAAAATTAACGGGATAATTTCGAGTAAATTATTTAAAATAATTGAGTTTTACACGAGCACATTAATTTAGGTACGGTAAATGAATACGTACACCACGAAGAAAGGACTTAATCAAAACTCTTAAATAGTAAATAATACAAACATATAATTTAGTAAATTCGTTTTGCTTCACTGTTTTACAGCAATTATTTATTAAAGATACAAATAGCCTTTTATTATAATTTTTTTTAAATATGATCTATTATTCGATTTTTAATAAGCTAATTTTGGAAATATATAAGGCAGAGGTGTGTCAATCGTAAGAGGTAAAAAAAAAGATTAGTGAGACAAAGATTCCAAAATTAAGAAATATTGTCTCCAAGCAAAAAGTCAAAAAAGCTCCTAAAAGAAATATCGTCAGAACTCAAAATAATGGTATAAAAGTAATAGACGACAAATAGGGTATTTTTGTCAAAGAAGATTATAAGAGCAGTACAAATGATAGTTGTCTTAAATGAGCCCACTTCAGCTGTACAAAAAATGATTCATCTTTTGTGTGTTTAAATTGTTTGTCTGGATAACTGGCACTGTTTTTGATTACTGTTACAATTGATACTCTTGGTGTAGTAATTTTAACACTACCCCTTGATCTTAAGAACTGTCATTCGCTCAAATATTATTTAGTTTCTTGTTCTATTTTATACTTTATTACAGTAAAACCTTGATATTATGAACATGTTTGTCCGGATAGTTTTGTTCACACTAACGAGGAGTTCATAAAAATCGGGTACCATACTGACGACGTTTGACTGTATTGTTTTTTAATATAAAAAATCTAAATTCTTCAATTGCATTTATTCCAAAATTATTATGGACAGCGTATATGAATCTTAAGATCTCAATTAATGTTAAAAAAAATTAAGGATACGAAATATCAAATGTTGTTCAAAATTATCAAGAATTAAGTTATGTATTCTGTCAAGATTTTATGTTGTTTTGAAAAATGTATTTTTTTGTAATTGTAATTTTTTCCCAATTTCTTTTTGAGAACTTAATGTCCTTGAGATCTCATTTGATTCCAAAAAGCTAAGAATTCTAAATACCAAAAGTTTTTGAACATATTACAACAAGGAATGGAGTTATAAATTTTTATTACAGGCAAACCTCGATATTGTGAACATATTTGTCCGAAAAGTTTTGTACATACTAACGAGGAGTTTACACTAACGAGGTTTGACTGTACTTAAGTTGTGACAAAATAATATTCTGCTGCAGCAGAATATTATTTCACATGTGATTATTCATTAAAATGTTATAAAAGATTGGACTACTATTGACACACTTTTCCTCTACATACATAATTTACTTTTAATTATACAATAATAATTCTAGATATTACTTACAATTTTTTATTAAACAGCGTTTAAGCACATCTGACATTTCTTATGTCTATTAAACAATGACGGCCGGCTCTTTCATAATTTTCATTAGGAACAAAATAGTAATTGAACCTCCCTTTGAACGCAATCATTTCAAACTTGGTCTATGGAAGCATAAAAGATAAAAACTGTCTTATCAACCGTTGTATCTAATGAAAGATAATAAAACCAACTAATAAATTACATATCTGTCTTACTTTAGATATCGAACCAGTTTCCCATAAACAAGGCAGTTTGCGTTCTTCGATTCATACGGTTGATAATCCAGTCTTTAAGCTTTCCGCTTTCAAGCATAGATGAGTTTTGCTAATGCGAAATCTGAAATCTTATTCGTATAAATTCTTTTAGTAAACAAAATAAATTTATGGCTAATCGGTCTTTGTTATTCCTAAACCTCGGCAATGGCCTACGTTGCCCATGCCTCGAGCCGGCCCTGAAAATATAATTTCTAACTTTTTAGTAATAGTTAGATTGCTACGCCGACAAATCGATTCAACTTTCATTCAAGTAAATGCATTACTAGTAAAACCTTTACAAAAATAAAAACGATCTAAATACACAAATTTAGTAGGTAAAGTTAAACTGCTACAATCAATATTTATATTGCTATTTGAAGTTGTTTTTGAATTACATAATTAATTGTAACCATGACCTAATAATTTACATCAAAGAAGCACAGCTAAGGTAAATCTCATTACTACGATATTTAGAATAATTTTGTTTATAATTTCTTTAATTGCTTCCTTCCGGGACGTTATCGTTTTGGTAAAGGCTGGATCACTTTCTGCTAATAAGCTTAAAAGTTGTAAATTTACCTAACCTTTAACTACTATTATATTATTCACACTTGGTTGTAAAACAAACAGTTTGTTAATACAGCAATTTAGTGATGACATTTTAGTTTATTACAATTTAATTAGAATTTACTCAAGTTCGCCTTATTCAGTTCAATTAGAGATAAAATATGGAGGTAATACCTATTAATTTAAAAAATTGTTGCAAATCACAAATACAATGTTATAATGTAATGAATTTATTCTCAGTCGTGTAGAACACTTTGGGCATTACGTAACTAATTGCTTTAACAAATAGTGTAAATTTTTTAACGACTATTGTAATTTCTCTGGAGTCAACTTTTAATCTGTGCCTATTTTATGTCTACTTACCAACAGAAAAAAAACTCCACCAACGTTGAAAAAGAAATTAAAGATGAAGAAAAAGCACAAAACTATACGAAGAAAATAAATTGAAAGCCATGCATGTTAATGCACCCTTTCTGTTTTTCGGATTTGTACGACATAAAAACGTGAAGGACACAGATCGCGTGACAAGCCCTTCAAAACTTTATTTACATTTGTACGACAAATGAAAAAATATTTCTCAATTTTCAAAGCTTAAAAAAAGTAGTCACTTTTGTTTTTGTTAAATTTCTTTATTTAATCAGATCAACTAGAACACACAGAAATCTTTAAATAATCCATAAAATATAGCATAGAATTGTTTTTAAAAAAGAGTTATAGATTCGAAGGAAGAGACTAACAGAATTTAATAAATAAAAGTTTGCTTAAAACTAACCTGCGGGTGGGATGGGTCCCGTTCCCACGGAACATAACGATTACTAAATGCACGAGGTCCTCTCCAATATTGCATTGCAAGATTGGGATTTTCTTGTAAGACGATGCCTCCTGACGATTCCTTTCTCTGAAATTTATGTTGCATTTTATTGTACGGAAGATTGTAACGCAAGTAAATAAAGAATAACGTCATAAGTTAGTTTAAAAGTATGGAGTTTAAAATTGATACTAACATAGGCGTAGTTCTATTTACTTTATTTTGTATTCAGTTATTCTAATCCGTGGTGGAAAATAAAATGTCAAATTCGTTTTACAAAAAAAATATTGCATAAGACATCAGAGATTTTTATAAAAATGACATGGCTATTTATTATTTTTCTAATACAACGCACCTAATATTTTTTACAAATGCTGTGTTTTGTAAACCTAATAAAGCGGTTACAGCTATTTAAGTAGCTTCTCATTAAATAGATTGACTCATTTGTTACTCTTTCAAAAAAATAATTCTAATTTAGTATAGAAATATTATATCCCATTTATAAAATTTGTGAATTTTTTAAATTTGGACATTCGCAATTTCTTTAGTAATAAAAGAAATAAACCCCTTTAAATTAAATGTTTTCCTTAAAAATCGTCTTTCTGAATATAAGTTTTGCTTAAAAAAGAAATAAATCTTAAAAACATTTAGGTTAAACCGTCTAGTTTGTGACCCCTTACTAGCGAATGACCGTTACAAGAAATAATGTTTATAACAATTTAAAAAAATATATATTCAAGATATATTTAATTATGCAATCTTGTACGTCTTTTTTCATTTAACACTAGAACCGCGGCAATTTTGAACTTACTACAACCGCGGTTACCGGTCAATTAGATCTTTAAGAAAAATTGGTCTTTTAACTATTAAATATTTATTGCAACACATTTAATGCTTTTGAACAGTTTTTAAAAACCATAAATGCCATAACTTTCACCAAATATAACATTAAAATTGATTGTTTTGAAAAAAAAAGATTCATACAAAACCTAATAAAAACGAAGATGTGCGCATTCAAGCAAAAAGTGGCACATTTCCAAGCGAGGGAAGCAAATGAAGCGCGACGCGGAGCGGCGTGTTTTATTTTCCCGAGATCGGAATGTGCCACTTTGAGCTCGAATGTGCACACTCGATTTTAAGCACCATTCACAAAATTTAGGCTAATAAAATATTCAAAAAATTAAAAAAATAATTTAATTGTTTTCTCTCACTCGCACCTACTAAATTCTTGTATCTTTTCGCTCACTTCCACTCATTACTATAGTAAATACGTTTGTTGAACATAAAATACATTTTTACTTTTAATTTTTTGATTTGAAAGTGAAAAGATTAATTAAGACACATCAATAAATATAAGAATGTGCACGTTTGAGCAAAAAGTGGCACATTTCCGAACAAAGCAAGCAAATGAAGCGCGACGCGAAGCGGCGCGCTTCATTTTCTCGAGATCGGAATGTTATTTTTTAAAAAAATTTAATTAATTAAATTAATATTATAAAAGCGAAAGTAACTCTGTCTGTTACCTTTTCACGCCTAAACCACTGAACCAATTTTGGTAAATTTTGATATAGAGATAGCTCGAACCTTGAACAAGAACACTGGTTTCGAGCAAATGTAGTGAGTGATTCCTGTTATATTTAAAATCGTAAAAACAACCATTTTCAAGAAGCTGCCTTTACATAATATTATTTGGCCATTTGATCAAAAAGGTCTACTTTTATTTAGTTTTCGTTATAATAAGACACTGTTTTTGGTTTCTTTTTTCTATGTAATAAAGCATTTCTCTGCTGCTATAAATAATAATTATCGATAGAACCGATTAAATGAATAACCGGAAAGAAGAAAGTATGTGTCTCCTATTAAAAATTAAAAATAGAATTTAAAAAGAAAAACAATTACAGGACAGTAATGCTCAACTAAAATTGAGAAAAGTCATGTAATATGGCAGAAATATATTCTACTAATAAAATAAAAAGTAACAAGACGATAAAATTGCGAAACGGTCAAAATGACCGATTCCGCGGTTCTAGTGTTAATGGAAAGCAATAAAAATAATAATAAAGTGGATTAACTAAAATATTTATATTTATATTGCAATGGGCAAGTTTTAAATACAGTGTTAAAGCTTTGCAGGATGCAATTAAGAAATATGATCGTAACCTCCGTAAGCGCCCACAAAACCTGTGATTTATTGAATACCAACAGAAACTTTAATAACATAAACTACACAAAGTACATCTAAGAATAGTTTTTAAAATAAATTTTACATAATTTTATGAATTACCCGTTTTTAATAGTCGAATTAATTAATCAGTTATTCATTGGACTATACCCCGGTCAATATTTACACGAAATGGTCATTTACTGGACTCCTCATTGTATACTTTCTATAGTTAATTTTACAAAGATTATGAAAAAAATTTCAATAATGTTTTCATTAATTTATAAACAAAAATACAATCTCATTTCAACTGTAACGTTTGTATGGGTTGCTTAATTTGTTTATTTTTTTTTTAAATCAAAATAGCCCTCGATGCAACAAAACGGTCATTTTCTGGACGTTTCACCCTATCGTATGTTTTGTAACACATTTTAATTGACTAATATTTAAAACTAATCAGAAATAATATGCCGAAAATGCTCACCATATCTTCCTTTAAGGCTTTGGTTTGTCCAAAACATATCTTTTTACGTAGAACCAATGCGATGGTACCGACAGCTAAAAATATTGCACACACTGTAATAATAGGTACGAGCGTTACAGTCAAGTCAGGTACTGATTTAACAGCCTGGTCCATATTTTGAGAACCGCCATTATTTTCATCTTTCTGCGGTTTTACTGTACTTTCGGACGAGGTTAAAGTTGGTTGCTTAGAATTATTTGCCGGTGAATTGCCAGCTTTGGTTTCTACATCAATTTTCGTTAGTTTTGTCGTACCACCGTTCGTAGTAGGTGGATGAAAATATGGTCTTTGTGCAGGAAACAGCGTGGGATTGTTAGCAATAGAGGGAGGCGGTTGACCAGAATTAAAACTTGGAAACGAAGGAAGACTTGGGGGACGGGGATAATTGTTTACATTAAGTCGAGAAGGAAAACTTGGATAATTGTTACTAGAGAATTGTAGTTTAGGATCGGACGAATTGAGAATTTGTGCTAGCACTTGGAATTTAGCATTAATATGACCGTCGTTTGCTATTATATATAAGGGTATAACTTCACCGACCTGTAAAATGAAAACATTATAAATAATTAGATGGCTATCATATTTTTGACCGTAATTTCTTTTTTATAGAATGAAAATAAATGAACTTACTCTTTCTTTAATTGATTCGTTTAAAAATACAGCACCGGTGCGATTATCTATTCTAAAGGGCAGTCGAGTGACACCTTCCTGATAAAAGCTGTCTTGTTCTAAACTATACGTAATAATATCTCCTTCGTTATCTCGAGCTCTTACTTGAACTACTTTCATTCCCACTGGATCCGTATCCCATATTTGCCAATTTTGGTCAGCTATTATAGTTGGTGGAGTATTTTCAATATCTTGGCAAATACCTAAAAGGAAAAAAAACGAATATTAATATTCTACAATTTTTCAATATTGGATGTAAGAATAAAAATATTATTGCTCCGAGATATTTTACTTGTAAGAACTATTTTTATTTTAAATATGATTAGCGAGTTTGATATGGGTTTATATTAGGTATTTATTTGTTATCGTATTTTTTTTAAAACCGTTCAATATTTCTTTTAATAAACATTACTCCAGCATTTTTTAATAATTTTATTTTAAAACTGCACAACGGAAAACTATAATTTATTTAATAGAGATAGTCTGCTTGCATTTAGTTTAATTTATCACCTAATATACGTAAATGCAATTAAAGCTTTACACTGTATCGAATAGAGATAAAAATGAGTGGTAATGATAAATATGTATTTATAAACGATATTTTTAAATTTATATATCTTTCATATATTGTTTATGTAACTGCAATGTGGTGTCAATTTAATTATTACAATATTGTTGGAATATGTGTTAGTTTACTAGTTCCGAATTAAATAATTATTAATAAAAGTATACCTACATCATAAAACTTATTAAACAAAATAATTAATTAAATATAGGCAACACAATTAAAGAAATCAGGTACACCGCTTTCAGTAAAGGATAAAATGGAGTAGGTACTCAAGACTTATAAATTAATTAAACTTTAAAATCTAGTTTGAGGATAGGAAATGCCTTAAAAGTTATAGGTAGTTTCATAATTTAAATGAAATTTTAATACATTTTGTACCAATCAATTAGCCATATCTATAACTTTATTAACCCCTTGATATTAAAATAAAACAGAATTTGATGCTATCGAAAAAAAACTATTAATTCAGCTCAACTAAACAGTTATGTGCATAACCCATAAAATAAATAATTAATAGTTGAGTAAAGTATAATACGTTTTAAAACATTTTGGAATATGTAGAGTAGTGTTTCCCAACTTTTTTTTAACATGCCCCACCTAAGTAAGTAATTCTAAAATTTTGATGTCCTATGTAACATATAAATATTTTTTTATAATTCAAAATTGAATTATTCCATAAATGTAGTCTAATTACAACTTGTTCTATACACAAGATTTAGGTTTTAGCAAGAAATCACTAGAAATTATTAAGAAAAAACAATAAGTTCATTTTCAAAACATATAATAGGTAGATAACTAAAAATCAGGTACGTTTTTAAATTGTCTCTTTGAATAATAATATTGCCCCCTTAAACATTTAAATTGCCTCCATGTGGGCCGTGGTCCCACGTAAGGAAACACTGATGTAGAGTAACTAGATATTTTTAAAACATTTTCTTCTGACCTATTTTTTTTCTATTTATTGAAGACAGTTCTTGACGCCAAAAACTACACTTGAAATAAATGACGTCCCCCAGACGTCAGTGTATATTAAGGCGTTAATATTTTTTAAATTAACGTTGACTTAAAATTTCATTTTGAATAAACGTTAACTATTTTTATATGTTTAGTTAAAATTACAAATATAGTTACGTATAAATTATTTCAAATAAAATATGTAGTTAACATCATTAACTGTATGACGTAGCTATAAGACAACATTGCCCAAAAGGTACATATTAGAATATTTGGTAGCCACACGTGTCAACTAAATTAGGTTTAACTTTTGGGTTTTCAAATTATAACTTTAAAGCAGCGTTCAGACGACTGGAGTACTTGGCAAATACGCCTATATTGGTGTAGGGGGTAACTAAAATAATAACGTCACCCGATTTAAATACGTATATGAAAGTTATTCTTTAAATTTGCCTGCGTAATCCACATTCTCATCTTAATATATCACTAGAAAACAAAGATGGTGGTCAATCAAAAAATACGATTATATTTGTTGATTTTCAATTTTTAGAAATTATAATAATGGTGTCCTAAAAAAAATAGTAGCTCATACTCCGTTTATGCTTCATGGCGAATGATTTACTTTTTCATAAAATTATGTTGGTTAATGAATGGATTGATGTTATTGTATCACTGTTACGATTTTTATCAGTAATGTTCTGCGTGTTTAAAAAAAATGTTTGTAGTTTTGCGACTAGCTGAGAGAGGTTTATACAACATTTTTGGTTTAAAATTACTACCGCAATAAGCCGTCAATGTTTGTTACAATCATTGTAAAACACCCTGTATGAACTATTGTTCATTATAAGTGTATAATTTTGCTTTTTTCTTCTAAACAAATAATAAAAAACTATTTTAAAATGTATTCATTTTTATTACGCGCTATATGACTATGTAGTAGCTGTCTTTTATTGTCACGTTATAAGGGAGCGCATTATAAGAAAACCCCCTGTATTATAAAATAATTTATATATAGGATATATATTATTTCAAAAAAACTTAATTTTTTGAAGTATTACATATTTAAGTCTTTCTTCGCCTTTTAACAACTTTCAGAACGAATATAAAAATGTGGCTAAAAATTTGCGGTTAAAAACTATCGAAAAAGAATTAAATGCATGAACACACAAAACTTATTTTTAAGAACTGATATTTTAAAAAAATCCTACTTCCTTAAACGACTATAAATATTTATTTGCAACTTCCGTTGCTAACGGAGATAGCTACGAATTTTTCATGCAACTCATATAGTAGAAAGCGATGACCTGTAACGCAAGTTTCGCTTCGTTTAGCTATCTGAAGTATTAATATAATATTTTCTTCGAGTTTTGTACAATATGAAACTAAAACGCAAAAGATTTTTAACGACACCTACCTAAGTGTGGGTTAATAGTGAAACTTACCAAATATAATCTTCAAAATTATTATGTACTTTCTAAAGGTTTGAAGAAAAACAGAGTTAATCCTTTTACAATTTTTTATTCGATTGTAGAAAGTTAATTAGTCATCTCTGAAGCTATTCAAATATTTTACAGGTAAATAATATAAATAACAGTTTATTGGATGATCGGTTCTTTCATTTTATTCAGCTTAACAGAGTTATTAATAATTTGCATTTTAATTGCATGTCTTCAAACAGGAAAAGTTGGTACTACTGGAAGAATATACTTTTTTACTTTCACTCATGAGTGAGTAGGTTTCCTATTAATTATTCGTATTTTATGAGGTGACGCATGCAAGATAAGTAGGTATACTTACTTTATATATTTTATTTGATATTGATAATTTCTTATTTTAATTAATTTCACTATCTCACAATGTATTTTATTTTAATTGTTCTAGACAACCATTCAACGACGAAAATTGCCGTAATTATTGCTAAATAGTTTGTTTCAAATACTAAAGTAAGTTTAATGAATACTAAGAGAGTAGTTTTAGAAACAGAAGTTTGCAGACCTAAAATTAGAATTCCTGAAACCGATTTTCCAAGTTACCTACTAGTAGAATTTCTACAATCTGCTAACATAAATATATAACTTCAATATTGGCAAAATTAACTTTAATACAAATTGTTCAGATATTTGTATAGTTAATTATATAATGAAAGTTAAACAACTGCAATTATGTTTTTTTTATGTGGTCAGAAGTTCAATACTTTTTTATGAATTTACAATATAAAAATATTATAATTCGATCGATGAAGATTATTTCCTAATACTGCACTTCGACTGAGATGTGGCGACCACTTTTTCAGTTCGCTGGGCACATCAGATTTCAGCATACATTGAGTTTAACCCATTTCGCTACTTATTACATTGATACAGATTTATAACCACTCAGTCTTTTTGAGTATCAAAAAAGTAATATACTTGTTTGTGATTGAATTCTAAGAGGTATCTTTGTGGGGTTTCTTATTTTAGTCGCATAAATTCGTGAAATTGCGTTTCTAATTTGTGAATGTGACATATATTTCTTTGTGTAGGAGAAGATAGACCTATTTTTTGAAATATGATTTTTTTATAGGTGACTGCGTTGTTTTTCATTGAATAATTCTCATCTGACATTAATTATCATAAAAGGGGTTTGATTACTATGATTTTTTGATTGATGTACTAAGTAAACATTTTAAATAAAAAATAAGTTCAAACTTGTTGAATTTGCTCAAAATAAGAATACCATAAGCTCAAATATCTGCTATTTAATTCTAAAGTTAAATGATAAAGCGATAACCGCAGAAATGCAACGGCAACTTCAACTTTCTATGAGTCAACTTGGTATAACGGATTGAATGTTAAATATTGCATTGCGACTTCTGTATAAAAGGCCATTGATTTGTAGTTGTAAGTTTGATGTATGAGCATCCTGAGCAATATTTCAATAATAACAATAAAGTTTGTTGTAATTTATTTTAATTGGTTTTACAATTGTATTACTGTAAAATATAAAGATTTTCACAAGTATAATAGCATTCTAGTTATGAAGTGGCGTGTTTGTAAGGTAAACTATCTCTAGTTGTAATTATTAATGTTATTATTTCTTTAAACATTTATTTACTAAATTATTATTATTTATTTAAATTACACTCTACTAATTACATTAAAAAATGATCATAATTCACAAATACAAATTCAAAAAAATAATCTTTCCTATGCCACCTTAGTACTTTAAATTACATTCAAAAGCTTTAACCCCTCTAAAATAAAGCCTAATATTATACTGTGTATATTACACACTTCAAAAAATATACATAAAACATAAACCCATTTATCATTGCTTTCTAAGGTTTACTTGTAAAATAATCAAGATATTTTGTAAGATGATTTATTTTTACAAAGTGTTAAAATTCTATTTTAACAAGATGTGTTTAATGTAATTCGAGATAAAAAGCAAATTTAGATGACAGCAGCAGTAACAATTTAGGTAGGGGCGTTTCAATGTCCGTAGGTTAAAGCGCGCAAGCATTATTTAAAATTTCCATTGGAGGAAAAATGGGAATAGAACAATATATTTTATTTCGCTCCATCAACTTTAAATATTGGGGCCCGACTTTGGATTAGTTGTGTTGTCGCCACCAGACGTCACCCAATACGCTTTTTGTCCCTAACAGGTATATTAAATTATTTTTTTACTTAATTTTGTTTAAGGTAGTTTACTGATGACAATTTAAGCTAAAAGTACAGGCCTACAGTGACTACAAATAGTTTAACATATACAATGGCCGAGTATTTAATTTTTGTCAGAGACTGTACGTAATACATAAAATCGTTTATATACAGAACTCACTTATACAATTACACTTTAAAAGTAAGTAAATATGGCAACGTTGGCAATGCTTTATAGGTGTATCGTACAATATTATGCTTTGGGTATATATTATTTTTTATCCATGTTAGTACTGTTTGAAAATATTACAAATATAAAGAATTTGAAAATATCATTTGGTTATGATGAATTGCGACATAAAGCATAAAGACACACAGCGTTGCCAACTTATCATGTCCCGCCTCCCACTACGCATGTATTGTTTTATAAAAATGTAACCTTCATTGTTTATATCTTTTTAACAAATTGATAAAACAAAAAAATACAGGTGTATTCGAAAAAAATTAGTTAAAATTTTTTAATACTAGTACAGTAAAACCTCTCTTAACGGACACCCCTCTTCAACAGACACCCCTCTTTAACGGACAATTTTAAAAAGTCCCGGCAAAAAGTATAAGAAAATAATGTATTTAGGCCTCCTTTTCAACAGACACCCTCTAACGGACGCGGACAGCCTAATTATGGTTACCAAGAGACATATTTACCCCTCTTAAACGGACACTTACAAAGTCATAAAATTGAAAAAACGTCGTTTAATGCTCTGAAGGATTAAAATATCTTTGTTCCATTATACACAACAACACAAGTCTCTTGTAAATTGATTTTGAAGATTAGTTTTGTTTCTTTGACATATTTCTTATTTATAAAACTACACGGAGAAAAAAATATCCTTATAATGACTATCCGTGTCGCTATTTTAGCTATACGTAGTATATCTTTCACAGGGATACGCCGTATAGCTCATTTAGCTATCCAGAAGTTCCTTATTGCGGATATTCAAAGTGACATTTCGTCAGAACAACGATTCAATTGGCTAATTTAGCAATAGGGCGTATCCCTGTGAAAAATAACTATACTACGGATAGCTATAATAGGGATACGGATAGTTATTATAAGGATATCATTAATAGGTGCCTTTGAGGTTACGTTAGATAGTTATTATAACGATATTTTTTTCTCCGTGTAGTTCTTTTATCTACCCGTAAATAGAAAACTCGCCTTACTTTAAAACCTTCTAAAAGTTTAGTTAAATTTAATTTACGAATTGTTGGCGTTTCATGAGAAGCCAATTGTACATTCTAAAACTAAACAAACAAAAATTACTTCTTTTTTTAAAGTTAATTAATATTAAATATTAGCAAGTTATTAAATTAGTTTTTACATATTTTATTTATTTTTTATTTTCTTTTTAATTCTTTGTATCTATATAACACACATAATAATAATTTTTAATTAGATCTATATTTAATCTATTTTCTAGTTACTCATTTTTTTAACACCTCTTCTCAGCGGACACCCCTCCATAACGGACAATATTGTTGGTCCCGCGACTGTCCGTTCAAGAGAGGTTTTACTGTACCTTTGTGGTTATAAAGTGCGTTTCACCAGCATAACCCCGCCTAAAATTTACTGTTTTTTTTAAACTAAATTGTTTGTACTAAAAGTTATTAATACCATGCAGCATTCAAAACAACCCCAATAAAACTAAATCAAAAAATTTATTAAACTATTTATAAAAAAAATAAATAAAAATCGATTTAAAACAATTTTAAAAATATAATTTCAATATATTTTTTTTTCAATTTTATTAATAAAAATTTTATTATGACAAATAAACAATAAGAACACTTTGATTAATCGGCAAACTTGCTATTTCTGTTTACAAATGCTTGTTCCTACTAATACTTAAACTATTTATTATGGGTTCAGGAAGCTGACATGATAGTCGTTTTTAATCCACCAATTAACGGTTATTTTCATAAACAAGTCGCATAATGTAAGCCCATAGGATTCAAATCCTAATTACAAGTTGATCATTCAAGTATTGTAGTTCAGTTTCCTTATTTTGAAACCGGAGCTTTGTGCTATGGCTAACATGATACGCACGTTGTTTGTTAAAATAGTTGAGGAATCAAAGCGAAGTAATCGAGATGATGAAAAACCTTCCCGGATCGTAAAAATGCCACATGAAACATTCCATTGGTTAAAAAAACTTTATATCTTTTTCAAATCTTGCCAGTAGTAATTATTGTCATCCGGTCTATGCATATCAAACTTTTCTTAACACTTACATCATTACCAATTTTCTTTTGACTTTAGCTTAACTTTTAATTATTTAAAACTAGCTGTTTCGCTCGGCTTCGCACGGGTATTGCAAATTTCGAAGTGAAAACTATTTTTTTTCAAAATACAATATAGCCTATGTCAGGGGTTCCCAATCTTTTTTACACTGGGACTCCATTTACAGGTTGTAATTTTGCGACGCTTTTCAAAAAGAATATATTTGTCGCTCTAGCAGTCATTAAGATTAATGAATTTATTTCTTATTTTTATTTAATTATAGCTGACCCGGCGAACTTCGTACCGCCTCAGAATTGAATAATGTGTCAAAATTCAATAACTACAAATTAGCAGAAAACCAAAAATAAAATACGCATACACTATTTCCACAAAAAATACATATACCTACGTGCCAATTTTCATGGTTATGGGTTGAACGGTGTTGGAGTGAAACGGTAATATACAAACATATACCTATATGTATATACAAATACAGTAGACGCCACTTAATGTGATCACGGTTAAAGTTATCAACCGCTTAGTGTGTTCAACCTGTCTTTGAATCGGTCCACCCAATACAAAAGCATTACAATTTGTTCGTTTATTATTATCAATATTTCGTTTTTTGTGATTAATGTTGAGTCCAATAAGCATTAGGACAGCGGTTTCCAAACTATATGTAACCTCGCCTCCCTTCTAAAATATTTAATCATATGACGCACTTCTCAGTTTGACAACGTTGGATTAACCCCTTTGCTAAATATGAGAAAAAAATGATATAATGGATTTGCTTTAAATTTTTACGGGACGTTTCTATAGACCCCAAACCGACATAGCCGGAGTCATTCTTCCTGCTTCTGCTTCAACACCGTAAATTTTTACGAATTTCTGGAGAAATTAAAAGTTGAAGTTTTAGGTACATTTTTGTAGCACAAAAGTTTACGTTTAAAAAATTGTAACGCCGTTATTTGTAGAGGGACCTTTAAAAACTATACAAATTCGGATTTTCCAGAGTTTTCCGCTTCCGATAGGTGAAAAAACCATAGGCGTGCTATTTGAAATTATCGAGAAAAACGGTTTCGAAGGGTCCTACTTCTAATTATTTTTTCTAAATTTTTAATTTGATAAATCGTAGCTCGGTTTTTTGTGAACGAATCTTGGAAAACTTTTCAGATTCTGAAAGCCCGTTTATCGTAGTGTAATAGGTATAAGCCAAAAAAATCAACTAAACGGTTATTGTGATATCCAAGAACTTTTTCACAGCCTCTTTCAATGTGTTTGTGTTTCAGATTTTATTTGCGTAAACATTTTTAATTATATTGTAATCAAAATAAATAAATCGAGTAGAAGAATATTTCATCTAACATATAATAAACAAATTTTAATACTATAAACACACTTTATGTATTATTATGCTCATTTTATTCTTCTAGGAAGCATTTCTAAAAATGTATTACATTACCGTATGTAGTAACTTTAAAATACAAAATTGTATGAGCTCTTCATTAATAAATATAAAATTCTAACACGATTCGAAAATATCAAATAATAATATGTAATACAAAAACATACTAATTTAAAATACTCCAAATCTTCTATGTAGGCAGTTCAGTTGTGACAACATCCGGCTTTATTTTATTTTCTTAGCATCTTAATTGGTAATAAAACGTGACTGATAAAAAAACACTCTTACAATACGATCAGTTTGTATGGGAAAATAAAATTGTTGTTTTTACAATTTTTCTTGAAAATTCTTCATATTTTCTCACCTATAGTTTTCTTGGACTTCTACAAATATTTCAAAACCAAAATTGGCCAAATCGGCCCAGCCGTTCTCGAGTTTTAGTCAGACTAACACTCGCCAATTCATTTTTATATATAAGAAGATTAATTTATTCTTTAGACAAGTATAGGCTTGGATTGCTTTTTTTGCTTCATACACAGAATCATACGGTCCAGCGTGACATTTTAAAACGGCATTACAAAACCAGGGAATGGAGCATACGTGTAAACAAGCCATTAAAGTCAGGTCCACACTTGCTTTAAATACAGCCAGAAAATATAAGTACGAATGAACAAAAATATGTGGAATTCAACGACAAACTATATTCATGCAAGTGTGAACCCGGCTTTCTACTATACATTTCTAAACTTAAATTTTAAATTGTTTTAGCAACTTTTATCCTAGGGCAATGATCTTTATATAATGAATAGATGTTACCGTAGTCTGTTATTGACGTCTTATCTGCGGTACACATTAAATTTTAAGGAATTTAAGTGAAGCTGATTGCGCTTGCGTCGTCATAATTGCTAATTTGGGCGGAAATAAACAACTTTTTATTTATTCAGTCGAATCTGAGTTTTAGGCCAGAAAATATTAGTTTTTCAAAAAAAGAAAACATGAGAAAATATAATTCTTTGCTACTTGTAGCTATTGTAATTGAAAATTGATTTATAAATAGGTACATACTGCATAAATAAATTACTTGGAATAGTTATGATGACACTTATTTATTTTAACATATTAATTTTTGTCTAAAATCGTGACCCGTGCGCTTGTATAGTGTGAGCAATAGAGTACCACTTCGTTCAACTAACTCTATACTTTAATTTATTTTTTTAGAAGGTACATCTATCCATTATATAGAGATTAGTGGCCTAGGGCCAAATAAATATTATAAAAACGCGCGTGCTATCGTGCGGTAAGGTGCGTATACGTTCTATGTTTGATAATGGTTGACATAGCGAGACGGGTGTTCAGTTGACGTCTGTTTGTTTATCAAAAAACTCAAAAGGGCAATGGCAAGATTGCTTCGGGTGCCAAAGTTAAAAGTGAAATTTTCACCCGCATGGTGACAGCATTAAAACAGCACGTGTGCTTCTATGTAGAAATATTACGTCAGCACGCGCGTTGTCTCCAGACGTAAAGTAACGGGGTGACAAAGCAGTTGTACTGAAACTTGTTCTATAATATTTTTAAGTCTACTTAAAATGAAAGTTTTCTAAATAAATGACTAGGAAAAATACTTCTAATTCATAATTTATTCTGTAGTTTAATTTGTCAATAATTATTTTACAGTGCGGCTGATGTTTTTTTAAACACCACAAGTATTTTAGTTTTATTTTCCAACTGGAAAAATATATATGCGTAGTACATCGCCATTGACAAATAAATTTCGCTGTATTTTTCAAATATAATTATTTGATTTTCATTTGATTATGTAATATCAAATAGTTACAAATGTCTAATTTTGTTATTATAATAGAAATATTAACTTAAGCTAAAACAATAGTTTCTACAAATTTGCTAAACAAATAAATACAATTTTGCTGAAAGAAAGGAAAATTTGCGAAGCGTTAAAAGAACTATGTGGAAACCTGATTCAATGTCGAATTTAAATTCAGTCACGCAGATAGCAGTTGAAATCCCTATTTTCTTCGAAAATTTCGAGATATATATCTTTAAGGAATTCTAGTTTAAAATAGGTCAATGGTAATTTATAAAAAGAATTTTATAGAATAATAGTAAAAAGTCAATACTTAGCAACTAAACAGCATGATCTCAAGAACGTCATCAATTACCAGATTTGTAAAATAATTTTAATTGATAGAAACATTAATTTAGTATCGAAAATTTTGAACAACGCAATTTCACTTTATAAATTATAAATTAAACTGATTGCAGTTTAACATTTCATCAGTGATACCGTAACAATAACTGTACAACTTTAGGCCTCATTGTCTATTATTAAGTAATTTTAAGATTGGGAAAATATTTTTGTATGCGTATTGTACTTGTACTTTATGCAATTCTTAAATTAATAAATCAGCATTTAATGTAATTTATTAATTACATAAAAGGAAATGTTACTTTCATGTTTAAAATAAATGTTAACCAGATTTACAATTATACGTGATTCGTATAAAACATAACCACAATTCATTTAAACAAAAAATTATGTAAGTGTACAATAGTTATTATAAAAGATATATAATCACAGTTTATCATAAATTTTTAAAATTAATACATGTTTAGCAATGTATAAAGTTATCGAAAATGTAGATTTCTGATTACCATTTAAATACAGAACATTACCGATTCTACGAAAAAATTAATAGTTAGGGATTGTGTGAACAATAAATAAATTATATTGCTAGTAAGTAACAAAGGTACCAACAAATTACCATGTAAACATTATTGTTGGTGCAAGGTGAAAGTTGACCTGAAGCAGTGCGATGTATACATCGACCTGAATTTTTCCATAACCACAGAGTGAATCGGAAAGTACATTGAACCAAATAAATGATCTATATACTTATTAAACCATTATACAGTTTTTATTTAATTACGAAACTTTGCAATTTAAATGCATTTATATATTTCAATTCCCTGTTAACCTAAGCCTGGTATTAAAAGTTCACACGGAATTGAAATTAAATAATCTCCAAATCGGTTTAGAACAATATATAATTCAAATCTCTATTGTCAAAAATTATTTTCGGGTAATTTTAAATAATAATGGACACTCTTTTCCCGTATTCTATAAAATGGTTTGTATACGTCGTTCTATACAACTACTGTCGTAAGAGTTTTTGAATTTTTAACAAGATTTAATGAAAGGTTAACTTTATTTTAATTAGAATTAAATATTTTAATAAAAGATCAGACATGAGTGGAGATTTATAAATAATTTTATTAGATTGAAATACTATTACACAAAACTAAAATTATAGTTTTCCATCTTCTTGGAATGTAAGATCAAATAAACATTTTACTGGCGTAAGAGCAGTAAAACAATATAGTAAAAAAGTAAATTAAAATATGCTTAAAAGATGTGGTATAGATGTTATTAAACAATATTATAGTTATTTAAATAACTATGTTCAAAAAATTTATAATTTGACCACAATTTAAAAAAAAACTATTCCTATTATAGGCAGAGATTCTACACTTTAAAGTTTGGAAGTACCTGGTTTTTATACCATCCGAAATTATTTTTAACTAGGAAGTTTCGTACATCGCGGACTCATAAATAATCCAGTGAATAATCAAACTAAGATAATTACAAATAGCTGTGCTACTAATTTTTAACTTACACAGAAATTACGTTTTTCTTAGGAATTTGATAAAATTGAAATTGAAATATGATATTGAGCTGTGTCATTTATTTGATAGAAAAAATGAAATTTTTTGACCGTTTCTGGAGCGGGATATTAGTCATTAAACTGTACTTAATTAACATGCAATAGATCAGAGGTGTATATAAAAAGACATAGTTTCGTGTAGGTATATCTTGCAAGCTAATAATTTTTGGTAAAAATATGATTTATTAATCAGGCCAATAGTAAATCATAGAATAAAATTCAGGTTTGTTTATAAAGACTTTAGATATTGTGGTCTTCGATATTTATTAATTTTTTTTATTTTGTAAATGATTAATATTTAAACAAAAATATGGTGTCAGGTTCAATAATACTCTGAAATAATATTTATTTAAAAACATTGTTCTTTATGAATTAATTAATATAATTGTATTATAAATAAGTCAAAAATTTGATAACACTTAAAATTTTTCCCTAACTCGTCCAACTTCACAAATTATCGACCACTACACAGGTTATACAAAAGTCTTCAATTTTGAATTTTTTCACGTCATTCAACACTGATATACTTTTGTTGAGTTTGTCGAAGACTGTTTTTCCAAATTGCCCTATATAGTGAAAATTTATCTTGATCTAAGAGCATTTTCACATAGAAGTAACCCGGATGAAAAAGCATTCGGTATGAGCAAGACAGCGTTGCTACATTTACTAAATGCGATTGTATTTGTGTGTTTCTTTATGTCTCTGACAAAAAATAAAATTAATCATAACGTTCACGTCCAGGTGGAAGTGTACCCCACGAGTTTTAAACTACAACTTCAAAGTTAACCAAATTTGGATCATAAGTTACTATTGAAGAATGGTTTATTTTGGCAAAATTAAAAAAAAATCGTAGCTTAAGTATTTAATATATTTAGAAGATACTGATATTTGTCAAAAGTAAAGTCATGAAATAGTAAGTTCAAAATTAATGAAATTTGGGCAGTTTGTTGATATTCAAAAAAAAGCAAAATTTGAAGATTTAAAAAAAAATAGCTGTGGTTTAAGAAATATTTAAAAATATAATTTTTGAATGTTTGTCCTGGGTTAAAAAAAATTAATTCGCATAATACTTATAGCCGAATAATTTGTGTAGCTGTGTAGATTGTTGGAATAAATTACAATTAAATACAAACCATTCAACACTTAGAAATGCACTTATAAAGTATGTACTTCAAATGCGTTAATAATATTTGTATCGAATATGCTGCCTCTGGTGACGATAAACAGCATTCAATTCTTTGTTGCAAACCCTTCTAATGTCTATTTACCTGTTGCTAACGTATACAAGACGTTACCAATACATGCACGTGTGATATTTATAAACATGTTCATCGAATATTGTGTACAAAAAATTGAAGCTGCAAAAGTGATGGAAAAAAGGAACTATTGCTTTTAGACTGTAATTTGAACATGAGTAGCGCCAGCTACTGTCCGCTAAATGTAATAACTATGGTTACACTTCTACGTTAATTAGTGTAGTCTTCTCTTTAATTATTTAGCGCATAAGTAGCATAACTTCCAAGTTTGAATAATTCCTAATACATCAAAATTAAGAATTCAGTAGATACCTACTCCAAGATTTTGTGATCCGATTGTGAGATTAGATCGTTATCGATACTAACAGAGGCTTCCTTAGTTGATTTATTGAATATGAACGAGGTGTAATTACGATGTTATGAAAATTTTGAAATTTTGCGCGCTGTATTATATCAAGTTGGCAGAACTGTTAGTAACATACATATTAATTTTCATGGAACTGTGACGCTAATTTTTTGTTTGGCGAACGTATAAACAAATCATATTTCATAGTATTCGGCGATTTATTTGTGTGGTGAAATATTGGATCAAAGAATTAGTTTGAAATTTTATGTTAAATACGGAATTAAGTTTAGTGAAGCGTTCAAAATGTTAAAGGAAACTTTTGGCGACAATGCTATGTCACAACCATGAGTTTGAGAATAATAAAAGCGCTTTAAGGAATGGCCGAAAAGATATCACCTATGACGATAAGTCTACATGTCCTAGTACGCCGACCAATGATGAAAATGTGGAAAAAGTTAAAGCTTTCTAATAGAAGAATTACTATTAAAGAGCTTTCTGAAGAAATATAAATTTTATGTGGGACATAAGAGATTATTTTTTCTAATGCTTTGGTCATGAAATAAATGGCGGCAAAATAAATTCCAAAACTGCAAAATTGTTCAATAAAAACAACGTTGTTTAATCGTCGTTTTAGTTTATATCTTATTAAGTTTGTTGGGGAATGTTGTTCCTTAGTAACGTTTTTTTAACACTAAAAGAAAAAAATTAGTAACTGTCGCAAAATAGATAGAGGAGCTTGAACCACCTCTTACAGGTTCTTTTGATATGTGAAAGGCATTCTAAAGTTAGTAAAAATAATTAGTTGTGCTCATGCAATAGTACGGGTGCAAGGAGATGGTTTTGACAAAAATAGTTTATCATTAATTTTTATTGCCTGATCGTGAACAAGAAGTATTATTTACACGTCTTGCGCAATTTTGCATTACTCATTCGGGAAAAAATAACCCGGACTTTGGAGAGACAATTCGTGGACTTTGCATAACGACAATGCATATCGCATATAAATTTTCTTATCCAATTGTTTTGAAAAAATAAAACTGTTGTAATACTGCACATACCCTATTCTCCACACATGCTCCCTGTGACTTTCTCCTATTTCCCAAACTTAAAAAGACACTTGAAGAATTATGGTTTTAACAATACAAGAGATAAAAACAAAATTGCAGATCGAACTAGACGCGATACCCAATAAGGCGTTTTATCAATATTTTTCAATAATATCACATGGAGACTTAGTAGTCTCAATGTGATATTGCACACTTATAGATGTAGACTTATAGTTAAAGGCGATGGCATAAAAATTGAAGATAAAAAAGTAATTACGTTGAAATCAGAAAAATGTACTTATTTTTTATCGACCCATGAAAAAATATTTGTTGTTTTGGTTAAAAATCAAAATAAATATTTTTCAATACTGCCACACTTACGATTAACATTTCAGGAAAGAAAATTTACCATGGAATTCTCAGGGGGCATGAAAACGTCACTAAAGTGCAAAGAGGATTTAACAAACTTAATTTTGCTTATTATTAAAGATCCCCTAATGCGACTTACCATTGATCGCATTAGAGATAAATTTTAACGAAATGAAACTTCCCGAGGTCTATTAGCAACTTTCAGGAAAATCCTTAACATCCACCAAACCAAGAAGAAAAGATCAATACTGTCGTTTAAACTTTTTTCTTCACACGTTAATCGTTTTGGAATTATTAAATAACATTTTTGATCTATAAGAAAAACAAAAGGTATGTTTTTAATGGACCAAAGAACGATAACATTTTTTTGGGACACGCTGTACCATTGACCTTACGTTCAAATATATGTACTTTATTGCATTCAAAGGATTTAGAGTAATTAACCTTTCTCTATCTACACCTATAAATACACTAGCAAAGAAACTTTCCTTTTTATTAATAGGAAAATATAGCACGTCGCATTTCTTAATCCGGATCTTAAATTCTTAATAAGTAATGAGCTATTGGTTTCCCTTCTCTCATAAATTTTGAAAATCCGCCATTGCTTAATTTACTTAGGTATTCTAACCAAACGGGCATGTACTATTCTTAATGTGAATTATAGACTTTATATAAACCGCATTACATATTCATTTTAATTAACTTTATAGAAAAATTTGTATTTTAATTTGTTGTTTTAAAATTAGAAATGGTCTATATAAAAAATCAACTTGGTAAAAGCTCTGTATTCCCAGTTGTGTGCTATTTGTAACTAAATTTTTCCGAAAGGTTTAATTAAAAAGTTGAATTTTCAAAAAGAGATATTAAAAGTTTTAGATAACTGTTCTCGGCGGTTTCATTTAAACATTGATAATATGTACGTATACTTTATTAAATCTAAAATAGTTTTATATTGGGAAAACCAGAATGACTAATTAATTATATAGATATGGCAATGTAATGTTTTAAGATTTCTTAATTTAATAATATAGTTTATAGTATAACTTTCTTTCTTGGAATCTCGAAACAAACATTAAGTTTTCAGTATAAATTTATATTAAAATGAAAAGTATTTTGTACTCGAAATTTGTAATATTATAAAGAACAAATGTTTCTTAATCAATAAACAGTTTTACATATTTTACTTAATTAATTTTTAATTTTTAATCTGCTACGTGTTTTCTTGCGTGCTCATAATGAGTTGTTTTTGTTAAAACATAATATATTTATTATATAGTATAGAGTAACAGTAAGAATATTTTAACTTTATTAAAAATAATGTACAGCATAAACGGAAACCAAAAACTCATATCTATGTACTTTCTAGTAAGAAATACGCTTTTCTTATTGTGTTATCTTTAAATAAAATGTGCAATTTGTCTTTACCTAACATTACTTAATACGTTCAATTACGGTTTTGTCCGTTAAATACAATCTTGAGTTGTTCTTGTTTTTCTTCAAACCAATGCTTAGAAAAAGGAACATATATTATTTTCTTTAACTTCACCTTACTACTTTAATCTTTTCAAGTTGCTTTTTGTAGGTACTTATAGTAATATAAATTGGTATTGTGAATCAAATACGAGATCTGTTCAGAAAATAACCCAGCATTTTGAATTACACGCCAACGGAGATATTCAGTGATAACAACTGTCTTTCGCATAATCTCCATTGTAACCACAAGTTTTTCGATTGTTGTTATGTCGTTTAGAATGAGCCCAATTAAGTGGCCTAAGTGCAGTTAAACTAATGTTCACCCCCTAATAAATCCTAATCCTATCTCGTTTAGTCTTCGTGATATTGTTATTTGAATGCAGCGTGTTTAATAATAAGTGGCGATTTTCTGGAGCAACAATAAACCGTAAAATTTTGCGTAAAACTGGGATAAACTTTCAACTTTTGGAAAATTCCGCAAGAATGAACCAGAGTTGTCGCCAAACAACTCATCGTTTTGTACCACAATAATATGCCCGCTCACTTAGATTTGTGCCGAAGTCAAATGCCTGTTCTCCTTCACCGGCATAGTCACTCGGACATGGCGCCTTAAAAATTTTTCTTATTTCCGAAATTATAACCGTTGTTGAAAGGATTGTTTTTAGAGTATTGATGACATCAAAGTAAATTCGTCACAGGCCCTAAAGTCATCTGAATTGAAGCTGTGCAAGATGGCTGCGCGAAATTGAAACACCGCTGGGAAAAGTGTGTCAACAGGGAAGTGGAATACTTTGAAGTAGATAAGAACTAAAAATCTGGAAAATTAATAATGAAGTTCATAAAAATTAAGTTCAGTAATTTTCTGAACAGGCCTCGTATGTTACTAACATTTTTTTTGTACGAATATCTAACTTTGTGGGGGTTTCTAAGCCAGTTGAAACAAACAATTGTTTGATTTAAATCAAATAAGTCGAAACAAATCGATTTGTACTTTATGGAAATTTTTTAAATCAACTTAAAAAAATAATCTTCGTCAAACAAAAGTACTAATATCTCAGAAATCATATATACTTATTTCATCTATCATGACAGAATATATTTTTTAAACTATTTTTGTTAAGATACTATCAAAAAACTGTGTTGCAGTAGTAAACGATAATGTATCATTTAGCATTTGATTTGCCGTTATAGTGATGTAGTGACAAAAGCAAATATTAAAAAAAAGCTAACCGTTACTTTAAAAACAAATTATTCAACAAAATCCACAATTTTACTCCTCTTCTTCTTCTTCTTTTTAATTTTAATTTTACTACTTTTATAAATCCAAACAAAGCCTCGTACAACATTGTTTCTAAGTACCCATTAAAATATTCATCTTAAAATTTTAAAAATGTGTACATAAAGATTAAAAATTAAATATTCTAAGTTTCAAAAATCGACAAATATTTGTAAACAAAATTAATGTTTCGAGTATTCTAACTTTTATAATTATTTTAATTCATAGTAATTGCATTTTATGTAAACAAAACTATAAATAATAACAACACATTTCAGAATAAATTTTTCGAATATAAAAAAAAAACACGAACATGCAAAACCAAGGTTCTGACATTTGGATTAGTTAACAATATGTGAAACGTCAGCAAACAAAGCAAATGTAAGGATTTAGATCGTTAACAAACAGATTTCTTTTCAACCAAAAGGTTTTTTTTTATAAGTGAACAAAGTTAAAAAGAACATATAAACAGAAAAAGTTTTCTTTTTTTAAATATTAATTGGTAGCGACATTTTACAAAATTATTCTGAATGTTTATTTTTTTTTATACTATACTTGTATATTGTGGTCTGTCTGAAAGATGTTAAAATCGATATCTAAATGTTACATCATTATGAATTTAAGGAAATCGTAAAAATACATAATTGAACTAATACCTTCACAAAACATATTCTTTAAAAAAATGATACTAACAACAAAAACTGGCTGGTTCTTTTTTTAAAAGCAAAATCCTTAATAATACGATCTACTTAAGTTTGACTTTCGCAAAGATTCGGAAATGTTTTTGGTTTCTTTGTTCTAGCTTATTGGCATTCAGAATACGATATAAGACCTCATAAACTCAAATGAAACATCGGAAAATAGGATTATTTACACATTTAAAGGTATTTGTTTTGTTTACGATCTCGGGATTCATTTAGAAATGCGAGGATTGAAAAACTTGCTAAAAAGCACTGAACTCGTTACATTATTCACTGCAGGTTTTTATACAACCACAAGAATATTTAGTCTTAAAATTCTCGAGAAATGTTTTTAGTAATCGCGTAAGATACACTTTTGAATAAATATTATGTAAATTTTTACAAAAATAATAATCTCAGTTACATTGGTACTGATTTCTATAAAATGTGTAGATATTTTGAAATTATGGAGTGCTTATAATTAGTAAAATTTCAAAGCAAAACCTATTACTAAAGTTGATTAAGATTGCTTCCAACCTAACATATTTAATCAACAAATAATTAAATTTTTTAGCGTAACACATTTCTATCTACACTCTAATAAATTGATACTAATAGTTTGTTACTTTCTGATTTTCTACTTTGTTTTAAATGTTCGAGCAGTCGAACAGCATAATTAACCTTATTTACAAATTTACTATGTGATATTTAACATGAAAACAGTCTTACTCTACGAATCTTGTAAAAAAATTAAAGTTTTTCTTTTTATAATAACAGTAATTTTATAGCAGACATACAGACATAAGATAACGTAGTTATTTGTCTGGCGATTTAAATACAATTGCTAATTTAATTCATCACATTAGACTCATTGTAATTATGTATTGAATTAACAACAACAATTCTTTAATGCCTTGCATATATGTTTAATTAACGGCTATTTTTTTCTTTTATGTATACCTACTAAATCAAAATTTCAAATTTTTGTATTAAATTTGTAAAGTTAAAAAGTAGAAATTCTTTCAATATTTCCACACATTGCAAAATAAAATTCTAATGTTTATAAACAAGCTATTTATTAAAAATATATATTAATTATATATTTATGTGTATATTAATTTTTTTGTAGCAATACATTTCGATACATGTGTACCTACGTTTCATTTCTTCGCATATATCTGGTTTATACAAATTAGAAAGAATCCACTGAAACAACCTCTGTGAGAATGCAGCGACTGTTATAGCATAATGAAAATTAAACATTACTTTACACCAACTAGCAGGAAGTAAATATTTGATATTTAAGTAATGTAAATTTTATGCTATATTTCTACATAATAAAGCAGAGTCACGGCTTTGTGATTAGTGATAATTCTTTTCAATCTTTTTGCATGAGATTCTAATGATATAGTACGACTGATTTCAAGCTACGTTTTATTTTATAAAATCGTTTGAACGTTGCCGTTTTTTTTCCATAAAACATATCTATTAACAGTAATCGAAAATAGAAATACTTATTTTTAATATTCCTAGTATTCTTAGTATTTAGACACATTCCACATTATTTTTCGTAAAAAAACAATACCTGTACTAAAATTTTTGTGCTTTTATCTAAAACTAGTTATTACCTCCGATTTCGCACGCGTGGCATACCTATAAATAAAAATTTTGTTCCATTACCTCTAATTTCTACAGTTTTGTAATTTTTACGCAAACATTATAAAATACCTTAACATCACAAAAAATGTTTTTACCATCAAAACTCAAAATTGCACATGTCAAACTAGAAAGATTGTAACTATGATTCTAGATCAAAAATTATATGCGGTTATATAATTTTATTTTTAATTTTTTGATTTTATTTTATGTGAGATGTCATTATATATTAATCTAAGGTCTTGATTAACTGAACGTAAATTTTCAGTTTTATTAATTTTGATAAAAATCATATCACTTAATTTTTTTTTATTTCTATTCTGTTCACGATGTAAAATAGAAACTTGTTCAAATTGAAAATGATGTCCAACATCAAAATGGTAAATAGCTAATGCTGTTTTGTTTGGTTTAACATAATTTATATTTTTACAATCATTCTTATGATGTTTTAATGTTTAAATTTAAAGACAAAACTGTTATTTTTCATTCAACTATCCATACCTCGGCAACAATAGTCCTACGAAGACCTTGCAAAAAACAAATTGAAGCTGAATAAACAATCTAACTGACCTTTACATTGATTGAGTTTGAAAAAAGATTCCTGAGTTCGGAGACAATGTTCAAAAAAATCGATTTTTTTCGAAGTCTTTTTTTTATTGGTCCATAACCATAGCTCATAAAAAAATTGTCAAAAATGCTTTTTTTATCTCGATGCGGCCATTTTTCAATGAGATACACCTTTGAAAAATCTAAAAAAAATTATGAATTTTTTTTTATTCCTATAACACCTTCCAATAGTGTAGATGTAGATAACAAATTAAATTAAGTTTTTATTTAAATAACTAAAATTAATCTTTTACTAATTTGTACTAAAAATATGTTTAAAATTTAAGTATGTAGTAACATATATAATTATTTCATACATACTTGTAACAAATAAAAATTCTAGCATGGAATGTTCAGAAATAGTTTTAATTAGTAAACAGAAAAGGCATTTTTAAACAACAGTTTCTCAAATTGTTGAAAATCAATTTTGAATTAATACTTAAGAAATTCGTACTCAATAAATCAGTTTTAATTATGAGATATACAGCGTTTAAGATAATAAACTTCATAATTGTCCAGCATTAATCTGACTAAATTTACTTTCACAAAAGCTATTTGAGTTTACTGCCTACATAATTTGTCCTTTTCCGGCATATTTATGAATTTATGCGATTTCCACCACAGATGAGTTGGCAAGTACAGAAAAGCTCACCAAGTTCATGGCAAGGTTATAACACACCTATTCTAAGTTTTTGCATAAAGTACCTCAATTGATTTAGGTGTTAATTTGCGGAAAAGAGAACTTAAAATATAAATTATAATATTAATTTGTTGGAAACATTAATTTCAATACTGACAAAGTTTGGGACTACCTTTTAAGCGAGAACTTCGAATGTTAAAGGTGAACCACTCCACATATATTTATAGTTCAAGTTTTAGGCATCGAATTTCTAAATAGAATGCTTATAGAACGACTGTCTAAATGGTTTACTAACTAACTATAGAAGTTGGAAACCAAAAATCACTTTTAAATATTCAAGCTTTCCCAAAGAAGTTTCCATAAGTAATAAACTTTTTATAATACCATTAACCTTCCATAAACCTCGAATTATAATTTTGTGCAGAAATAAAAACTAATTGTTAGTATAAAAATAATTATGAAGAAGGATTTATTTTTTAAATTTTTATAACTTTGATATTTTAGGAAGTTGTTAGCAATAAAATTACGGACGAAATTCTTTTTGTAATTAACTCAACAATCGTTTTGTGTCCTTTATTTCAACAATGATTAACGTACAATAGAAATGAATAAAAAAAACTTGTTTACAATGGAATGAAATCTAAGTAAGTAGTAAAAACCAAATTTCTGATATTTAGAGGAAACACAATGAGTATCTACTTAATTAGACATAATACGTTTAAAAAAAGACCCGTAGTAGTGATAGCTAAGGTGGCCAATTTTGTTTTGTCAAAACGGGACGTTTGGCAATTGTGCTTAAAACCGAGTGTGCACATTCGAGCTCAAAGTGGCACATTCCGATCTCGGGAAAATGAAGCGCGCCGCTCCGCGTCGCGCTTCATTTGCTTCCCTCGCTCGGAAATGTGCCACTTTTCGCTCGAATGTACACATCCTCGTATTTATTGGGTTTGCCTATATTAATCTTCTATTCTTTAATTCAAAAAATTAAAAGTTGAATAAATTTAGATTTATTTTTTGTTTAAAACAGGTTATAGATTTTATCACTTTTGATAAGTTATCATGGTGCTCTTCTGCACCGGGTATGGTTGTCTCACGGGTCGGTTGTCACAACAAGAATAACAGAAAACCTAATGAATTAATAAATTTGTTTACCCGTGTTAAGAAGCCCGAGCGCAATACCTCCTTGCGTACTTCACTTCAGTTCGCTCTGAAATACCGTATAAGAAATATATGCATTTGTTTTTTTTCGTACAGTGAAAGTAATTTTTTGTGCATCTCTGTTAAGTCTCATAAGTATAATTAAATTTTGCATTGTGATTTACCCATTCGTGTATTTATGATGTTTAAGATATGTTTCATGATATCATTATATGGTTTTTAAATGACCATTGCTTTAAATTTATTTTGAAAGTCAATTATCTAAAACTGTTTTGGGGAAGGTCATCTCAAGTTTGCGGGGGCTGGTAGTCACAAGTGCAAAGCAACACCATGAATATGTGCGGTTTTTTTTATTGGTTTCTAGAGGTTTTACTGCATAAACGATTGACTGTAATTATATTTTTGTTACCATAACTTAAGTTTGTTAGATAGAAGTTACTATTGGCTCACAGCAAATATTTTTTATTTTTTTTTAATTATGAATAAGATATTTTTCGTTTCTTTCTTAGGTAAAATTTGTTACATACAACATTTTATCTTTAATAAAAATAGGTATTTGTTTTCTTGTTTTGTATTTTATCTTTTACTTAGCGTGTCACTACCTACCCCAGACACTGTAACAACGATCCTTGACAAGGGGTTAAAACTCACACTTCTCTTTTTTCATAAAAATTATAATATGTTCTCTTTAGATAATGGTAGAGAAAAAGTTTTTATTTCATTTTAAACTAGACTAAATACACTATCTATTGATATATAAATGTCATTGATAAATTAAGACCATGGGCTCTATAAATACAAAAGAAAATAATTGTGACTTCCAACCCCGGTCTCCCCTACTTTCGAATGTTTACTAATACGATGTATCGTATCAAGTAAAACCCTTGAGTTTACTATTTCAGTAAATTCATTCAAAAAATTCTAACAATAAATAAAACTACCATACGGTTTGTTGTATTTAATTAATACCATTCAAAAATCTTTCAGCCAAGTCTAGAATTATTTAACGTTTGAAAATAATGCAATATTAAGAGTCACATTGGGGTTGTCTATACCAATTCTCTTCTTTTCAAATCATATAATACAATTAAGCTGGCTAAAATATTTTTTTAACATTGACTATTGACAAAGATAAAATTCTACGAGTGCCAGTTAGTGCACGTTTGAGCAAAAACTGGCAAATAAAGGGCGCGAAGCGAAGCGGCGCACTTCATTTTCTCGAGATCGGAATGTGCCACTTTCAGCCCGAATGTGCACATTCCGCTTTTCGTCACGATTAACAATGATCAATTTACTTTAAAAAAAATAGAAGTAATTCTAAAACCGTAGTTGGGCTTTCAAAATGTTTTATTGGGGTTTTGCCTGTTTTTCATTATTTTTTACTTTTTTCATTAAGGAATTGCCGTAAAATTAATTTGTATTCAAATAAGAAGACAAGAATGAAATTCTTGTTAGGATTTCTTCATATTCAGTATCGTAATTGACAATATTTTAAAAACGGGCTATATTGGCTTCCCGAATGATTGCTTGGAGACAACGGGACAAATGATCTGAAAACGGAACAGTCCCATTCAAAACGGGATGTATGGTCACATTAGTTATACCTACTAGGTTATTGTAAAGTTCTTACTTATGGCTTAAAAATTGGCATATAAATGAAAATCATTAAAAGAAATTAACAAAATTTTTAAATTATAATGCTACAAAAAATTATTTTGAATTAAAATAAAAATTTCTTATTTTAAAATATTTTGTCGCCGGTCTTTTAAGTTAATTTAATCTTCCTAATATTTCGAATATTACTTGTCGTTGGATACTGTATTAAAAATAATTGAAAAAAAATTAATCAAAAAGTTGATAATAAAATTACACAGGTAGGTACTTTATAAAATATACAAAATGTTTTTGTAACTTTTTTAATTTAATAAAATAAATGTAAACAAATATTATGATCTCAATTTATTCGAAATTTTTCTAGCTTAATACTATTGATTGCTTTATGCTTCTTTATTAATTATAAAATTCAGACTTGACGTCAGTTTTATAATTTAGTGTGGAGGATTAGAAACAAGAAAGCTATTAAAACTAATGTACGCATAAAACCATTAATGTTAATAAAAAGAATTGAAATTATCAAAATTAATTTACTAATTATAGATTATTGATTACACTTCGAATACGCTTTTATGCGCCCAAGAAAAGTAAAATTATTTTTAATTTCAATTCATAAAAGAAAAAAGCTTTTATTTAACTAATTGATGTATAGGCCATATCTGATATTTAAAAATCCGATTCCGAAAAATTCATAATAACGGCAACTTCTTCAAACGTTCTCCATTAAATTCATATCGGAATTTCGTCTACCAAATTAATAAAAAGATGCGATTGAATTTTAAGAAATTAAATAATTTTTTAATACAAATCCCGATAAATCATTTTATAATTATGTTTTAAAGAAATTGATTTCATTTTTGATCAAATTGCATTTGGAGTTACCGTTTCTCCGTAATATAATAATGCACCCCCATTTAAAATATGTTTAGCATCCTTTCAAATCGAATAAACTAAATCCCTCTCTTTAATATACCTAAATTCACATTTAGATACTTTATTTAATTCGAAATTTAAATGTAATTTAGGGCGACGGAATGAAAAGCTTTGCAGTTATTAATTTTGATAAAAATCATATCACTTAATTTTTTTATTTCTATTCTGTTCACGATGTAAAATAGAAACTTGTTCAAATTGAAAATGATGTCCAACATCAAAATGGTAAATAGCTAATGCTGTTTTGTTTGGTTTAACATAATTTATATTTTTACAATCATTCTTATGATGTTTTAATGTTTAAATTTAAAGACAAAACTGTTATTTTCATTCAACTATCCATACCTCGGCAACAATAGTCCTACGAAAACCTTGCAAAAAACAAATTGAAGCTGAATAAACAATCTAACTGACCTTTACATTGATTGAGTTCGGAGACAATGTTCAAAAAAATCGATTTGTTTTCGAAGTCTTTTTTTTATTGGTCCATAACCATAGCTCATAAAAAAATTGTCAAAAATGCTTTTTTTATTTCGATGCGGCCATTTTTCAATGAGATACACCTTTGAAAAATCTAAAAAAATTATGAATTTTTTTATTCCTATAACACCTTCCAATAGTGTAGATGTAGAAAAACAAATTAAATTAAGTTTTATTTAAATAACTAAAATTAATCTTTTACTAATTTGTACTAAAAATATGTTTAAAATATAAGTATGTAGTAACATATATAATTATTTCATACATACTTGTAACAAATAAAAATTCTAGCATGGAATGTTCAGAAATAGTTTTAATTAGTAAACAGAAAAGGCATTTTTAAACAACAGTTTCTCAAATTGTTGAAAATCAATTTTGAATTAATACTTAAGAAATTCGTACTCTATAAATCAGTTTTAATTATGGGATATACAGCGTTTAAGATAATAAACTTCATAATTGTCCAGCATTAATCTGACTAAATTTACTTTCACAAAAGCTATTTGAGTTTACTGCCTACATAATTTGTCCTTTTCCGGCATATTTATGAATTTATGCGATTTCCACCACAGATGAGTTGGCAAGTACAGAAAAGCTCACCAAGTTCATGGCAAGGTTATAACACACCTATTCTGAGTTATTGCATAAACCACCTCAATTGATTTAGGTGTTAATTTGCGGAAAAGAGAACTTAAAATATAAATTAGAATATTAATTTGTTGGAAACATTAATTTCAATACTGACAAAGTTTGGGACTACCTTTTAAGCGAGAACTTCGAATGTTAAAGGTGAACCACTCCACATATATTTATAGTTCAAGTTTTAGGCATCGAATTTCTAAATAGAATGCTTATAGAACGACTGTCTAAATGGTTTACTAACTAACTATAGAAGTTGGAAACCAAAAATCACTTTTTAAATATTCAAGCCTTCCCAAAGAAGTTTCCATAAGTAATAAACTTTTTTTATAATACCATTAACCTTCCATAAACCTCGCGAATTATAATTTTGTGCAGAAATAAAAAACTAATTGTTAGTATAAAAATAATTATGAAGAAGGATTTATTTTTAATTTCTATAACTTTGATATTTTAGGAAGTTGTTAGCAATAAAATTACGGACGAAATTCTTTTTGTAATTAACTCAACAATCGTTTTGTGTCCTTTATTTCAACAATGATTAACGTACAATAGAAATGAATAAAAAAACTTGTTTACAATGGAATGAAATCTAAGTAAGTAGTAAAAACCAAATTTCTGATATTTAGAGGAAACACAATGAGTATCTACTTAATTAGACATAATACGTTTAAAAAAAGACCCGTAGTAGTGATAGCTAAGGTGGCCAATTTTGTTTTGTCAAAACGGGACGTTTGGCAATTGTGCTTAAAACCGAGTGTGCACATTCGAGCTCAAAGTGGCACATTCCGATCTCGGGAAAATGAAGCGCGCCGCTCCGCGTCGCGCTTCATTTGCTTCCCTCGCTCGGCAATGTGCCACTTTTCGCTCGAATGTACACATCCTCGTATTTATTGGGTTTGCCTATATTAATCTTCTATTCTTTAATTCAAAAAATTAAAAGTTGAATAAATTCAGATTTATTTTTTGTTTAAAACAGGTTATAGATTTTATCACTATTGATAAGTTATCATGGTGCTCTTCTGCACCGGGTATGGTTGTCTCACGGGTAGGTTGTCACAACAAGAATAACAGAAAACCTAATGAATTAATAAATTTGTTTACCCGTGTTAAGAAGCCCGAGCGCAATACCTCCTTGCGTACTTCACTTCAGTTCGCTCTGAAATACCGTATAAGAAATATATGCATTTGTTTTTTTTTGTACAGTGAAAGTAATTTTTTGTGCATCTCTGTTGAGTCTTATAAGTATAATGAAATTTTGCATTGTGATTTACCTATTCGTGTATTTATTATGTTTAAGATATGTTTCATGATATCATTATATGGTTTTTTAAATGACCATTGATTTAAATTTATTTTGAGAGTTAATTACACTGGCACACAAAAATAAAAAAGTGGTCACTACTTTTGGCCAGACCCACCTAGGGTTATATATTTCGATGCCCTGAATCCGAATTTGAAGTCGGTTTACCCAATATACCTCTAAAATTTTGAGTAAATTGCAAAAAACCACTAAAAATTGCATTTATGAAAATGCAAAAAATTTGATTAAACTAGATCAAATCTTCCTTATATGTATATTTTGATGAAATGAATCCAAATTCAGCATCTCTTAATCTCGATCATTCTTATATTTATCCAAAATCGTAAAAAATAGTAAAAAAGTAGTAGAACATAGCCAAAAATATCACGAGCACACAAAAAAAAGTGGTCAGTACTTTTGACCAGACTCATCTAGGGTTATGTATTTCAATGCGTTGAATCCAAATCCGAAGTTTATTTGGACCGTACACCTCCAAAATTTTGAGTAAATTGCAAAAAACTGCTTCAATTGGCTAAAAATTGCAGTTTTTTGCAATTTACTCAAAATTTTAGATGTATATTGGGTAAACCGACCTCAAATTCGGATTCAGGGCATCGAAATATATAACCCTAGGTGGGTCTGGTCAAAAGTATTGACCACTTTTTTATTTTTGTGTGCCAGTGTTATCTAACTGTTTTGGGGAAGGTTATCTCAAGTTAGCGGGGGCTGGTAGTCACAAGTGCAAAGCAGCACCATGAATATGTGCGGCCTTTTTTATTGGTTTCTAGAGGTTTTACTGCATAAACGATTGACTGTAATTATATTTTTGTTACCATAACCTGAGTTTGCTAGATAGAAGTTACTATTGGCTCACAGCAAATATTTTTTATTTTTTTTTAAATTATGAATAAGATATTTTTCGTTTCTTTCTCAGGTAAAATTTGTTACGTACAACATTTTATCTTTAATAAAAATAGGTATTTGTTTTCTTGTTTTGTATTTTATCTTTTATTTAGCGTGTCACTACCTACCCCAGACACTGTAACAACGATCCTTGACAGGGGGTTAAAAGTCACACTTCTTTTTTTTTCATAAAAATTATAATATGTTCTCTTTAGATAATGGTAGAGAAAAAGTTTTTATTTCATTTTAAACTAGACTAAATACACTATCTATTGATATATAAATGTCATTGATAAATTAAGACCATGGGCTCTATAAATAGAAAAGAAAATAATTGTGACTTCCAACCCCGGTCTCCCTTACTTTTGAATGTTTACTAATACGATGTATCGTATCAAGTAAAATCCTTGAGTTTACTATTTCAGTAAATTGATTTAAAAAATTCTAACAATAAATAAAACTACCATACGGTTTGTTGTATTTAATTAATACCATTCAAAAATCTTTCAGCCAAGTCTAGAATTATTTAACGTTTGAAAATAATGCAATATTAAGAGTCACATTGGGGTTGTCTATACCAATTCTCTTCTTTTCAAATCATATAATACAATTAAGCTGGCTAAAATATTTTTTTAACATTGACTATTAACAAAGATAAAATTCTACGAGTGCCAGTTAGTGCACGTTTGAGCAAAAACTGGCAAATAAAGGCCGCGAAGCGAAGCGGCGCACTTCATTTTCTCGAGATCGGAATGTGCCACTTTCAGCCCGAATGTGCACATTCCGCTTTTCGTCACGATTAACAATGATCAATTTACTTTAAAAAAAATAGAAGTAATTCTAAAACCGTAGTTGCGCTTTCAAAATGTTATATTGGGGCTTTGCCTATTTTTTATTATTTATTACTTTTTTCATTAAGGAATTGCCGTAAAATTAATTTGTATTTAAATAAGAAGACAAGAATGAAATTCTTGTTAGGATTTCTTTATATTCAGTATCGTAATTGACAATATTTTAAAAACGGGCCATATTGGCGTCCCGAATGATTGCTTGGAGACAACGGGACAAATGATCTGAAAACGGAACAGTCCCATTCAAAACGGGATGTATGGTCACATTAGTTATACCTACTAGGTTATTGTAAAGTTCTTACTTATGGCTTAAAAATTGGCATATAAATGAAAATCATTAAAAGAAATTAACAAAATTTTTAAATTATAATGCTACAAAAAATTATTTTGAATTAAAATAAAAATTTCTTATTTTAAAATATTTTGTCGCCGGTCTTTTAAGTTAATTTAATCTTCCTAATATTTCGAATATTACTTGTCGTTGGATACTGTATTAAAAATAATTGAAAAAAAATTAATCAAAAAGTTGATAATAAAATTACACAGGTAGGTACTTTATAAAATATACAAAATGTTTTTGTAACTTTTTTTAATTTAATAAAATAAATGTAAACAAATATTATGATCTCAATTTATTCGAAATTTTTCTCTAGCTTAATACTATTGATTGCTTTATGCTTCTTTATTAATTATAAAATTCAGACTTGACGTCAGTTTTATAATTTAGTGTGGAGGATTAGAAACAAGAAAGCTATTAAAACTAATGTACGCATAAAACCATTAATGTTAATAAAAAGAATTGAAATTATCAAAATTAATTTACTAATTATAGATTATTGATTACACTTCGAATACGCTTTTATGCGCCCAAGAAAAGTAAAATTATTTTTAATTTCAATTCATAAAAGAAAAAAGCTTTTATTTAACTAATTGATGTATAGGCCATATCTGATATTTAAAAATCCGATTCCGAAAAATTCATAATAACGACAACTTCTTCAAATGTTCTCCATTAAATTCATATCGGAATTTCGTCTACCAAATTAATAAAAAGATGCGATTGAATTTTAAGAAATTAAATAATTTTTTAATACAAATCCCGATAAATCATTTTATAATTATGTTTTAAAGAAATTGATTTCATTTTTGATCAAATTGCATTTGGAGTTACCGTTTCTCCGTAATATAATAATGCACCCCCATTTAAAATATGTTTAGCATCCTTTCAAATCGAATAAACTAAATCCCTCTCTTTAATATACCTAAATTCACATTTAGATACTTTATTTAATTCGAAATTTAAATGTAATTTAGGGCGACGGAATGAAAAGCTTTGCAGTTAAAAAGTAGGTGCCTATCAAAAAAGCATTTATAATATTTCTATCTATTTTGAACATCTTGATTTTTATTTAAAAAATCAATGTTTTGCTATAGGGCTACGCACAAATGATTTTTGTAGCAAACTAAATTCTTTGTACATTTAATACAAAATTAAGATAAGTTTGAATAAAAACATTTCAGATTATAAAAATAATGCACAATCAAGTTGCAAATTCTCACATTATGTAGATTTTTTTCTCTTCATCATTACTTGCGTAACTAATGAAAAATTGCTGGTATTTAATATCAAAGTGTGGAGCTTATAAGCTTTCACGCTATTTCTTCTAATTAAGGCCACCATTAACAGCGTATTTGCAATCTAAAGACTCTCAAAATTACAGACAAGTTGTCGATGTTATTCATAATAAAATTACATTAAAAGTAGATTTGCAATAGGTACTTGTTTTTGTCCGAATGAATAATGATTGTTTACTAAAATTGTATGTTTTTGTCTGAGTAAATACTGCAAGGTTGTTCAGAACTCAATTTCTAAAAGAGTCTGGTTTTCTCTGCAATTTCTCTTTACTTTCTTTCAAGTGTTTTTAAACTAATGACTACGAAATGTATTTACTTTGAGCATTTTTGTTACCGATCCATTACATTACAAGATCAGACTTTTTACGTTTAGCTTAACGCTTTTTATTTTATGCATTTTACAGTCAAATTCGCAACTTTATGTGAAAATAATTATGGCTAAAGATACAATCTGTGTAAGAAAATTTAACTCTTTGAAAAGCATTTACTTATAAGAATTAACCGAAATGATTAATCTGTGATCCGTTAAATAGATGCAGAGTTACATTATTCAGCGAACTTTAGCTCTTGAAGCAGTATTGGAAAGTTGTAACGAGACTAAAAACATAAATCTGCATTTAAAACTCATTAACAAAGTAAAACTTCCTTTATTTATATTTAATTGTAAGTTAAAGTAATTGCATTTCAACAAAAGGCAAACAAACTTCTTAGTTGATTACATCAACCTTCAATTGCTATAGAATGTAAACACTTTAAAGAAAATTCTTCTGTAATTTCAATTTGAAAAAATCTTATGCTAAATTTAAACTGTTATTGGTTTTACATTATTTATTTGATTCGTTTTATATTTAAATTAACAATCGCTTTTTCAGAGATGGAAAAAGTTTGCTCGTCAACTTCTGAGCAATAAGCTGTTTTTCTAAAAGACATGAAAGTTTACTTTAAATAAATCTCAAAAGAACAACAATAATGAAATAAATAAATTTATATGTCGACTTATAGTTATTATTTTTACTATTAGAGACATTTTTGCTTTTATGTTACAAATAATTCTGTGGAAAATGTGTTAGTCGTTGTAGCTTTAGGTTGTTGATATTTGCTTTTTTTTCGTTTAAAACGGATCGTTACGTTGTTATGTAGAAATGTACTGTATTTTTTATAGAATTTAAAATAAATTATGCGATTCTGCAAATTGCTAAAATAAAAACAACCTACCATTACAAGCACATAATCATAAACTTTAAGATGTTAATACAGTGAAACCTCAATTATCCGGATTGCCAACCGCGTTCAAACTGGATGCGAAAATTAAATCTCGATATTTCTTACTAAATATTTTATTTTGTATTTTAAACTAAACAGTGTTTTTTTGATTTGTTGATTTTAAGATAATGTGCGACTGTTTTATTTAGTAATTAATATTTGTTGCATTTTTTGTAAACATATATCTAACAATTTGACCAAGTTTTTTCCTGTTAAAACGGGACGCTTTGTAATCGTGCTTAAAACCGAGTGTGCACATTCGAGCTCAAAGTGGCACATTCCGATCTCGGGAAAATGAAGTGCGCCGCTTCGCGTCGCGCTTTATTTGCCTCCCTCGCTCAGAAATGTGCCACTTTTCGCTCGAATGCGCACATCCTCGTATTTATTGGATTTGCCTATATTATTATTTTATTATTCAATGCAAACAATTAAAATTCGAATAAATTAGAGCTATTTTTTGTTTGAAAAAAGTTAGATAATTTATTCCTTTTAGTGGAATGAATAAGGCGCGAATCAGGTGTGCCTAAGTTAGGCAAGCCAAACTTGCCCCAAATTGACTCTTCGGCAAAGCCTCATTAAATTTCTACCCGGGAAGATAGGCAAATTTAATTAATAAGGAGTATGTGCACTTTCAAGCCAAAACTTTTTCCGAATAGGAAATCTGGATTTGAAGGATTTGTTATTAATATAGTCGAATCCAATTAACACGAGAATGTGCTCATTCGAGCGAAAAGTGGCACATTTCCGAGCGAGGGAGGCAAATGAAGCGCGGAGCGGAGCGGCGGGCTTCATTTTCCCGAGATCGGAATGTGCCACTTTGAGCTCGAATGCGCACACTCAGTTTTAAGCGTGATTCACAATAATGACCAAATTTGAGTTACAGTAAGACCTCGTTTAACGCTTCCACAATTAACGCTGATTCGATATAACTCGATCTGCTCGAAGTTTCAAAATAGTTCAACAATTTTTTTCTATACATTCAATTAACCGAATTTTCGATTATCCGAATGATCTGTAACAATAATTAGTCCGGATAACCAAGTTTCCACTGTACATTGTTTACTGTCATTTAAAAAAGTAGTTGACTATTTAAGATATACATACATAAGTAAACAAACACCTAGCCATTAAATTCTGTTTTAAAAATTACTAATGTTCTTGGCGTCGAGTAGACAAATGCTTAAACATTCCGATAATCACTGATAATTGAAGGTAACATTTCTAAACAAACTTGCAATTAAATAACGGAATCTGACACTAAATACAATTTAATTTAATTAAAGGAAAAATCTTAATGGAATAAAATTGTACGCTGTGATATGCAACATTCCACAGAACGTATTAACTTTAAGTAAAATATAGTTAGAATATATGTAATTAATTGTTAAAAAAAAGGTCGCATGTATTTACATAATTATTCGTATAAAATGTCTTTAAAGATTGATTTTTAATTTATTTCCTTTGTTAACTGCGCTTTTGCGACAATGCCTCGTGAAAAGTCTTCTGTGTACTGCGGGATGTGTTGTCAACAAATTTGTGATTTGTCGATGGCTGAGACGGCTGGCACAGCCTGTAAACATAAATTTCACACAATGTGTATTATGGTTCGTTGTTGTTTACAAGCGAAATCAGATGTCAAAGGCTTCATTGCCGATAAATGTCCGGTATGTCCGGTACCTCTGGATTCTTATGCGGTGTTAGTACAAATAAATAAGAAGTTAGATTTGTTGACAGTTTTAGACTCTAAGCTCACTGCTTTGACAGAGCGTGTAGATAAAATTCAGGATAGTTACATTTCGCTAGAGAATCGTGTTTCGAAACTGGAGTCAAGGCGTTTGCCAAATATCGAGTCATCAACTGGCGCTGCGTTTGTTAAGCAAGTTGCAAATTGTATAAAAGCAACTACTGACATAAATATAGAAAAACGTCAGCTAGAATTGGAGACAAGGATGCTCAGTGATCAATTTGTTATTTCAGGAGTCTCTGAGACGATTTCTGAGACGACTTCTAGTAATTTGGTGCATACTGTGGTCAGGTTAGGTTCGCTATTGGGTGTTCCGGATCTAGCAGTGGATTGTTTTCATTATGTAGACAGGATTGGAAAGAAAGGTGGTCCTGGTGGAAGCCGAGACATTATAGTTAAGTGTAAGTCGCCGCAGCTTGTTGGCGCCTTTGTCTCAGCTAAGAAGAAACATCGGGACTTTACAGCAAATATTTTGTACCCGCAGCTAGATAAGATACCAATTTATGTCAGCAAGAGATACCCTTCAACGTTATATAAGCTAAGACAATCTGTAATAAAGAAGTATCCGGCGATTAATAGAAGAAATGTCTGGATTGCTGGTTCCAGTGTTTGTATAAAATTGAAAGAGGGATCTGAACCAATTAAGGTTTATCCGTCTACAGATCTGGGCAATGTCCCGGGTCTATCAGCATAATATTTGAATATTGACTCTGTACAACTCCCTTCGGCTGCTGTTCTTGTGCATATTAATCAACTAAAAATTTGTCACCTTAATGCTCAGTCTCTTGTGCCCCATATTGACGAATTTCGAGAATATTTCAGATCTAACTATTACGACGTTATTGCGGTGTCGGAGACTTGGCTCAATTCAAACGTTGTTGATGCTCAAATCAGTTTGCCCATGTTCCATCTACATAGAAACGATCGGAAACGTCGGCATGGCGGTGGGGTTGCTATATTTGTGCGAAATATATTCTCGTCGCGGATTGTTGCGTGGTCACACAATAACTGGGATGGTCGTCCTGAATATTTATTAATTGAACTGTGGTCTGTTGACAAGAAAAAATTTTAATTAGTGTTATTTATAGACCACCACATACTGCTCTGCTGAAAGACTTTGAAGAAGACTTTGACGTACTTCTGCCGGTATATAATAACATTGTAATTATTGGAGACTTGAATATTAATATGCTACATGATACCTATGAAACCAAATGCCTTAAAGACTTTTGCAATGTTCACAGCTTGTATTTAGTTCCGTTCAGTAGTACTCATCATACTTCTACGTCTGATACGTGGATTGATCATTGTATGGTAAATGATCAGTCAACTGTGATTTCTTCTGCTCAGACATTAGAGCCTTTTCTATCGGGACATGATGCTATATCTGTCTGTGTGGATTTTACAGTACCCAGACAGCAGTTTAAGCAATTAAGATGTCGCAATTGGAAACTGGTAAATCGGGAGTCTATAGAGAGGCAACTGTTGAGCTGTAGTTTGCCTGTTGTGGATTACAGTATCTCCATAAATGATTTAATCTCTGATTTAAATCAAGGTATCCTTCGAATTCTAGATGGAATTGCCCTGAACACGTGATTAAAACTTCTCGTCCGCCTGCTCCATGGTTCACTAATGATATTCGTGGGCTTCAGCGTAGAAGAAATAAGTTATATAGGATTTTAGAAGAACTGGGTATGCCTATGCTGAGTACTGCAATATTCGTCGTTTAGTTAAACAAAGGATTACCAAAGCTAAAAGGAGTTTTTGCAAACAAGGATTGGAATTACTCGAGCCCCAAAAGTCATCTGGGATGATTTCCGAAGGCTTGGGCTTCTTAAAACTAAGTCTTCAATATGTCCGCCAGATCTAGATGGTGACAAGTTAAATGACTACTTCGTGTTAGCAGGTGGTGGTAGTAGTGTTAGTCAGCAGTTTCAGACTGTTTGTTCGTGTGTTGAGAATGAGAAACAGTTTAAATTTGTGGCAATTACGCCAGAAGATGTTCAACGAAATTTGAGTCGTGTAACAACTAATGCTGTAGGCCCGGATGGCTTCTCGATAAGATATTATAAGCAGTTACTGCCTTACTGCTTGCAGTCAATTGTTGACTTCTTCAATGTGTCGTTATCTACTTCAGTGTTTCCTCAGCAGTGGAAAGATTCATTTGTGCTACCGATTCCAAAGGTTAGGTCTCCTCTGCAGTACAGTGATTACAGGCCCATTTCTATTCTATGCCCGCTGTCCAAAGTGCTTGAGCGCTGTGTTTATGATCAGATAATTAGCTACATTACAGTGAATAACTTATTGGATCCGTTTCAGACTGGTTTTCGAAAGGAGCAAATACTCAGACTGCCGTAATTCGGTTTTGTGATGATATACGTGTAGGGATTGATAAACACTTGGTTACCATTGCTTTGTTTTTGACTTTTCCAAAGCATTCGACAGTGTCGATCATCTACTGGTTTTGTTAAAGCTTAAGGATCTAAATTTATCGGAGAATGTCCTGAAGTGGTTTAGCTCGTACTTGAGTGATAGGCGACAAGCAGTGAAGATTGAAGAGGTGCTATCTTCGTGGAAATCGGTGCGTAGTGGTGTTCCGCAGGGTAGCGTCCTTGGCCCGCTGTTATATACCTTGTTTGTGACTGACCTTGGTAAACTTATTGACTGCAATCATATTTTTATGCTGATGATTTAGTGATTTATAATACCTGTAAAATATCTGAAATTAGGCAGTCTGTTGAGTGCATTAACGATACTATTTTGAAGATAGAGGCTTGGTGTTGTAACAACTTACTTAGGCTTAATGCAAGTAAAACAAAGGCTTGCATTTTGGAAGTCCGCAACATGTGAAAGATTCAGCGTGTTTAAATGCACTAAAAGTTGTAGTAAATGGGGTACCAATTGATTATGTTACTTCTATAAAGTACCTTGGTATTATAATAAACAGTACTCTGTCATGGCATGAGCAGATAGTGTCAGTCAGTAACCAGGCTATGGGATGCTTAGCGCGTCTAAAGATGAATAGTGGTGTATTAAATACTGAGATGCGAAGAAGACTGGTTACTGCGCTGATACTGCCAATATTTGACTACTGTAGTGCTGTTTATACTAACATCTCTGGTAGACTTCAACAAAGATTGCAACGCAAGTTTAATTCGTGCATTAGATTCATTTACGGTGTGCCGAGGTCGAATCATATCACTCCCTACAGGCGTAGGCTTGGCTGGTTGACTTTGCAGAGCAGGCGAGAATTCTTGATTATGTGCCAGGTGTATAAGATGTTGCATTTACATCATGATAAGCTGCTCCATGATAACTTTCAAATTATGTTATCCATTAGAGATCGCGCTGAGCGTAAGAATGATGTGTTTTACCAACCAAGATTCAGAACAGTTAGTTATGAACGTTCGTTTTTGTTAACAGCTATAAAGACATGGAATAAGCTACCATCAGAACTTGTTGCCTTAGTTATTTTAACAGAATTTAAATCTGCATGTTACCGTTGGTTTTTTGATAGAGACGTTTAAGTTGTTCAGATTCAATATTAATAGTATAGTCAAAATTAACATTTTTATTTTCCTTATTGTCTTATTGTGTTTAATGTTATTCTGATTTTGTTATTATTATATTAATTTTAATACTCGCTATGTATATATTGATATTTTACGGCCCTTAAGGAACACTTGTTCTAGGGTCGCTTTCCTTTTAAATAAATAAATAAATAAATAATGCAGTGTTTCCCCAACTTTTTTAAATCAGGGTGCTTGAATTAAAATTTCGGGACGCACTTTAAATCTAAAAGGCTGGCAAAAAAGTAATTTTGGTTTTCACAAATCGATAGCGTTACAATTCTTTTGAATCTCTTCGGTCAATTGAGATTAGTGAGTTTTAACTTACTTTAGAAACAAATTCCTTGGTATTTCGTTTACATTTGTTAGTTTAATGTCAAATTTAACTTGGAGTGCAAAAATGAACATTGTCGAGATATTTTGTTTTTTTAATTTTGTAAAGTCAAGAAGGCTTCTGTGTCACAAAGAACTTATGTGAAGTTTATAGTGATGAATGCTGAACAAAACGCACTGTGAAAATTGGTATAAAAAATTGCGTTTTCGAAATTTTTCACTTAAAGATGATCAACGTTAGAACGAGTAGATTCGAACAACTGAAGTTAGTAATGATCAAATCAAAGCCATGATTGAAGCAGAACCAGCGCCCGCCCTAGTAGTTGCATTGCCCCGCACTCAAAGACTCAAAGCCCTTTAAGAATATGCAGGATGCGGCACAGAAACTTGATTAAAATTTATTGCGTCCTAGAGAAAAACCCTTGTAATGTAACCAAATAACGTTTGTTTTATTCAATTCGAAATATTGTTTTGTACTAGACTAGTTTTAGGTAAAATATTGTTGCATTGTTTTTCTTTTTCAAATGTCAAACTCACGTGCTGCTGTTTTGAAGCTTTTTTGCCAAGGAAAACATCAAACTGATATTGTTCGTTTGCTCAATGTGCTTACACAAACCGTGTTCGACGCAATCCGCCGTTTTAATGAGATTGGCCATGATGGTAGTCGTCCAAGAAGTGGAAAAAAGCGGACCATCAATACTCCCAAGAATCGTCAGCTCGTCAAGAAATGAGTGCAACCATATCCGACGCTATTCATGCGGAAGATCCTTGTGAAACTTGCATCAGCGACCGATTAGTGCGGCGAATGGCGAAACAGGAGCTCGGACTCAAGCCTTACAAACTCCAAAGAGTTCAGTTCCTCAATAAATAGAACAAGTGCGTGCGGCTCCAAAGATGTCGCAAACTCTAATGTCCGGCTACAGGTTAGCGATGGGAGCGGTTCCTTTTCACAAACGAGAAGCTGTTTACCGTGGAGCAAGCTCACAACCACCAAAACGATCGGATATGGTTCGTAGAAGCTCCCGGCATGTCGGCCATTGTCCAACACGCCAAAATCCGTAGTCCGTGATAGTCTGGGTTGTAATTTGCGCTACCCGAAAAACCCTCTTGTTTTCGTGGAACAGAAGGTGATAATCAATCAAGAAGTGTATTGCAGCGCAATTCTGGAGGTCAAAGTACTTCCTTGGACCCAGCAGCACTTCGGCGATCAAGACAGAACTTTCCAAGAGAATCCTGCACCACAAAGCTAAAGCGACTAAGAAGTGATGCAAAGCACATTTTCCAGACTTCATCACTTCGGCAGAATGGCCGCCTTATTCGCCGGATTTCAACCCGATGGACTACAGCTTGTGGTTCATTTTGGAAGCTTGGGCCTGTGCTAAACCCCAAAAAAGTTTGAAATTGATGACGAACTCCCTGCGTTGAGAATAGTAACCATTGCCGCCAGAGGACCTCCGCGCAATTACAGAAAATTTTAAGCAACGTTTGTTGCTCAGTATCGCCGCAAACGGAGGACACTTCAAAATAGGATGAATATATGCGATACTAAAAGACCATGTTGTTCTTATTAATTGTTAAATGTGTTCAATTTCTTTTGATAATGAAATTCTATTACAATAAGTTTAACAGAGTTTTTTTTGCCGCACCCTGTATATATATATTTTTTATATAAAGATACATATTTTTTATTTCCAATAAAAATCAAATCATGTCCAAAAAGTTCAATCAGTGCCCTTTTTATATTGTGCGTTAATTTTTCAATAATAGTGCAAAAATTTTAGTTCATATTGTTAGTCATAAAAAATATAAATATGCTACGCAATGTAAATTTCTAACAAACAAAAAAATCGATATATGCAATTTTCTATTAATGGGGTGTTTAACACATCAATATTTTTTTCACACTTACTGCCTGCCAAAATGGCGCTCTTAAATTTTGGCGCGCCGGAAGAAGTTTGGTTTTCTCGCCCCTAAAGCGGGCCTCGGCAGAACGCCATATAATTGTGTGAGATATTACAGAGAGGTTAATTGGGTCACACACAACAATCAAAAATCGTTGAAAATGTTTTGGAGGTGTTAGGAAACTGGATATTTGGGTCCCACATGAATCGAAAGAGTTCCATTTAACATAATTATTTGTGATAAGCATCTTAAACACCACTACAACGATCGTTTTTTAAAACAAATCAACACTGGTGATGAAAACAAAGTTGTCTACAATAGCATTAATAGAAAACGAGGTGAACCAGCACAAGCCAAATAAAATTTTGAATTGTATCAGAAAAAGATTATACGCTCAGTTTGGTGGGTTTATACATGTTGTGTATTTTGAGCTGCTTTCAAGGAACAAAACGATCAATTCAAAGACTTACTGTCAACACCTGATGGAATTGAAAAAAAAGCAAGCAAAGATTAACGGTTAGAATTGGCTACTCGTAAAGACATTATGTTCCACCATGATAACGCTCGACATTGCACATTTTAAGTAACTTATCAAAAATTATTGGAATTTGGGTACGAACTCATGTTATATCCACCATATAGCTCTAACCTTGCACTATCAGATTACCATTTATTTCAATTTATACAAAAATCTTTACGTGATAGGTACTTTACTAAGGACGACGACCTGAAATCGTACTTGGTTCAGTTTTTCGGTGATAAAGACAGGTTGTTTTAAAACGTAGAATCATGAAATGCCCAAAAAGCTGGCAAAATAGTACAATTGAAGATGATTAAAATCCATTTTTTGTATAAAAAAAAATTCGGTTTTGTTTAAAACTAAAAAACCGAAGTTACTTTCTTGCCAACTCGATAAATAAGAACGCACTGGTTTAGAAACGCTGTTATGATGCAAAGAGAAAGTGCTCAAAAGCTTAGTGATTATTAAACTATCTTAAAATATTTTTCAATGCATAAAATTGTGGCCTACTAATTTGTATCCTTCTGAATAAGTAAATGAACAAATCATCAAAATAGCTAGCACAGAATGTCTTTAATAATAAAATTAATAATTTTTTGAATACTTTCAAAATTTTATATGCTGAAGTTAGTTAGTTCTGAAAAATCGTCCGTTATAATACAATGTCCTTCAGTTAAAATTTTATCAATATTTTTTATTCGTTTTTTTAGGAAAAAATGTCTGATATTGATATTTAAATAGAGTAATTTATTCAAAATAACCTGCTTGAATATATCTTTTAAAAACGTTAGTAAATCTGAAAAATGTATATCATAAAAAAATGTAAATCACAAAATTTTTAATGTAAGCTAAATAGCATGATATCTAATACTGTATAGGTATTTCTTTGAGCAAGTTATTTTTTATAAATAGACGTAGACACGATTTGTATCTGTAGTCTGATTTTATTGTAAACCGTAGCACAAATATATAAAACCAAATCAAAACAATTGCATAACAAATACGCATACTATTTGTTAAAAATCTCGATAACGTTTGGAAGCTAATAATACTGTCGTGTTATCAAAAAGTCAATAATACAGAAGGTAAAAATCATTTATAGAATTATTTACTTCTATAACAACCATCTATAATTAGTAAACCTTGAACAAGGAAATCTGGCAAACCACCTAGAGGTCTGGATTTCCAATGATCGTTTCAGACTGCAAAAAATTTAACAATTTGTGGAAAATAAAAAAGTGAAATTATGTGAACTATTCTACATATTTACTACATATGAATTGATTGTACGAAAACTATCAACGAGTGGTGTACTCTAACCTTTAAAGGTTAATATGGTTTTTTTGCTACTAATTGGCATTATTTTAGAAATATAAAACGTAAAAAAGGCTTTAAAACAATATTAACTTTGACGTACAAAAAGTTTTTACCCCTGTTCTACTTTAAGTTTGTCTTTATAAATCGTTAGTTAATCTTTTTATACATAGCTTACAAAATACATATTTTTCATTTTAGATGCCTGATAGATGGTTTGTGCCTGAGTGCAACTCTTATTAAGACTGCGCTCGGAAAGAAAATAATAATCCGCTCATCTCCAGATTTAAAATCTTCAGATAAACAAATATTTGAAAAGTCATTGTTGGCGCCGAATAAATCGAATCACTACGCAGCATTGCCAGATTTAATAGCACGGTTTGTTAGGTATAGGTGGTTGTGCTTTTTCTGTCCGTTTGAAACGTTTTCAATAATAATCTGCGGACTTGAATGTTGTCAATTAAATGCCAAAATTTACTGAAATAAATAATTTCATAGATAGCTTGTTAATTTCATGGCAACAAAAAATGTTTTATCATGCTATATTAATTGCATTACACTTGACCGTAAAAAATAAATTATGTTGTAAATATATGTAATTTTATAAATGTGCAAAGTTTGACTGATTTTATTAAAAACTGGTTTTAAAACACAACACGAAATAAATTTAAGTGGTTTCTTCCTTGGATACCTAAGCTTTAAGAATATTTGCATCACTTACAATATTTGAAGATTTCATCTGCGTTTTACCGTTTCAATAGATAATCAACCACAATGAGCATACTAAAAATAACATTAACAGTCAGTTTGGCTAGAAGAATTCTTGCTAAAATTTTATAATTATTTTTGTTATATTAATAATCCCAATATATATGAATTATATTCACTACGTTTCAAAAGAAAAATTCTTTAAGAGCAATGAACTGTGGACATGATTGATTATGACGCTAACATTAACTCTAAATGCATTAAATGTGTCTTGAACTACTTGAAATCTACATAAAAGTAAATCTCTATAGAAAATTTTATACTATGATTAAAATTAATTTAAAATGTATTGTAAACTGATGCTACCTTGTACAGATTTTGAAATGTATTTTGAAATATTTTCGATGTACAGAGGCAAATAATAATTTAATGTAATGGAACACTTAGATTCCATAATACATTTATCAAGAAAAATATATAAGACAATTAAATTAATTTTTTTTACTCTTTTCTGTTTCAGCAAGCACCCGGAGAAGAAGCCAGAGTTTTGTGCTAATACTTAGAATAAGGTCACATTGAGATTTTCTTGTCACGTAAAAACTTGATGGACGCACTTATCATACTGCGGCTTCATTTAAATGTATAATTCATCTATTTTATAGCTACACAGTATATAAATATAGTGCAAGAGAAACTGGAATTCAACAATTTATTTCAATTTAAGTAAAATTTGTTTACTAATTGCCCCCATAGTCCTTCCTCAAGTTCAGTTCTTACACAAGTTAAAGAAATTTTACATATACGCGGAGAAATTATTTTCTCAATTTTTACCATGGATAAACATTATTTTTAATATCGGCGAAGGTAATGGTGGGCTATCTCGGCGGTAACATTTTATTTATTCATAGTAATTTCTGTTTAGATAAACAAAGCGAGATAGAACGCAACAAATAATTCAAAATACCATACTAAATATGCCATGTATAAAAATGACAAAAATGCGTTTAAAATCTTTTTAGTCGTGACCACCTAAACAATCTAATTAGACTTTTGATTGGCATTATAATTATTTTCTTCGAGGGGAAAAATGATATGAAAAGGAAAGGTAGTGCACATGTCAAAGAATTTGAAACAAAAACATTTCATTTTTTTGAGGGTCGCACGGTTCCACCACGGCGTTAAAAGTCTACGCCTATAACCACTGGGCTACTAACCCTTTCCAAATGTTTACTTATTTTTATAGTTAATCGTACTAGTCAGTAAGGCGTTATGTCTTGTCATGAGTAAAGTTCAAGCGAGAAACAAAAATTTTGCACGCAACAATAATTTTTCTATGGTCACATCGTAACTTCTACTGCGGGCATCTTTAATATGAAACCATCTACCATTAAAATTTGTTCCGTTTATTGTTGCATTAGAAAGTACTTTTTATTATGACTAAATATAGCAAAAATTGTTCGTGTACGTCATTTAATTGGGCTCCAACCATTAAAAGTAAATCCCCTAGACATCAATGGCACGATAATGTATTTGAATAATTTTGATTTTTCCAGTCGCTGGATTTGCAGTTTTACACATGCAATGATATCCTGGATGTTGGTCGTTCTCTAAACCTCGAATATAACACATTCGAAGAACAGATATGTATTCTTTCAGAATATGTTGGGAATAATCGTTCGAAAGAACTACTAAAAAAGAATTATCGAAATATATTATCACGCCAGCAAACTTTATGCAAACCCTTTTTTATGACTGTAGTCTAATTAAGTGATGGGCAATATCAATAGGTTTGAAACGTCTTTGCATTATCATTTTTAGTTAAGTACTTCTTATGCTGAGCCATCTTAGAGCATGCAGGGCCTTTTGGGCAAACAGACTTAGGTGCTATTTTAGAAAGCCAAAAAAAAAATGGGAATAAAGAGTAGGTATTTAGTATACATTTATTGATTATTATAGTTAGCTTTAATACAAAACAAACATAAATGAAATGAGTACTGTTTTAAAAATATTTAGGCATCTAATCTGATTTCCGATGTAGGTATGTATATTTTAATTAGAAATTTGAACGGTAATTTTTACTAAAATTAAACAACAAATTTTTTCTTATACACAAGGATGTCGGCATTTTGAAGCCCCCATCAAGTCGAAGGCCTAGGATGCATATGGAAACACCAGAACTGTTTCTATGTTAGTTCAAATAACAAAAAAAAATAGTAAAGGGTTATTCAACTAACCTGATAGGACTTTCAATAGATGTCCTGGGTAACAGTTAAAACTTTTGACAAGTTTTTTGACAGACATTATTACAAGGCATTGTCAAAATATCATGGAAAATTATGTAATGCAGCCACATGTAGAAATATTCAACCTTTATTACCAAAATTCTTGTTCTATAAAAGCTTGCTTTTACGCACTTCGTAGCAAATATGGTCGACATAATCGTTTTACCGACCTAACAATTTGAGTTGTCTGGTTTGGATGCAATACATACACCATGAAATCGTAAAGCACGCACAACCATAAAAATTGATGCTGTTCGCGAAAGTGTGCAAGAAGATTCGAACAGATCCATTTCTTGTAAATCTTGTAAAACTAGTACTTTCCTATAGTCTAACTTGGCGTATTTTGAATCAAGACTTGAATCTGAATGCTTACAATATCCAATTGACGCAAGAACTGAAGCTGACAGATCATCTTAAACGTCGTGAATTTGGTAACTGGGCGCTAGAGCAGTTGGAAATAAATCAACATTTTGAAAATAAAATCATTTTTAATGACGAGGGGTCCATGTGCCATGACGGATACATCAATAAACAAAACTGTCGTATTTGGGCTAATGATAATCTTTACGTTATTCACGAGCTGCTTCCAAAGATAATTCTTGTTTAGTGCGGTATTTGGGCCGGTGGCATTTTTGGAGCGCATTTTTTGAGAAAACTGTGAATAGAGAGTGCTGTCTCAAAATGATAACCAATTTTCGCTGGTTCCAATTGACTAAAATGGGTTAAAAAAATTTTTGGTTTTAACAAGACGAGGCAGCTTGCCTCGCACCAAATAAAACCATAAACTTGCTGAAGCAAAAAATTAATGGGCACCTAATGTCTTGGCGTACTAAAATCTATTGGCCCCCGAATTTCTTGCAATTTAACGCTGCTATATTTTTTTTTGTAGGGTTATCTCAAAGATAAAGTGTATAGCAATAATCTGACAACTATTAAGAAGCTAATAGTTAACACCACTAGCAAAATAAATAAAATAGAACCACAATTTGTGCACCGTGTTATTAAAAATTGGATCAAATGAATGAAATCGGTTAAATGGATATTAAATTTTACGTATAATGGCATTAGATAGCCTTCAAAATAAGAATATTAAATCTAAAAAATCTACTATATACTATATACCCATTTAAATCCTATCAAGTTAGTTGGATTACCGTTTACATAATCTAGAAATTACAATTTAGAATTTTGTCAAATTGCAATGCTTTGTTGCCAGACTCACCCCAGTTACAGTACATAATGCTAATTAAAAATTTTTATAAAACAATCTTTAAATGAAAATGTAAAAAAGACCCTACATTTGTCGTTCCACAGCAACTATCATTATCATCTGGGAACTGTCAATCTGAAAATTCGTTTTAAGCACTTCTTCATTCCCGAGTTTTCGCTGCCAAGTTCCTTGCGTTTTATTATTTTGTTTAATCAAAATTATGTAGGTATTTGTTTGTACCCGATTATATTAAAGACATAGTTAAAGACAAGTTTTAAATAAGTATTTATTTTGTTTAGATAGGTAGGTACTTTTTATTCTAACCTAAAACGTGAAACTTATTTCATATTGATCTTCAAATTTTCTTATTGTAAGGCTATTAATCTACCAGTTTCAAAATACAACCTTGGTATTGCACACTTTACCTAGTGAAGCAACACACCTTCAGACTACTGGAGGCGTCATCAACTACGTCAATAGTTCTATAATTCCGGTACTAAAATTTATATTTATACGATGTTCAACAAGTAAATACCATCTTCGTCAATACTTTCTTTTTACTATTATTAATTTAATTATTTTGCATATTTAATTTAAAAAAAACAACTTAAATATTAAAACTTAAAATTTTAAATGTAAAATTATTTTTGATTTTTTTTTCATAATAATTAAATTTTAGGTTTTAAAATTTGGTTAAAACAAATAAATGTAAAAGCTTTTATTATTGATTATTTAGAGCATTACCAGCGGTGTGTACTAGGTCATCAGAAAAATTATGCATAGCGTACTAAAAGCAAATAATTCTAAAAATCTATGATGTGTAATAAAACAGGTAGTAATTATTTTTTTTCAATACATAAACGTCACGGTTCAAACGAAGATTCAAGGAATTTTTCTATAACCTTGTTATTTAAACTTCAAATTATCTAATAAATAAATAGGATATGCTTATTCAGGCTTACCTTTACGAGTAATCCATATAAAAATGAAAAAAGTTGTATACAAAGTTTTGAAGATCATTGTTTTTTTTTGTTTTCGTAAACCAACAAACACAAAATTTTAATTATTGCAATTTCTAATCACTTTCTCTGATAAAAACTAAAATAAATTATTGTTCACATTTAGGGCAATTTTCCCTCTTACAATTTAAATTCAGGTTAGCAGTCCGCTTTGGCATTGAAATTTCCGTATCCATTTTACAAGTCACTTAACAAACATAACTGTATAACGTATGTTTTCAGTAAATATTAAGATGTTGTACAAGAGAAATTTATGAGCACCGTTGCAGTTATCATTGCGGGTAATTCACATTTCGTTATTCACCCGTTTTCTAACATTTTGATTATTTTAATTTACCATTCACTGCGCCACACTCGCTACAGCGCTATGGCGAATCAACTAAACCCACCGCTTGGGAGTAGAACAGGTAGGTGCTTCTTTTAGAAAGTAACCGGTGTAGCACCATTGGTTGTCTATTCTTGTTGTATACACTCGTAGAAGTCAAATGGTAATTAACGGTTTATCTGCTTGTTTAAAACATTCTTTAAATTTTTAGATTTAAAAACCATAAAAGAGCCAATAAATTGATGGACTACTTCTTACATTAATCTTGAGAAGTAACTATCGATAATTGTGAATTATTTAATATAATACCATTTGAATGTTATTCGGAATTTTTATTTCGTTTGAAAAGAAAATCGCAACAATTGTAAGATTACTTTTTTATTTCGTTTAAAGTTTAGTAAATTTAATAACTAGCAAGGCCCGCTATGCGGTCCGTGCTAGACAAAATCGCTTTGCGATTTTGTGTTGGGATACGCGCGGTTACACTGGATGCGTACTTAAAACGCTGCGCGTTTAGTGCCTTCGGCGTCTAGCATGGCCTTTGATTTCGTGAAACAATCAACGCTCTTTAGTTTAGTTCAAGAATGCTCGAAATCGGTTCATAAATAACAAAGATACAGCCAAAAAACGTTTCGACCGGTTAGAATCAAATGGATGCTAAACAACGCAAAATGTAAAAAAAAAGATTGACGTAGGTTGAAAAATGACAAACTTGCCCAAACTGACTCTTTCGACTGTTCGGATCGGGAATACAAATTTCAAAAATTGAAAAAAAAATGGATGATAGGTCGAATTGGATAAAATTACTTAATTGCAACGCAACGCCAAATATGTAAACCATTGTCTAAATCGGTTGAAAAATATATAAGTTAACCCAACTACCATTATAAACTAAAAAAAAATTAAATCCGTAGCCCGATGCAGTCGACAGATAATTATTAATTTTAAACCGTTTGCATCCAGTGTGCTATGATTAATTTACAAAGTGTACAGGTACAGTCCAAAACATCCAATAAACTAAAAAAATCTAAAGGTTAATTAAGCTGACACGTATAACATTGATAACAAAATAACTAAATTAGTAAAAAGCATCCAACTACTTTTTGTTACTACTTTTACCATTACGGTATCAACCAAAAGTTCATGTTGTATGAGGAACCTTTACAGAAATCACCCTTTAATAAAATTGTTTTTTTAATAAAAGTTTTTTATATACTTTTATCTTACTACTACCTAAAACTTCATATTTCAGTGAACTTTTGCTTTTTCTGAATAGGTTTTTGCGATTTATTACGATTCTACGAATTTCATATAAAATTGTATTGACTCTCTTAAACTAAAAATGATTTCATTTTCTTATTATACCGGGTGTTTTACTTAAAGTGCCACGAGCTTATAATTCCAAACGTAATAAAAATCTTGAAAAGAGTACAAATATAAAAATTTCCTTAATTTATACAATCTCTGTACAGGCATAAATATAAATGTTGTGCTACCTCGGGTTTAACGGGCAACAGTGTTAATTTCCTTATCTTAAATAGAAAGGTATAATTTTTTTAAATAATTGGATACAATCCGTCGAGGGCTTTCTAAAAATATATAACAAGTTACCATTTGATCAATAAATAATTTCAAATTTTTATTTCTATTTTGAATTTTAGTTTTTCAGTTGTGCCACGAACTTATAAATCCTAAAATAATAAACATTTTTAAAAAAATACAAGTATAAAAGTTTTTTTAATTTATTATGTACTTTGTTTTGAAATTTTGATTATTTTAGAATTTATAAGCTTGTGGCACAACTCAAAAATTACAATTCAAAATAAAAGAAAGCTCATGACATTTTACTAAAATCGATGAACCTAAAAGAAAACCAGGTAGACCAAAAAATACATGGAATAGGTCTTCTCTGAAGATTCAATGGGATTATAACATACCTCCGGAAATGGTTTATAATAGAAGAGAAAACTCTTTAAGAACACGCCTACTTCGATAAGAGAGCAGTTGGAACAATTGCATTAAGGGCGAAGATAAAGAGAAAGAAAAAATGACATTTTACTGAAAACCGCCCAAAATTTAAAAAAAATGTTTTTTTTTAAATTATTTATTGATTAAATGGTAATTTGTTATACATTTTTGGAAAGCCCTTGACAAGCTTTATCTAATTATGTACAAAATTATTACTTTTCTATACAATAGTTGTATTTATACATGTACTTATTTTGAAAATTTGATTATCTTAGGAGTTATAAGCTCCTGGCACTTTGAATGAAACACCCGGTATATACCGTATGGTGCTTCGTTTACAACGCTCCATTGACAAAATATTGTTCTAAACATCGAATAAAAAATTGTCACTTTTCAGCCGTTAATATTAATTCTAAGTGGATGCTAAGTGATTTTAAAATTTTCCCATTCATTTAAATCTACAATTATTTTTTAATTATCTCTATCTGATGTATTTTATGTAATCGTCTTGTTCTTTACAAAAAATTATAGAAAAAACATTGATCTTTAAAAGTGCTTTTAGTTGGATCTATATAGCTTGAACGGTCCCTCCCCTAAAAAATCCTGCACTTTTGTCATAGACGGTTATACTTACAACAAAAATGTAAATGACAATTTTCTACAAAAAAGGTCTGCCGAGTTTAAGCTATAAAGCCATATAGTTTATTAAATAACTAGATTCAAATGTTTAAAAACTTAAAATATATTTACATTAAGGAGTACTTATTAAAAATTCCATAATCAATTTTCAAATATTTATTTATTTATCAGTTTTACAGCGTCGACTAGTAGCAAATTTATTTTTTTTTTAAATTGTAATTTACGTTTTTGCTGTAAGCCTAGTTCTTTATAAAATAAATAAATGCTAAAATCTATAAAAAAAAATTTTTAGGGATAAGACGTTCTAAGTTACATAAATCCAACTGTAGGCCCTTTTATAGATTGATACTTTCTCTACATTTTGCTTTAAAGTACAAGACGATTGCATAAAATAGAGCAGAGGTATAAATAATTAAAATAACTGACACTGGTCGTGTTAGAGAAGTTTTACTGTAGTACGTTTTAACATAATGACTAATTGCCTTAATTGCTTTAAAAAAACATTGCAATTGTAACAACGTAAAAGGTTAAAAAAAAAAACACACGAATGTTTAGTCGATAGGTTTTTCTCCTTTTGACTTTTCGATTTAATCAGTGCTGAATTCTAATTCTACAACACAAGCGCTACTTACTATTGGAAAATTAAGCTCGTTGCGCATTTTGTTGTATAATAAATGGTTTTAAATTAAACTCAATTAGATATTTTGATTTAATGATTGAACAAGGTGGTTTTATTAAAAATTATACAGAATGTCAGACGTATACGAACTGAAACTTAAGCGAGTGATACTTGACACCAATCTAAATAATAAAAAAAATAGAAAAAACGCATTTTAATTTTCCAGTAAATGGTAATACAGCATCGTCTTCATATGCTTTCAAAGAACACTGAGGTCATTTAGTACGTGCTTCATTGCTAATTGGCATATTTGATATCCGAATTCTACGGTTTTTTGGCTTTAAAAAAATTTACATATGGCTTTAATGGGCATTATTATAACAGACTTGAACAAAATTTTTGAAATATTTTAAATAATAAGGTATTTATTACACATTTGAAAATTGAAGTTTACAATACCATAACTCAAAAATATTACACATAAGGCCACTTGACTTGTGGTATGTTTTCGTTTAGTAATGGATTAAGTTCTAGTACTTATTTGTCCGACACCCGGTATTCTTATAATAACGCACATTTGGTGGAAAAACTAAGTTTTTTCACATTTTATATTAATAAAAAATTTGTAATTAAAAGATATAGAGGTCGTCCATTCCAACACTTCTAGTTTTGAATATTTGAAGTACGTTTTTTATTTAAAACAACATTCATTGTATTGAGATTTTAAGATGCTTTTAGTTTGATTGATAATAGTTTAACTTCAGAAGCTATAATTAGAAGGTTACTTATTTGGTTTTCTTATATCTTACAATAAACGTATACAGGGTATCACAGTAGATGCAACTTTATTAAGTCACTTGTGAAAGGTTAGTATAGATAAAGTTGAGAAGGAAATAAACCAGCATCCAAACGACCTCCAGGACGACCACCGTAAGAGATGGAAGGAAAGCTGGACTTCAATATCGCAAGAACGAGAACATGAGGACGCGGATTGAGAAGGGTTTAACAAGCTATAAGCTTTCGTAAAGAAGAAGAAGAAGAAATTATAGATTTATTTATTTAAAAAATTGTTTTGATATACAGTCAAACCTGGATAAGTGAGAACTGTATAAGCGAGAAACCTCTATAAGTGAGAGTAATTGTCAAGTCCCGTCATTTTAACCCTCCAAAATCTCTATAAGTGAGAAACAGAAACCTCTATAAGAGAGAGTCGTTTTTCCCTTGTGGACCTCTATAACTGAGACTGCTGCTTGCCTGTACCTCTATAAGAGACAGTCAAGCGAATATTTAACATCTGCTATTTATGACCCATTCTTAAATTTCTTGGAACTAAATGTTCGGACCCCCAAATATCTATTCACTAAATGTGTCAAAAAGACTTCATTTAATTAACGTCAATCATCCATTATACTTTCTGTCTACAATTCTTTCACTCTATTCAAACACCTTAATTTATTTTATCTATAGATATCCCTTAATAGCTATTCAGAAAATTTTTAATTTTCTAAATTGCCAACTTGTGTCAACTGTCGTCTTACTTATTTTTATAAAATAACTTTTTTCAAACAGTGGAACACTCCCAAACTAAAAAAGAGAATCGTATAAGAAGGCTGCAAAATTTGTTAAGAATAAGTTAAACCCTAACATTGTTTTTGTATCGTGCATGTGTACCGTCTTATTTGTCTAACTTACTACAGTTGATAAGTGTCATTTGCGAATATAGATTCGCCGTGTACTCAAAATGTCAAAACGAAAAACCAAAATATTGTCGTTAAGTGATAAACTAAAAATAGTGAATGCGGTCGACAACCCCATTTTTTTATAAGCATTTATGTAGATATATATATCAAATTCTAATGAACAAAACTTATACAATTACAAACAAATTTATCACTCCATATGCACATACATATTTGTTATATTTTTTAAACTTCTATAAGAGCGAAATGTCATTCCTGTACCTGTATAAGCGAGAAACCTGGTTTAGTGAAACACATCTACAAGCGAGAACCAGATTGCGGTCCCTTAAACTCTTGCTTATCCAGGTTTGACTGTATAGCATGAAATAGTAATTTAAAGAACCGAAGTAACTCGTCGAGATTTTTGGCCTTCTTGGCGCCACCCTAAGTCACGTCTGCCATGTCATAAGAGCGTACTGCGGGTATTTAAAAAAAAACTAAATTTGCAAAACTAATAACATTACGTTTAAAATGCAATAAAATTAATGTGAAAACAAAACTTTTCCTTTGAAAATTCTGTGATTATAATATGTACAAACAACAAAAAAAATAAACGTCACCCCAGTAGCTTATAGTAATTGCATTAGATCAACAGACAAGATCTGGGGCTACATGGTTAGAGTGAAATCCAATGTTAGGATTGTGACAGTTTTCTCTTTCGTTAAAAAAGGTCTAAACCTTGTTACGCATCAGGTAGATTTTGCTTGATAGATTTTTTTCAGTTAGAAGTATTAGACTAATTCATTTTAGAATAGGTAATAAATTGTAAATTTTTAAATTCATAAGAAGAGATTTGTTTCGGTTTCATGGCAGAACTCAAATAAAATATACACATAAATATAACATACTAGGGTAAACTGTATAGTATACGATCCGCGTTTTTATTGCGCTCGCCTTCGACTCGGGAGGCAATATCCCGCGGGTCGGAATGTCATACTTTCTTCCCTAGATGAGTAATATGCTATTTAATAATTACTTGTTTTTAATAGGCAAATTAATCAATAGGTCTTTTACTGGACTATTCCTCGGTCAATATTTGTATGAAAAGTTCATTTACTGAACTCCTCATTTTATACTTACAATTAGTTAATTATACAAGGTTTATGACCAAATTCCGATATTGTTTTCATTTTTTTATATCAAAATACTTCTCCATGCAACAAATTGGTCTTTACAAGACATTATAATTTATAGCTATAATAATTAAATTTATATTGCAGTTTGTACAATTTAAATGCAATGATAAAGATTTGAAGAACGCAATTAAAAAAGAAACTTTAATAAAAAAACTAGACGAAGATACTTCTAAGCATAGTGTTTAAAATAAATACAATATTTTATAACTTATTTGTTTTTAATAGGGTGAATCATTCAATCAGTCATTCACTAGGCTATACTCTAGTCATTATTATGATAAAAAGGTTATTTACTGGACTTCTCATTTTCTGGTCTTTATAGTTAATTTTACAAAGTCTATGACCAAATTACAATAATGTTTTTATTAATTCATAAGCAAAAATAGTAAATTATATTTTGGACGTAAACCAATACAAAACTTTATTCCATTTCAACCTGTAACAGAGTTAATAGGTTTGTTCCTGCAGCAATTGGAAACGGGTTGAAAACGTTTAAGCAAACTAGAAGTTAATCACAAGTTGGCAATTTGTTCTCTGATAGAACACAAAACTGAAGATGTAAAAAATAACCGAAAGGTTTCTACAAAATTTAATTTATTTAAAATTCATATATCCATATATTACGTATATTACCTATTATTACAGTATTGCAGTATTATATACAATGCTACAGTATTACCAAATATATGTTTCTTTTAAATAATTTTTGAAAACATAGTAAACCCGATACAACATTTTAATATTAGGATTTTTGATTCTGAACTGAACGAAGAATGCTTCTGCATGTAGTTTTTGCGCCTTGTATATGTATACTAAATTCTTTCTATTCTAATATAACAATATTTTTTAATAATATGTAGCAAAATTGTTTTACAAAAAAAAAAAATCTGATAAAATCAATCCTAAAAAAATCTTATGGTTATTTCTTAAAGTAGATGTAATTTCTACTACAGGAAAGTTTCAAATGCTGACATTAAAATCCTTTTACCTGTGACACCCAGGTTGTTCACATAATAAAAGACTTATATATAATTTTGTTTTCTTATGTCTTTGAGATATTGTCTGTTTCAAAATATAGGATTTACAGCACCTATTACATGCCTTCCTTTGATAATTTTACTTTTGTCTTTATTTCTATTCTTTCGGGTTTGATTATTTTTGCTCCTAGATATTCATAATACGATGGTGTTGTATGACCATCGTTTAATACTAGATCTTCTGAAGGTCCTCCTATGCATAGTTAGATAGTTTCAATAAAGTTAACTCTTAAGCTCCATTTATTGTATTTTACTATTATTTTTAGACTTATGTTATGATTTATAAGTGTAGAGATGACTTCTTTTTTTAAAGCGAAGTTTAGTATTAATTTTGTTAGTGCTGCGCGGGTGCGATACAGTTCTTGTAGTATAGCATAAAAATAACTAATAATACTTAAATTATACATTTTGCTTTGTACGTAAAATGTTTTTTTTTTCTAATTGATCGTTACATTAAAAGATTTTAGAGCTTTAGAAATAATGTTACCGGTTCGCTTAAACAGAAGATTGAATTAATATTAAAAATTAAAATATTAAATATTAAAAAACATTTTCTTACGGTGTTTTTTATATATTTATATTAAGTTAGTATTTAACGCATTTAGAAAATACAAATTAACTAATTCAAAACTAATCCCATGTTTCTTTACGATTACATTGCGCCATCTATACACATAAAGCTACATTACGTCTTTCAAATATTAAAGCATGTACAGAAACCTGATTTTAATGGATACTTTTGATGTTTACCAATAGAGTGTATTCATACAACAACAAATACGAATCATATACTAACAATAAATTCCTATAAATAAAAAAAAATTAAGTACCTAATAAAATATTTAAAAACTAATCAAAATATACTGTTCAGATTTTATTTGTGTAAATAAACAAGTTGACTATTTTTCTTCCATTATATAATTTATATATTTGAATATGTATTATTTTATTAAATTAACAAAAATTTACATAGTTGTTAAAAATCATCATTAATTTACTCAAAATTTTGTCTCGACTAAGGTTTAGTAGTAGTGGCGCCAACAAGGGTCTCTTTCTATTTTATTCAATTTATTGAAAATGTAATAAACAATTTAAAAAGAGACACAACTTTATTTATTGTTTAAAAGTGCAATTTCTTGTTGAGTTTATTAATAAAATAGAATTTTTGTATAACTAATTTGATATGTGTTTTATTTTTTATATCTTTTATTGTAACTTGGATGATACATATAGACTACATTTCAACCCTCCGTTAGCGTCCATGATGGTTGTGCATGTATTAAAGCTCTTATTCGTATATTGTTTTGTTAGATCATCTTCATGGAAGTTTTATTAAACCTGGATATACAGTAATCTGAATTTTTCTTGTAGAAATTCTTCCGTCAGTTTAGACGTCCTTCATTGTTAGTAGAATCAATTAATCAATTATTTACCAACTAAGTACGTACCAATGTAGTGTTATTGAAATGAAATTTATAAATTAACTGAAAAGATAATATTTTCTTAGTACTTTATTAATGACTTAATATATGTAATTGTAATCACTTTCTACATTACCATTATGTATGTGGGGGTCGCACTTGGCGCCTAATGCAATATTATTAACTCTTTCACAAATAAAGAATGAGACAACAATTTACCTTCAGAATAATAAAAAAGTTCTTTCAATAAAACTGTGCAGGAAATCATTTTCCATATTTTACTGTAAATTATTGTTACTTAGTATTTCGGTGAAAACCTACATATATTCTTTTAAATAATTATTCATATTTGGTAAAATCGTTTTGGATTATAATTTTTTCCCTTATATTATTTTTACGGATGATTAAAATACATTAATACTTTTATTTATTTATTTGAATAAATATACCACTCCTTTTCATAAAACATATGTATATAAAAAGGGGGAATTGAAGCAATTGCATTTATGTTGAATTGCTATATCCGAATGGCCTTCAATTTTCGGTAATCTAAGGTTACTCTCCGACAAGCTGTCTACCAAAATCACCTGCTACCGAAATAAAAAACTATTAACTGTCTGGTGTTTTCCTTTATATAATTACCAAAATACAAAACACGTCCTCATTGGTGCTATTTAATTGGTTTTATTTTTGGTTAGAGCAAATGAAACAAATATAACTTATTTACCTAAGCAATGCTCGGTTGTTTTGAAAATACGTTATATAATTAAATTATATTTAGATAATTATTTTTATTTTTGTACATACAAATTGATAATGCTTATACTAAAAATACTTCAGTTTTTTGTTCTATTATAATAAGAAGAACCCACTCTAAGGTATTAAAAGTATTCACAAAAACTATGATTGATTAAAAAAAATATACCTGCCACAATTTCTAATTTGTTTTCTTAGAAGTACTATAAAAACTCGTAGATGCTATAGTATTTGTTAAATACCATATATGTACCTATGGGTACATATTTACGAGATGCTAACCACAAGGTGAAATGATATTCAAGTACCTACGTATAATTTTATGAAAATTTGTTAACTATTCATAAATTGCAAAATTATATCTACTATAATAAATCCACTAAATTTTGTTAAAAAGTACTGCCCATTTATAAGAATAGTGTGTATAATACGAAGATGTTTAAAGTTTTAAAAGTTATTTACAATATGTCTCTGATTTAATCAAATTTATTTAATTGTTTTTTAAGAAAAATGTCAATGAACAAGTAAATTTGACCACAGCTTTGAAGATGATTTTTACAGTTACTTATCCATGAAGTCATTTATTTTTCCACTTTATAAATCTTGGCGTTTAATTTTATAGGCATCTTTTTGTCACACAACACACGAGAGACTGATCTCCACTTCATCCAACCATATTAACAAGATGTTTTACATCCGAGTCAGCTGTTCCTTTATCATTTATAATAGACCCTAAGTATTTAAACTCATGGGTCACTGATAGTGGTTTACCTTCTAAGAATATTCTACGTGCTGGACCAATTTGTTTACAGAAGTTTACGTACATATAGGTATTCAGTCTTGGATCTGCTTATTCTTAAACCATTGTTTTTAAGGTTTCTCTTTAACTTTCTAGCACTTCTTCCAGTTCCATCCAGTTGTCTACAACCAATACAAGATCGTCTTCATATAAGATACTCCGAGGAAGCTTTTTTATTAAATCATTTGTCCAGTAATTAATTACCATGTTGAAAAGTAAAGACTAGTGATGAGCAAAACAAGAACAAGACCAAGTCTTGCTAGCATATAGACAATCTTGGCCTTGGTCTTGTAAAAATGCAAGAACAAGACCAAGACTGCAAGAACAAGACCAATTTTACTCATCGCTAGTAGAGACACAAAACAGACCCTTACTGTACTTCGACATTAACTTGGAAACCACTAGATGTACCAGCGCCGTTCTTGATTTTTGTCTGGGTTTGATTATATGTTTCTACAATAGTTTTTACTAATCCTTCAGGAAAAGCTTGACCTTTCAGAGGATTCCAGATCAACTGGCGAGGAACGCGGTCAACTTTTCAGATTCTACGTTAAATTTTAATATCACTTTATGTAGAATACTAAAATGTATATCTAAAATGTATATTTTTCGAGATATTATTTTTTTTTAATAAATAATTGACTGGTGCAAAGCCTTATATTGAAAATTCTATATCAACATCTTCAACACCAAATAAAAAATATTTAGTCGGGTTAATGAGTAGGAACGTCAAGTTTATTGGTGACATGTCTAAAACTCATTTATTGTAAACAGGGTTCGTAAAAAAGTTATACACAACGCTGTTTCTAATTTGTTTTTTTTATACAAGGTTTTATACGATTTTAAAGGATATGCTGTAATAGAACTTATATTTATGTAAGTACAGTCAACTCGCGTTATAACGAATTTCAAGGGACCCACGAAAAAGTTCGTTATATCGAAATTTCTTATTATAAAAGCATAAATTAACAAATTTTTACTTTGTTTAGAGATATAGAATTAATCAATCCAAAACACCACAAATTCGTTGTCGTTTATTAAAATAACCAATATAACGCAGAAATGTAAAAAAAAAATAATAAAACAATAGAAAACAACAATAAAAAAAAAACAATAGAAATAATACAAATAGAAACACGTATAATCTAAAAAAACTCCGTAATTTTAGTTTGTATGCAGGTGACTGTACGTCTCCGTTCAATTGCGTTCTCCAGATTTAAGATACTTGAGAATACACTGTCGTCAAGGTCATGGCTTTGCAAGTAATTGATAATTGATAGTGTTAAGTTTGCATTTCTTTAAGATAAAAAAATCAAAAATTGTGTAGAAACACATTATGTAAATTATATAACATACCTACAGTACTTACTTTTTTAACAAAAATTATTAGACTTTGGTCAAAAAAACTTCGTTATATCGAGGGGACCAAAACCCATTAAAATTTTCGTTATAAAGCGAGATTTTCAAGGGACCGGCGGTTTCTTTCTTTATATCGAGATTTTCGTTATATCGAACTTCGTTATAACGCGAGTTGACTGTATATGCAAATTCAGACAAAGTAATATTTCATTGAAAAGAGAAGAAGTTTGTATTAAACCAAGTTCAAGGTTTGTCACATTTATTTAGAATTCAGAACAAGTTAGTTTCCTTTCCATTACATTGGAATAAATTATTTATTAACTAATTTTCTACATACTTTACTTATGTGTTAATAAATTTTACAGTCGCAAATAGAGTAACGTAGTTACCGCTAATATTCGAAATACGTTGTTAAGACTAAAAACTACTTAAGCATTTTAAGAAGTATGAATAATTATTGAAGACTTTGATTAATATCGATATTAATCAAACATATTGTGAATTATGCGCAATTACTAAAATGTTTAGTAATTATTCATATTACCTATAAATTCAAAGAAATATTGATAATAACTGAGATTAAAATAAGTATTAGGCATATTAACTAAATGTCTTTATACACAAAGTTTTTTGTTCACATATCGAAATAATATTCTATCTTATCTACAATTAGAAGTCAAGGTTACACGGTGTGCAATTTTACAAACCACTGTAAGAATAACACTTGCCGTTGTTAAAGATAATAGTCTGTGTAACACTAAATGCCATTAAAGCCCTTTTTATTTTAAAATATAATAAGTTTTTTGCCTTGACTTTGTTTAGTTTGAAATTGCGATTTATCTAAATATCAAAATTATTTTTAATACTAATAAAACTCTTGTTACAAGTTTTGAATCTCAAGTTTTTAAAACTATTTTTTATTTATCTTTTTTATTCATAATGTTTTATCCGAAATTACTTATGTAGGTACTATGTAGAATACATTATTGGGCCAATAACCATATATATGTCGCAGTGAGATGATAAAAATAGAGATTTGATCAAATCCCTAAGGTATATGATCAATTCACGGAAGATGTTAAAATTACAACTCTGTTGGGTGATTTCCCTAAAAAAGTAAGTGATTTGATCAAATCTCTTAACAGTTCTAGTGAAAAGATGAAATAAACAAGTCAGAACTCGCAGGCTCTATTATGCTTGTTACCACTCCCATTTATTTCAAAAAATTACAAATGGCTATTAAACTACCAAGACCACGCGACGAAATTCAGCTTTCTTCGACCGTTGACTACAAGAAGAGCTGCCGAAGTAGCAATAGGGCTATTAAAAATATTTTTGGAAGTAGGTTGTCCTCATATACTACAAAGCGACAACGGCCGTGAGTTTACGGCTGCTGTGATACAAGAATTAACAAGCCTGTGGCCAACGTGCAAAATTGTAAATGGTAAGCCTAGACATACAACTAGCCAGGGATCTGTCAAGCGATCAAATCAAGATATTGAAGCCATGTTACCAATGACACAAAAAATTGGACTATAGGTTGTTTGCTTTGTTCAATTCCAAAAGAATTCCTTTTTATTGAACTTTTAAACGATCATTTTACAAAGCGTTATTTGGAACAGAACCAAAAACAGGACTCCAATCTAGTCATATTTCGAAAAAGTTGCTTGAAAAACTTGTTACTGAAGAGGATTTGAATCTACTTCTTACTCAGCAGGACCATACAATTATTTTAACGACACAAAAATTACCAGCAGCTTCCTTAGAAAACAAAATCAACACTTCAACTTCAAAAGATCCACCAGCATCTGAATTAATTGATTACAATGCTTCAACGTCTAATGATCTATTAATAGTTAAATCAACCAACAATAACACTTTAATGTCACACGATCTACCGGCAGCTCTTCTTGTAGTCAACGGTCGAAGAAAGCTGAATTTCGTCGCGTGGTCTTGGTAGTTTAATAACCATTTGTAATTTTTTGAAATAAATGAGAGTGGTAACAAGCAAAACAGAGCTTGGGAGTTCTGACTTGTTTATTTCATCTTTTCACTAGAACAGTTAAGAGATTTGATCAAATCACTTACTTTCTTCAGGGAAATCACCCAACAAGGTTGTTATTTTAACATCTTCCGTGAATTGATTATATATCTTAGGGATTTGATCAAATCTTTATTTTTTACATCTCACTGCGACATATATACAAAGCTACCCCGCGTAAAATGCTGCAAGCCCACAGCATTCCCACGGCAGATACGCAGGTATTCGATAAGTCCACAGCGCACCCACAGCACGCACGCACGATAAATTCGGTAAAATAAAAATTGATTTTTTTTGAAAAAAGTGGTTTGTGTGTGCTATGGGCGCGATATGGGCTTATGAACCTTTAGACCTAGGTTGCCGAGTCAAGAAGATTTAAATTTTATAGCCTTCAAAATACTGAATATTTATAACTGAGTTGGAGTAGATCAGGGGTTGTCAAACTTTTTTGATCATTAACCCCTATATAATTTTTCAAAATATCCATCAACTCCCATAAAAATCATTTTCAGTTAATTAAAATAAAACAATATATTAGGTACTGTGTTTGTACATTTATTTTATGATTTTAAATATTTATTATTTTACATGCGCAGTTGGGTATGTGTGATTTGCGTATTAAGAATTGTTTTTTCTTCGACCCCCAATCTGCCCCCTAGCTTAGACTGACCCTTGCTTTTGTTAAATAGACCCTTAGGGGTCTATATAGAACACTTTGGAGACTTTGCAATAGACTATTTTTGAATAAATTCTACGGTGAGAGCGCGTGCGTGCCGGTGTGCAGGTCTATGTGGGCCTAAACGTTCACTATGCGTGCCTGCTGTGGGCTTGCTGTGGACCTATGGAAATTTAATCGCGCATATCTACTGTTGGGCTTTCTGAGTGGGTTTATGGGCATTTTAGCTCAAGACTAAATATTTCAGCAATTGCTCATACTATCTAATATGTATAGTTAATATCGATATGAACTAAAAAATTTAGTAATTGTTTATTTTTCTTAAAATTCTTAGTTCTTATGCATAATAACGTAGTTCGGATATTAGCGGTAACACATACATAAAAGTGATTTGAAACAAAAAGGCTACACTTGCAAATTAGGAATGTGGATAGCTTATCGATTGTTGCAAGGTTTTATACAAAACAGCGTTTTTCAATTAGATGAACGTATGTGTTTCCCTGACTTTCATCTTTACTATAAACTAACTGAACTAAATATGATAGAATTACGATAATTATCGATTTTTAACATTATTTATAATATATCTAACAAAAACTGTTTTTGTAAGATTAAATAAATCTAATACTACTAAACAAGTGTGGGTTGTATTCGTATTTGTACCATAATGTAAACGTCATATATAAACAACTTGATATTTTAATAATTCACATTAATCAGATAAACAAACAAAATTATGAATTTTATAATTAATTAGATTTACCCATTATGTTTACGAAAATAATATACTAGACACCTCATTCAGAAGTTTTACGTTGTTGAATTACAGGTTTTTACATTTTTTTTAATAGCTAACTAAATCTATTGATTATATTTTGGTTTATTTAATGTAATAATACTTTTATAGGTAGATAAGTAATAACTTGTATAAAACATAACATTGTTGAACAATTTGTGGTCATCACATACATTGAAGCTTTTCTATCAGTTTTTTAAAATTAATTTTCGTAGGATAGGATACACTTAAGACAAAATAATGTACGTATTACACTGATAAAAACATGTTTTATTTCCAAGTACGCCGTATATTTGGCCAATCCTAATTTGAGTCAATAAAATTTCTATTAATTCGAATTCTTGGTAGTTGAAACAAATATATTAGAAGATTTGGCTAAAGCTTACATTAGAGCAGAAATATTTCTGTTAAACACGATGTATTTGAAGGAGTAAACTCAGTGCTTGAATAGAAAAATAAGAGGTGGAGCTAAAAGCACTTATGAATGTCTTCTTCTTTTTCAGTCTGTATTCATCCATCGTTGGATAAAGGCCTCTTCTAAATTTTTCCATTCCTCTCTGTTTCTGGCAGTTCCTTGCCTTATGAATGTGACAATGATAAAAATGAATTTGACAAAAATACAGTTTATACACGATGAAAATGAATAACTTTTTCAATTAATTTTACAGGCGTTTCTGATTATAAATTATCTGTTACTATCTTAAAGTATTTTTTATTTCCAGTAGTTAATTATATGAGATAGTCACTTATACTACTTCTTTGATAGAAATACAAATAACTTTAAAACAATCACGTATTTGCAATAACTGGTGCTATGTATTGAACAAAACTTTATATTCGTTTGATAATTTTTTAAATTTGGTATAAATTTGTTTAAAGTGCACTTATTTCACATAAAACACTTTAATATGTAGTTAAAATAATAACGTAATTTTTTAATTTAATGTTATTCTAGTCGGTTCAAAAGTCGTGTAAAAAACTCTTGGGTGGTGAAAAGACCGGACACAGAATGGATAATATAATAATGACAACTGGAAAAAAATAGTAAAAGACAAACAAAAATAGAAAGATAAGGTTGGAGTACTATGTCCACTATAGGATAACGAAAATCTAAAAAAGAAACATTTAATATATCTAATAAACAATTACAAAAAATTGTAACATGTATATTTTATGCATTTTTCAATACTAATACAAAAGCGAAAATTAGTGACGTTATTAAAATGTTAATATTTTTATTTAAATATTTGGCATAAATTATGAACAAAATTAATACCAGGCATGATGTTAAAAAACACTGAACCACATCCTATTACTAACTGTTTACATCTTAATCAATATATGTACATATTCATGAACATTACTGGAGAATTATTAAATAATTAATGTTACTTATTGTCAAACACTTTAACATAAGAACGTCGATGACCGACGTCAATCTTTTAAAACTTATTTTTTTGTTTCAGGATTATATCATCCTGTTTTTTACCTGAATATTACCGAATTAATAAAAAACACATAATTATTAATAACATATACCACAAAAGTTAAAAACTATTGTTTTTCTTCATACCTCGGTCGAAAGTACGTACTTTCGTCCCTAATAGCAGGGACGAAAGTTTAACATTTACTCCCTGTGAGAAGTAAACTTTTGTCCTTGCTATTCGGGACGAAAGTACGTACTTTCGACCGGCTATGAAGAAAAATCGTATACACTACACGGGTCAAAAGTTGAAATCTCAGTCCTGCGGGTCATGATGCCCTCGGCTCCGCCTCAGGCATCATGACGCGCAGGGCCGAAAATTCAACTATCGGCCCTTGTAGTGTAATATACTATTTTATATGCATTTAAAATAAACAATATTAGTGTAATATTTTTCTGTATAAACGAAATAACACCATAATTTTATAATTATTTCACATTTGAAAAATATGGAAAAATCAGTATATTACATATAGCAGTAGTTATTTTTTTCTATATTTAAGTACCTACTCTTTCAAAACTTTGTTTCATTTAATCAACATATAATGAATACAAAACAATAAGACAAGCTATGTACGAACTAAATATAAATATATTAACCAAACATTTTAGATTTTTAGTTACATAAACAAATACCTAAAATCTTTTGTAGATTTAGAAAACCCATAAAAGTGTTTCCTCTGAAAGTTAAAAAGAATTATGTAATGTAAAAAAAAGGCAACAAAAAAGTGTTAATTAGCCAATTTTTTTTTCTAGACAGTCAAGTAAATTAAAATTATAATATTCAATAACAAATAATGTCAAATATAAAGTTTTAAATAACTTTAATTTTTTTTTACTATGCCATTTTACATTTCAATTTGAAATATAAAAATTTTCATTGCAACTGATGTTAGAAATTTGTAATATCTTGCTGATTCTATTTGATTTTTATTTATATGTGTGTAGATATGTGTATATATTATTGCGACTGAATTTAATAAAAAAAAGTTAACTAGACAATTTAACCATATATTTTTGTAATAAATCCCTTATTGTGAAATAATTATATAAATAGGTATAAATAAAATATGTAGAATTCTTTATAATTGTTAGAAAGAAAGTATAAGGCATATGCAAATGTTTTTCACAAAACATAATTCTAAATTGTTATATCGTGTAAAAATAAGATGTATTGCAAGTTCACCTTACATAAAAATAGCAATTTTATCTATAAATAACTTATTTGTTATGCAAATTACAGATACGTCTTCTTCTTTTTTGTGTGAATAAAAATACGTATAATCTTTTGTATAAGAACATACTAGATCGCGGTATATCAAAATAAACGGTATGAAAAGATCCATGAAGAGAAAAACATGTATAAAAAACCTTTAATGTTAATAATAGTTATTTTCAAAACATCGCATTGTGAATAAAAGTTAATTTCATAATTGGCAATTATAATGGGAATGCTAAAAATATAGTGGTAATTCTACTAACCCAAAACCACAAGTTTTTACGAATTCTGAATATGACTAATATTAAAAGAAAAAAACTGCAACGTTTTTAACTGAATGCTATTTATGCATATTTTTGTTTGAAAACAGTTCATCAACAGTTTATGAATAATTTATTTTATATTCGATGAACAAACGTTCGTCATATGAATTTGCTAAGATATCTAGATGAATGTCCGTCATTAGGGTGTGTCGTTTCTATAGAATATTTTTTTTTAGTAACTACGCTATTAAATTTGCAGTAAGGTATAATAATAAACTTGTTAAAACAGCCTTTAATATTAAGGGGTCCTTCATCGCAAATTTCGGTTTCCCACTTCAATAACATGGGGATTTCTTTTTAATATTGGAATTTTATATCTCGGTAGTGGAACATTTGAAAAATAAGCCCAATGTTTATTTACATAGTTAATTGAATTTTCTACAAAAAAGGTCTTGAGATTTTTTCATAAACATAGGCATTCAAATGATATTCGAGTTCAATGTTCAAAAGATATGAAAACTGTGTTAACATGCAGTGGGAAAGGCGAACAAATCAAGAGATGTACGAGATGTACGATGAATCAAATATAGTTACAGAGATTGAGATGGCTAGGGCACCTTATAAGAATGGGCAATTAAAGAACAGCATAGTAAATATACAGAGCACAATTCGGTGGCAGAAGAAGAAGGGGTAGACCAAAAAACCAATGGAGGACGAAAGTAAGAGAAGATATACGCTGCTTAAATATAACGGAACGGGAGAACAAGGCAAACAACAGGCCTAGGCGGCCTTATATAAAATAGCCCATTTTATATAAATAGTGAAACGATTGACTATCGAAAAACTTCTTGTCGAACAACAATCCAAGAAAATAACATAATAAACGGTATTACTCTTTGGATCATTTTGAAACGATTTTTGCAATTATAATGAAACATACCAGTTTATCGAAATCAGTTTTTTGTCAAAAAATATGCTTTAAGATAGCCGTGAACAACTAATTTTGAACGTTTATTGATTGGAAGTAAAATTATTTTTGTAGTAAATTTAATGATATACAAAAAAGTTTAGTAAAGTTATATATTAAAAAAACTAATAATTTTCAACTATTTTAAAGGTTGAATTCAAATATCATTTGAATGACTATGGTTATAAAAAAAGTTCAGGAAACTTTTTTTCGTAGAGAGTTAAATTTACTATATAAATGTGTATTGAGCTTATCTTTGAATGTCCCATTACAGCGGTATAAAATTCCAAAGTTAAAAATAAATATTTTCAGTTATTTAAATCGAAAATAGAAATTCGCGTGAGCCTCATCTTATTATTAATGTTAAGGGTTAAAAATTTTACAAACCTATTATTTTACGTTTTTGCAAGTGTAGAATTAGGTGGCTACTGAAAGACAAGGTTGCTGAAAAATGACTCGTCCTAATATACATTTCATATACATACTTAATATTTAACACAAAAGACGATTAGAAAACACTTAAAAATTATAATATTTCAAGTTTTTTTAATTTTTTTTATAAATTCAGAAATAATACATATTCATAAAGACACTAACAATAAAAGAAATTACTATTCCTGAATAAATTTTGAAAATTTAATGCATAGAACTCGATTCATCAAACAGCTTTATAATAAATTAATTATTAATAAGACTCTCGTTCTTTACATATCTAAACAATTACACTGGCACAAAATAAAAAAGTGGTCAGTACTTTTGACCAGACCCACCTAGGGTTATGTATTTTGATGCACTGAATCCTAATTTGATGTCGGTTTACTCAATATACCTCTAAAATTTCGAGTAAATTGCAAAAAACTGTAATTTTTAGCCAATTGAAACGGTTTTTTGCAATTTATTCAAAATTTTGGGGGTGTACGGGCCAAACGGACTTTGGATTTGGATTCAGGCTATCGAAATACATAACCCAAGGTGGGTCTGGTCAAAAGTACTGACCACTTTTTTATTTTTGTGTGCCAGTGTTATTAACGTTTTAAAAGACTACAAACTATCATTTGGTTTTTACAAATTTTAGATCAGAAAGTAAAAAAAAACTTAATGAACTACGGCAAGAGTGGCCAACCCAAATGATCTTGCGAGCCACTTTGGAAATGCATAATAACTCCGCAGGCGGCATATAAAATTATATATCCCCATATTAGATTCACTCATTTTCTCATAATTTCGAGACTTAATTTTTGAATATATGGATGAACAAATAATGTATTGTCTAATACATTGATTTTTACTACTTTGGTCATTATAAAATAAATATATTTTGTAAAAATGATATGAATCTATCGGGGCCGGAAAAATGCTCGCAATCTCGCCACACTTAATCTATGGGGTAGCGAAATTGCCATGGTTGATCTTTTAAATAAATGTATTCGTATTTTATGTATAAAACCCACAACATAAATTGAAGTTACTATTTTATTGGGAGCGGGAAGTAGTACAAACTGCTGTTAGATAAAGAGGCTTCGATCTTTTCGCGACCTCGGTACAATCGATGAAGGGACATTGTAAGAAATAACAACTGAAATAATTTATTCAGAGCTTTTAATATTATGTACAATATACAATATACAATACTATGTACAAATATGTTTAAATAACTGATAAGTTTTAATTTGATAATAAAATCAAAGAATTTAAAAGAATTTATTTAACATATAAATTCCCTGATAAAACCAATTGTATCTAATAAATAACCTACTTAATATAATATAACTTTAAAAGTACTATAACTAAATTTTTACTAGTTATTACTGGTTATTCAGGTGTTAGCAGCCCAAGAAGAAGTTTCCAAATGCAGCTTAGACTGAAGAAGTTTCTTCTACAGCGCATAAAAGTTTAATAGTTCATCTTATAATTTCTAGGCTATAACTTTTAAATGCTTTCTAAACGACTTTAGTGGTGAGCATCACTTATAAAAGAACCATTCACAGTAAATGTATTTACAAAATCTAGAGTTGTATTTATAATTCACACACCAAAAATTATAAATATATTTATAAACATGTTTGTTAGGTATACTAATTAAAATGTTTACATTCTAATTGTAAACAAATTTAAGGTGTTACCTGATAAAAAAAATAATAAACACGTAAATTAAAATATTATAAACTGTACTATATCCTGTAATACTATACAATTTGCACGTACACAAATTTTTAAACAGATATGTGATTAAAACATCGTATTTCAATAATTCCTAAATATTTTAAATACATATTTAGTTTTAATATTAATTAAATTTTGAAACACAAAATGTAGAACATTTAAGAAGTGTAGGTAATCAAAATAATTAATACTATGATGTGACAAAAATTAGTTTCAATTTATTAATGACCTTAAAACAATTCCAACTTTGTAGAACTATTAAACATATTCTTATGTTAGAACAATTTTTTCTTGCTGGATACAATTAAAAGCTTATCAACATGAAAACATTGCTATATTGTGAGACGTGTTTCATATAGGGTAAAAGTACCGGTTTTGGACACATTGGGCTCGGTTTTAGATACTTGAGTAATTTGGATAAAATAACTTGAAAAATACGAAAAAAACATTATTGATGTTTCTATCGCAGTTAACGATACATTAATTACACTTACCTATAGCAGTATCGATAATTCTTATATTTCACATTTGTGAAAATGTAAAGTAGAAAATGTCCACAACTGGTACAATGTTCAAAACTATTGCTTCTACCCTATTACTTACTTAAATGTATAAACAGATTACAGTGGTATACAAAAAAAAGGTACTCTGTACATTTGAGCACGAACTTCGGATTCAGATTCAGCACATCAAAATACATATGGATTGATGGGTTTGGTCAAATGTATAGAGCACTCTTTTTGTGTGTTGGTGTTATTTTTTGGTATTTTCCACTACTTTATTACTATTTTTTCAATTTTTGATAAATGTATGAATGATCGCGATTAACAGATTCTGAATATGTAGGTATTCATCGCACCAAAATCTACATATAAAGAAGATACTTGATCTAGTTTAATAATATTTTCTTCATTTTATAACTGCAATTTACAGCATTTTTTGCAATTAATTCATATTTTTGAAGGTGTACGGACCAAACGGACTTCGGATTTGGATTCATCGCATCAAAATAGATATAGATAGATGGGTCTGGTCAAATGTACAAACCACTTTTTTTTTTGGCTTCCGGTGTTATTAATTTTGATCTTTTTAAATTATTTATTATTTCTATAAACATTTATTGCTGAAGACAAGTTCGCCCAGAAGCATTCACACTATAAGAAAATGTTTTTCATCATAGATTTTCAAAGTGGTCTGTATCAACTCCCAACTTCGAACTGGATAAAGTCCATGGTCAACAAAAACAATAATTGGGATGTATGAGATTGATATGGGAGTCTACAAGAAGGGATCTCATTTAAACAAGTTACGATCAAAATTTTGGAATTCCGTAAATGGAATAATCAGCATAACACAGATAGTTCCTATGTACATACTTAATACTTTCTTATAAGAGACATATACATTACCTATGAAATAAATATTTTAAAACATACTGTTTATGAGACTTAATGAAGATATGTAGCTATATATGAACAATTTCATGACTTTTTTTGAGAATGTTTTGACTATGGAAATGCCACAGTGAATTATCACATCATACGGTAACACTGAAGAAACGAATGTCATATTAGAAGAACTAATCAGAATAAGCACTAGCAAGGACATAAAGTACAGTTCACGAAGGGATATCAGCAATTTTGATTTCAAAGAGACATACTCAATGCTTATCTTGTATTATGGACTATTTCAAAAAAGATTTGATAGCTTTTCGATCTTCATACTTTGTTGAAAGCGGTTTCAGCAAAAAAAAAGAGTGGGGGATTTGAATCACTAAATGACAGAATTTAAGTTTCAACCTAACTAAATTAAAGTCAAATATTAAAAAATTGATCATCCCTCCCATTAAAAATTGAAAAATTTAGTATTAGAATGGCAGTGGATCAAACGAAAGCCAAAAAAAATTGGCACGTGGTCTTCGAGAAAAAAAAGTTTGGGGACGATTGATTTATATGTAGTAGGAACTCCAAATAGGTGCCTCTTTTAAGATTATAATGGTACTCAGGCGGTATTTTATATATGTAATTAAAACTTACTGGTTATAAATTAAATAGATAGGATCTCAATACATGCCTACATACATATTTTTATTTGTGAAATGTATTTTGTACCATAAAAATTAAATGGATATTATTTAATACGAAAGCAATTCTCATTTTTTACACGAAGAAGGATTTGTTTATAGAATGCATTTCAAAAAAATAATAATAAATTCGTATCTACTGGAAATTTTTAAATAAATGAATTTTACTATTCAATAATTTTTATTTTTATTGTTATGAGCCGATAAACGTAAACTAAAGGTAGCGGTTTTTTTGAAAATTAAGATTTACTGTTTAACGTCAAGTTTAATTGCATTATAAGTAGTTACTACGAACTGCTGTTGCTGATAGTGGTATACTTAATTTTTCTGCAAACGTTATTAAATAGTAGCAGAACCGGAAATTGGTATTTCATTATCAATCAAGGTTTTCTAAACGAGTTAGAAATAAGTTCAATACTTTAATATACCTAATTGTCTTTAGTTTAAAAACATTTTATTTAAATTATTATATTACTACTTACAATAAGATCATTATAGCCTTATTATGTTCAGTAAAACATGCACAAATTGAATATAAGCAAAACAGGCATTCAATGAAGATGTAGGTGCAATTTTGTTATCTTAAATAAGATAAAATATATTAATATACCAAAATATCTGATCTTTGGCCGATCTGTCTAATGAGAAAATTTCGGTTGATTGGCACTTGGGTACGATTGTAATCTTTCTAAGAAGCTATTACTTTAAATAGACACACCTGGATTCACTTTTTATGCGGTAAATACGTACCGCTGAGCATCGCTAAAAAATTGTACAAAAAACATTTAATTTACCTTGAGAGATATGTGTTCCTTAATGTGCAAAAACCGCAAAATTCCAAACAAAAAATATTATTACTTTTTAATTCTTATAAAAAAAATTTAAAAATACCAAAAATTTGAAAAAAAAATGATATCAATAAATTGATATCAATAAATTTATCTCTATCTTCTAATAACTTTTTACTTTTATTCAACGCTTTGATATTGCATGCAGACGTAATTTCTTTTACATTTTCGCATGCATATTTTAATTATTAACTTTCACATTTACTTAATTTGCTTTGTTATCTATTATATTAAATTAAAAAAATACATATTAGACCTACGATAATAAATAGTCAAACTTTTACTTACTTTTAATAATAAACTTACGGACACAAAATGCTTAGAAACTTTTTAAAATGCAAAAGATAACAAATTTTAAACGCTCACTACATCGCTTTCATATTTTCTTTACTATATTTTGTATTATTTTACGTTTGCTTATAATAAAATGATTTCACTATAATTTTTTCTCAAATGAACCAGAGAATGGACAAATTATCTCAAGTAGGTATAACGTAGGTAAACAGGGTAATTTTTTTAAAATTGAAGACGTTTTGAATTTGGCGCCATGGTAATGTACAATAAATGCAAAAAACACAAGTGCGAGTAAAAATTAAAACAACAAAACGCCAAACCCTTAAGAAATCTTTCTGAGTTAACCTCTAAATTTAACACGGAAAATTAACAGATTCTTACAGTTTAGCCACATTTAAACTATCAAATACACTAAAACTGTGGCGCAAAATAAAAACGTCCCTAATCTTAAAAAATCACCCTGTATGGCATTTAAAAGATGTTTGTAATTTTTAATGCAAATTGCAAATGTATAATTAACCATTTCGAACGCTATATTAGAAAAAAAAAGGCCATGTACTGGCCAAGAAAGTTTTAAAGTATCAATACATTTTTTTAGGTAAGTAATTACCTACTTAATTTACTTAAAGTTTAATAAGAACATAAACCGTAGTTAAAGAAAAACAGACATAGTTTAAATAAAAGAAAAGAACGCAAAAGAATTACATTAGAAAGGTCCGTAATGGTGTTAAAAATGTATACTTTACCTAAATAATCTAAAAAACATTTTTTTCAACATCAGGACTATAGCAAATATACACATTTTTTAAATTATGGATTATACGTAGCAGTAAAAGCCCGAAGAGCGGCAAAGCCTAAGATTTTTTATTTGATGTGAGAATAAATGCATTTTCAATATAATTTTGCCTTTTTGTCATGTTTTATGGTTTATCTTAGGATTTACCAGTTCGTGTTAAAATCAAGTTTTTTTTATTCAACTAAAAAAAAAAAAATATTTTGGACAAACGCGAAATCGCCGTTTGATGCAAATTTGATTCCACTCAACCGTAGTGTTCGTCAACACCAACCAAATTGGAACATTATGTAGTTCATTCGAAAGCTAAGAAAATCCCAGGATTAACCGTTATGGTAAAAGTTCTAAATTAAATTAAAAGTATTTTTTATTGGGACATGTGTTGCATTAAATTAACAAGTACTAGATTTACCCTCTCAATCCTGGGTTTTGTCGTTTTTCCGGTTTTGATCTAACAAAAATATTGATTTGTCAAAAAAGAAAAAGTTAAATATAAGTAGTTTTAGTTATATTTTACTGCTTCTGTGAAATTAAAATATATAAAAATTAGTTATGCTAGTACTTACGTAATATAAAATGTATATTCACAAATGAAAATCGTCGTTTTCAATAAAAAATTGTAGTCCAGTTCCCGAAATTGTGACATATAAAATTAAAATAAATACATTAAGCAAAAAACGATTACATTTGTTTACATTTATTTAATTAATTGTTTTACAAATAAATGAATAAATTGGAAATCATTTATATTTAATGTTTTTATGAGCATATCATATGTATGTACACCAGTATTAGCCTACTTACCCATTTTACCAAGTTATTTACAGGTCATTTCAACAAGTTTTACTGTATTATTTTACCCATTATAGTTATTCGGCGCTACAAGAAATAAATATAAGGTAAGTATGTATATTAAACGAAAGATTGAGCTATTAATATTATCAAGTTTATACAACGGTACTGCAAGTTTTTCACTCTTCTGAGAATTCATTATTCAGTTTTAACCAGACATAATTTATTAATGTACTAATTCTTTGTGGTATTGAAAAAAACTTCTAAATATTTTTAATTAATCGTTTTGATTAACAATAAATATAGGGTTTGTCCAATAATGTACTGAATGGCAATAAAATAGAATAAAATTTCTAATAATTACTCATAAATTTGTAATGAGCCTCTTGTGTGCTAAAAATCTAAGCTATAATCTAGTATGATTATTTGAACCTTTATCTTTGACTAAATATGGCAAATTACAAATAACATAATTTCTCTTTTCCAGTTTCTGCTGATCCACTTGTTATCTTTTTTTTAAATATTATAACAATTAAGATATATGCATTCACTTTTAGGTATCTCATAAATATCGTTTTATCGATCAATATGAATCACTTCTTCTATAAAAAAGGTGTTTTTTTCTAACATTTACGCAATACAATTATTAAACTATCAATTTATAAAAAAAAATAATTACATTTCTGCTTTAAATGTGGAAAAAAAATCAAAAATAAATTAGTTTTAGTTTTAGTGTTATAGGCTTGTGGTACTTCGGATAAGATTACTCGGTATAATAAAATTGTTTTGAAACAATAGGACATGTTCTATTTTAATAAAAATCTTAAATACTATCATATTAAAGGTAACAAAGTCCAATATTTCAAAAACTTTCTGATAAAAAAATTAGACATTTTACATATAATCTTAGAATTAAAGAACAAATATTAAACATAACTAATAAAACAAATCTATCGACTAGTTATAATTTAATGTTACCGACTGTAAGCAATGTATTTTTCAAATTTTATATCATAAAATTACACAATTTGTTTTAATACTTGAAGACATACCATTTACTGCTTCGCATCTGGGCTTTCCTGGAAATCAGTTCCCATCTCAGGTTTAATATCTTGGAAAGCATAAAAAAGGCTGGTAAAACCAATACAGATTATTTTGCTCTTTTACACGCACATAAATATCTTTGAAAGATGGTAACCATCGACAAAGGTTTTACCGAGAAGCGACTTAAAGGGAATTATACATCGAGATACTTAAGTTTGATGCGCGCAAAGATTAGCATTTTATTTATGAGATTTGTTCAATTATGTTTTGCATTTTTACCTGTTAAGTATTTGACGAATTACGTTTCAATTCCATTACAAAACAGAAAATCATTTAATGTCAATTAAAATCTAGTAAAAAGTACAAAAATAGGATTCCCCGTACCAATATGCTAATTATAACGATATAAAACGTAAATAGCCGCAATTAAAACTAGGCAAACGATATGCAAGTGCCATTATACAGAAAAAAGTGTTTTACGTTTACGATTAATTCCTTTACATACTTTAAGCACACTTCTACTTTGCTATATGCGTTGAATAGTCGTGGGTATAATTAACTTTTGCTAGTTTTATAGGGAAGACCTCTCTATATGCGGAACATTGCGATAATTTCTTCCTAACGGTATTCTATCGCCGGATGAATTAAATTTTTATAACTGCTATTAATGTTGAGCATTCTTCTAATTCTCAAATATATAATCAAAATTTATTTTTAATTCATAATATAATTGATAAAAAAACTAAAATGTTATTTGTAATTCATAATTCGAATAATAAAAAATTATGAATTATAAAAAAAATTCATAATTTTTATTTGAACAACTAATATTCTAATTATATTCTACAATTTCGATTTAAATAATTATAAATTATCTTATTATATTTTATAATTGCAGGTTAGAATTTTTCTCGAAAAAAATTATAGAAGTTATAGCTTGTTTTATTAGCTGCAATACTTTACCTAAACTTATTAAAATAAATCGTAATTTATCAACTATTTGAAAATTCCAATAATTGCAATTGTTTGCTTGTATTACAAATATTTTTAATATATGTACAGTAAAACCTCGATTATCCGGACCTCAGTTATACGGATTCGCGATTATCCGGATTGTCAACCGCGTTCATTTTTTCCTGTTAAAACGGGACACTTCGTAATCGTGCTTAAAACCGAGTGTGCGCATTCGAGCTCAAAGTGGCACATTCCGATCTCGGGAAAATAAAGCGCGCCGCTCCGCGTCGCGCTTCATTTGCCTCCCTCGCTCGGAAATGTGCCACTTTTCGCTCGAATGCGCACATCCTCGTATTTATCGGATTTGCCTATATTGTTATTTTATTCTTCAATTGAAAAAATTTAAAGTCGAATAAATTAGATCTATTTTTTGTTTGAAAAAGGTATGATATTTTATTCCTTTTGATAAGTTATCATGGTGCTCTTCCGCACGCCTAATTGTAGCAAGCTTGATAAAAATATTTTTGGGTGTACTTTCGAATGTTTACTAATTCGCGTTTTTGATTAATTAAAATTGTATACGAGTCAAATTTTCTAAAGTGGGCCACTGAAAATCAACTAGTTGATTTTTATATATCATCTTTTGTAGATTGTTAAAGGACACCTGGACCAACGATTATTGCTGCAGAAGTGAGGGATTTCATTCCTTACAATATTTAAATCCAAAATAAAAAGTGGTAACACGCCACAAATTGGTGACCCCGACGTGATCAAAAGGAAGCCCGACGTGATCAAAGGAAGCCCGACGTGATCAAAGGAAGCCCGACGTGATCAAAAAGGGAAACCCGACGTGATCGACGACGCAACATGACAACGCCGCAAGAAACATCCGGAACGCCATCGTTGCTTCCAGGTTTTCCCGCTCTCGACAGAATCTCCATGCGGATACCACCCTTCTGGGCCGACGACCCAGAGACGTGGTTTGCACAAATAGAGAACCAATTCATACTCGCCGGAATCGTCCAAGAGGATACCAAGTTCAACTACATCGCCGGACACCTGGACCAACGATATGCTGCAGAAGTGAGGGACATCCTTACAAATCCTCCCGCGACGCAAAAATATCAGAAACTAAAGGAGAGCTCATAAGGCGACTCAGCGAGTCGCAGGAAAACAAGCTTCGTAGGCTACTCGAACACGAGTGTATGGGCGATCGCAAACCGTCACAATTTCTGAGACACCTGCGAACATTAGCCGGCACAATAGTGCCCGACGACGTATTGCGACCCCTCTGGCTCGGACGACTCCCAGCATCAAGCCAAGCTATCCTCGCGACGCAGAAGAAAACCGAACTCGACGACCTAGCAAATCTAGCGGACGCCATCTCCGAAACTACGACCCACACCAGAATCGCCGAGGTGCAGAAGGACCCTTTGGAAGAGGCAGTAGCGAGGCTAACGACGTTGTTCACCACGCAAATAGCCGGGGTGACAACGGCGTTGAGAGCCGAAATTGCCGCAGCAACCAGTCACCAGGAGCACCGACGACCATTCAACCGGTCACGCTCACGGGGACACTCCCGCAGCTCTTCGAGAACCAAATCCAACGACGAAAAGGCGTGTGCTGGTACCATCGAAGATTCGGCAAAGAAGCCCGTAGATGCACAACCCCGTGCACGCACGCGGGAAACGAGAAAGCGGATCGTTAATGGCGGCAGACGAATCCAGCACCCAAACACGTCGCCTCTTCGTTACGGACAAAGCCACAAAAATCAAATTCCTTGTGGACACCGGAGCGGACCTATGCGTCATCCCAGTCAAGCACGTACGGGGGCGTCGCGATAAAGTTCCATATGAACTTTACGCGGCGAACGGAACCAACATCGCGACATACGGTTTCGAAACCCTCCACCTCAACCTGGGCCTGCGACGCGAATTCACGTGGCGATTCGTGGTGGCGGACGTCTCAAAGCCCATAATTGGCGCGGATCTGCTAGCAAACTTCGGTTTGTTGGTTGACATCCGCAACCAACGCCTCGTCGACGGCGTCACAAGCCTGACGGCAACAGGTCAGGTGGCAGAATGCAACGCCGAGTGGTTGCACATTCGAGCGCTGTCGGGGACCTCACCGTACCACATGTTACTTCGACAATACCCGGAGGTAACACAGCCCAGTGGAAACCAAGGGAGCACGAAACACGCTACCAAACACCACATAGTTACCACTCCTGGACCACCGGTGGCGCAAAAACCTCGACGACTTGCGCCGGAACGTCTAAAGGACGCCAAAAAGGTGTTCGCAGAGATGATGCAGCAAGGCATCATCCGCCCATCGCAGAGCCCATGGTCTACGCCATTACACATGGTCCCTAAAAAGGACAGCGAGTGGAGGCCATGCGGTGATTACCGCGCACTTAACGCCCGCACGTGTCCAGATCAATACCCGGTTAGGCACATCCAGGATTTTTCCCAAGCCTTGCACGGATGCAAAGTCTTTTCAACAATCGACTTAGTACGAGCGTTTCACCAGATTCCCGTAGCCGAGGAAGATATTCCAAAGACAGCCATAACAACACCTTTTGGACTCTTCGAATTCAACTACATGACGTTCGGACTACGAAACGCAGCTCAGACTTTTCAGCGCTTCATAGACGAAGTGCTCCAAGGTCTGGAGTTTTGTTTTGCCTATATTGATGACATACTCGTAGCTTCAGCCTCTGTTGAAGAACATCTTCAGCACCTGCAGATCATTTTCGAGCGTCTGAAGTCGTACGGCGTTGTTGTCAATCCAGGAAAATGCACATTTGGCCAACAAAATGTAAAATTCTTGGGATACCTAGTATCTACCGAAGGCACGAGACCGCTACCAGAGAAAGTCGAGGCAATTCAAGCATTCCACGGCCCGACACCGTAAAGAAACTGCGACAGTTCTTGGGTATGGTGAATTTCTTCCGGAGATTCATACCCAAGGCGGCTTCAGTCCAAGCACCCTCAACGACCTTCTGCAGGGGAACGTAAAAGGAAAAACACCAGTAAAATGGACACCTGAAGCAGAACGCGCTTTCGAACAAACTCGAGAATGCCTGGCAAATGCGACCCTACTCGCACACCCGGAGCCAAACGTACCGCTAGCCATCTTTAGCGATGCTTCCGACTTTGCAGTAGGAGCGTCCCTGCAACAATTGGTAGACAACAATTGGCAACCCCTCGATTTCTTTTCGAAAAAATTGAACCCAGCAGAGACCAAATACGCAGCATACGACCGCGAACTATTAGCCATCTATCTGGCAATAAAACATTTTAGGCACATGGTTGAAGCCCGTAACTTTTCGGTTTACACGGATCATAAACCAATAACCTACGCTTTCCGAAAGAAGCCACAGTCGTGTTCACCACGTCAAGCTCGACATCTCGACTTCATCAGCCAGTACACAACCGACATACGGTTTGTCTCAGGCGAACACAACGTGGTGGCCGACGCATTATCCCGCATCGAAGCAGTAAACGACCCACTCGACTTCGAAGCCCTAGCTGCAGCACAAAAGAACGACAAAGTTCTGCACGAGTTCCTCAACAATTCTAATTCTGGACTCCAACTCAAGCTGATACCCATTCCAGGGAGCAGCACGTCACTCTTTTGCGATGTGGCGACCAAAACAGCTAGACCGTTTGTAACCACCGAGTTTCGCAAGCGAGCGTTCGATAGCTTGCACCAGCTCTCCCATCCCGGAGCTAAGGCAACCACGAAGCTGGTTACAGAACGATACGTCTGGCCCTCCATGAAAACAGACTGCAGAGAATGGACACGAAGCTGCATACCGTGCCAACGCTCTAAAATCACGCGGCACGTCTCGTCACCACCAGGCACCTTCAAACCACCAACAGCTAGGTTTGAACACGTGCATCTTGACATCATCGTCATGCCGTTATCTGAAGGATACAGATACTGCCTTACGATGGTGGACAGGTACACCGGTGGCCAGAAGCAACTCAATTGCCGACCAAGAGGCAGCCACGGTAGCTCGCGCGTTTTACCACACTTGGGTAGCGCGTTTTGGAGCTCCGCGGCGAATAACAACAGACCAAGGACGCCAATTCGAGTCCTACCTATTCAAACAACTAAACCAAATACTTGGAACCAAACACATCAGAACGACAGCATACCATCCAGCAGCCAACGGCTTAGTCGAACGGTTTCATAGACAGCTCAAGGCAGCTGTTATGTGCCACCAAGACGACCGTTGGACGGAAGCACTACCAACAGTTCTCTTAGGAATTCGCTCGGCCTGGAAAGAAGACCTGAAAGGCACCGCAGCCGAGATGCTGTATGGGCAGCCTCTTCGACTTCCGGGAATTCCTCGAGCAACAGCCTTCCGACAGCGACCAGAAAGAAGAATCCACATTCATTAAGGACCTCCGTCAACAGCAGAGAGACGTAGGACCCGTAACAGCCCGCGGCACGGAAACAAACGAACATTCGTGTTCAAAGACCTCGCAACAACAGGCCAAGTTTTCATACGTCGCGATGGTTACAAACCACCTCTACACCAGCCCTACGACGGACCATTCGAGGTTATCAGCCGATCGGACAAGACATTTACGGTCCACGTTAACGGACGTGACGTAAATGTCACCATCGATAGATTGAAACCAGCCTACATCACAGCAGACGAACCGGTGGTGGACACAAGGACACCTACGACAACTCTAGCACAAGGACCAACTCCGGAGGACGGATACAGCGCACGAGATCTGGACGACGCGTCCGGTTTCCAGAGCGTCTTCAAGTTGGCTTCCCGTGACTCCATCACTAGCAGGGGTACTGTGGGAACCAACGCTACACAGCGTTGGCCCAACAATACTCTCTTGCTGGTGATCCTTTCATATTAACCCCATGCCGTTCCGAAATCCTATAATTATACCTTAACTCCAAAACCAATTCCCCTTTTAAGTGCTTTAATCCCTTTTCATTCTTTCTCTCCTGGGAACGCAGTTTGGCGGTCACCACCTACTGTGGGTGATACCGTTGGGCTGCAAACTCAACCATCAAGCATGCACATCCTTTTATCCTATTTACAATCACTTTTGTATAAATATCCCGTTTTCTATCCCGAAATCATCAGTCATCAGTCATCTTAGCTCGACGAACCGCCGCACATCTTTTGCTCCGCCATTCGACAACAACTACAGATCCTTCGCCTCCGACACCAGGTCTCCGTCGACGATAGCTGCACCAGCCGACTCACCGTGCCCACAGCTACACCACCACGACGCAACATCTCCGACGATCTCCCCGTGTAAATAATTTCTACTCCCTTTTGTAAATAAATCCAAAATAAAAAGTGGTAACACGCCACAACCTCTCTATATGCGGAACATTGCGATAATTTCTTCCTAACGGTATTCTATCGCCGGATGAATTAAATTTTATAACTGCTATTAATGTTGAGCATTCTTCTAATTCTCAAATATATAATCAAAATTTATTTTAATTCATAATATAATTGATAAAAAACTAAAATGTTATTTGCAACTAATAAATTTGAATTTTAATTTACAATTTGAAATTTAAATAATTATAAATTTTTTTAAAAAATTTTAATTTTAAATTCTTTCAATTTTTTAAATAAAATTTTAAATTATCTTTTTTTTATAAAATTTTTTAAATTAGGTTAAATTTTTCTCGAAAAAAATTAAAAAGAAGTTTGCTTGTTTTTTACGCAATATTTCCTAAATTTTTAAAATAAAATCGAATTTTTCCGACCTATTTACGGATTCCAATAATCCGCAATTGTAACCGCGTTCAAAAATTTTTTCCTATTAAAAAACCTTTGTTAAACCCGGCCCCTTTTTAAAGGATTCGCATTTCCCGGGGTCAACCGCGTTCACATTCCGTTAAAACGGGACACTTCGTAATCGTGCTTCCAGTGTGCCTTCGGGTCAAAGTGGCCCCATTTTTTGCTCGAAAAGCGCCCCTCGCGTCGGATTTCCATTTGTTATCCTTATTCTTTAAAATTTAAAATTTAAAGTCGAATACATAGTCTATTTTGGTTTGAAATATGTTATTTTATTCCCTTTTGAAAAAGTTTATGGTGTTTTGACCTAAATTTAGAAACTTATTTATTTTTGGGGTATTTTAAAATTTTAAATTTCCTTTTGATTTAATTAAAATTGTATACGAGTCAAATTGTACAAGGGGACTGAAAAAATATTTTTTTATTTCAAAGTTTACTAATTGGTTTTGATTAAATTAAAATTTATACGTCTCCCAAAAATTTTTGGGTTTCACTGAAAAATCAAAATTTGTTTTGGGGTTTTATATACACTTTGTAATTGTTAAAGGTTGATTTTTGGTCAAAATTTTGTCTAACAAATATTTTTGGTTTAAAATTTTCCAAATTTTTTGAAAATTTTAAAAAAATTGTTTTTTAAAGGCGCATTTTGTTTTATGACTGTTAAATTTAAATTTGAGATTCATTTTATGGATTAAATTTTTTTGAAATATCAAAAATATTTAATGTTTATAGGTTGGTATCTTAATTTTAAAAATAAGATAAAATTTTTTTTAAAAATTAAAATTTTGTAATTTTCGATTTCTAAAATGATGAATAATTTTTAATTATAATAAGAAATTTTTTAAAATGAAATAAATTTTTCTTTTTAAAAAGAATTGCCAATTTAAAAATCAGTTAATTTTTAAATTTTGGAAAAATTTTGGTACTTATTTTTCACAAAATTAATTAACGATTTGGGGGTTAATTTCCCCCAAAATAAATTTTAAAAAAACAAAATTTTAAAAAATTCGTATTTCTAAAATTATAGAATAATTTTAATTTTTATAATGAAGAATTTTCAACATGAAATAATTTGGCTTTTTATGAAAAAGAATTGCCAATTAGATCAAAGATTTTTTTTATTACACATGCTTGGAAAATACTATGTTCGTGCACGTTATTTTGTGCACAAAGTAGCTTTTTACCCATTCAACGATTTCGCGTGCGTGAAGTACGATTGCCGCACAGAATGGACAATAAAAAACACAAAAATTTAATAAAATACTTATGTCCATGCTAGAATTATCTCTAAAGTGACATTCAAGTGACTACTAAAATAATTTTTGTTATGCTCATGAGTGGTACAAAATAATATGTGTAATTTGTGCGGTAGTCCAGTGCACACTTGAACGGATAAGCGCACTGGCTTTGTTCGTGTGCTCTACTTCGCTCTCGTGCGCTATCGATATCTTCTCGCACATGTTGCACAAAATATTATTTATATTGTGCAACTTAAATTACAAGAACATGCACAACACTGACTCCTCCATAAGAATAAAATTTAAAAACTATGTATGTAAATATGAAAAAAATATAAAAATAATTTAAATTATATTTTGAAACAATAATTAAGTTCAATAAATAAAAAAAAAACTTTAATAAATACATCTGTATGCAAAAATAATATTAAGTGATACTCGCACATGGTCAAGATTGATGACAAAAAAATATATATTAACGGTTAATTCCGAAACTCCAACATCCTGGAAATTCCGATATTTACAATATATCTAGATGATTTCTTTACAATGTCGTAGAAATTAAATTAGGAAACGTGAAATATTATGCAAAATTTTCACGGTCAACAAGAGTGCTAATTTTAGAATCTATATTGGGTATAGAAATTATTTTAACGTTACAAAAGGGAATCCCATTGAAATAAGATAATTAAAGAACATTTCTGGTATTTGTGTAACAATTTATTCAAGTTGTCATTTAACCGATTATTAAGCAAAGCGATAAAATTTATTGTATTAATGAATCATATCTTCTAATGTATATTTCTAGTACACATATAAATATTACAGAACACATAAATAAAATAGGTATTCAATATTTTATTTGTATTATTAATTTTTGTCGACTTTCTTTGATAGGACATATCTTCTAGTTCAATGGTTTAAAATACCCACCCCAAGTAAGTTTAAGTCACTTTCCAACTTTAAAAAAAATCTGGTAAAATATGAAATTAATTTTGTTACTGTGTAGCAATGCTTTTTTTAGGCATTACTTCCATTTTTCTATATTGATTATGAAAAAAATTATAAGTATTTAGTTTTATAAACAGTCGTTCAATCGTCCTGGACTCTCACTAGATAGTATGTATATAAAGTAATTTTAAAAAATAATCCTCCAAAGTTTAACAATATTTTATATTTTGTGCATTGAACAACTAACAGCACTAATTTTGTCATTTATAGAAGAATGTCTTTATTTATTCTATAGAATTAATGTTTTTTAGTTTTCAATATTGTATAAAATGAATATATAGTAGTGTATTTTAACTTTGTTCTTAATCTATTTTTAAACTTCTAATTATACATACATACATACATAATTAGTTTAAATTTGATAGAAAATACGTCAAGTAAGCTTTCTTCCTAATACAGATCTATTTATAAGTGTCAACTTGCATTAATCTTTTCTTTTCATTTTTTTTAGTTGTGAATGATCGAGTCTCCCAGATAGGTTTGAGTAAAACTTTAGAATGATGTTCTGGACTTTCTTTCTACATTCAATAAGTTACTTATTTATCCAGAGGAGGTCATTCAAAGATTATGAGTCTATGTGTATTATTTTTAAACATGTTTTCTTCTAATTAATTTTTTAAAAATAATAGATATCTACGTATGTTGCAAATTTGGAAAAACGTAGCGCATAATAAAAATTAAATATATGATGAGATGTGAAAAACCAAAATCATTTTTAAATTCATAATATTTGGTAATCTTAAACAACTGATGGATATTTATAGATTTAAAAAATCAGCATTTTGTATAATACATTTTTTAAATATCTTTTAAGGTTCTTAACACAAAATTTCACAACTTTAAATACAAAACATATGGCTATCAATAAACCAGATTTGGGAATATTGAATGAATCATACTAAAATTAAGTGTCTACTACATATTAATTTAACATGTATTTACGTATGTAAACCACTTGAAATTTTTATTAATTATTGTGAATGAAAATGGTTTATTATTCATAAAACACAAATGTTACACAATGTTTTGAATAAGAATCACTGCTATTTACATTTTTATAGTTACACCTTCTAATTAACCCTTATCAATATTTTTTTTTAATAAATGATTTTTTTTTCTTTTGCCTTCTTTGATTTTGTGTATAACCAAACAAACACTCATTGTTAAAAAAATAATTTATTAGGGATTATTACAATTTTTGTAATAATATTTTTTTTGTCGTGAGCGGCAGGAAATTTTCTAAATTAAAAGTAACCAGACAAAAAGTTTAAGAATTTATTATTTTTTTAACAAGATTTGCGGAATATTTATTTTAATTTTTTTTTCATTAAATTTGGTTAACACTATTCTGCAAAACACCAAAATTCCAGATATTTTCTGAGAAAATGATTGAAACCCATCAGAATTCCAGTGTATCGTCATACAAATAAGCAATATCCAGAAATATTTTAAAATGAATGAATATTTATCAATTCTAATACAGTTTTAGTTACTACGAAATTTTTGTGTTTTATGTTTAGTACCTATTATTCATATTAAAAAATCCTTTGGCAATGAATAAAATGTTTCTCCATTTAACTTATACACTAATTAAATCAAAATTATCAATAAAAAAATCAAATTTACGAAAAATTGCTATAAATTAAATGTGTTTTTATGATCCGAGCTATAATAGGTACTAAAAATTAATGTTTATCAAACATTTCGGATATTAAATATTGCGTATAATTTCTTTTTACTATTTAATGTTTGTTTTATATTTTGACTAATCTTGTTTCTAAATGCCACACTTACAATTAACTGTATCGATTTACTTAAAAGTTATTTTATAAATGCATATGTAGGTACATAATGTTTTACGATTTTATTAAATGTAGGTGATGTTCTACATATTTTAAATTGGAAAAATATTAGAGAGTTTTTTTTAAATTTCTAATCAGAAAGTAACACAAATAGACGTACATGCCTTCGTTAATTTCAAATATTTATAACTTTAAAGAATGTTGACATCATTAGATTTACAAATTTCAATATCAACATGATTGACATATTTATTTTTGATATACAATTAAATAAACAATACTTTATTGGTGATACTTTGCATTTATTTAAATTGTGAGCATTATAAAACATTTGTAAAAAATTTAATTTATAAGTCATTACGACGTTGCCAATATAAAAAGCCCAATTTAAATCAAATTCAAACATAAATTAGTAACCGTGAAAACTACCATTCTTTTTAAAAAATTGATGCATCAAATAAATAATGTCTCTATTAAAGTTCTAATCTTTTATTAAGTAATAATAATACTATAAATTAATTAAATTAAAATGAATAACTTAGTTATGCTGGTGCATTATTAATTAACTCAATTACTTGTTAAAATCATAAATTGCAATTTAAATTGCAAATCTGTATGAACAGGTAAAGTATACTTTAAAGATTAAAGTTCATGAGAATGTTCCTATGCATTTACATAAAAGCAGTTAAAAAAACTGATAGAAATCAGAACAATTATGCACTTAAAAAAGATGATATACTAACAATGTGATGCAGTAAAATACGTATTAACAATCAATATTGTCATTCAACCGTACGGAGTACGTCAACAATTTGTGTATTACTCGTAAAAAGTTTTCTTGTAAATGCGTGTTTCTCGAATTCGTAAAAAAACTGACGTTAAACTTGTTAGCCAATCAAACGACATTGGCCTTCGCTCCACTGGAGATTCCATGTCCACTAACTCCAAATTGTTAATACCCAGCGTCACGTTGTGGTATATAAAACGTCCTCGACTTGGTAGACGCATTAACATATCTGCTTTTGAACGGTAAACAAGTCGTACAATCGTGCTAAGTTAAAGTGAAAAACTAGTGTTTAAAAATGTATACAAATCCTTTCAACCGAAAACACTCCACCATTCGTCAAGTCATCGATCGTTTCTTAATGCCCGACTTCAACAACAATCGTTGGGGCGCAAAAACATTCAAAGAGACTCTGCAAAGAAACGACAGCAATTCTTCTCGTAACTCATCGTCCTCGTCCAAATCTTCAAAATCGTCGTTAATATTTAAGAGCAACGTGATTCGTCAAGACAGAAGAACTACTTCTCTTGTAAAATGAATCATTTAGTTGACGAGTACCAGACTTTTTGGAAAATTGGATGCTGTTCTCAACTTATAAGGTAACTTTTGTTTACTTTTACGGAAAATTTATTAATATTTCTATCAGATTGAATACATAATATATGCAGTTTGAGGTCAACTAAAAGATTTCCGGATATTTGAACTTGACATTTTCGAAAAAGGCATAATTACCAAATTTTCTTTTTGAAAATTTATAAATTTTTGTAATACATTTTTGGGAAAAACTTTTTTAAAATATTGTTATTATTGTAAAGCTTCTTTTAAAAAAGTGTGATAATCAAACTTTCACTGAATAGTAATCTCTAGGTCTCTGCATATATCAGTGTCTAGGACAATTGTGATTAATAAATTTTGTAGTATGTGTATTAACAAGATAATGATGTTGGATTATAATCAGAAGACGATTATAAACATATCATTATCGTGTGATACACAATTTGAATGCCACTGATCCAGAATAATACAATAACAGAACTTATTCATGAATTTAACCATTGATTTTTATTTTCAGATGAGGTTAATAAGGATAGGATCAAATGTCAAGTTAATTTATCTGGCGGGGCTTTCGATTGAGAGTTGATGGAAAAAATCACGCTAGTCTGCTCTTCTTGACATCACAGTCCGTTAATATCAATCAAAGTGTTAGTTGTTGATAAAGTGAACTAACAAGCATCACATGCAAAGAAACAAAAGTTTCGTAATGTTCTTAAAATTAACTTTAAGCACATTTATTAGCTTTAATGAGAATAAACGTTCTCTATTTGTGCCATCTAGATTTATTTGTAATTGTATTTATTTAAATTATTTATTCTATGATACATTGTTTATTTAAATAATAAATATTTTTTATTATCTGTTTGTCTTAATGTCTTAAATTGGAGAAATTACTCAAAGATTCCTGAGATACTCAACACATAAAATATTAAAATTGATATAAATATAATTAATATAAGTAACTATGTTTATTGTAAAAGTTAATTTGTTAAAAGTGGATAATTTCTTTCTATAAAAGTGTGTTAACTATTTTTTACTATAATTAAGAGTCTTTAGGTAGGTATATCTAGTATCACAAAGAAAAAAGTTTAAAGATTATTACTTCGATCTAAGTGGCCTTTAAAATATTCCAGAACACCTGTTAATTACTCATTTTAAAAATATTGTGATTTCAGGAAACAATAATTTAAAAGTATTATTGCAGTTTATCTTTCACAAATGTGTGTCAAGTCTAATACTTACAATTTACGTATTTCTAGAATTGCACATATTATAAAGTGAATCAATACGATCAGGTTTGGCTTTCAGTAATAATGAGTTGGACAATAATTTTTATACATATACATATAGGTACCTAATTAACTTACATTAAAATTTGACTATTACAAAAGTGCCTTTATTTTAGATAGTAAATAATTTTTCTCGTTTTTTAACTCGATTTTCCTACATATAAATTTATTCCAATTCGGGACTTCCTAATTTATTTTGATGCAGCTTATAGAAAAAAATATTCATAATTACTTCATAAAAATAAATTATATTTCTGACAATACACGAATTATTTAGATTTTATGTATGGTAGATGGGATTTCTAAACTATGCGTCGCAACGCCCTGGGGCGTCGCAGGGCTATCCTGAGTGCGTCGCGCGACGATCCGCATATCAGCACAGATCGCCTGCACGCGACACTCTGAATAAGTATCTTATCTTCTTCTTCTATATATATATAAATCAATGCCACTATTCGTTGTAATTTTTTAACTCAAGAACGGGCTCACCTTTCCAAACCAAATGTTTAAGCTTTGTTCCGACTATTTAGTAGATGGTTTATGTGAAGTTTGCACAAAATCGGTAGAGCGGTTCTTCATTTATCACATTTTTTGTAACAAATGAATTCAATAAATGGCGGATCATTTTGTTAATGGGGATTGTGCTCCGTATATCGGAAACGGCTGAACCGATTTTGACGGGACTTGAATTAACAGGTAGAAGACACTATCCTTGAGTAACGTACGCTATATTTTATTTTAACAATAAATAGTTTTTACTTCGAAATCGCAATACCCGAGCGAAGCCGGGCGGGCCAGCTAGTAATTAAATAAAAATAATAAATTAATTAATTAATCTTAATATCTGCTAGAGCAACAAACAAATATATTCTTTTAGAAGGGGGTCGCAATGAAATTACAACTTGTAAAGAGAGTCGCAGTATCAAAAAGATTAGGAAACTCTGTGGTAGATTATGCTCAATTTAGGCATAAACAGAAGATTAGAGCAAAACGGTTTAATTAGATTTTTTTCTAATTATTTTTTTTTTAATAAAACACTACAAAATTTGGTATTGTCAATTACAAACCGATATTATTGCAAAGCATGTTTTACATTTCATCAATTTTTTAGAAATGATATTGCTTTTATTTCCTTTTTATAACAACGGTAAAACAAGTCTTTGTTAAAACCTATCACATAATTTTATTAAGATTCAGCATTTGTTGTCGAATATAATTCAGAACTTTCAGAAATGTAGAAACTTTTGCTTTGACATATTTTTAAATTAAGAGTTTCTGTAGGTAAGATAGAGCGGGACTTAAAAGTCCGCGGGTAAAATTCCTCTAAGCCCATTTCTAAAACTAAAATCCCGTTAAGCAATTAAATAACTTGTGAAAAGACAACGGTGCGCGAGGAGTACGCATGCCGTCCCGGAGGTTCACGTATGTACCTTTGTAATTCTGACAGATTAATTTTTTTTTTGTTTTTTGAACTTCTATATTGATTCGAGTGGTAAAGATGTTAAAGATAAATTAACTTTATGAAAACATTATAAGCTTAGCAAAAATTATTTGTTAATTCTTTGAAATAACTATAAAAAAGGAATGATTCTAAACAATTAAGTTTTATTTATTTCTATCAATATCATCTACTAGAGTCCGTCCTTTTTACCCCACTTGCAGAACATATAGAATCATTCGACCGGACTGTTTATATCAGTGTTTCCCAATCTTTTTTTTAACATGGCCCACCTAAGTCATTCTAAAATTTTGATGCCCATCTATGTAACATATACCTAAATATGTTTTTTATTTAAAAATTGAATTATTCCATGAATGAAGCCTAATTGCAACTTATTCAAGACACAGGATTTAGGTTTTAACAAGAAATCACTAGAAAATTATTAAGAACAAATCAATAATTAAATTTTCAGTACATAGGTATAATAAGTAGATAACTAAAAATCAAATACGTTTTCAAATTGTCCCCTTCAATAATATTGCCCCCCTAAGCATGTAAATTGCTCTCATGTGGAGTGAGGGACCCACGTTGGAAAACACTTGTCTACATCTTCGATCTCTAGGGTGTAGATACAGCCTATACATGTACAGTCAGGGAAAAAGTAAATCACCACCGCAGCAGTAACTTATCTGAAAATGCTAAAGTCTTCTCACTTTTAAGTGTAATTCTTGCTAATGTTATAATAAAAATAATGCCAATAATATTTATAAAAAACCCTAAAAGAAATCTAAAATATCAACTCACAAAAATAAATTGTTAATTAATACTGCATATTGTAAACAGTTTTATATTAATCCTAAAATAAATAAATTTTATCTTTAGGTATATAAAATCGATTTACCTCAGTGTTCATTTACAATTAATAATCGAAAATTAATAATTAATATTAAAAAAATATATGTATTTAATTAAATGTTTACTTAAAGATAAAAAAAGTAAGGAAATGTTAATCCCAAATAAAGGTGACAGAAGAAACGATAATTTCAACTCAAAAATACATGTGTTGACTGTGTAAAGTTGAATATTTATGCCTTGAAAGTCAGCATTTATGCTAGGCTGGTGATTTTCAATTAGGCTGATTGTACAATTATCACTACTTATGCGCTACCCATTGCTAGTTAACCCTTATTTAGGAACCTTATACATAAATAGTTTTGAACTAAAATATGTGAAATAGACTTTTTAGCCCCGTTCTACCCAACTTGATATTAACCAAGAAAATTGAATTGTCTGGTATAGAAATTAGACATAATTTTTATTTTCTTTTAGACTAAGACTTCTTAAACTATGGGTCATAACCCCAAATGAGATCGTTTAGCAAAATCCTGGGATCGCATGGTTTTAATGTAAAATATTGAAATACACGAATTTATAAAATCTAAATGTGTATTTGTGATAGAATCACACTCACACTTGTATGAGATATTGTTATCTTTCTTTTATATTATATGGGGTCGCCAAAAAACTCACAATCATAAATGGTGTTGTAAATGAAAAAAGTTTAAGAAGCCCTGTTTTAGACCACCGACTTTACTCTATTTTGTTCTAACATATTTATTACAAATCAGTAGTATAGATCAACCTTATTTTTATTATTAATTGATTCGACAAATCCTCAATTTTAATTTACGTATCTATGTATTGTTTGTATAAATGTAATCATTCTTATGTGTTAAATCATATTTATAAAAAAAAAATAACCTTGATAACTTTGTTAAATTTCTTATTTTTAAGTAATTTCGGAAACACCTGTAGTTATATTTAGCGTTATGATAATAATTGATATTAAAAAATAAATAAAATTTTATTTTTAATTATTAGGTATTAAAATTATTTACTTATTTGTATAAATATTTATTTATTTTATGTAGAAACAGCATAATCTATTTTCAAACTTATAAATTCTATAGAAATTAATTTTCTGAAACCACTAAATAAATAGCATCTACTCCAAATTTAAGATACAATTATACTTATAATTCAAATATAATAGCAAACACATAATTGTGATTTTTGTGGGAGTGTATAATTGCAGAAAAGACAGGCAATTTAGAATTAATTTTTGCTACTGTGGATAAGCTACATTATTTACAAGTATTAAATAGTAATTTCGAGATTTGACTTACAAAGTTAAGTTATGTTCCTTATTTTGTTTTCAACACGTTAACATTAAGTTCAGTCAATACCATTAACATTAATTCAGTTTTTTTGATAAGGGTACATGGGGCAGGTGCCCCCTGCTTAATGAAGGCCTCAAAATTCCGACGTCGTTGTTTATATCAAAAAATAAGATGTTGGTTTTTTTAAATAATATTACTAAAAATAACTATTAAAATTTCTAAATTTAAATGTACATCGGAAACCAGATGAGATTCCTAAATATTTTCAAAACAGTAATCACTTTACTTGTATTTAATTTCTATAAAGCTAACTTTACTAATCAATAAAGTCACTAAATAAAAGTACATACTGATGTTTTTCTTAACATTTTGTTTGTCGTTCTAAAAAGGCCCCAAATCCTCTATTCACAAGCGCCATAAGATGACCTAAGGCGGCTTAGGGTATGATTATTACAAAGGGTTTTCCAATAAGAGGGCATCAACTTTTTATTAAAAATAAACATGCAATTTATTAAAAATTAAAGTTGATCGTAATTTCATCGGAAAGTACAATTAATGCCATTAGTTATAGAACGCAACATCATTTAAATGTCCCCCACGAAAACGTTGACGAATGAATCCACTGAATCTAATTATGCATACCTTAACACACAAATCGGCTTGAATGTTAGAAATGACCCGTTCAATTTTAACTCTCAATGCGTCTAAAGTAGCTGGTTTGCTGGTGTAAACCTCTAATTCAACATAGCTCCAAAAAAAAAGTCCAGCGGCGTTACTTCACGACCGAAAATTGAACTTAATTTACTTAAAGTAACCGTGACCGAATAAAAACTTTGATAATATATTTTTATTATTTGCACACGTTGTTGAGGCGTGTACTTTTCCATGATTAAATGGCAGATATTAAATAACACAAATATCATTAATGACATATTTAAGCGTTATTCATATGGCTCAAATAACAATTCAAAGTTGGTGCGTCCCTATTGGAAAGCCCTGTACAATATACGAAAATTGTTGAAAACACATTCATAGACATCGGACGTTACGGTCATTGCCTATTTGTGGACAAAATTTAAAAACCAACAATAAAATTATAGTGTAAATAAATGACAAAAATATCTAAAATTAAAATTAAGTTTTTGGAAAGATGTATGATCATCGTATCTAAAAAGGTTAGTGAATTTAATACCCAGACAAGCAATAATAGATATCGGGAAAAATGCTACATCATATTAAAATTAGGTCCTTTTTTTTTAAATTTTTGGGATTTGTATATTCAATTCTGTGACAACAAAATTCATATACATATGAGTATTTTTTAATCATGAGAGCAACTTTTTACTTTTTATTTCTGTATCAAGAACGAGAATGATTATAGGTACTCGATACAAATTGATATGTTGTAAAATTAACTTACGTAAGGTCATTTCTGCCAAAAGCAGTATAATTATTATATTAAAATGCTTTTTATGATGAGTATTTATATTTAGAATAAGTACTTTAAAAATAATTGTTTAATACTAAGAATACGTTTTTTCTAGGTAGTAACAAAAGTTATTTTTAAATTAATTAATTATTAGGTAACGAATGCTAAAATAAGATGCAAAATTAAAATTGGAATTTTCAGACCATATGTAATTAGCTTTAAATAAAATTTAATTGAAAAATTAATATTTATACGTACTGACATTGACCTTCGCTTGATTAATTATTTCGTATTAATAATCTTAAAAAACTGAATTTTTTTTATATGGAAACCACATGTCAGTACATTAATTGACTTTTGATCGATACGAAGAGTAATATTTAGTTGGTTCAAGCTTCTCTGAATAAATTATGTCTTCCCTTTTTTTAAGAGTTACAATCATACGTTCCTAACACAAAAAATTAAAGACACGAGATCATATTACCCTTTATCTGAAAATCTACTAATTATCTATGAGTATATGTCAGAGAAAGAGGATATTTGATGTTTAATTATCCCAATTAATATTTAAAATAAGTTTTTCTTCTGATTATATAATTATAGGAACAGCTTATCTCATATTTTATATGTCAGTTATGCTTTTCCAAAATTATTAATATAACTATTTTCTTGGCGACGAAATAGGTGAAAACCAACATTACCGTCTGAATGGCACACAACAACATGTTATTATTATAAGAATTGATCAGTTGACTAATGTATTTCATAGAAATTTGTTTTAAAAGTATTTTGTATAAAAGATCGAATACTAGGTTTCAAAATTACGTCAACAAAGGATTTTCTTTTGAAGAAATCGTAAAATAATTAAAGTTGCGTTTTTTGTAAACATAGGGGGAAAGTGGCATGAAACAGCCAAGTTTTTAAAAAGCTATTATCAATTACGCGGTAGTTTTCATACGAATCGTTCATGTATTATTATTTTAAGATAGCAACACTAGCCAGATATCCCCCACAAAAATTTGACCGTTCACCGTCAATAAACGGCGCTGATACGACGTATTGAAGATTTTGTCGTCAAAAGTAAGGTTTTGAGTTCAGTTTATTTGTTTTCTAACACCTATACGTACAAAACTAATAATAATATGATTGCACTATAATGTTATAGATATATAAGGCCTTCTAATAACGTATATATTTTGTAGACTAATCTTTGATTTCATAGTAATTTTCGAGATTTTGTTTCTTGAGAGAATATGTTTTGAAATAGCCGGACTGCAGTGTAATGAAAAGCCACCTTTTAATTGCATAAAATGCAATAACAATTGTAGTAACAGCAATCAAGAGTGGTACCGATGCAAAATTGTAATGGTTGGGCATATAAATACTGTGGCGTAAAAGAAATTGCATTATTTTTCTAAAAACGTTTTTAAGTTTTTACAATGATTGATCTCAAATGCAAATTTTTGACAGTTTCTTAGATTTATGTAAGTAAATATTTTATCTAGATTTGCGTTTTTAAAACTTTTATAATTATATAAGATCTAAAATTATAGCTTAAGATTATTGTTAAATAATATCTTCGTAATGTGCAGTTTTAATCATTGAATAATAACATGGCATTTTTCAAAAATGGGGGCTGTTTCAATACCTATAGGTATCTTTATTTAATAAATGATTGATAAAAATTCGTTAATTTTGAAAATTTTTATGACTTCAGTACATAAATTCATAAAATTAGCGCTAAAAAATTGATTTATTTATGTCTATATTTTTGACCTTTTAAACTGCTTTTATGTCCGATTTACCATTGTACCAATGCAATTTGACAATTTTCTTATTAAAACTGAGTCGAATTCTTAAAACAAAGTAGTGTGCATTCATAAGTGCACATTCGTTCGGAAAATGAAGGGGTCCCTTGCTTCATTTCGTCGGAATGTGCCACTTTCGCTAGAATGCGCAAATCCTCGTATTTATAGCATTTGCTTATATTATTATTTTATTCTTCAATTCAACAAATTAAAAGCCGAATAAATTAGATCTATTTTTTGTTTGAAAAAGGTTAGACATTTTATTCCTTTTGATAAGTTATAATGGTGTTCTTCCGCACGCCTAATTGTAGAGAGTTTGATAAAAATATTTTCAGGTGTACTTTTGAATGTTTACTAATTCGCATTTTTGATTAATTAAAATTGTATATTAGTCAAATTTTCTGAAGTGGGCGACTAAAAATCAACTAGTTGATTTTTATATCATCTTTTGCAGATTGTTAAATGTTTATATGTCAAAATTAATGTCTCCAAATATTTTTGGGTAATTTTCATTTTTCTGAAAATTATAAACAAATTAGTTTTAAGGCACATTTTGTATACACTGTTGTAAATACCCTACTGTAATTTTTAATTAAAAAACACCGAGAAGTGGTATATTTAGTTCAGTTTGATTTAATTAATATTATTTGTAAGAGAGAAGAATAAGATAGGCAAATTCAATTATTAAGGAGTATGTGCACTCTCAAGCGAAAACTTTTTCCGAATAGAAAATCTGAATTTGAAGATTTGTTATTAATATGGGCAAAATTAACACTAAATGTTTCGGGAAAATGGGCCCCTTTCCCGAAAATAGAAACCAGGGGGTTATTTTAAGGCCATTTTGAATGCACTGTTTGGGAAATTCACAACTTAAAATTTTTTCTTAAAAAAACGAGTTTGTGGTAAAATTCGTTTTTTTATTTAATTAAAAATTTTATTTGAAGAGCCCCAACAATAATTTTCCCGGTAAATTTCCCCTTATTTAAAAAGGATTATTTGCAATTTCTAGCGAAAATTTTTCCAAAAAAATCTGAATTTTTTAAACTTAAAAATATTAGTTTGGTAAAAAAATCCAATTTCATAAGATATTCTTAAGCGAAAAGTGGCCCATTTCCGGGCGAGGGAGGCAAAAGAAGCGCGACGCGGAGCGGCGCGCTTCATTTTTCCGAGATCGGAATGTGCCACTTTGAGCTCGAATGTGCACATTCGATTTAAGGCAAGATTCACAATCATTAAATTATTTCCTTTGAGGGCTGACTTCAAAAGTCGTTTTTTAGTTAGCTGCGCTAAAATTCGTTTTTTTTATATATTCAATTAACCGAATTTTTGATTATCCGAATGAGCCGCAACAATAATTAGTCCGGATAACCGAGTTTCCACTGTATTTAAAAGTGCTATTATTTGCTTTATTATTTCTAGCTGAAAAATTTTTCTATCAAAAATATCCATACGTCCAAGACGGCATTTTTAAGCTTAAAGATATTAGTTTGGTGAAAAGAATCTCAATTTCTATAATCGATATTCTAAAAAATAATAAAGCATTGAAAATAAGTGTATTTTACTGATCTTTGGTGATTTTTAATTCACCCCAGCGCCTTTGCTGTTAGATGTAAATGGCTAATGTTCTTCAGAGATCTTCATATACTAAAATAAAAAAATAATACGATTGACTTGTTCAGTTCGTTCTTTATAAAATATAGCTCTGCTTGAAATTTATAATTATTCAAAATTTGCATACTTTGGGCTCTAAAATAATTGACTAAGAGATGAAAATTTGAAACATAAAGGATATCAGAATTATAATTTTTACAATTTTTTATGTATATTTGTCGGTTTATTCGGTAAAATTAATGCCGATAACTGTTAACATCTTTTGAAGCACCAGGTATAGTTTTAATGTTTTATTAATTGTAGATAATGTTGCAGAATATATACTACATATGTAGACACTTTGTGAAACATAAAAACCATTTTATCCTTGAACTTATATTCTTAAATTGGCAGAAGTTTTAGTGTATTATCTTTAACAAGTCTTTTAAATTACTTTAAGTATATAATTGTCTAATTTTCTTATTTAAACATTGTGTTAGAACAAGTAGCTTTAAGATCGGACGATTATATTGTAAAAAGGTCACGAAGTTAGAATGCAATGTAAGCGGATAGGATTCCATAATTTATGTTATTGACGGCAGTACATAAAGTAAAAAATTACAAAAATTAAATTGTCTATTTTTAACAACTAATAAGGTAGTTTTCATTGAATAATTATTTATAAACTTCTTATTATGATCAAAATGACTTTACCAACCGCAAGAATTTATTGCAATACGTAAATACGTGTAATGTTCGGTTATTGGTTCATTTAAGCAGTACCATAAATAAACGTAATACATTTGTAAAACTTCCAAGCTCATAATTTTTACTGACGTCTGTTTAGACATCGTTAGTAATTAACTTTAGCGGTATCGTTTAAACCATCATTAGAGATATTGCATTGTAATCTTAATCTAATAATGTTTGTAAACATTGAGCTGTTGTGACGACGATTGTACATTACGTAACATTTTTTATCATTATTGAAGATTTTATGGTTATCCTTCAATATTTGATAATATTGATATTTGGCTCCAATTATGACATTAAATGATAGACGAACAAATTAACTTAAAAATTAATAATATATGGAAATCACTTATGTAGCCTTTTATTAATCAGGAAATTAAATAAGTTTTGGTATAAGAAAAAATACAACAATTTATTTAACAGTTAGTAAGTACGTAAATAATTATTGTTAATGATTACTTAATTGCCCCATCAAAAATTAGAACATTCCAGCAAAGAATTTACTTACCAAAAGTATCAATTATCTTATATTAAGGAAAATTACTTTAAACGAGCAATTTATTAACTAATTCGACTACTTCTTTAATTCATTAAAATAACACAAGTACTCGTATATAAGTATGTACTTACACACGAACGTATTTATATAGACTTACTTCATTCTCTTAATTTTTGATATCATTTTTATTTACATACACAATTTTTTTATTATTTATTATTGAATTTAGTTAAGTACTAATAAACCTAAAAAAAGATTATAAACCATTCTACCTATTCATTATAAATAAGTATGATCGTAAAAAATTGACTGATTGATGTTGTTTATAAAATTAATGCAATTATGCTAAATAAAAATTCCTGTTAGGAAAGAAAAAGGGGAAATTACCAATTATTGTTTACGACAATTTTTGAAGGGATTCGTACACAAATACAAATTAGCTTCTTGTAATTTCCACTTATGAAAAATTCTATGTACAATATATATTAAAATAAAAAAATTACTTATCGGAAATTTTTAGCTTTTCTGACAATATGTAGTTACACGTTAAAAAATTGTATTTATATTTACATACTTAGATCATTTTTTGCTTCTTTTTTAATATGTATTACAGTGAGATTTACGAAAGTATGGATGCACGTCATCGACATGTTCAATTATAGACACACGCTGTTTATTTTCGAAACGTATTAGACAAATATAATATTATAATTTTAACACCTTAATAAGTGTGATAGCGATAGATCGAAATCAATTCGTACGTGCTTTGAGCAAGACACGTGTTGATTAGCGTTGGTGGTAATTTAAAACAGATGAATACTATTGATGACATGCATCGATACTTTCGTTAGTTCGACTGTACTCAAAATATGAGTAAAATACGTAAGGTGTTATTAGTCAGCTTGATTTATTATTATCAGTTCTCTATTTTCATTCAAGACCAGCCAGGTGATCAACTATTGTATTTTACTTCAAATGAACGTATACGAGGCATATCTAAAAAATAAGTTCTAAATACGTCTTACGTAAACATTTGCAAATAAAAAGTTTCAATTAGTAATCAAGTTATCACTCAACAACAAATTTTAAATTAAAAAGAGCACGATTATTAAAAATCGATTTTGTTAAGATATAGTATCAGTGATCAAGTATCTGAATTCAAAAAAAATTCTAAAAGAAACAATTCATATATAACTTCTAAAAGTATACCAATATAGTTTAATAAAGACAGAACTAATAATATCTATGAAAAAAACCAAAGTCATAGTCCATAGTTAGATAATAATCATTGGAAGTTGATTTTACAAATGATAAAAAGTTTTGGACCAACCCGAGTCGAAATTTAGCACCGACATTGAGCCTCCTAAAGTCGGACTCATTCCGGACTCGGAGAATCAAAGTAGAGTTTATTCCTATGTTAAATTAGGTCCGACTTTGGTCTCCAAAGTGGTACAAATTTCCATTTGTACCACTTTGGGGTTTAAAGTCGGATCTGATGGAAATTTAAATTAGGTCCGATTTTAGACCTGTAAATAGGGAGTGTTGCCACGTCTTTTTCATATAGTCGAACCCATTTAATGCCATTCTCATAAATTTAATAGACAAGATTTTAAAAACATTTTAGTTATTAGTATTAACAGTTTTTTATTTAAATATACATATAATTAATTTGGATGTTAATTAATAAACGTAATAGTGTAATAACCAATGTCAACGCTTAAAACCATAACTTACATAAAAAGTATTTAGTTTACGCGTACTTTATGTGTATAAATGATATGAAAAAATATAAACGTATTCAATTGTAATATAACAGCTAACTTGTGATCAACAAACAAATTACAATATCGAAAACAACTGGCAACGCTGCTCAGTTGATTTTGGTATTTGCAGCTATCGGACAGAGGTTCAAAATCACATCTCTTGGGAAATATTAAGAGCTAGGGGACTACTGTCGGGCCTAGTCGGGTTACACTGCTATAAATCGGGTCTTTTTCGGACTAGGGGAATCTATGTAGGCTCTAAACATCGACTCGGGGATCTATGTAGGCTCTAAATTTCGACTCGGGAATAAACCAATAAGTTTTTTGTTGCTAATTAGTGTTTTTTTACTAATCAATGTTCAAAAAGTTTTTAAAAAACTATATGACTTATAAGAACGATGCAGAACATTTTTTGCCAATTTTGAAGAATATTAAGAATTAATAAATAATATCTGGATGACCGAGCTTTAGTCGGCGTCTTTTTATTTCGTCGTAAGAATGTGATAGCTTTTGGTCGCATAGGTACTGAAAGATATAAATATGAATATTGTGCCATCTGTTGTTGCGTATCATTGCATGAATATTTTAGCTTACTGGTACTTTTCAATATTCTATGAGATGGCGCTAGAAAATAAAATATGTATGTATATACGAACCGTGCTCCATGGTTTCATCTGGCGCGCGGTTTAATTAAAATCTGGTGGACGATATCCACAGCACCCCTTGGCCTCCGGTCCACCACGTTGGGACTTTGTTCGCATTTTTCAAACTTATTTTATTTAAAAATACCATCAAAATTTTCGACTTTATCTATAGATTTTACAAAAATTTTTGTTATTCAAACCTTTTATACGAACACAACAAAAAAAAATCAGTCAAATCAATCGAGCAGTTCTCAAGTAATGCTCCGTCATACTTGTAGCAAATTCAATAAAACATTATCTTCTTTAAAGTATAAGACAATGCTGAATAGTACAATAAATTATGTAATGTTTAACTTAAATAAATTGTTTTAGAAGAAAAATTATAACACATATTTTTTTTAACAAGAGACATTCTTATAAATAATTATGTCTGAATTGAGAATAGGTAATAATTTTTTCAAATATATTTAAGAAAAGTCTAATGGCAAAAAATAGAAAACAACTATTAAAAAAATCCGGTAATATAGAATACAAAAACTTTTGTAACACAAAGGATCCAAATTATAAAAACAAGCTAAATATGTTTGAATAAATTGGGAACCGCTTTCGTAATAAATATAAGGTAATTATTTAAAAAATGACTGATTTTTTAAATTAAAACAATTAAATAACAATGTTTTAATTAAGTATGTGATCACGTCAAAAAGACAAAATATTGTATTTTAAATATCAATCTAAAAAAAGTACTAATTAAGTATTTGATACTATTAAAATATACATACGTACATGTATCTATACAACATTCTGTACAATTTCCCATAACTAGCTAACTCAAATTATGCACACACACAAAGTTAACCTTGAAATAGTAAATATTTACATGAATTAATATAAATATTTGGAAAGTTAACAGGTGTAAAATGTATCAAATGCAAAATAAACAAATAAAGAGTTGAATCTACTGAAATATACATTAAAATGCAATTATAGATTGCAACTATTATTGAAACCCTGTAGAAAAATAATTGTGGGAATTTTTATATGTAAATAAAAACGGTGCATTATGGGTTGGACACTTAAATTTTTCCATGATATAACGAAGTGGAGCAATGCTCTTCCTTCCAACAGGTTGTAATAGATTATTCCATAACATATTAGCACCTGAAAACGAGAAATATTAATTATGCGTAGGAATTATTTTTATGTTTTATTAAAACGCCAAAACATGTGTTTTTAAAATATATGACGAAATAAAACGGCAAGAGCTCATAATTAATTCAATGTAGTCGACAAAAGGTTATCTTAGAGGATGTTCCAGGTTGAACATTTAGTCTTTTATACTGGAGTTCAAATTAGATTAATATTTATTTATTATTTTAATTTTTAAATTATCAAAAATCGTTATGATGTAATTAAAACTTAATCATTTTGTAATAGAATTATTTCTTGTGCCGTATAATAATAATTTAAATACGACTTGTGCTTATATTTTATTAATATGTTTTAATTATTGAACCTGTTAGTTAGATTTAATTTTAGTATAAAAATACTTTTGTCTTCTAAATACGATAATACTATAAAAATATTCAGAAACGTTTATCGCTGACTGAATATTGTAACAAAAATAACTTTTATCGTTTATCTATGGAATTTCATACAAGTTTATTGTGGAATTATACCATGAATTGGAAAAAATAATTCTTTTTAAATAAAATAAATAAACAGTAGATACAATAAAGAAATAAAACACTATTAATGTAAAAGCTGCTATTGAACTGCATCGGAAATAAAAATCAAGGACAAGGGGAATGTTACCTTAATTATTATATTAAAAAATATTTGTTTTAAAAGGCAAAAAAATATTTTTTTTAATTAAATAACGTAAAAGTCGTAGTGCCTAAATAAATATTCTGGATACCTAAGAACAGTGTTCTAGATCAGGGGTTTACAAAGTGTGGGTCGCGACTTCATATTGGGTCGTGTAACTATATCTGAGGGTCGCAGAAATTCTATTAAAACTAAAAACAAATATATTCTTAGTTGAATTCCCTCTGTATTGATTCAGGGACACTTATATAATATTTTTGTGGAAATAGATCATGTTTTGTACCATTTGAAAGAGTAGGTAAAATTACATATTTTTATATTTTACTAACTATGCCTCGCAGTTTTACCCGCCGTTTAATTTAGAGTTCTTCGTCGGGCGACTTCCCTTGGCCCCCGGTCCAACCCGTTATGATCCGTTAGTGTCTATTGTTAATTTATAAAACACCGGCAATAGTAAAATTGTTTAACAAATGGTTAGTTTCTGAGGGAGATGCATACCCTTTGAGAAAGTCCGGTTATAGGATCCAGGAACAGAATTACGTTCAATGAAATTCAATATCAAAACGTCGAACACTATGTGATAAATACCATAAAATTTATGACTTTTTCTATGGCTTTTACAAAAATTTTCTTTTATACAAATCTTGTTCTGACAATTACGAAAACAACAAAAAAAAATCAGTCAAATCGGGTGAGCCGTTCTCAAGTGAAGCTCGGTCATATATGTGGCAATTGATTTTTATATACAGTGAAACCTCAATAAGTCGAAGTTAAAGGGAAACTAAAAATAATTCTAGTTATAAAAATTTGAGTTATCGATATAAAAATATTAACGTTGAAATAGGCAAGTTTTAGGGAAACAGGTTCGAGTCATCAAAAATTCGACTTATCGAGGTTCGACTTATGGAGGTTCGACTGTAATATAATATTAGATGTCAATTTCAAAGTCTATTTATATGCGATCTATTCAATTTTTACGATGTTATATCTTTTTAAATAGTTATAAATTTAAAATAAGAAAAATAAATTTTTATAATTTTTTCCGATCTTTCAAATGATACAAAAGTATTCTAATCTTACAAAGGACCCACAAAACATTACAGTGAATCTATCCTAATGGTATTAGTATCAGTTGATAGCCTCATGAGTCCCGGTCATAACACTATAAGCATTTCCGGTGAAAATAAACTATAGTTGCACTAAAAGTCATCAAAGTTATAAGTTAAGTTCGAAATGGCACTTATAGATAGCGCTCACAATACATTTGTATAAAGCTTTATGTAAGCCTCGGTTTAATCACTAAACTTGGTAATTAATGTCATCCAAAAATACAAATATTTTAATGTAGAAATAGAATTAATATTATTTACTGTTATTCTTCATATCACAACTTTTTCAAGAAATGACAAACTTATACAAAAAGAGAGGATACGTACGCAGTTCAGCATGCTTTATAAATGTGGAAGTAAAATTCACGAATGTAAATATAAAATTAATGAGGTTATATATTTATTGAAATCGGATTTCAAAGCTTATAATGCAGAATTATTGACGACGAACAATGAACGAATGGAGCAGCAGCTTTAATATGAATTTGTATTAAATTTTTTTTTTTATTGTTATCACTATCATTTACAGTTTTGCGGACGCGTTCACTTCCACCACGCTACCTGAGATAATCCCTTATGCGTTATAACGCATAAGGGATTATCTCAGGTAGCGTGGTGGAACTACAACGCGCCGCAGTTTTACTACGTATTAGGCCATAATATCCAAATATTTTTTATAAAAAATCTATTAAAGAGTTTCATCTATACCTAATAGGCAACAAGTTTCACTTCTGTGGAGTGTGGACTTCACGCACAGATTTTTTTAAATTACAATATATGACTATCTATTAAAAGTTAATTGATAATAGTACACATAAAAAAATGAGTAAAAAAATTAATTAAATTTTTATTAATAAAAAATTATATACCTACTTGATTAAAAATGTTACATAAAAAACTTTATTTTGTCTTACAGTATTCTAGTTTAGTCTAGAAATATTTTCCATACGAGGACTGCACCAAAAATAACTAAACATTATTTTTTAAAACTTTGTTATTAATTTTACAGGTTATAGATTTTTGTCCCTTTCAAAGTACTTCATTGTTTTATCTTAAAACAAGAATTCAAAATGCAGAAGTCCATTAAAGTAAAGAAAAAACAAAGAAAACCCGCCGAAGCCTGTCCCAAGCCAGGTTGGAAAAGAGGTGAGGGATAGAGGAGTAACACCTCTCTAATAAACCAGGGTTCAGCTGGCCCGGTTGATAGCACCCTGTAAGGGCCCCTTCTCAGGGTACGGGTGAAAACCGGTCAATGGCTCGGAAGGCGGAGGAAGATGGGTGATACATCTCAACGGCGGAAGAGGCAAAAGAACCAACAGCGTCTGCCTCATAGTGAGCGGCTGATACAAAAGGTCCTCCAAGCGGGGGTTATGGCGTTAGGCGTTAGAAACCTATCACATGTAAAAATAAAGGGAGCTGAAAATTTATTAGTAGAATGAAAAACGAAAGAAAGGAAATAATTCCCCGGGTGGAAATCCACACCTCGAAAAGAGGAGCCCCAATGGATACGGGGGCAGTTCTACACGAAGTCTTCAGATTCCACCTTTAAAACTCAACCAAAAACAACATGAAAACGAGAAGGCAACAAGAAGAAATTAGATGGTAAACCCAAAAGACCGAAAAGACATTAAAACTAGGAACGTGGAATATTCAAGGACTCGCAACTAAGAGAAAGGAAGTGATGATGGAAATAGAAAAGATGAATCTGGACATAGTGATACTAACGGAAACAAAAAAAGGAAGTGGCCAGGAAACCTACGGAAATTACATACACCTGTGGAGTGGAGTGCCGAAAAGTGAAAGAGCCAAAAGTGGAGTGTCCATATTAGTCAAGAAGAAATGGACAAGGATGATACAAGCATGGGAAGAAATTAATCATCGCATTTTAAAAATTAAAATAAAAATATATGGACAAATGTTGACGATCATAGGTGTATACGCCATAAATGACGATGTACGTGCCGAAGAGAAAGAGGAGTTCTTTAACATCCTGGACGAACAGATAGAAAAGGTTAACAAACGAAGTGAAATTATAATAATAGGGATCTGAACAGTAGGGTTGGGAAGAAAGAGAAGGACCACACTTTAGGAAAATTTGGAGAAGAAAAGATGAATGACAACGGAATACGTCTACTTACCCTATGCAGAGAACATAGGTTGATGATAGCCAATACTTTTTTCCAGCATAAGGACATACACAAGTACACATGGATACAGCCAACACGAGGACTCAGGTCAATTATAGACTTAGTAATTGTCAGAAGAGACCGGAAGCTGAAAATAAAAGACATAAAAGTCTTTCGACAACCGGAATGTGGATCAGATCACCACATGGTGGTAGGAACCTTTGAATTTACAAGAAAAACAACACGTACCAAAAAAGAGGAGGATACGGAAGAACAAATGGAAGACTTAAAACACCCCACATATAAGATCGAACTGTTAAGAGAAGAATCGATTAAGAAGTTATACCAAAGCAGATTAGAAAGACAACTTGACGAAGATATAGTAGAAAAAGCCCGGAGGTAATATACGAACATGTAAAACGTAGTATTCACACAGCAGCATATGAGGCTTTGGGAATAGAACAAAAAGGAAACATAAAAAGAAACACTCACCCCAGAACTAGAAGAGAAAATAAAACCAAAAAGGAAAGATATAATGAATGGTTAATGAACAAAACTCAAAACTCTAGACAAAAGTATGTAGAAATTAGAAGACAAGTAAAAGAACAGGTGAGGCAAGAAAAAAATAAATACTGGGACAACGTCTGTAGGAATATAAATAACACAATAGGTTTTAACCGATCTAAAGAAGCATGGAGAGTGATTCATAATTTACGGCAAGAATCAAAAAATACTACTAATATTACATTAATAAAGCAAATAAAATGGATAGAATACTATGAGACTCTTCTACAGGAAAAAAGACCTCAATATATGATAAAACAAGATAGAATAGAAAGAAACCAAATACCTTTGGAGGAAAGAGAAATAAAGCAGGAAGATGTGGTAAAAGCATTGAGACAATCAAAAAATCATAAATCAGCAGGTCCAGGAAACATCAGAATAGAATTAGTAAAATATGGGGGAAATAAGCTAATAGAAATAATAACCAAAATGTTTCAGAAAATAGAAGGCGGAGAAAATAAGCCAGCAGAATGGAACAAATCATATATTGTATCGATACATAAAAAGGGAAGTAAAACAGTATGCCAGAACTACAGAGGCATCAGTATACTACCAACAATGGTCAGGCTGTTTGGAAAATTATTAAAACTAAAATCGAAGAACATATGGAAGATTTTAGTGAGGAACAAGGAGGATTTAGATCGGAAGATCATGTATAGATAACATACACTGCATCAGACAAGTGATTGAGAAGAATCGAGCAAAAAATATTGACACACATATAACGTTTGTAGACCTACAGAAGGCTTATGACAATGTGCCAAGAAGTCAACTATGGGAGGCAATGAGAAGAATGAACATCAAAGAAAAATGGATAGAAGTAACTAAAACACTGTATGAAAATTCAGAAGCCCAAATCAGAGTAGGAAATAAAGTAACAAGAGCAATAGAAGTGTCAAAAGGACTGAAGCAAGGCTGTACGTTATCACCAATACTGTTCAATATATATGCCGAACAAGCTATGGAAAAATGGTATCGGAAATGTGGAGGAATGGGTATACCAATAAGAAACAAAACCTTACACTCACTAATGTTTGCTGACGACCAACTCATTGTGGCACAAGACGAGGAAGACATGATCTATATGCTACGTAAACTGAAAGAGGAATATGATAAGTGGGGACTATTGATTAATTTCAAGAAGACTGAATATATGTGTGTTGGAGGAGTAGCACACAATTTACACATAGAAAATGAAACAATAAAGGCATGTACTGAATACAAGTATTTAGGGTCAATAATATCGGACACTGGTAAAATGGACAGGGATATAGAAGATAAAATAACAAAAGGGAAAAGAGCGACGAAAGCACTCCATGGAACAATCTGGAACAAAAATCTCATGAAAAACCAAGAGAAATATTTTTAATGCAATTGTAGAGCCTATAACAACATACGGGGAACTATGGCCAATGACCAATAAAATAAGAGACAAGATTCGCACAGTAGAATTGGATTTTATGCGAAGAAGCCTACAATATACGAGAAGGGATAGGATAAGGACGGAAGATATATGGAGGAGATGGAAATAGAAACATCAATGACTAGAAGACTCGAAAATAAAACATTAAGATGGTACGGTCACGTTCAGAGGATGGAGGAAGAAAGGTGGCCCAGGGCGATTATGAATTGGTCACCAAGGGGAAGAAGAAAAAGGGGTAGACCAGCAGTAAAGTGGAAAACACATGTTTACAATGTTATGTTAGAGAAGGGCCTCAGAGAAGAAGATATAGAAGATAGAGATTACTGGAGGTTGAGAACGGCAAACCCGTAAGGGAAATAAGCCAAGAAAGAAGAAGAAAAACAAAGAGCATTATTTTGACATTGGATCGAGAATGACGTGTTTTCTTGGAGGTGGAGATCATTTGTTAATCTATTGTGACCCAGGGCACTCAAATTACAATATCACAAAAGCTAAACAATATATTAGCAATCCAACAAGATGTGATTACAAAGAAGGTTATGCGCAAGGCAATGCTGCCAACCACATATCACTAAATATATCTGTTGGCGCGTAATTCAAAATGTTTGGTTAATTTCTGAACAGTCCTCGTACATGACCAACCAGTGTGTGTTTAAATCAGGCTCGGGAACTGCATATACTGTTATATATTCCCATTTATATAATACTAGCTGATTCCCGCGATTTCGTCTACCTAGAATACTAATTGAATAATTTAAAAAGAACTGATCATATCTACTACTAATCTGTTAGTGGTTTGTATAGATAAAGTAGAGATATGTTATACAAAAGTAGGAAAGGACTTTAAAAAAAATAAATTATTTCCTCATTAACTTGATGGGTCAGGAACGCAGAAATTTTTTTACTTCTTATCAAAAGTATAATTATGATGAGTTTTATATCGCTGACTTAAGAACTAATTAATTTTTGATACAAATTTTTATCCATTATTTCACCCTTTTCAAGTTTTATTTTCGCAATTTAAAGTAGCGCATATCCTTCTCCAAGCTTCATCCTATTTCTATACCAAAATTCATCAAAATTGGTTCAGTGGTTTAAGCATGAAATAATAACAGACAGACAGACAGAGTTACTTTCGCATTTATAATATTAGTTTGGATTCGATTATTCGAACTTAATTCTCCAAATATATAATTAGGAATACAAATTTCTTAAAATTCACAAATATTCGTCTAAAACAGGGGTCAGGAAAGAAGTGCCCGCAGGCACCAAGGTGCCCGCAAAGCAATTTTAAGGTGTATGTCGTTGAAATATATAATTAGAAGAAAATTCTATTTGAACAAACAACACTCGTAATTGTAATAAATAATTTTATTGAAAGTTTTTATTTCCTTATGTACTATGAGCACAGGATAAAAGTTACCTATTCTTGAGGGTTTAACTCCTCCTTAAGACAAATCAAGTCAGAGTGTTTATCATAATAAGAAATGGTGGGTTGGTCTTACAATTATCGTACATTGTTTCTTTATCAGTCACGTTTTATTACCAATTAAAATCTTAAGAAAATAAAATAATGCCGGATCGTATGTCATAACTGAACTGCTTACATCGCAGATTTGGAGTATTTTCACTTAGTAAAATCTCGACTACATGCTTCATATTAAATAATGATGAGGTCATACAATTTTGTATTTTAAAGTTACCACATATTTATCTATGGATGTATACAGCTTTTCAAATAATTCTTTACACCTATTTAGACATATTAAAATTTGATTTTGATAAAATCTAAATTAATTAAATATCCAAAAATTCATTATAAATGTTGAAACTAGGTGGTAAAAATGTATGACTTATTGATATCTTCTAAAAACAATAAGAATAATACTACATAGTATGTATTCATTATATTCAAAAGGACAAACTCATGTAAGGTGAATCACACATTTTGTTAGGAGTAAGGGTCGACACATCTGTATACGGAGCATTAAAATTTGTGGTTCGAAGTTTGCTGATAGGTTGTTTTTTCGGTACATGTTAAATAAAAACCAATTGTTTTTTTTTAATTACGTAGCATTTGTTCTTTGTGTCCCAAATATCATTTAAAAGTAAATATGGTATTTGACAAAAATTTTATTTAATATGACACAAATCATAACATTTTGTTTTAACTATAATTTAAAATATGAATAAGTTTATTTTTCAATGTTGCATAATTTAAGATATTTATCAAAAACAGAGAAAACAATATATTTTGTACTAATCTAGATAACTGCAGACACATCGTATTCAACTCAAATTATTTAGAACAGCGTATAAAAAAGAGGCTGTCATTGGGATTCGAACCCCAAAATACGTTTTCTTTAGACCACTGCTTTAATCTTTAGAGCAAGGGGTCTTATCATGATGACGGAATTTTATTTTTTATTTTATTTAGCGGACACGTCTTAGATAATTTGAAATTACAAGCGTTCATTCTTTATAACATCGTGCAAAAACAATACCTAATCGAGAAACTAAAATTGTAAATACTATAAAGAGCAAAAATACTACATAAGCAGTTTCTAGTCATTGTAGAATGAAAGAGCAATCTGATTTAATTCTATACCTATTTTCACAATCTCCTAATACTGTAAACATGGTTGTATTTTGTTTTCATATCTTAAGTGGTTGATAAATAAACATTTCTACAATTACTTCGGAAAAATAAACTTTAATAATAAAACACTGTTAATAATTTTAAGGCCAACCTACCATATTTTAATGTGATAAACTCTCGACTTGATTTGTCTTAAGGAGGAGTTAAATCCTCAAGAATAGGTAACTTTTATCCTGCGTTCATAGTACCTAAGTATCATCACTTCCCTTTCTTTTTTAGCATAGTGCCGGTCGAATTCCCGCAATTTCCCAAATGTACTCTTGTATAAAAAGGTTGCCGGTTCCTAGTCTAGACTAGTATAGACAACCACGAATAAAATTATTTGAAACATTCTTCGCACAAACGGGAAAATAACTTATTTGACATTATAATTGTATAATTACCTAGTTTTATGCTTTTTTGAAGGAAAGTCTTTCGTGATATATTAATTAAGCTTTTAGAAATTTGATTCAAGGTTTTTTATAATTTTTATAAAACTTGTAACATTTAGCTTGGGAAACTAAATTTTTTTTCTGAATTTTAAAATAATATCAACAAATTTTCTAAAATAATAGATAGAAGTAAATACGGAACAAAACGTTGATTTTTCGTGTCATTTGCCTTCAGAAACTTTTATGGGAACTAAGGTTTGGCTATGTTGTTGGAATAGTTAACAAGGTCATGTTTCAAATCTAAATAAGTGGACTTTTGTATGATATATGTATAAATTGATAATTAAAAATGAAAATAAAAGGAGTAACCTTATTGACACTCAGGAAATGCTTTTATATTATTTTTTTTAATAGGGATTTTCTAAAAACTGAAAATTTTAAAGTAGACAAGTAATAGAATCACTAATAAAATTGTATATGGTCGACTGTCTATAAAATATACCTACGTAATCGTACTCCGTTAATGCGGATAAACAAGTCTAATTAGACTGAAAGTCTCCTACCAATAACACGTGTTGCACTTTTATATTAATTTTCAACTCTGCACAATTAATCTCATTTTCATATAAATATGTAAATATCATCGATTTCCAGACAAACTACCGTATCTGCTTTATTTATTATTTTTATTTCTAATGTTACATCAGGCAACTTTTTATTTTAGATGCAGACCGAAGTGTCTGTAATTGGAGATATCCTAAAAAATATTGTGTTAATTGGTCAATATATGAATAATAAATGGAAATATTTAGTATTGTTAATTTTGGTTTATCTGACGATGATGTAAAGAACGAAAGCCGGTTTGACCTGCAAACTGTGTATTTTTCAGAAAAATTTGTGACCCCACTCATTTTGTTAAGAAGAGCATGCTGATCATTTCTGTCAAAAAAAAAGGTAAACAAAGTATTGGGAACATGGAGTTTTTCGACATTGAAAATTGAGCTGCGCCTAAACGCTTGTAAAGTTTTTTAAGTGACTTTTTATGCAAATAAATTATGAAAACGGCAACACAAGGGCGAAAACAATTGAAAAAATAAAATTTCAATTAAAATAATTACTTTTTTCGCAATTAAAGACAAATTCTATATAATTTCCATTTTTCATCTAGATATAGTAGGCTGATTTTCAAACGCGCTTTTAACAATGTTTCTATTATCCGATAAGAAAAATTCTTTCACTACTCCACTTGATTTTTGATGCTCTTTCATAAAAACGTATTCATTAATTTTTCCATTAACATTTCGCTAATAGGGGCAGTTTTCAGGTCAAACCGGCTTTCGTTCTTTGTTAACTTCAAGTTACGATAGTGTGTCTGGAGGCCCACGACATTATTATTTTCAATTATTTACCTACCAATTTCTTTATCAAAAAAACTAACAAAAAAGTAGCAAAAAAAATTTTTTGTTTAAAAAAGCAAAAGTTGTATGTACTACACTACAATTTAAAAAAAATAAATTTATTAAAAAAAATTGAAAAAAATTAAACAAGATCAAAAGCTTTGGAAAAAACGTATACTGTAAAGTAAAAACTTTTATTAGGGTAATTTTTATATCACACAATTAATGAATTTATTTAAATTGCTTATCACATTCAAATATTTCGCATAAAGCTCAAAATAACCCAATCCATAGAAGAATGGAAAAACACTCCACGTATCAAAAAACCCAAAATCAATATAATCTCAATTTTCTTAAAAACATATGACTTTATGAATATGTGATTTTCTAATTTATTTTATTTCAGTAAAAATAAAGTACAAAAGTTATGTGCAAAATTACTATTTTAAATTACTACCCTGTTAAAGCGATATATTTTTTATTATAAAATCCAAAAATTTCTTTAATTATATTTTAAATATTTTTTTTAGTTAACCTATTCCATCAAAAAATACAAATGTAAACATAATAAATAGTTTTTCAAAAGTATTGCGTCATATAATATATGTACCTATTTTATAATGTGTATCATAATAATTATAGTTAATTGATTGAAATGCGTTTGATAAATCAGTTGTTAACGTAAGATACAGTGTAAGAGAATGACTAGAGTAACAATAAACAACAAATATATATATCGCCCATCAACAAGAAAACAATTACATCTCAAAAAATCAGATTTTTTCAGAAGAGTAAAAAAAAACAAAACTAGTATTAATGGAAAATGACAGCAGAGCACTCGTAAAGTTTTCTCTAACTGGCTCGTTCTTCAACTTGGAACTCTTTCACGCATAGATACTGTATTCCAGATACACGAATCCCACACATGTACAGTAAATACATTACTGGAAAAAGTTAGTGAAAAAATCATAAATTTTTTAGTGATTTTTGAAAAGCTGTATCTGAGTGACAAATGGTGCTTGTACTCAGTAAAAAGTTTTTGAAATTGATTAATGGTCAGTTAACTTGTTAATTCAGCTTCAATTTGCTTGTTGAAAGGTATTCATACGACTAAAAGTTGCGAAGATATCGATGGTTGAATGACAAATAATACTTTTGTCTTTAATCATCGATATCTCACCAACATTTTATTGCACAAGACGGGTTTAAAAACTGGAATTCATTCTTTACAAGAAAAATTTTATTTATCCTTGACATTAATTCGAAAAAAATGACTTAATTCGGTTCACTACAAAATCTGCAGCTAATTTATCAATATTGATAAAACGATTAATTTTGGGATTAACTTTTGCAGCTTAATGTATGTCCACAATAGCACTGATTCATCGAATTCTTTTTCCCGGTCGTTTCTCAACTTTTTTAGAATTTTACATTAAATATCGTTTAAAAAAGCAATTTTTTGTTTAAATTTCTAATTTTCTTTAAAGTTCCTGGACATTTGGGAAAACAACATTTAGTTGTTTCAATTTAAACGAAATTGTAAAATTGTAACAAAATTGAAGAAAAACTTCTTTTATTTTAATAATGAATAAGTAGTGTTTAGGAGCAATAAACGTGTTTATTTTTTTCAAAACTTTGATTATTTGGAACAGAAACACGTTTCGATGGATCAACTTGGCAATTGACAAGATTTATTGTGGGTATATTGGGTTAGAAAGGTTGCTCTCTACATTAGTCTTTTCTTTAATATTTGTGAATTAGGTCTGGATTTTTGAAAGAACCATAAAAAGTTATTTTTTTCGGTTTTTGGTTTCTCATAACAGGAGTGCGCCTTTATTTGAGGGCACCCATATATTCCAAAGAATATGCAATTTTCGATCTTGCAGATTGTAACTGTGATACAGTATCTACGTGTGAAAGAAGCCTTAGTGTTATAACACTTTTTCAACTTAAGGAAAATGATCTAAAGGTTAATATTTCAGCCCTAACTCAAAACAGATAATTTTTATATGTATCTCTTCTTGCAGATGGTTAATTTGTAAAAAGCAAATTTTCTTCTTGTGTAGTATGGTAGTAGTTTTTATTGATATACCTATTTGATTTCATTACGGTTATTATCGATAATATGACTTTCTGATGCGTTGCAATCGATTTTAAACGATTCTCTAATTGCATCTAAGATCTTGGAGATTACATATTTTATATTATGATATATATTTAAAATTTGGTTTAAATTATTATTATATAAAAGAAATGTATTAATAAAAGGTTCACATCGTTTTATTAAGGTCATATTCACATACTAATTTGTGTGCCTGATGTAATTTATTTTGATTTGTTAGACATGTGGATTCGTTTTCAAACCTTGAACTTCTTTATTTTATCATAACGTCTATTAATTATTTTTACGCATTAAAAACAATATTTTTAATATTGTCCTCATTTTTTTTGTATATTTTAAGAGAAGTTTTTTGATCATTAGTACCACGTAAGTAAAAAGATATTCTAACATAACGTACCTAAAGCATGACCTTTTTGTGAGAAATGAAAACAGTCATGAGTAATGTAAGAGATATCGATAGCTTCATTGTAACGATGTTTAGGATCCACAGGCGCATTGAAGAATTTCATGAACGGCTGCAGTACTACCGTGAAATCGTCTCGTTTGTCGTATCTTCCACTTGAAATCTATAAGAATTTTATTAAAATTTAATTATAAACAAGTTTAAAGCTTATAACAACAATCATTATATAGATATATATGTATGTATATTTTGTACGTTTTAATCAGACACAAATATTTCAAGGCAATGTTTTGTATTGGCTACGCCAAACTATATGTAAATTTAATTTATTTATTACATAGTTAAACTCTATAAATTTAATCAATTATTCATTACAAAGTTGAATAAAAAATTACGTTAAGAAAAATTTGAAATTTTTTAAAATCATTAAACTTCGCATGAAAACAATAAATGAATATGATCTTAAATATATAAAATATTTAAAAATAAACAAGTTTTAGTATTAGCTACTTATAATCTTTAAAAATATATAATTTTACTTCTGCTTTTTATTAAATATACCTGTTTGATTAAATAATATTACCTACTATGATAATGACATTAAAGGTTAATAAACTGAAGTAATTGAATTATAAATGTGTAATTGTATGTAGGTGTACCTACATATCCATGAACTAAATGAAAACTATAGTAACTCATATATTGTGGTTACGCCTAAATAGTTATTAAATATTTATTGATATGGGCACTAGTAGTAAGTACCGACTTACTTATACACAGAAAAATCTTTAAGACTGCACTTGACACAATATATTGTATAAATTGTAAAAAAAAAATTTCTAAATGGCAAATGTAATATGTTTTTAAAGAACTGACTTTTTGTTGCAATTATTTGAACAATATTGCCGTTTTATCGACCAAATATAAATTACTGCCTTTTAAAGTTTTTTATAATTCTATTTAAAATAAAATTTTAAAAATTTTTTTTTCACATAAATTTTTTTGAAAATACACAGTTTTTAATAGAAAATCGCAGAAACCTGACTACAGGTACAAAAAGGCAAGAAAAAAAAAAATATACTATGAACTCACAAGCGCACGTCGGACTAAATGATCTTTTTAAAATTATCAACATTTGAATGCTTTAAAATCACAATTTTTGATCAAAAATTAAACGGTTTTATATGTAGGACAAGGTCGGGTAGCCCCGGACACTTAAATAAATTGCAAACTTAATATAACAAAGTTTCTGTCTTTTAAATAAACGTAGGAATTTCTTCATTCATACTAATTAAAAGTTAATAATCATATCAAAGTTGTTAGTGAAATATATTAAAAATGTTTTGGTCTGAATTTTTTGGCAACCAAAAATACGGCGGATAGCCCCGTACATGGTGCCCCAATCGTTTCTTCACATTATAAATGCCACAATAATAATTAAAATCTGAAGAATCTATATGAATTTTATGGTCCCAATCTTCGCATTCATCGCACTGTAACTAATCTTTTTCAAAAGTTTCTCCGCATATGATGCATCCGTTTTTTTCCCTCGGTCTTTTTGGAAAAAACTTTCAATATTTTTTTTTGTTTTCAACTGTGGGGCGATAAAAATGTTTAGACCATACTATAATTTAATACGGCCCTATATATAAATGAATCGAAGCCATTAAATAAACAAAAACGCGCATATGAAAAAAAAGTTAAATGTGGCTAAAGAAAAAGGAAAACGGTCAGAGTGCGTGAACGCCTTACCAGTTGTCGCGTACCTACTTAAACTGACAATTATGACGTATGACCAAAATTTCCAAAACTTGTCAGAAGAGTGGTAAGCCGTGAGGGGTGGACAAGAAGTATCCCTCAGTGTGAGGACGTACCTCTGTTGTTCATGGTTTATGTGAGGCCGGAGGGTTGCTATTGCCCTATAAACCTGAATAACGTGAGCTACGAGTAAGACCTGGCGAGGGTGCATATAGGTGAGAGTCTGAATTACTTCGAGTCACTTGAGTGAAGAAGAACCGAAAAGCGGCAGTTACCCCGTAAGCCGATTAGCTAACGAAATGAAAGGGGTGGTAACACCGCGCGTAAATATTCTAAAAATAGTCACCAATTTATAACTATAATAGGATTTTCGTTTGTTCCATATCATTGCTGGTTTCATTATGGTTTAACTGAATCCACAAATGCACCGCTTTGCCCTACACACGGATCCGGAACCAGGAAAAAATAAGACAAATGGCATTTCAATACAAATATGACGTGTTAACTGCTTTAAAACGCCGCCCTACACAACGTCTTTTTAACGCCTTTACTTTTTGTTTTATCGCTTTGTCTTTTTGATTGTTTTCACTTTTGTGTCTTTCTTCTACATCGTCGGAGAACAGTTGGATTTGCTTTTACTCTGGAAGACGCACATTTAAAATAAAGTTTTACTTACGCATTTTGGTTCGTTTCTTAGCAATATAAATTTCGGGAATTACCCGCCGCCCGAGCCTAACCGACTTTGCTCTACTACATACTATCGAGTGATTTTAATTGATTTAATATTTTTAACATCGTTACTTAACCCCTTGACATACAAAAAAAAACCGAATTTGATGAGTCCGAAAAAAACTATTAATTTGGCTCAACTTAACTGTTATGAGCATACACAAATAACATAAAATAAATAATTAATAGTTTTAACATATTTTGAAATATGTAGAGCAGTGTTTCCCAATCTTTTTTTAACATTCCCCACCTAAGTCATTATAAAATTTTGATGCATATAATATATAACATATAAATATTTTTTTATATTTAAAAATTTAATGATTCCATAAATGAAGCCTAATTACAACTTTTTCAAGACACAATATTTAGGTTTTAGCAAGAAATCATTAGGAAATTATTAAGAAAAAAAAAACAATAAGTAAATTTTAAAAACATAAACTAAAAAATATTTTTATATTGATAGCTCGAATTTTTGATAACGCGAATTATTTTTAGTTTCTCTTCAACTTCGACCTATCGAGATTTGACTGTATTTAATTTTATAAATTTAATATTTCTGAAAAATTAGATAATTTATTTATTGAGTTTTCTTCAATATTAATTTTATTTGCGTAAATTAATGATCTTCAAAGTTTTTTGAAAAACCAGAAATTCTATATTTACTCTATTTGAGTTTTCTGAAAACACATACCTAATAATTTTTTCATCAAAATTTTTTTTTAAATTTACCGAATAAAGTTTTGTTTTATTCAATTTGTGTTATACAAAAAAATTGATAATTAAAAATTTCTAAAATTCTTAAATATATTTCAAAAATTTTCCAAGTTATTAATTTATTTAATTTGAGTTGTCTAAAAACTTAAAATAATTTATTCTTCGAGTTTACTTTAATAATTTTGCTAAATGTTTAAAACTGAATTTCATTCTATGTAAAAAAACCCGTGCATGTACTTATGTACGTAGTACGTTAGAAGTAATACTTCTTTGGCGCGACTAAATTAAATATAACAACGCGCAATGTTGCGCTTGTGTATAGCTAGACCAGTGGTTATCAAACTATTTGTTACTGCGCATATGTCGTTTTATTTGAATGAATTGCTATTTCCTTTTTAAATCCAAAAAGTAATTTAAACAAATTGAATAAATACAAAGATGTGCGCGTTCGAGCGAAAAGTGGCACATTTTCGAGCGAGGGATGCAAATGAAGCGCGACGCGGAGCGGCGCGCTTCATTTTCCCGAGATCGGAAATGTGCCACTTTGAGCTCGAATGCGCACACTCGGCTTTAAGCACATTTTACAAGAATTAATTTACTCTCTGACAATTCGCAATTAAATATTACAGAATTATATTAATAACAAAATTCCCAAATCGCCAATTTTGTGCCTTTAACAAAATTATTGTTGAAAACAAACCCTTTTCGGAACATAAAATTGAATACAGTTCTTGACGTCTTAGGGACGTCAAAATCTACAATGACATCCTAAACGATCGATGTCTCCTAGACGTCATTGTATGTCAAGAGGTTAATAATCAAATTTTATGAGTTTTTGTTGGAAAGGTCTATATGATCTTATTGAAATTAACTCATTTTGTAAAACAGCACTTTACCAGGCATAGGCTAACACTATAAAAGAATCAACCAAAGCTTTTCTAAAAATTACTAAGTGATTTAAAAAAATATTTTATTACTTATAAGAATTTTGTTTAAAAATTGGCGTACTGTTTTAGATATTAAATCTTACGTTGATTAGTCAATAACTATAATTTTTATTGGTATTGCACGTGTAATACTAACCAGTTGTTCTTCTGCTGATTGATATTGCTTTACCATTGTAGTAATTGTCGTCATTGGATCTGAATTGGTATGATGAAAACAAGTACAATAAAGCGTGTGCATTAATCTGCACATCATGGATCGTTTAACTCTGACGCTAACAGATACGTCTAAAAAATAACATATAATTAATTCGCACGAATTATTTACTTCTTACTAAATGTAAATTTAATTTGTTTTGATTACTTCGTTTCAAGGGTGCTCAATTTTAATAAAATGCGCTGCCTTTTTTATTACCGTGCGAATGATTTTGGTTTTATAAAGATACATAAAGTATGATTAGGTAACAAATGAGACTGTTCAAAATAAAGAAATACTGTTTTTGAAATTATAATGTAAGACTTTCAACTAGGTTATAAGGTCGTTTACAAATTAATATCTTATTTTATTAAAAATTATTTATTAATCGGATAACTAACATATAAAATTTTTTATAGAACATTTTTAAAATATGTAAGTGCCTTCATTAATAATTCAATTTTTTGTTGAAAAGTGTCAATTATGTTTCTTAAGCAGCTTTCAATAAAATATTTCTATGTATTTTAAATGAGAAAATTGCGCTATAGGAAAAAAAGTTTGTTCAAAATAAATTAACGTACTATTGGTCAAAAATTTAGAAAATTGTGTAATTTAGTCAAATGCATTGCCAAATTCACCCAGATAAAAATTATCATAGATAGTAAAAACGTAAAAAATTAAAATACGAACAATATTCATTCATAAATTGGCTAAAATTTTTTTCTTTGGTAAATTCGACTTTTAAAATTTGCATTTTGTAGTATTTTTTTTATTGTAGTGATCACGGCGGATTTGTTTGGCCTTGATTCTATTAATTAAGTTATAGATGATTTTTATTTTTGTTTTACTTCTAGTAATCGAAATATAGGTTTGTAAAAATTTTTTATAACTAAAAAATAACTGACGAACTTTTGCCTTTACAAGTTTTTAAAAAATTTACTGGTCAAGTAATTACGTTCACTCTTTAGTTTTAACTACTATCGAAGTAAAAAGTGTTGGCACCTCTCTTTGAATGTTCTTATATTCCAAACAGAGAAGAAAAATTTTATAAAATTTTAATTGCTTATCTATGGACTATTTGTTGTTACAATCTATAAACTTAATCTTGTTATACAATGTGTCTACAATAACAGGGTCGCTTTAATATATCTGCGTTATTCAGTTTTGTGAAAAAAAAATTCAAACATAGGTATATGAATTTTTTTATTTAGAATTTATTGCACTTTTAAGTAACTGCCTGCGTATTCAACCAAATTTATTGCATAAGCAATAAAAAAAAATAATAATGATACAAAATTTTAAATGACAATATTTTTTATACGACATTGACTAACTAATTCATTGTAAAAAGTAATTAGTTCATTATAAAGATAATGCATAATGTGGAAGTCAACTAATATAAGTACATTGTTGCATTATGATTTAAAGCAGTCTACTACTTTGCAAATATTGCAACTAATTGGTCGTGCGTTAAGTGCGAAGGTTATCGGTTATTTTAGGATGATGTAGTCAGTAAAATTTTATTCGCATAGCATCTTGATACTTTGAAAGTTGCTTCCCTTGTTTAAAATTTAACACATACAATTGATTTGCTACATAATACTTCTTGAGATAAAACGTGCTGTGGATCTAAACGCATAAGTAGTAATGTTGCACGTAACAACTAATGTAAGTCGTTTACTTTTTTACTAAAAGTATATACTTAAATAATTATTCTAATATATAAATAATCATGTTCCATACTATTTTCTTGAGGCGTTTGTAATTTTAAAAAGATCCATTTTATATCTTTTCAATAAGTAAGTAGCTACTTAATTGACCTTTTAATAATTATAAACGTGTTTTAGATAAAATGTTCTCATTTTTAATTATCGATAATTATTATTATAATCTGAGAAATCCTTACAAGATAATTTCTATATCTGCTCTTATTAATTTATTTTTGCATTGTCAACAACTAATCTCAACAAGTGAACTATTTTCACAAAAAAAATATTAATAGGCAGCTGCAACTTTTAGACCTATATTCTAAATTACAAATGTCTAAATATGTAAACAGTAATTAAAGAAATCATTTTTTCTTAAAACGTTTTCTTTTTGAAGTATTACTTTGTGCTAAAAACTTCTCAAGTTTCTTAACTGACATGGGATTAAATTGTAAATAAATACTACAGTATAAATTACCCAACACGGGAATCAAATTTACAAAAGTCCTGGTCAAATTTTCGTACAGGTAATCTAAAGCGGCCATCAATTTCTTTGCATGTCTTCTCGGCGAACTTTTTTCTTTGTCGAAACATTGAGCTGAGCATAAATCGTTTGCTCCAAAGAATACAGTAACCATTTTCCACGATTCGGTCACATTAAGCCCCTGCAACTTTTTCATGCGTCGCACTAATATTTTGGCTTGTTTTAAAGCATCTGCATCTGCCGCCACCGGAAAAGCCACATTCATTTGCGAATTCCAGGAAAAAAATTCGCCCGTTCCTCTGGAATAGCCTTTTAGCTTAGGATTAAATTCTTTGAGTATATTAGGTAATGTTAGATAGCTTCGCCAGGATCCTTGTCCTCCTATGGAAGATATTTATTAACTTTGAAAGCATTTAAAGGGATTATAGTTTATAAAACCTGCACACCACGAGACGCCACGGTATTCGATCATATTTCCTAATGCCCATTCTTCTAAAGCACCGCTGCCTGCTATTAGAGAATCTCCCATTGCTCCTATAATATCGATGTCACCGGGCCGAAGTTTATGAACACTCGTTGGACGAGTATAAGATCGTCCTAGGCCAAATCTTGTGCTATTAGCACATGGAAATGGCATGGATAAAGGGTAGATTTTTTGACGTCGAACATTTGTCATCAAAGTTGGAAATTGAAAATTGAAATACTTTGATAGATTCTAAAAATGTATATTTTGTACGTTATACACAATCTAATTTTTCTATAGTAGGACATAGACAAACGGCGCACAGTGGGGCAAAATACACATAAGGCGAAAAAACTTCGTAACTTGAAAACAGATTGTTGTCCTATCCACTTGGTTTAGTCTTATTTTATTTGGGAAGAAAAGATACATAAAGACAAACAATAAATTTAATTATTTGGCAAATTTATATTGGAACTTCTGTTGCAATATCAACTAATATTAGTGTAATGAAACAATATCATGTATCCTCCCACAATATTGTTTGAGAGTAATATTAACAAAACATGAACTAAACGGAAAACTGTTAGGGCGGCGATCCGAAAAAGTGCTGTTTTTTTTCTGAAGCGACGAATAGTTAAATCACAATAGTTGCGCTCTGAATCAAGTTAAATTTGCCCGAAATAACTTAAAGTTTTATGCTTTTTATGTATTAAGTATTAGTTTTAATAAAAAAGGGAAACTCACAAAAGCAATTCACAATATTCGGAAACGTGGTATTGAAAATTCAACACAATATTCTTAACGAAATTTTCTATACTTTGATTTTTGCGTATGCGCTATCTATCAAAATATAGTCACAGTCAATGTTCATAGAACATAATCCAACAACTCCCCAGTTCCAATCCCAAACAGTTATAATATACAAACTTGTTAGTAACATTTTTGTAGAAATTGATACAGAAATTCATACAGACTGATATATGTATTTCAAATTGGATAAAAACCTTTAGTTATTGTAAAATTATAATTTAAAAAGTTCACTTTTTGCCCCTTAATGTTAATTTGCATTCAGTTCTTTGAAATTTTTTTTAGAATATATATTATAAATTTTAAGCATAGTAAAATATCTTCCGTTTGTCTATTCCTATTTATTTTATCATACAATCAGTTGTTGGAAAAATAGAATTGAAATTATAAAAGGTCTAAATTTACATCGATATAAGCCAATCTATTTCTCCCGGACTGCGGTCTTAAAAAAAAATTCTCTAAGTGTGCACATTTAATATTTGTAATGCATACCTACTTATGGTAACAATAAAGTAACATAAAATGATATAAAACATGATATTTTTGTCTAATAAATTATTTACATGTAAAAGTAAAAAGTAAAAGTGCACTTTTAGAAAAATTAACTACTGAGTTAATAAGCAAAAACTCTACGAGCAACTCAAGAGCTTTTTTAAAAATTGAAAGATGTTTCCTTTTGAGTTCAAATCTTAAATATGGGTGGTAGGAGTCTGACGACTCGAGAATCTTATGAAACAGATCTTCGTTCGTAGCTCTTCGGGAACATTTTCTAGTAAAGTTAGATATATAACATTTGTAATCTTTATTTCTGTTTTTCTGAGTTTCATTGGAAAAAAGTTCAAATAGTAAAGCTGCAGCTGCTATAAATTCAGCTCCATGTAATAAAACCTTATGCTCAGTGGATAGCATATAATATCACGGGTACTACTGTATCCATTGCTAATGCGATATAAATTGAAAGACTTACCATGATAACATATGTGAGTATATTTGGATGAAGTTTATAATAAAGGTAGTTTATAATATAAATTTCAAGAAAATATCTTTAACTGGCCAGAGCTTAGCGGAGCTGTTTCTATAAACACCCTATTCTTTTTTCTTTACGATGTTTCAAAAATTGTGGTAAAGTATTTTTTTTGTAAATAAAAAACTATTGAATTTCGTATTTTTATCTACAAAAATAAAGGCACAGAATAAAAATCTGTCTTAATTGTAAATGCACAATTTTTGGTCACGTAATTAAGTGTAAATTAAAAAGCGTCCTATCATCACAGTTAAAAACTAACAGGAAAAAGCGCATTTAAACTGTTTTCTTTCATTAATAAGTTTTTTTATAAGTATATAACGAACATAAAAAACTAGTAACCAAAGTAAAACTCAGAACTTTTTTTTCTGCCTCTGCCCCACTGTGCGGCGTTTAGTTTTTAAATTAGAGTAAATTTGTTAGCAGTCAGGATGCCATTCTTTAAAATAAATGAATTTAACATCACGTCGCGACTTAAAGATGAATTTAAAAACTGTTTGAAATAGTTTGCCCATGCATAATGATGTGTGTAACAATTTGCACGCTTTCCTTCCGCTTTATTTGTGGTTACTGTGTGCATATTAGCAAACAATAAAGGTAGGTAGGTACTTAATTTTATTTTCACTAATTTTAGTATTGTTGATGGCTACCACTATGTTGTACGATTTGTATTGAAGTTTTGAAATTTTTGGCACGTATTAAATTCGGTTTCTGTTCTTCATTGTAATGAAATCGAAATATTTGATGCTTCACGCATATTTAATATTTTATACTTACTTTTTGAGTTTCTTGTAACAGTTCATCGTATGACTGAACTTGTTTTTTTGCTAATTTTACGTCAAAAATACATGTAAATATCACTAATTGGTATAACCAAAATCGTCTCATCTTATTGTGAAGTTCAACATAATTTTAAAAAATTATTTACATGCATTTTTTTCATCTGAAATAGGATAATGTGAAAGCTGCAATGAATAAGTACAACAACTTTAATATATAAGCAATGACTTAAGTTAATTAAAAATTATTTTTAAATTGAAATATTAAATTATGTAGTTTTAACAGTTAAAAAGTTATGTATTTATAATTTGATTTTTAATGTTTAATCAAATAAAAACTAATGTTTTAAATAATAATGAGAAATTAAAAAATTATGTTCATTAGCAACTACTTATTTAATTTGGGAAGCCAATAGAAAGCAAAAAGGGATGGGAACTGACATAAGTTTTTAGTATAATTACTTACTCAATATTAAATTACTAATCACTATTAAATCACAATCCACTGACGTTCTTTTTTAATACACTATTGTGTTTAACCTGTTATCACATTAAGTTGTTGCTTTTTGGTGTAGTTGGGGAAGATAATGAGAGGGGTATACATATCATCCCACTAACTATGGTTTACATAATTTTTACTTTCACTTTTTAAGGAAACGTAAATAATTTTTAAAATCTTGTGTTACTATTTAAAACTAATTTGAAAAAAATAAAAATAAAATGTGTATTGTTAACCCATTTGGTTAAATTAGTGCGTTACTGCACAACACCTAAAATATTTTTAAAAATTTTAATTAATTATTTTGTATATTAAAAATGTTCAAAAATTAAGTAACAAAATAATGTACATACTATATTAAAGTAAAATACCTATAATACCAATCGTGTTTTACTCTATCAACTATAGATATGCAATTTTTCCAGTGCGTTATCTAATATCACCATTTTAATTTAGTTACAAAATATCATATTTTGTTTCAAAATACAACATAGGATATTGAAATATATTTATGCATTTCTAAGAATATAAATTTATTATTGTCGGAAAAAAAGAGATCCCATTTTTTTAGAATTTTTGAAAAGCTCTCGGTGCTTTACACAATAATTTTAATATTAAAAATCGCACTAAGAACATGATTTGTACAGTGAAACCTGCATAATTAGAGTTGGAAATGCTAAAAATGTTAAGGTAATATTAATATATAAAACAAAAGCTTCAATTATTAATATTATTAGGAAAGCGGTTAACATTATAATATTTTTAATATATTTCAAATTAATATAATTAATTTTTTATGTCTGTCATACGTTTCTACTTATATTATGTACTTTTTTATTCAAATTTTCTCAAATTTAACAATGTATACAGTATAATTTTTTTTAAATATAAAACTATCAGTAACGCTTATAATTTAATTAACTTTACATAGACAGTATCAATCTATTTTCATGTAAAAGTGTTTTTTATATGAAAATATTTAAAATTGTATGTTTTCTAGAATATTAGTACTTTCTTCGTAAACCCTCAGTTGTTCACCGAATGACGATATTAATATGGTACATTAAAATCATGATGAATTAATTTCAGGAACTGTAGTTAAATACTTATTTATTTGCCATAAGGTTTGTACTTAACATAAAACTAACTTTTCGTAGTTTCAACAACTGCAGTCTTTTAATTAAAGTTTACAAGTAAGTACTCAATCATTAGTATAGCTATATGTTTAGTACTTTGTAAGAGGTAATCTTTGGAACTACTAAACTGATTCTAAAAATTCAATTACTAATAAAAAGTTACACTATCCCTGAGTAATATAGGCTTTATTGTATTTTGATAGAAATAAGTTTTTATTTTAAAATCGCAATACCCGTGCAAAGACGTGCGGGCCAGCTAGTCTGCAATAAAACATGCCTGGTGCATTATAGCGCCATTGATATTATAAACACATTGAACACATATTTATGCAGGTTTTGACAATATTACATTTTTATTTCTATATGAGTTTTGGTATGGATTGTATACCCATCTTAGTGTTAGACAAACTGAGCTGATTGTGGGTAAAAATAAGAGTGGCGCAATTAAGCATAACTGGGCCGTTGCGCAAAAGTTTAAAAAATTACTACAGAAAGCGGAAAAAAGTAATCTTCTGTAATTGCTATTTAAATTATCGTATTACTAAAAAAATAATAATTTATTAAATTTTATTACATAACATAGCTCAATTCTACTTCTCTTCATACTATTTTTGTTATTGCTGTGTTAAGAAATTCAAAACTAAAAAAATATCGCTTTGACAGTCAACAATAAAAGTTCAGGTTAAAGTTACAAGTATTTTGCAAGAAATCTGGTTTAATAGTAGTAATTTTTTTGCATTACTTGTTTACAAATTGATTTCATTATCACAATTCAAAATACTCAATGATGCATAAGCGACTTATATTATTTTTTCCAAGTATTTATATAGTTTGGTTCCCTCTTCAAAACTTATGCTGTAATCTTTCTGAATGTATATCAAATCAAAAGTTGCAGTTTACAGATCACCTCTTCAATTTGTTTATAATCTTATTGCATTGTAATTCATTTTGACTGACAAGAACATTGTTTTAAAGATAATTTTGACTTAATAAAATAGTATAGGTTTGTGCTACTATGCACAATATTTGAACACACGTGTTTAACAAAACCATAAAGTGTCTCCGATTAGATAATTACCAATTTAAATCTGCGTATAAAAACTGGTCAAGTATTTTAATTATATTTCAAGTTTTACATCTTTTTATTTACAAATTTTTTTTATACATGCTCATCAAAAATTAGAAATTGTTGTTAATACGATTAAAATTTATTTGATTCTAAACTATCAGTCATTATGCACTAATTTTTATATAATTTATAGGGTACACCCAAGAGTTATTGCCCACTGATAGTGATTGCCAACTATAAATAAAAATATTATTTTGTTACTCTATGGTTTACTCAACCCAATTAAAAGTAAAATTATGTACTACACACAGGTATTACGCAAGCTGTATACTATCTAATTTTATAAACGATACATTATGTTAAAAAGCTCAATATCACTAGGACCTTTAAATTAATAGCATTGCTGAATTTTTTTTTGTCAGTTACGACGTCTTATTACTATTTCTTCTAGTGTAAATGTAAGGATGCTCTTCGGTTGGACACCTAAAATTAAAAACTTCACTGGTTACTTCACTTTTGTTACCAACGGGCTCCAATAAATTGTTCCATAAAGAAGTTGCTGCTGAAAAATAAATATAATATAATGATTTCATACATTAACAGTTTTTTGCGTATAGTAATTGATAATTATTTATTACTAAGCTACTGTTTTATATACATACATTTTGCACCTTCCTTTTGTACTAAATGAAAACAATCGGCGGACAAAGAGGAATAATCAGTTAATCCATTTTTATCTTTTGGAAATGAATATCCAAGAAGAAAAGGTTGTACTGTAACTGTAAATTCATTTGTGTCAAATTCCGGTAAATTAGCTACTTCGATTTCTACTTGACGCCATTCTTGTATTAATTCGGCAAACAACGATTGATACTTGGCGAATTGTAAACCAAATATACAAGGACATAAAACATTATGTACAAAGTAACATATAGATGGTCTATTTTCCAATGTAGCTTTTTTCAATATTGTTATATCTAAAAATTGATATTATTGGTAATGGTAAGTATGAATACTATAATTTGTCATAGGTAATTGAGCAACCAATAAAATAATTAGTCTTCGAAATTTACAGCAAATAACTTTCATATATTTAACTTTTCCAATAGTTTTAAATACGAACAAAATGGTTAATGGTTACTTTAAATTAAATTAATAATTTATCATTTATATCTTTGTTTTTTTGAAATAAAAAGAAATAGTACAATGTGAACAATAAATTTTGTGGTTAAAAAAATTATATTTATTTTTATTCTAGATTTTTTATACTTATGTTAGTGAAAACGGCAATATAATTAATAATTAATAAGATAGGTTTTAAATTTAAAAATTTGTTTCTCCTTAGATGAAATACAAAAAATGTTTTAATTGTATCATTATTTTACTTACCTGGTGGTAAAATTAAATTAACAATAGTCCTCGGTAAATTATTTTTTAATATTCGTAAGGTATTTATCAATTCGTTTCGATGATTTCTTATGCTGCTTCGGGGATCTTTGTAATAACACATATCTGCGCAAAAATCGTTACTTCCAATCATTAATGATATCATCTGAAATTAAAATTCGATCAATTTGAAAATATAACTATCGAAATTTAAAAAAACGTAAAAAACGTAAAACTGTACAAAATAAAATAAGCATAAACGTTTTATGAGAAGCTCTATGTTAAAGAAAAACATTTAAATCTCTACGTTAACTTTGTTATTTTAAAATACGTAATAATAAACAATAATTACAAATAATTAAAAATACCCATAACTACCTTCCAGCTATTGTAAATGTCTATTCTGTTATCTTTTCTAATCCGCCTAATCAATTCCTTGGCCATAAAAGGCATGTCGCGAGACATTGCAAAAGCTTCGGCAACATTGAGTTCGGCTTCTTTGTGATTCGCAAAAGAATCTCCCAAAGCATATCCAAGCAAATGCGGATTAAATTCCTTTATAATATTTGGAAGTGTTACGTATGTTCTCCACGAACCTTGTCCTCCTAAATAACACTTACATTTAAAATTATCATTCAATACATTTTTACAATTTAATAATTTTGCTATAGTGCTTCCAGTAATCCATTAATTAAATGTATCAACAATAACAATCTGTACATTATATAACAAAATAATCAATTCATTAATATAAATAAACACATATACACACATAATTATTTATTCTGAGCATACCTGCTGCGTATGATATTCCGCGATCTTGCAATCCGATTTGAAATGCATCAGTTGCAACCAAACCATTTCCTGCAGTAAGACTATCACCAAGAGCTCCGATAACTTCAATGTCCCCGGGTTTTAGCGCGTGAACACTATATGGTCGCATTGAACTTCGTGAATTATTCAATGAGCAGGGAAAAGAGGCGTCATCTGATATTTCTGGTTGTAATTTCTGCAAATACATTGATAATATTTTGGAACTCCTTTCTGACGAAATACTTTACGTCACTATTGACTATTAATTTATGTAAAATTTTAAAAATATGGGGGAACCTTACGTTTAAATTTTTTGCTCGACGAAGATTATGTAAATCCTTTGTAGGCGGTATAAATAATCCAAAATAAGCGTCTCTGAAAGCTTGGAATTGAGGGATATACTTGTCTAGTGCTGTTTTTTGACTCTGAACAAATTTATTACAACATATTATTAAAATAAGTATTATTTCCATGTTCATCTTCATTCTGAAAGCGTGGACAAGTATTTCAATTTTAAATTAGTGCATTTATAATTTAACATTTGTAGAATGTTTATTACCTTTATCATATATTTATTGAAATGATTAAATTCTTAACTGTTTCTTACCTTTAAAATACTAAAATTAAGTCTGCAATTGTTGATAGGATTCACGTTCAACTTAGCTCCGGCACTATCTATAATAACTACAAGTTTAATCAACAATAAACGTTTAATAATCTTAGACTAGGCCTGTAGGAATTATTTTATTGTAATGTTCAAGGACTTTAGCAAACATTTCAAGTTATTTGCTATTTTATGGTTCATTAATCGGGAAAACCACAAAAAAATTAATTACAATTGTTTTTATGTATTCGTTAGTTGTTTCATCTTATATGTTTTACTAGTTAATGAAGTGAATAAAAACTTTTCTTAAATGTTTTTATAATTCAATTAGTATAAAATAAAAAAAAATGCATTCAAAAAAGAAAATAAGCAATGCAGTAGCACTCAACTTTTTAATTTCTTTATGTGTCATTTTTAATGTAAATACATTTTTCAACCCATCATCTTAGTAAAAAAAAGTAAGTAGCTAAGAAAACAAAAAATTAAATTATATTCTTAAATGTACTTACTTATTTTTTAATCAATAAAATGCTATTATCATAGAATCAGAAATACAAAAAATTGAGATATAAAAAAAAAATGGTTTTTCACTTATTGCCAATTGAGAATCGCTAATCTATAATAAATTTTTTACACTTATTTCTTATAATAAGTCATTTTGAGTAACCTTAATGAAAATAAATTGTTAGTAGATATTATTTTCTAAAAAAAGTGTACAAGAAATTAATTAAAGAGGATATTGTTTTAATTATTTAAAGTAAAGAAAAAAAATTTGTATCTTATACGATAGATATATAATCAATTCATAAAAAGAAATTTTTAAAATATATTAAACGGTTTTTTTTGAAAAACGATTGCATCATATTAAACTATTTTATCAAGTTGTCTCTTTCTATGATAATACTTTATTTTAATCTTCACAAAACTTTATTATTATACGCAATTCAAAATCGTTTAAAACGTGAGGTCATTGTCTAAATTAATTTAACTGATAAGTTATTGTTGTATGTCAGATTCACATTCTTTAATTTAAACGTTTTATAATTAATTAAAATCTATCGAAATATGTAAAGGAAGCTTTGAAGTAATTTGTTTAAATCTTTAGCTTAAGATTCGCGACCATATCGGTCATACAGTTAATACGCCTATAGAGTCTATAGATTTCTTGCAGACATCCTTATGTTAGGTTTTTAATAAAATTTTATTTATTTATAGAAATAAATTTATTATAAAAAAGTATAAAAATATTTTTAATAGCATTTATCTAATGGAAATATATCTCCCTACTATTTCTTCTAGTAAATATATATGGCTGATTTTCCGTAGGACACTTGAAATAAAATATTTCAGATGGTTTTGTACTTTTTGCTCCTACAGGCTCCAACAAATTGTTCCATAGAGACGTGGCAGCTGCAATCAAATATACTAGTTTACTGTATTAATTAATTGCTTATGTGAAATAATTCGGAATAAAATGACAGTAATGTTGAAAATTTAAAAATCATGAGCGCCTGCAATATTTTTTTCAGGGAAGATTGATCTGTCTGGCACGCCCCAGCAGGGCGACTTTCTTGAATAATAAGTGATACCATTATAAACTAAAAAATTCATATAATCACAATGTCTTAATATTAATGATTACTATTCATGAAACTTTTACAATAAATACAATTTTAGTTATGTTGATTTAGACTTACAAAAAGGGTTACGCCATTTCATTATATTGACCACGAATTCTTTGCAAAATGAGTTATAAACGTAAAATTCCATGGGTTGTCACCTGATTCTCTTTGACCTGTACTGCTGGCGGTTATGCCAATAATAGATACTTTGTTTTTTTACTTTATTTCAAACATAAGACGAAAAATGAAAAAGAAAACTTTATAAACAGACTAGCTGCGATCGCAGACGTTGCCGGCTTGAAGCGGTGGGAGATCGCCACTTACCTTGAACGTTAAGACTGCATTTTTTTATAAGTAAATATCAAAACTTCCTGATGTACGTGTAATAAAACGAAGTCTATATTTTTTACATCACAAAAAAAATATCTTAAAAAAATTATCCTAATTGGTTCAGTAGACTTCAGTAGATTTAGCGATTACTTTGTTAATAAAAAGAACGTGTTCTGGTATACGAGGTCTGTTCAGAAAATAACCAAACCTTATTATTACTTTAACAGATTGTTGATCCTTGACCCCTTCAAAGTACGTCCCTCATCTATTGACACACTTTGCTCAGCGGAGTTTTCATTTTTCAAAGCAATCCTGGATAGCTTAAATTGAGATGGTTTTTAAGGTGTGTGACGAATTTGCTTTGATGTCATCAATACTCTGAAAACGGTTTCCTTTCAACCTGATTTTTCGCACACAACTGACGAATTTAAAAAGCTGAGGGTAAAAGCGCATTATCGTGGACATGAACCATGAGTTGTCTCACCACAAATCTGGTCTGATAGCACACACGGTTTACTGTTTTATCTTGAGCCAAGATTTCAAAATGTACAATTTTATTAAAGTCCAAAAAAGTTTGCATCATTTTGACAGTAAATCCAGACTAACGTGCTTTCTTGGGGCGTGAAAATTTTTTGCCAATCTATTGCGACCCAGAGCATCGTCTTAGTATGCTCGTTTCAAAAGTTGAAACGTGTCTGTGAAAGTTTTTTCCGGTTTTATCCTGCATTGTTGCTCCAAAAAAACATAATTTTAAAAATTGCCACTAATGCTTATACACGTTGCACTCAAATAACAATATCACGAAGACTAAACGAGATGTTAACATTCCAAAAACTTGTGGTTGCAAAGGAGGTTATGCGCACGGCAGTAATGGCAACCGCATACTACTAAATATCTCTATTGGTGAGTAATTCAAAATTTTCGGTTATTTTCTAAACAGACCTTGTATGTAGCATTCCTGTTAGTATAGGTTTCTACACGGAGAAAAAAATATCGTTATAATAACCATACGTATCCCTATTATAGCTATCCGTTGGATAGTTATCTTTCACAGGGATACGCCGTATAGCTAATTTAGATATCCAGAGTGTCCTTATTGCGAATAGTTATAGTAACGATCCGTATTACTGTTTTAGACATTCAAAAGATTATTGTCATAGTGATTTAACGGATATGCACCGAGAACAAAATATTGTTATAATAACCATACGTATCCCTATTATAGCTATTCAAATTCTCAAATTAACTATACAGTTACCTACACGATGGATACTGCACACGTTCACGAGAGCTTTTCGTTTGAACGCTTGAATCAAATAAATGAATCCTTATTATAAGTATACTATGTAGAGCTGTTTTGATCATACTATGAATTGCCAAATTGACTTATAAATATCCTTAAATTAGACATTCGAATCCTTGTCAGAACAATACGTCAATTAGGTATACGTTAGATAGTTATATTAAGGATATTTTTTCTCCGTGTAGAAATTATACTTTTAACTACATAAGTTACATATTAACTCAATGGCAAACAGGCTTTAAAAACGTAATCCATTTTAAAATTTAAAATAAATGGGCACGTTTTAAAAAAAATGCATTTTTTTTCCATTACTAGTGAATACTGAACCTGATAGGGAAGAAACCGGCATTGCCGTGCACATAGCTTGGATGTAGATTTTACTTAACGGGTCAAAAATATCTTGAATAATTCGAAAAGTTTGCGTAACACCATATTGCCTATTAGTGTCCTGTGGTTAAGTATTTAAAATATTATACCTATAAAAAACACTAAGTAATTACCGAGAGTTAGTTTTATATGCAATAAAACCTTTTTTAACAAAATTTTACTTAAATCAAACCATAAATTAAACCTTCTTTAAAACTATATATCTCACATCTGCAATGGGAATTCTTAACTCTTAAAAACTTGTAAAAATACTTGTGAAAAAGCATGAACAAAACCTGTACGATGTGATAAGTGGCATTTCTGTGATTACGGTAATTAGCCGAATGTATCCTCCGCATAAGAAATGGAATAAAATCTACATTAATTAAAATCAAAAATATTTTGGCACAATAAATACCTATATGAACAAAAGAAAACTTCGATTTCTACTTGACGCCATTCTTGTATTAATTCGGCAAACAACGATTGATACTTGGCGAATTGTAAACCAAATATACAAGGACATAAAACATTATGTACAAAGTAACATATAGATGGTCTATTTTCCAATGTAGCTTTTTTCAATATTGTTATATCTAAAAATTGATATTATTGGTAATGGTAAGTATGAATACTATAATTTGTCATAGGTAATTGAGCAACCAATAAAATAATTAGTCTTCGAAATTTACAGCAAATAACTTTCATATATTTAACTTTTCCAATAGTTTTAAATACGAACAAAATGGTTAATGGTTACTTTAAATTAAATTAATAATTTATCATTTATATCTTTGTTTTTTTGAAATAAAAAGAAATAGTACAATGTGAACAATAAATTTTGTGGTTAAAAAAATTATATTTATTTTTATTCTAGATTTTTTTTATACTTATGTTAGTGAAAACGGCAATATAATTAATAATTAATAAGATAGGTTTTTAAATTTAAAAATTTGTTTCTCCTTAGATGAAATACAAAAAATGTTTTAATTGTATCATTATTTTACTTACCTGGTGGTAAAATTAAATTAACAATAGTCCTCGGTAAATTATTTTTTAATATTCGTAAGGTATTTATCAATTCGTTTCGATGATTTCTTATGCTGCTTCGGGGATCTTTGTAATAACACATATCTGCGCAAAAATCGTTACTTCCAATCATTAATGATATCATCTGAAATTAAAATTCGATCAATTTGAAAATATAACTATCGAAATTTAAAAAAACGTAAAAAACGTAAAAATGTACAAAATAAAATAAGCATAAACGTTTTATGAGAAGCTCTATGTTAAAGAAAAACATTTAAATCTCTACGTTAACTTTGTTATTTTAAAATACGTAATAATAAACAATAATTACAAATAATTAAAAATACCCATAACTACCTTCCAGCTATTGTAAATGTCTATTCTGTTATCTTTTCTAATCCGCCTAATCAATTCCTTGGCCATAAAAGGCATGTCGCGAGACATTGCAAAAGCTTCGGCCACATTGAGTTCGGCTTCTTTGTGATTCGCAAAAGAATCTCCCAAAGCATATCCAAGCAAATGCGGATTAAATTCCTTTATAATATTTGGAAGTGTTACGTATGTTCTCCACGAACCTTGTCCTCCTAAATAACACTTACATTTAAAATTATCATTCAATACATTTTTACAATTTAATAATTTTGCTATAGTGCTTCCAGTAATCCATTAATTAAATGTATCAACAATAACAATCTGTACATTATATAACAAAATAATCAATTCATTAATATAAATAAACACATATACACACATAATTATTTATTCTGAGCATACCTGCTGCGTATGATATTCCGCGATCTTGCAATCCGATTTGAAATGCATCAGTTGCAACCAAACCATTTCCTGCAGTAAGACTATCACCAAGAGCTCCGATAACTTCAATGTCCCCGGGTTTTAGCGCGTGAACACTATATGGTCGCATTGAACTTCGTGAATTATTCAATGAGCAGGGAAAAGAGGCGTCATCTGATATTTCTGGTTGTAATTTCTGCAAATACATTGATAATATTTTGGAACTCCTTTCTGACGAAATACTTTACGTCACTATTGACTATTAATTTATGTAAAATTTTAAAAATATGGGGGAACCTTACGTTTAAATTTTTTGCTCGACGAAGATTATGTAAATCCTTTGTAGGCGGTATAAATAATCCAAAATAAGCGTCTCTGAAAGCTTGGAATTGAGGGATATACTTGTCTAGTGCTGTTTTTTGACTCTGAACAAATTTATTACAACATATTATTAAAATAAGTATTATTTCCATGTTCATCTTCATTCTGAAAGCGTGGACAAGTATTTCAATTTTAAATTAGTGCATTTATAATTTAACATTTGTAGAATGTTTATTACCTTTATCATATATTTATTGAAATGATTAAATTCTTAACTGTTTCTTACCTTTAAAATACTAAAATTAAGTCTGCAATTGTTGATAGGATTCACGTTCAACTTAGCTCCGGCACTATCTATAATAACTACAAGTTTAATCAACAATAAACGTTTAATAATCTTAGACTAGGCCTGTAGGAATTATTTTATTGTAATGTTCAAGGACTTTAGCAAACATTTCAAGTTATTTGCTATTTTATGGTTCATTAATCGGGAAAACCACAAAAAAATTAATTACAATTGTTTTTATGTATTCGTTAGTTGTTTCATCTTATATGTTTTACTAGTTAATGAAGTGAATAAAAACTTTTCTTAAATGTTTTTATAATTCAATTAGTATAAAATAAAAAAAAATGCATTCAAAAAGAAAATAAGCAATGCAGTAGCACTCAACTTTTTTAAATTTTTTTATGTGTCATTTTTAATGTAAATACATTTTTCAACCCATCATCTTAGTAAAAAAAGTAAGTAGCTAAGAAAACAAAAAATTAAATTATATTCTTAAATGTACTTACTTATTTTTTAATCAATAAAATGCTATTATCATAGAATCAGAAATACAAAAAATTGAGATATAAAAAAAAAATGGTTTTTCACTTATTGCCAATTGAGAATCGCTAATCTATAATAAATTTTTTACACTTATTTCTTATAATAAGTCATTTTGAGTAACCTTAATGAAAATAAATTGTTAGTAGATATTATTTTCTAAAAAAAGTGTACAAGAAATTAATTAAAGAGGATATTGTTTTAATTATTTAAAGTAAAGAAAAAAAATTTGTATCTTATACGATAGATATATAATCAATTCATAAAAAGAAATTTTTAAAATATATTAAACGGTTTTTTTGAAAACCGATTGCATCATATTAAACTATTTTATCAAGTTGTCTCTTTCTATGATAATACTTTATTTTAATCTTCACAAAACTTTATTATTATACGCAATTCAAAATCGTTTAAAACGTGAGGTCATTGTCTAAATTAATTTAACTGATAAGTTATTGTTGTATGTCAGATTTACATTCTTTAATTTAAACGTTTTATAATTAATTAAAATCTATCGAAATATGTAAAGGAAGCTTTGAAGTAATTTTTTTAAATCTTTAGCTTAAGTTTCGGGACCAAATCGGTCATACAGTCAATACGCCTATAGAGTCCATAGATTTCTTGCAGACATCCTTATGTTAGGTTTTTAATAAAATTTTATTTATTTATAGAAATAAATTTATTATAAAAAAGTATAAAAATATTTTTAATAGCATTTATCTAATGGAAATATATCTCCCTACTATTTCTTCTAGTAAATATATATGGCTGATTTTCCGTAGGACACTTGAAATAAAATATTTCAGATGGTTTTGTACTTTTTGCTCCTACAGGCTCCAACAAATTGTTCCATAGAGACGTGGCAGCTGCAATCAAATATACTAGTTTACTGTATTAATTAATTGCTTATGTGAAATAATTCGGAATAAAATGACAGTAATGTTGAAAATTTAAAAATCATGAGCGCCTGCAATATTTTTTTCAGGGAAGATTGATCTGTCTGGCACGCCCCAGCAGGGCGACTTTCTTGAATAATAAGTGATGCCATTATAAACTAAAAAATTCATATAATCACAATGTCTTAATATTAATGATTACTATTCATGAAACTTTTACAATAAATACAATTTTAGTTATGTTGATTTAGACTTACAAAAAGGGTTACGCCATTTCATTATATTGACCACGAATTCTTTGCAAAATGAGTTATAAACGTAAAATTCCATGGGTTGTCACCTGATTCTCTTTGACCTGTACTGCTGGCGGTTATGCCAATAATAGATACTTTGTTTTTTTACTTTATTTCAAACATAAGACGAAAAATGAAAAAGAAAACTTTATAAACAGACTAGCTGCGATCGCAGACGTTGCCGGCTTGAAGCGGTGGGAGATCGCCACTTACCTTGAACGTTAAGACTGCATTTTTTTATAAGTAAATATCAAAACTTCCTGATGTACGTGTAATAAAACGAAGTCTATATTTTTTACATCACAAAAAAAATATCTTAAAAAAATTATCCTAATTGGTTCAGTAGACTTCAGTAGATTTAGCGATTACTTTGTTAATAAAAATAACGTGTTCTGGTATACGAGGTCTGTTCAGAAAATAACCAAACCTTATGATTACTTTAACAGATTGTTGATCCTTGACCCCTTCAAAGTACGTCCCTCATCTATTGACACACTTTGCTCAGCGGAGTTTTCATTTTGCAAAGCAATCCTGGATAGCTTAAATTGAGATGGTTTTTAAGGTGTGTGACGAATTTGCTTTGATGTCATCAATACTCTGAAAACGGTTTCCTTTCAACCTGATTTTTCGCACAAAACTGACGAATTTAAAAAGCTGAGTGTAAGGGCGCATTATCGTGGACAAGAACCATGAGTTGTCTCACCACAAATCTGGTCTGATAGCACACACGGTTTACTGTTTTATCTTGAGCCAAGAATTCAAAATGCACAATTCTATTAAAATCCAAAAAAAAGTTTGCATCATTTTGACACTAAATCCAGACTAACGTGCTTTCTTGGGGCGTGAAAATTTTTTGCCAATCTATTGCGACCCAGAGCATCGTCTTAGTATGCTCGTTTCAAAAGTTGAAACGTGTCTGTGAAAGTTTTTTCCGGTTTTATCCTGCATTGTTGCTCCAAAAAAACACAATTTTAAAAATTGCCACTAATGCTTATACACGTTGCACTCAAATAACAATATCACGAAGACTAAACGAGATGTTAACATTCCAAAAACTTGTGGTTGCAAAGGAGGTTATGCGCACGGCAGTATGGCAACCGCATACTACTAAATATCTCTATTGGTGATTAATTCAATTTTCGGTTATTTTCTAAACAGACCTTGTATGTAGCATTCCTGTTAGTATAGGTTTCTACACGGAGAAAAAATATCGTTATAATAACCATACGTATCCCTATTATAGCTATCCGTTGGATAGTTATCTTTCACAGGATACGCCGTATAGCTAATTTAGATATCCAGAGTGTCCTTATTGCGAATAGTTATAGTAACGATCCGTATTACTGTTTTAGACATTCAAAAGATTATTGTCATAGTGATTTAACGGATATGCACCGAGAACAAAATATTGTTATAATAACCATACGTATCCCTATTATAGCTATTCAAATTCTCAAATTAACTATACAGTTACCTACACGATGGATACTGCACACGTTCACGAGAGCTTTTCGTTTGAACGCTTGAATCAAATAAATGAATCCTTATTATAAGTTTACTATGTAGAGCTGTTTTGATCATACTATGAATTGTCAAATTGACTTATAAATATCGTTAAATTAGACATTCGAATCCTTGTCAGAACAATACGTCAATTGGGTATACGTTAGATAGTTATATTAAGGATATTTTTTTCTCCGTGTAGAAATTATACTTTTAACTACATAAGTTACATATTAACTCAATGGCAAACAAACTTAAAAAAAACGTAATCTATTTTAAAATTTAAAATAAATAAGCACGTTTTAAAAAAAATGCATTTTTTTCCATTATTAGTGAATACTGAATCTGATAGGGAAGAAACCGGCATTGCCGTGCACATAGCTTGGATGTAGATTTTACTTAACGGATCAAAAATGTCTTGAATATTTCGAAAAGTTTGCGTAACACCATATTGCCTATTAGTGTCCTATAGTTAAGTATTTAAAATATTATACCTATAAAAAACACTAAGTAATTACCGAGAGTTAGTTTTATATGCAAATAAACCTTTTTTAACAAAATTTTACTTAAATCAAACCATAAATTAAACCTTCTTTAAAACTATATATCTAACATCTGCAATGGGAATTCTTAACTCTTAAAACTTGTAAAAATACTTGTGAAAAAGCATGAACAAAAACCTGTACGATGTGATAAGTGGCATTTCTGTGATTACGGTAATTAGCCGAATGTACTCCTCCGCATAAGAAATGGAATAAAAATCTACATTAATTAAAATCAAAAATATTTTGGCACAATAAATCCCTATATGAACAAAAAGAAAAATAATTAATGCACTTTAAAAGTTGGAAAACGAAATACTTTATGAGATACGAGACGTCATCCGCTTCTTACAAGTTGACCGCGGGCGCCTCTTGCGTTATCAGATCGACCGAAACATAGGTAAAGCATACATCTGACAATAAGTAAAAAAATGATTATTTTTTTCTTTGTACGAACAATCCTAATTACAGTATTAGATTTGACCATTATTATCTGCCTTTTCTGTGCAAAATAGAAAGGCTATTCACCAATAATTTAATAAAAAACATGAATGGAGCGAAACAAATCGGTTTTTAATGACCATTCTAAATGTTTAAACACTAAACGGTTGATAACCATTAGTTTAAAACTAAGTTTTGTTATGGAGTCACGATTAATTTTTGTTATTATTAAAAGATCTAATATAGCCAACAGATAAAATTGTTTAACGTAAATAATTTAACCATGTTTACAACATGAACTCTGTTAATTAATATTTACTTACAGTTTTTAACAAATATTTTTTTGTTAAATTTTCTTTTTGCATAACTTTACAAAAAGCACCTCAAAAGTTAACGTTCTACCTGCTTAAACGACTATACCCTTTATCCTAATAATATTTCATAATTATACTTAAGTTAAAAAAATTATAAAAACAATTTTCTATGAGAAAATGTCAGTTTCAAAACAGGAGCAATCGAAAAAAAACTAAAGTAATTTTCGTATATAAATCACTATTTAAATTAGCAACCTGCTAATTTTTTGCCGTAGTTTTTTTAATCGTAAAAAACTAAATAATTACCTTTAGCATTTTCTTTTTGGCTAAGATGAAAGCAATCAGCCGAGAGTGATGAATAATCTGTCAGTCCCTCCTTACTTTTATGAAACTCATAATTTAATAAAAAAGGTTGTACGACAGCAGTAAAATCGTGCGAGTCAAACTCTGGTCTATTCACCACTTCATCTTCCACTCGTTGCCAGTTTTTCATTATTTTATCAAATCGTTTTTGTTGATTTTCAAATTCTAATCCAAATAGACATGGACAAAACATAATTTGACTGAAATAACACATGCGAGGTCGATTTCTGGTCGACAATGTCCGAAGAATCCTTAAATCTATTCAAATATGTACACTACAATTGCTTCGATTCAACTCTCTAATACTTACGAGGGGCTAATATTACACTAACTATGGTTCGTGGTAAATTATCTCGTAATAATCGTAATACTTTAATCAAATCTTTCTTGTGATTTTCAACAATAACTTCAGGTTTTTTATAAAAACACATATCCACACAAAAATCGTTTCCGCCAACCATGAACGTAATCATCTAAAAGAAAAATCGAAATGGTTTTGCTACTTCGATTAGTCATGTAACATACCTTCCAATCTTGTTCAATATTTACTCGGGGATCTGTTTTTATTCGCCTAATTAATTCATTAGTCATAAACATCATATCGCGGGACATGGCCACTGCTTCCGCTACATTGAATTGTGACTCCTTATAGTTAATAAAGGAATCTCCTAAAGAGTAGCCAATCAAATTTGGATTGAATTCTTTTAATACATTTGGAAGCGTTGTGTATTGACGCCAGGTTCCTTGTCCTCCTGCACAATAAAATGTTTTATAAAAAAATTCGTAGCTTGAAGGAGTTAATTCACCTATGGCATAAGAAGCCCCACGATTTTGTAAAGCAATATGTAGTAAGCTTGTTGCAGTTAATCCATTTCCGGCTGTTAGACTATCGCCAATAGCTCCAACTACATCTATATCTCCAGGTTTTAATGCATGAACTGTTAATGGTCGTCTATTGCTTCTGCTATTATTTAAAGGACATGGAAACTGTATGTTTTCTGGTATTCTAGGTTGGAGCTTCTATAAATATTAAATTTAAATTTACAAGAAATAAAAAATCGTGTCATTAGTTAGATTAAAAAAAAAATATATAATATAATTTTGTCAAAAATTTCCAAAATGTAGTTGCCACAATTATATTTTACAACTAAGCATTAATAGTGTCGTATAACAAAAAAGTTTAATGTTTATCAAAAAAATTTCCAGTTTTTAATAATATTAAAGTTTATATTTACATTAAGCTTTTCAGCGCTCTTCAGTTTTTTCGATTCGTCAGCCGAATTGAATAAATTGAAGTAAATATCTCTAAATACTTGCAAAAATGGATAAAAATTATCTAATGTCGTTGTCTGTCCACTCGCTGGTGCTTTTAAAAGAATATTAATAATTAATAGCAGTTCCAATATCTTCATTCTTTAACGACGGTAACGTTTTTTTGAGCACCTGATAGAAGTACATTTTTAATATTGCAAATTATTTAAACACTATTGACTTAAAAATGGTAGTAAAATAAAGTAAATAATCAGTTAATCAAAACGAATGTAGGTTGCTTACCGTGCAAATTTATATTTAATTGTTTGCAATTATGTAATATGCAAAATTAATCGCAGCAGTTGCTTTGTGAAAACGCAAAATAACTATACTTTTAAAGTGGTAACATCTACTGAAGTTTATAGGTGTTGATTATACTTGTAATTATTAGACAACTGAAGAATTAAGTTATTTAGAGGTATAATACCTGTTACATCTATAAGGAATTAAAGTATTTAAATTCATTATCTGTTGTTGTCTTTAAGGTCAATCCAAAGAAGTTGTTACTCAACATGACGCTAATGTAAATATTAATGTTGAAGTACAAAACGTTATAGAATGTACATATTTTAAAATAATATTAAATTTTACAAGTTAATTATGAATGTAACGTTACCATATAAAAATTCTTACAAACATTTTTTTTTTAATTTAACACTGTTTCAATTAAACTACGTTGTTTATTGTTAAAAGTGCATAATGAGGCATATTTAGAGTTGGTAGGCATACAGTTTTTTTATATGTTAAATAGTAGGCAAATACTATCTAATTTAATACCTATATAATAATGCAAATCTACAATATCAAATATAAATCGATATTTTGAAAACATACTGTGTATTATTTAATTTGAAGAAAATATATGTATTATTCAGAGAAGTCATTGAGTAATATTTAAAAACACTTCATGAAATTTCAGACTTGTTCTCAAGACTATTAAAATAGAAATATTTTTGTTAACCTTTTTTTTGCTTAAAATAACTTCATATGTACGTGTTTAGAGAATGGCATGAATAATTTTATACCTGAATTAAAAATATTTTATACCTGCAAATAATATAAACAGATTTTGTCAAAGTTTAACTGGATTAAAGGAAATACATCGTTTCAAAAATAGTATAATAGTATAATGGCGTTTGAAAGTACTAATGGTGCTTTCATATTTTTCAATTATTTTTGTAAAACTATTTTTGGACGCCATCTATCTATATTTCTATTTATAATAATTATAATAATTTCTGTAAGTTAAATCGATATTCACTCCGAACATCTATATTCACTCCGAAATTGATGAGAAATCACTCCGCAATTAATCCGGTAAAAAAAACTCCAAGTTAACTCCGAGCGAGGAGTGATTTTTGTTTTCACGGAGTGAAAATTCACTCCAGATTCACTCCAGATTCTTTACAGTGCATCGTGTATGAATACTATATATTAAAAAAAAAATAGATAGTGGTTTACAAAAAACCTCATTAAATCCATAGATCTTCAAACGGTTATATATAAAAAAAAAAAAAATAAGTGTTTTTATATTAATGAAATTTTATAATCTACTCGTAAAAACCTAACTTCATATAATTAATTAGCTAAATAAAACTTTATTGACGTTATTGTTTGTTTACAAACTTTGTCCCCATTTTGAGAAATTTTGTTAAGGACGCCCACGCTCTTGTTTGCACTTTGATCTGTTTTTTCATGGCAATCAAACGAGAAAAACGACCAATTTTGACCAAAATCGGCGTACTTCAATTGCTTATAACTATTTAATAAAGATAATTATGAAAACAATAAAATAAATACGATAATTTAACAAGCTTTCTCGTTCGATTGGTAAAAAAAGGAATTAATTCTCTTTATTTTTGAAAGCACAACAATGGTTAGAAGTTTAGTCTGTTTTATGCTTTATTAATTTTTTTGCGTAAAACACGTTGATAAATCAAAAATCAAAAATTGTTACGTTTTAGAGATATATGGTCTCTATCTATACAAAAATTTTCAATTTTTTATCTCCAAAAATACGGCAATACGACGGGAACGCAGTTCCCATTTAAAATACATTGGACGAAATTTGGTAGTCTACAGCCTTAACAATAAAATAGAAGATATCTTGTTCAATTACATTGGATGAGACATAGATATGCTTAGTTTTAATTATCATCATCATGTACAATAGTGTCAATTCGAAAATTGGTTTAGATAAATTATTCATTCTTGTCTATCTATCTATTCATTTTAGCCTCTTACTACGCCCAGTGTTGAATATAGGCCTTCCTCCGATGCCTCCATGGATGCTACATGGATCCATTAACGCCTTCCACTTTCTTAATATTATCGTACCATCTAGTTATTAGTGTTACTCTATTTATCTTCTCCGTCCATGGTCTACATTGCAGAATCCTATTATTCCATCTGCCATCCTTCTGTTTTGCCACATGGCCTGCTTAATCCCATTTTATCTTGGTTATTCTTTGCACTATATCTATAACCCTAGTCTTTAACATAATCCAATCATTTCTTTTTTATCTCAAAGTGATATTTCTATTATGGCTTTTTCATGACTCTTTGTGATACTCTTAATTTAGAAACTGTTTGTTTTGTTATTGACCAGGTTTGAACCCCGTAGGTTAGTGTAGGGCAAGGTTCTGCAAAACGCGGCTCGCGAGCCACATGCGACTCTACCACAAATATTAACTATGTAATATTTTAATAATAATTTTTTTTTAATAAACTGTAAATTTAGCTTTCAACAAGTATAATGTTGTATGTACTGCTAACATTTGTCGTTTCTCTAATGAGTATGCCGATCACTGGTGTAGAGAGTATATACTAATCATAAAGCGTTGTTCTAAGACGTAGTGGTATTTTCTTGTTTCTTAGTATTTTGAATAGTTTTCTCGTCTATTCTATACCACATTTTTCATTTTCCTGAAACTATCCTTTTCTACATTTTCGTTATTTTGTTTCATATCGATAAATAAGTTTTTGTGCTTTTTTTCTAACTTTTCCTGTCGCCTTTTCAACATACAGCATTTTAATGTATTTGAACTTATCATTAACATTATAATTATTATTTCAATTACTTAAAAAAAATTTAAAAACCAATTGGTATAGAAATGTTTACTTTGAATAATTTTTTTTTTAATTTACTTAAAAGAAATCAAAATTAGTTAAATTTTATAAAGCTTTCCTTTAAGGAAAAAGTTTAGAAAGTTAATACCAAATACATTTATATATATTTGTATAGATAGTGAGAAGGAACGCGCCTTTATACATGACTAAAAATTTTCATGACTTGAACTCAAAACTATAAAATGAGAACTACATGTGTCAATAAACAGTAAATGTCCTAGAAAGCATACAATGAAGAGTGCATTAATTTTTCTTTTCGTTATAACGTGTGTTGTAGGTAAATTTAGCACTTCTACTTTATAAAACTTCGTGCAGTTTTTATTATTTTGTTTGCATTCCAGCGATACCATCAAATTTCTTAGCTTTATTTAACATTAACGGCAATTCAAGTCGAGTTATTGGAGGAAGCTTAGCTAAAAGACATCAATTTCCTTATCAAGTATCTCTCGAATGGGGTGTTTTATCATTATTTTACATGCATTTTTGTGGAGGATCACTAATATCAGAGAATTGGGTTTTAAGTGCGGCTCATTGTAAATTGTCGTATGGAAACTATCGGGCCGTTGTTGGACAACTCTTACGACGAGAAATTCATCAGGACATACAATATATTCCTGTGGAATCCTTCATAGTGCATCCTAAATATACTGGGTTTGAACATTTATACATATTATTTATCACATTTGCTTCTTATTAATATACTACAATTTAGAGGGGTAGCAGCAAATGATATTGCTCTTCTAAAACTATCAAAATCAGCAACATTATCACCTTCAGTACAATTAGTAGAGTTCGGAACAGAAGAAGATTGTAATGCTATTGATACTTCTGTTATATCAGGATGGGGAACAACTTCTGGCGTATTTCAAAATTTGCCAATACATTTAAGATATGCAAATTTACCACGTATAACAAATAACGGTATAATTATTATTACACATCAACTATTTACCCATATAATATGTTAATTATTATATTATAGAATGTGCTGCAAATTTGGAAGAAGTTTTAGGAAATTCTAAACCACTGGACAATTCAATGGTTTGTACCGGTTCTACAAAGGGACAGACTCAAAGTGCATGTTCAGGTGATAGTGGGGGTCCACTTGTGCGACAGAAAAATGGAAAATTAATAGGAGTCGTATCCTGGGGTATTACTCCTTGTGGTAATAATAACAAGTCGCCATCAGTATTTACAAGAGTTTGTACTCATATGGAATTTATAAATAAACATATTTTTTAAAACATTAAAAAGAGCATTAAAACGTTTTAGCCTTCTTAAAAAAATACGTTAGTAGGTACATCTTTGAACAAAAAGTTGTTCAGAAAAAGTATTAAACATTTTTTTTAATTTGAAATTGTTAATTGCAAAAAACGTAATTCGGCATTATTACAGTATAATAAATAATTATAGTTTTCTAATAGGCACTGCTAAATATCCAACAGAAGTGTAACAAATACATAATTGTATTGAATTTATACAATGTGATCAAACAGACAACTATAGTTGACAACATATTTTAATAAAACTTACAACGTTCATGGGATTAATTTTAAATTTGTTACTTGGAAAATCCCATTGGGCCGCCATTGATCATTTATAACCACCCGTGGTTAATTATAAGTTTCTTAAGGGCTAAAAACGTTTTTTTTTTGATAATGCAGTATATCAGCGGTCGGGGAACTTTTTTAATCATTACCCCAAAATATTTTTGTGTAAGTTGATATTATCCCATGGCGAAGAGCAAAAAAAAAACGAAATCGCCTCTTTTTAGCATCTTTCATATTATAGCCCCTATTTTTACCCCATTTGGGGTAATTTACCCCCGTTCCCCGACCGCTGCAGTATATGCACAGTTTCAAATCTTTGCTAGCTTACAGAAATCTACATCAGATAGCGCCTTATAACAAAATTAAGAAAATACAGTAAAGTTCAGCTACAATGACCCCTTTTTAGTAAACTTTCGGTTTTAGTGAACGCTACTTTAAATACCGAAAAAAATTTCATAAGACTAATTTATTTTTACCCGTTATAATAAAACCGCTATTATGAAGTTTCTGATAAAACAAATCAAATTTATTAAAGTAAGGTATATTTTCCCGTTTATAGTATACTTTTCGGGGTTCTCCCGGTAATTACTCAGATTGTAACTTACCAGGGAGTCTCAAATTTTGCCCCTTTTTATGCACAATTTTATCAAAGCCTGGCTACATGTGTAAAGCAACTGCAATCAAAAGTCAAGCTCGAATTATACATGGGGGTTTTAATGAATTTGGGAACCTCAGCCGACTCGGCAGGGGCAAATGTTTTTGCGAAAATTTTTTCCACGCCAAAAAAATCGCTACCAGTGAATAACTACTTGATAAAATGAATATCTCCAAAATTGATCACATTAATAGGTTACCCTGTGTAACGTCTTTATTTACTAATCGTAAAGGATTGCAATTACTAATAAGCGATGAACGTATTAAAATAAAAAACATAAGTGGCTCCTTTGCACCTTTGGTGAACAGCGTTGTACCAACTATTTTTGTTACACCCTGTAAATACTAATAATATATAAAAGTTTCTGACTTATTTATTGTTTAAACTCATAAATTATTTGTAGGACAACCAGAATGTGACCTGATATTAACGTTTGAAACATAAAATAACTATAAAAAAACTAAGAACTGCGGAACTATACTGTTACGTTGGTATGTAAAAGAAATATTGAGTGATAAAATTGATTTCTATCTAAAAACATTGAGTGAGTACCCTATAGTAACTTACGACGAGAGCAGATTAATTTTATCTTTCGTTTACTAGAAAGTTGAATTGTGTTAATTTTGCTCAAAATTTTTATAATTTATGTACTTTTATTGTTCACTTATGATGTTATTGTTTATATTTGTAACAAATATAACAACTCCCTATTTTTAATTTTGAAGTGTAATAGAAAAATTGTAATTATAATGTTGGCAATGCTTTGTCAATAAATTAGAACTAGGTTTGCTGGCACTGAGAAACCAGGGGAGGGCAACTAGCATTCAGAACTGAGCAACACACAAATTGTTTCCCATTTTAGAAGCTTTGACTGAGGGGGTAAGGGGAAATTTGAATCTTACAATGCTCTGAATATTGCATCTTACAATACTCTGAACATAGCATTTTGTTAACCTAGAAATTAAATTCGTTAGCTTTGTTTTCTTTTGACATCGTGTGTAAGACCAGTGTTTTCTATGAGTGTTTGTGTAATAGTGTTTTCAACAAGGGATTTCTGAAAAAAACATCAGTTAAGTATAAGGTAAGAAAACAGATAAAATACACTCGATAAATATTTTTTTTTTTAGCTATTAGGACAGCAAATGAGTCCTATACCATTGGATCTAGTAATAATGAGAAAGGAGGAGGGATCGAGGAGTAACACCTCGATAAAAAAACCAGGGCTCATCTGGCCCGGATGATAGTACTCTGTTAGGGCCCCTGCCAGGGTACGGCTAAACTGTTATTAAAGAGCATCCATATATCCATTTGAATGAGTAAAAATTTGGATAGAAAACCACAAAAGAAAGATTAACTGTAATAAATCTATCTGTAAGAGGCCACGGGTTATTTATTATTGCACCATATGATCGAAATGAAGATGCCACATAATCATACAAGGATATATTCCATGATCAGTGAAATAAACTTAAGACACCATAGGTTCTTGAACTTGAAAATGTGCTATTTGATGTAATTTTTGTACCTATTATATGTAAACATATTTGTTGCCAATGTGAATGTATGATTTGTTTTTATTATAAAATATTTTGGATTTAATTTTTGTACTTGTTACGTATATTTGTTTCACATTTGAATGTTTCATTATTTTTTATTGTAAAATATGATTTTTAGTTTAATTATGGAACTTGTTAGGTATATTTGTTGTCTATTTGAATATTTGATTTTTTTGTTGTCACATATGATTTTATATTTCATTATTGTACTTGTTATATATTTATATCGCACAACTTAAAAATCTTATTTTTCACATTATTTATGATTAAAAAACTTATTAGTACATCATCGTGGAATTTTTGTGTTAAGGAATTTAGGGATTACATTCACACGATTATTTTCTAAATAAGAGTTTTATAATGGCAATTTTATGAATTAATTATTTTTCAGAACTTAAAATTTGTAAAAATCGTAGAATAGTTAAACTATTAAACTTAGTATTGTAGTAAAAAATTAAGTTTTTGTGCTAAAATGATATGAATAATAAGCCGAATTTATTAATTGTAATGTATTATAATTAGTAATGAGTCCTATTTGTAAATTTTTTGCATTGTATGTACAATTTATTTTTTTATTAATTTAAAAATGTTTAATTTGGGTTATACTTCTGAATTGATATTTGTAATTGATTTTAAGGTTTTTTAAGCTGTTTTCTATTTGTACTTGATATGATATAGTAATAAATGAGAAAAAAAACTAATTGCGTTTAATTTATTTCATATTCATGATTATTGAATAAAACTTTCCGTGAAGCGGCAAAAGGAATGCCCATACCTAACGGTTTTTTTTTAAATTCGCCGATATATTTATTTTAGTTCTTCCATTTGGCGGCCAGAGCGCCGTGTTTCCAACGATTTATATGGAGATTGCACTTCTCTTTATATGTGTTCTGTGTGAGAAACCAACTCCCCCTATAATTCTAACCTAAGTATAATGTCGGTTTAGTTACAGTAGTGGAGTAAAATAATAATTAAATATAATGTCTAAACGAATGCAACCTCCGTGGTCTGTAGCACCTAATTCTAAAGGTCCAGTTTTAAAACTATTTAATAGTTTAACGAGACAAAAAGAAGTATTTGTTCCACAATCTGGGCGTAAGGTTAATTGGTACAGTTGTGGGCCTACCGTATATGATGCATCACATATGGGTCATGCACGGTTAGTATTATGAAATTATTTATTAAATTACATTTCACATTCTACTATTGATTTATTCTGTTTTAGATCATACATAACCTTTGATATTTTAAGAAGAGTTCTGACAGATTATTTTGGATATGATATATTTTATGTTATGAATATAACCGACATAGATGATAAAATTATTAAAAGAGCCAGACAGAATTATTTGTATGAAAAATATGTTGCAGAAAATCGTCCATTGAATGAAGTATTGTCTGATGCAAAAGAGGCACGTATTACATTACAATTAATGAATTTTTATTTAACTTAAATAGTATATCATAAAATTGAATTGATAGTCTAATAATAATTTTTTAATTTCTAACTGACAATATGTTATAGGTAATGAGTATATTTAGGAATACAGCAGAAAATGCTTCTGATCTTGATAAAAAGCAAATGATAATAAAGTTGTTAACAAGGTGATTATTTGAAAACAGCATTAAATAAATATTCATTAATCATAACCTAAATTTAATACTTTTAGATTAAAAGAATGTGTAGAGCAATTACAAAATGCAGTTAAAATTGATAATAATAGCAATATTACCGCAGCCTTAGATAAATTAATTCAAGAAGGTAAAGATCCATTTTCAGAGTGGTTAGATATGAAACATGGTGCTTCAGTAACGGATAATGCTATATTTAATAGTTTACCAAGACATTTTGAACAAGAATTTCATAAAGACATGGATTCATTGAATGTATGTATAATATGTGATTATTTTATGAAATTTTTATGTGGTTGATATATTTGAGTAGAATTAATGTATAAATTAAAGGTACTACGACCAAACGTTTTAACTAGAGTGAGTGAATATATACCAGAAATAATTGAATATATTGAAAAGATTATATCAAATGGATTAGCATATGAAGCAAATGGTTCGGTATATTTTGATGTAGGAGCATTTGACAAAAAAGAAAAACATTTTTATGCAAAATTAGTTCCTGAGGCATATGGTGATACAAATAGTTTACAAGAAGGAGAAGGTCAGTTTTACTATTGTACCTCTAAATATTTTTATGAGTTGTAAAGACAATTAAATAATCCTAATGAGATTTGAAATGAAAATTATATTACATAAATAACTTGGTATTTGAAAGTAATTGTTTATATATTTTTTACAGGGGATTTAACTACACTTGACCAACAAAATGAAAAACGTTCTCCAACAGATTTTGCACTTTGGAAAAAAAGTAAAGCAGGCGAACCTGCTTGGAGTTCTCCTTGGGGTCGTGGAAGACCGGGATGGCATATAGAATGTTCTGCTATGGCATCTGCTATTTGTGGACCAACTTTAGACATTCACACTGGTGGCGTTGATTTAAAGTTTCCACATCATGATAATGAAATTGCTCAGAGTGAAGTAACAATTAATTCAAACAGAAACTAATTGATACTCAAATTAATTTAATTTTAGGCATATTTTGGTTCAAAAGAATGGGTTAAATATTTCTTACATTCTGGTCATTTAACAATTCAAGGTTGCAAAATGTCAAAGTCTTTGAAAAATTTTGTAACAATTCAACAAGCATTAGATAAATATTCAGCTCGTCAATTAAGGTTTGCATTTTTGTTACATTCTTGGAGAGATACTTTGGATTATGGTCAAAATACAATGGAATGTGCAATTCAATATGAAAAATTATTTAACGTAAGTTTAAAGTTAAGTTCATAATGGTCCACTAAATTACATATTACCGTCAACCAGGGAAACAATGGCCAAAAATGATGTATTTTTGTTTAAAATTCTGATTGATCTTATTCAAATTTATAAATATTATATAATTCTTGCTAAAAATTTTTATGAGTTTTAAAAATATTTAATTCTTACAGACTGCAAAAATACTGATTGAATTATTGGTCATTATCAACCGGTATTTGGGGTGAGAATAACTATGACTTCTTTCAATTTTAAATCCAGCGTTTTCAAACAAAAATTATTGTGACTAGAAGGAACCTATATTAAATTTAAAAAACTGATTTCATATTTTCCTATAAAGATATAGATATTACCACGAGTGAGAAAGACCAAAAATAAAGCCTTATTACATAATTTCAAAACCGTTAATCTTTTTCACATTTTAGAATAAAATAGCATAACTCTTGAAAAAATATGTATGTATTTGTTTTAATTTTTTTTTAAAGCTTATAGCATATTGCAGAATGCTTATTGTGTCAGTAGGCATTCTTACTCCAAAATGCTCTCGTTAACATTTAAAAAGATTAATGTTACTTAAAGAATAAAAGAATCAAAACTCGTTTATTTAGTTAGAGAACTAATATGATGAGCAGAAGACAATCAAAGTTTAACCTTATCACTTGTATAACCTTAGTATCGCATGTTTTATCAAGAGATAAAATTGTATTAATACAGGCAAATATTGAAATTTTTTTCACGCTAGGTTTTTTGTAAATAAAAAAATTTTTAAACTACACATATATATTTTTAACATACTTCACTTGCAAAAAAGAAATAATTAACAAATTTTTAAAATCTAATGATATAACAATTGGAATTTTTCAAAGTGGTGGCCATAGTCATCTTGCAGACCATTGTCGCCCCATTTGACGGTACCACAAATGTAAATCTCGAAAACTGTATTTGTGACTTGACTGCGACATTCATAGTTTTGCATTTGTGGTTCTATCGAATTGACTGTCTCATACATATAATTTACGTATTGTAAATTGTATTATTTTACAAGTCTGAACGTATTATCTTTAAACTATGCTTTACATTTATTTATTATTTCAAAAAGGTATCAAGTTATGATATATTTTAGGAATTCTTTTTAACTGTTAAAGACATTACCAGGGGAACTTGTCAAAACACAACAATAAATACGTTTACAAAATGGAATAAACAGGAGTTAGAATTAAGTAAAAAGTTTTCAGATACAAAAACAAATGTTCATGTAGCGCTGTGCGGTAGGTTTAACTGATTATGACTAATAATAAATATAACACATTTAAAATTTTTTAGATAACATCGATACAAGGTCTTCCTTGGAAATTTTAAGAGACTTAGTTACTGCTAGTAATTTATATTTACGTGATTACAAACAACCTAATGCTGTATTATTAAGAGATATAGCAGAGTACATAACAAATATTCTTGCTATTTTTGGTACTATTACCAGCGAAACACAAATTGGTTTCCCAGTTTCTCAGAATGCAACAGGCAATGTAAATATTGGATAAAATATGTAATATTTGTACTACTTATTTATATTTCGTTACAGGCAGAAAATACAATAATGCCTTATTTAAATATCATTGCCGAATTTCGTGAAAATGTTAGAAATTATGCAATCACTATAAAAGCTACAGATATTTTAAAGGAATGTGACCAATTACGAGATGAAGTCCTTCCAAATGTAGGAGTTCGGTTAGAAGATAGAGATGGTATGTCGAAAATTATAACATTACTTTGTTTGAATATCAATGAATTTAATACAAACTAAAATTGTAGGTGGTGGAAGTGCAGTAAAGTTAGTAGATAGAGAAATGCTTTTAAAAGAGAAAGAAATGAAGAAACAAGCCGAGTTAGAGAAGTTGGCAGAAAAAGAAAAAAAGAAAGCCGAATTAGCTGCAGCACAAGCTGTAAAAGACGCTCAGAAAAAGATTCCTCCTACTGAAATGTTTAAAAATGAAGCTGATAAATATTCCAAGTTTGATGAAAATGTGCGTTTAAAGAAAATTAATATAAAATCCTACATTACTTTATATATTTTTTAGGGTCTTCCATCTCATGATAAGGAAGGAAAAGAGCTCAGTAAAGGCCAAATTAAAAAACTTCAGAAACTACAACAAGCTCAAGCGAAAAAATATCAAGAGTATTTGGCATTGCAGTCTAATTAACAAAATAATTCTTATATAGGTTTGAAAAATTTGAAGCATTTTACTTTTTCACGATAAACAAAATTAAGACAATATGATATGGTTTGGAATTAACATTTAATGGAAATTATATCTGATATCTGAATTATGACAAAAATTAATTTATAACAATCAAACTTTTCAGATAAATGTATTATATGCAGTTCAAAATACCAAGCTTTACATTTTTATACGTGAACAGTATTTATATTTATTTAAAAAATCAATTGTTTGCACAACTTTGTTATTTTCTATTTTAACCACATATTTTTTCCAACTTATTTTTGTAATCTAATTTTCCATCTATATGTTTGCTGTAATTTTATTTAAATATTTTTTTGAGATTTTGTTCAATTAATCAAAATATACATATTAACTATAAGATACTGTAATATGATTTCTTTTTTATTAAAGTAATAATTAACTTTGTGAACTGAATTATTACTGGTTTCTTTAAAAACAAGAGTCTTTACAAAGATGTTCCAAGTTTAACATTAATATACCTATATAAAAATTGTAATACTAATTAAAAATTTAATAAAGTTGATTAGATTACACATTTATTAAGTAATTAGGTACATAACTGAAAAAACTAATGTATTATCCATAAAAAAACATTCTAATAACTAAACGTTTAGAAGAATAAGTGTTCAAACATTTAAATTTGATTAAAAATTAAATTGTTCTGAAATTTAAATAAATTCCAGTAACAAGTTTTATTACATTTGTATTTAATTAAGGTATTAAGTCGTAAGTACATACAAGTTCAAACTGCGAATGTATAGGCCAGTATCTAACAAAAAATCACATGCGAAAATCTTAAAACACAATATTTGCGGTATCTTGAAAGTTAACCGAATTGAAAATAATAAAAATGGAAAGATCCTCTTTTGAAGCAGTATTCTTTTCGCAATATTGTTTATTAAACAAAAAGATTTTTCTGTTTGTAATACGAGAAGAGAAGCGAATTCGCAGCAAATTTGGATAGAAGTCAATAATAGCATGAATTGGTAGTGATTTTGCATGTCATGTGTCACAGTTGCTCTTGTTATGGGGTGGAATCGGATTTCACGTCACCTTTTATATTCGTTATTCTTTGATATGCTACACTTTTATATAATTTACAAAAATACGCTTGTTAGTATCGAGTCAACTTGACAAGTTTCTCTTTTAAATTACTTCATTTTGTTGGTTTCACATTTAATAATATTGTTTGTGTTCATAGCTTATTGTTATAGGTGTGTACATTTAATTTTTTGCGAAGTTTGAACGTTACATTTGAAGTTTTTCGATATCTAACGTATTTCACATTTCAGTTTTTTTTTGATACAAAGTGGCTATCAATATCCAGTAACCGTCTCTGATTTAATATCTCCAAATCGTTATTCTTTACATTTCTAGTAATTCTTGTTCAAAGAAGCGTACGAGATCGAGATAATTCTTATGGTATTAATGCACGAATTGCCAAAATTTGTGTAGAATATTCAAGTAGGTTTATTTAAATTTGTTCATTGTGTCCACAAGTTTATTTGAGATTACCTAAAAGATAAATTGCCTTATACATGCTTTGATTTCTTGAAATCTGGACCCACAGTCTCCAAAAGTTTATTTGCTTAGCATTCGATTATTTTCATAATAAGTAAGTTACATTAACCATTAATATTAATTTAATCTATATATATTCAAAAAAATAATTAACCTATTGTGTTACTTCTCACAAATTTAAATTTCAAAAATTTAATGAAAGCCCATCTTATTGAATATCGTCGACCCTCTTATAACATTTTCCTATTTATTGTCATGATACTTCACATGGTGCGCTTTTTCTCAACGTTGGGGCCAACCGAGTAAATACTATGAGAAAGAAAAAAACGATATTTATTTTTAAAAAAATACATCAATATTGCCGCATTAAAAGAATAAAGCAGAAAATTACCTATATACTTAATGCAATACATACGACTAAAAAAATATACTATACTATACAGTCAAAGAGCGACAGGTCGTCAACTAACTAAAACAAAAATAAGGTGATATCGAATTTAAATCAATTCGCTAGAACTGATACCAAATCTTTAGATATTTATCGTAATTACGAACCTTTATAGAATGTCGCCAGGTTTGTTGCACCAATTGCTTATTCAGCCTGCGGCAGAAAGAAATTAGCTATAGATAATGAATGGAATAATAAAAGATAAAAAATATGATTTTCACTATAATTTCTTGTTTCATAGATTCTTATTAATGATGTTCTGAGATGTTCTGTAGGTAAATAATACAACATAAATAAAAATAAAAATTTATTATATTAGGCACTTAAGTAATTAATTATTTATTTCAAACACAATCTCCACGGATCTTCTGCAAGAATAAAACAGGACTTGGGCATAGCCACATATAATTTGCCAGCTAAATGTATGAGTCAGGAAGGGCCCAGAGGTGACAGTCTAGGTCCGGCGGGGGGTGGGCTGCTCCTCGCTAGGTACTTCGATGTTTTTATCTTTGACTTTAAAAAAGATTTGATTGGGTCATAAACTAAGCTAGCTTTATATTTTACTTTAAAAATTCGCGCTTTTACTCTAATTGTTTTTTTCAATTCAAATTAAAGATCTATTACATTTTCTATGTATTTTCTATGATTTACGAAGAACATTGGTAATTTCAAAAGTTCATTGTTAATTGATCTGCGCGTTTTATATAATTAAATACATCGTTTTTTGTAAATTGCTTTAGAAACTTTTAAGCGCCAATTATTGTGATGGTACTTATCCAAATCAGATTTGCTAATTTTAAAAAGAACCATTGGAATGATATAATCTATTTGCATTAAATACTTTTAAAACAATTTACAAAACATTCTGTTTTTAATTAACTAAAACGCGCAGAACAAATAATTTACAATGAATCGTCTAGCGAGGACTGAACTATGTAAGTATAGTTTAGCATCTATAACAGTGATTCTCAACCTTTTTTTTGTTGCGGCACACTTTTAACGATTTCAAAATTTGGTGGCACACAAAGAAAAAGATAAGTTTAAAATTTATTTACTTTGTATGGATTTAAATATCTATTCCTGTTAAAATGATTTTTCTTTTTAAATCATATTATTTAATAATATGAACATAATTATATATCGTCGCTGCGCCTGACAAGTTCCATATGTGATTTTTGTAAGGTTTTGGGAAACAACAGAAAACGTGTTATTGTATAAAATAATAGAAACACTGCTAAATTTTTAATGCAATATCAAAGACATTTATTAAATGTCTTTGATATTGCATTAACAACAATTTAGCAGTGTTTCTATTATTTTATACAATAACACGTTTTCTGTTGTTTCCCAAAACCTTACAAAAATCACATATGGAACTTGTCAGGCGCAGCGACGATATCTAAAATTTGGCGGCACACTTTTAGAATTTCGCGGCACACAAAAGTGCCGCGGCACAGTGGTTCAGAATCACTGATTTATAATCTTGTAAACAGTGATGGATTTAGGCCTAGGCCCGTGAGGCCCGGGCCTAGGGCGGCATAATTTGAAGGGCGGCAAAATTTTTGAAATGTTAAAATTTTAGAGGCGAATAAAAATATTGGATCAAAATTAATGAAATTCATCTTTTAAAAGGGCGGCACATCGAACGGGGCCTAGGGGGGCAGCAAGCCTAAATCCTTCACTGCTTGTAAATGATTTTAAGAATTCGAATTACTACAAAAAAATAATATTAAATATCAATAATATACATAGTGACAAATTAGAAATCTGTTTATTAACACATTGAGTAATACATATTGTCAATATTTTCATGATTATTATTAATATTCATATATCGACAATATTTATTGATCATTTAAAAGTTTTGTAAGATTCAATTTCAATCTGACTAAACTGCACTAAAACAATTCTTTAGTTTAAATGAATTTTATTTGTGTAGCTTTTTAGTACTTATTATCCGAGTCGAAAAAAGTACATAAAATATAATAAAGTTGAAAAATCTTATATATGTTAATTTTCTTCAAAGTCAGTTTCTTATAATTCTATAAAATTACTATATTATGTATAAAATATTTTTGAATAATAAAAAATTAGAATTTTATATATATAAAATTATTCCTGAGATTAGTTTAATCTTTTTTTATATATAATTTGATAAAACTACATGTTTTTTGTCCTTCTTTTTCCGTTAAAATAATATTGGGAACTTGCCGTTAAAAGAATATATTCAAATTATTGTTCGAATAAAGCTATGCAAAAAATGATATTCTACGTTATACTTATTCGAGTATGTTCAAAAAAAAACTACTCAAAACACAATAAACTACACACTGTTAAGAAAATAATAATCTAAAAATGTCAATCTTTGTCATATTTCCGCTACTTGACTTCCGGAATGAATATCAAATATGCAAAAATACAATAAAGCTACGTTTGGGACAAAAACGACAAAAACCGTTGCTTGCTTTTGCATGAAAATTAAAATATGTTTAATGCCCACTTATAAAATATACTATTTTGACTACAATGTCACAATAGCATTCGTCAAATCGAACGTCTTGAAGGCAGCTGAACTGTGGCTGTTACAACAATTGCGGATTTCGATGACTACTTCAATATTAAATTTAATGGAAATTACCCCATGTTACAATTCTGATTTTTATCTCTAATGCGTTCGTATTTTAAATATAAAAAAAAAATAGGTATACGTATGTACCCATACTTATGATCCGTCACTGATTTCTAAAGAGAAATTTGTCTACATAACAATATTTTTTAGCTTCAATTAAAAGATTATAAAGAATAATGCTAAATTAAATGAATATTTGTTTTGGTATAATGCAAATTAATATTAATTAATTATTTAAATAATATATCAAAATATATTTTATTTGAATATGTAAATACAATTTCTAACATATAGAATAAAAATATTTATAACCTTCATACAAATCATAAGCTCATAATCCTTATTTTATTAAACTGCAATGTTTCTAAATAAGTGTTATTTTTAAATGATTATATTTTTTATAATAACTTAAAATAGGGGTCTCCAAACTACGTTTCATGGGCCAGATCCAGTCTGCTAATGCTTTTAAAAATATTTTTTATATTTAACTGTTTTCTATCTAATTAAATATACATAGGTACATACAAAATACATTCAGTTACCTATATTTTATAATACTTTTTATGTAAATAATTTTTTAATCCGATTTACTTAACAATTTATTAAGTGGCGCGGTTTTTAAATAGTTGGAGCATTCTTGGTTTTGATTTAACTTAGAATTATGTGAATACATTTTTTAATAAAATAATTAAAATCACATTTATGGCAAAAGAGTTAAATAATCTCACTTTGATTAACTTTTAACTCAAATTAGATTGAATTTAATATTTTTGATATCACAACTAAATGTATTTCATAGTATTCATTGTTACAGTATGTAAGCATAAAAAGATGAACCTTTCAGCGATCATGTTAATCTTGTTACATAATAATTTTAAAGGCAGAGCGACAATAATGACAAATGCAAACAATAAGAATTATTTACCAACCGTGCTGCAAGAGCGTTTTTTTTTAGATTTGGGAGAGCAGAGTACCCCGGCTAAGGCAGGTGACATACGTTACAAAGGCTCCATCCAGTTCGGCACATGCTATTTTTTATAAAAACCCTTAAAAATAATTATAGGGGGCTGTCGGCGTTCTGTTTTCAGCTTTTTGGAGGACTCTCTACCATAAATAGCTTACAGCAAATAATCATCCACTGCCGGCTCAGTTACTATTACTTTCAAGATAGAATTGTAATTATGTTACAGAACTGGCGACAGACAAAAAAAGCCAACGTTTGTTTCCAACAAATTTTTCTATTTCTTTTTGAATTAATATAAGGGAAGCACGTTAACTACTTCTTATATTTTGCAATAAATTATATAAGATGTACCTACATATTTAATAAAGAATTTTTTAAGTATCTAATTGTTAAAAATATTCAATTTGACAATTATGGAAAACTAGAGACAATCATTTTTTTAACTCGTACTTTACTTTTACTGTTTACAAAAGAAATTTACTATTTTAAACCAAAAACAGTATATTCAAATTTATGATAGAGGGTTGTTTGGTAGTCAAGACTTTTCCGTGTTTACTTTTTAACAACAGCTGTTTTAGATATTTGTATACAAATAAATTCAGTAGGAAGTGCCGTTAGACAGTCTCTTGGGATTTGGAAAGCAAATTAACTAAGAACCATTGTAACATTCTTTTGTATTTAGCTTTGATTTATTTTTGATTAACAATATAATATATCAGTAATAAAGTAGTAGGCATTGCATTTAATTATAATAGAATTGCATTTGACAATGGGAATAAAATATTATATGTAATTTAGTGTTGTTTAAAACAATCCTTAAAACTATGCCCTGAAACCTTTGTTAAATTGATAGCGATAATTTGTTTCCAAGAAGATGTTCGATGATTAAAATAATTTGAAAATTTTATAACCCTATAGGAAAAAATGTGTCTACCTGTTTATGTATCATTATTGTGTTTAACACATGCCAGTATAGGCAGGTAACATCCGCTAGAATTCGCGGTTCATAAAACAGCTATTGCTTGCTATTAAATTGTAACTCAGGTAATAAATAATCTATTAGTTTTCTACCTGTTTCGTTGACACACTTTGTGTTTTGTATTTTTTACGCTAAAGTGATTAGATCGACAGGTAAACCCCTTGTAAAACCAAGATAATAGAGGATGTAGGTCAAAATCGTTTTTGAAGGGTACCACAGATTGATTACAATTTCCTTTACTGTCAACGGATTTTTGAATAATTAATAATTATTATTGTTTTTAATAAAACTTTTAAAATAAAAACAAAATTTTAAAATAGAAGTGTAATGTTCACTAACTAGTATTTTGAAAAAGAGACCATACAACGACTATTGACTTGTAAATTTAATGCGTGTAAATACGTATACGCTCATCTCCCCTTTCATGCGGTCCTTTTTTACGCGATTTTGTTTTAACGCGGTAAAAAAAAATTAAATACGTTCAATATGAATGTAATTATTATTTTTTACACAAAAATTAGAAAGCGTTTGAGGAAAAATTACGTGCTTCCAATCGGGCGAGTCTACTGACGTGCGACGTGCAACGTGTCAAGTTAATTTCTCAGAATTAAAAGAGTACTCGAATTATAAAATTAGCCTATCCTACATATTAAACCAATGCCAGGTTTCGGACAACTTTCATTAAATAAAAACTACTCTCTAAAAGCGAAAATAAAAGTATTGTCGTATGTTAATTATTGATCACTTTTAATATTACCTACTTTTTCTAAGTTTGCATCACTCAATATTTATATTATACAGTGAAACCCCGATAACACGATTTTCAAGAGAAATGCTAAAAATTTTAAGTTTATGAGTTTTCAACTTATCGAGTTTTTCAAGATACAAAAATTTTACGACTATAATTTTGACTTACAAGAACACAATTTCTCAGTATACACTTTAAGCGTTTAATAAATAGAATTGCACGTGTACAAAAACAAAAAAAAGCTACAAACGTCTGAAAATAGTTATAGAAATTTTAAATATTATTGCTTCTAGTTAGAAAAATTCAAAGTGTCACCTAATTACTTTACCTACTTCTACATAGGAAGTCTTTCTTTTGAATTTAGAGTTATAGAATATACAGGGTGTCCCAAATTAAGTAGGCTAACATGGGTATCTTTCTAATTAGTGGAGATAGAAGTTTGGTTAAATAAGCAATGTAATGCAGTTTTAGGTGCCGATTCAGATTCCGTTAAGAAAATTTGAAAATTCCGAATACTTGCAAAGTAATCGTAAAAAACCTGAAATCGTTACTTTCTTTAATGTCAAATAACTTTGTAATTATAAAATTTATAAAAAAAAGTTTAATATAAAGTTACTAGGTTTCATAATATACAGATAGAAATTAAGTCAAAATAATAAATCAATAATAATGTCTATTATAAAAATTACAACTGCTTACTTCTCGAAAATGCAAATTTTTTAATTTTCCTTTACGAAAATAAAAATATAACGGAAAAAAAATCAAAAATTAATTCAAAAGACATTTTTATAAATAAAAAAAATTATAAAATATTAATTAACCTAATAAATTACTTGTCATAAAAACATCAATATTATTTTTTAAACCTCCCCGTGAATAAAAATTTTTTAAATAGCTTTAAAAAATTAGCCTTTAAGGTAATTAGCTGATCTAAGCTAGATTAACCGGTTAAGCCGCCAGCTAATTAGCTAAGTTAATTTAGTTAACCGGTTAAATTAGCTAAGCTGATCAGTTAGCTAGCTAATTAACTTAGCTAACTTTTTTAGTCGGTTTAACCGACTAAATTGTACAGCCCAAATTTTGTTCGAGTTACAGAGTCCAAATAAATCGAGATATCCCGTATTTAAGGCTTCAACGAAAGGAAATGGATTTTTTCTTCGTTTTATTGAATATTACGACTTAACGAGATTCGAGTTATAGAGGTTCCACTGTTTCATCAAGATTCTTATTGATATTAATGACTTTCTTATTTTTGTTTATATTGTCGAGCAAAAAAAGCTTTAAAAATTTTACATTGACTAACTGTACAATAACAATTCAATTAGGGCCATTGTGGAATAAAATTTTGTCTTTATACGTCCTCGAAGTAAACAAAAAATATATAAGTATACAAGCAATATGACAAAAAGTGTTCTGAAAAAGTTTTTTACTATTAACAATTAAATAGAATTTGAATGCCATTTAAATTTTATGTAAAATATAATAAAGTCAACTCCATTCCGATTCGATTGGTTATTCCGTTTTACCAATAGTGGAACAACGAGAGCATTATCTAAAAAATTCAAGACAATTTTTTTAATGAAAAACATAATTTATGTTTCGCACCCCTGATAATATTTCATTGTTTCCTTCCCTATCTCGAACTTGCCAACGCACAAATCTTCACCCACGATACTAATTAAAATTGCTAAATTGTCCGTGAGATGCCATCCCACTATTTTAATGCTTTTATTTTCTATTCCATCTTGTTTATTTTGGAATTCAAAAGAAAGTAAATTGTTTTCCTTAGAGAATTCTCTGCACATTATTAAATAATATAAGTTGTAATCTCTTGAACTCATTTTCATAATTTTATTTTTAAATATCTTAAATAAATCTTATTTTCTTGCAATTTATTATTAATAAGCTAGAAAAAATAGTATTAGAAAAATAATTAAGCATAAATAAAAATTTTGACTAAAATGGAGCCACTAACATAAATTGGCAAAAAGATTTTATTACTTAATAATTGATAAGGCTCAAATGATTAGAAAGATCTACCAACTTACCTACAACAGTTTTATAAAAATAATTAATTTCTCATAAATTTTAAAACATGGCTTACGTATCTTTTGATTAGGCGCACGATACAATCTTTTCTGCAAAGTTTTTCTTTTCTTTTAAAATTTTAAAGCCATTAGCGGTTAAAGTATTCTCATTTATACCCCGGCACAGTAAAAATTTAATCGATGGCATGTATTCCTCATTACATATTTATAATCTGGAGAAAGTTTTCTTCATTCCCCTTCTTACATTATGTCGGATACGCCAACGGTCCTTAGGGAAGGACGAAGTTAAGACTGTTTCGATAAGGAGTAGTCTCCCGAATCGAGCGGTATTCGCTATTGATGAAGGATAAGTAATTCCGCCTAAGAACCCTAACGTAATTAGTTGGGGTTGAAAAAATAAGGGTTGAATATTTCATTCTGTATTACTTGTCCTCGGAGATGAGTTGAAGTTTTAAAAAGTACTTTTAACAGCAAATTAGATTTTTAATTTAGATTAAAAGAAAGTCTAATTTTAAAATCTTTTTGTTTCGCGAATTTTTTACATTTCGTAGAATTACCCAACGTTATACGTATACGTAAACCGAATTGAATTTTTTATTACCCTGTGCAGTCACACTTAGGACTAGCCTAACAAAATTATTAAAACCCGTACAATTTTAAACATATTAACTTGCTTAAAGAAAAGGTTATAATAGCTTGAAAATACAAAATAAAGAGCTAATGTAATTTCAATTTCCTTTTGCGTGCAAATTTAAAGTCTTAAGCTATTTAAAAGAAAGTGCTAATTTTTAAAAGAAAAAGAAATTTAAAGTGAATATTTAATTTATCTTCCCTTCTATGAGTTATGCTAATTTAACATAATTTGCAAGTTTACATTAATTTGCTTTGATCTACGAATATTTAAAAGCAGAATGACAATTAAAAACACACCTTTAATGTAGTACCGTTTCTAAATTAAAAATATTTTATTTAAAGTTGATAAAATCACTAGTTTAACGTTATAGTGATTTTTGTGTAGTTTATTGAAATTTAATCTGTTATTGACCTATTCAATGTTCTGACTTAAGAAAAAAACTAAAACCACTTGTAAAATATACGTTGCAAATTATTCACAAAAAAATGTGTCTTATTTTTCAATTTCAGTATTACAATTTAAATATAAAACATTAAAAATGTAAGAGTTCAAATGTCACCTACCCTTTTATTAAATCATAAATGCTAACCTTCTTTCTTTAATTCAGAGGGCTTAAATATATAAAAGCGAAGTCTGTCTGAACAAAACTGTGCTAATTTAACACGTATCGAAATATGAAAAAAGCTCGAGGAATAATTTACGTATGGTCTTCAAGAAACACTGAATGAAATATGTAGGGTGAAAAAACTGTGGGTACGATTTTTTACAAGGTTCTGCGTGGGGTAGAGTTGCCCTGAAGGCTAGTATTCTTAAATGCCTGGCCATAAGGACTACAACAGTAGTGTATAAAAAATGTAAGTCCCACGTGTCACCGATTCACAATAAAATGACAGTAATGTTCTTACCAATGATAGGTTATATTCGTTGTGCGGGAGATCCAAATTTAAAAGTGTTTATTGTAAACTAATAATGAGATGATGTGAGTCATTCGCTTGGCTTATTATTAATTTCTTATTAGGGACAGCGTTTGATGTGCATTGTTCTAGTTCGTTTCTTTAGCCACTGCAAGTGACGATTTCGTTTTTAAGTTGTACAGGGTGTCCCAATATTTTTTCGCTATTTTTAAATGTACAAAAAAAACATCTTAAAAAATTTAAGTGTGGTTGGCATTATTAGTTAGTACTCGACTATAAGATTTGTTTGCATCATGTGCGAAATATGATATCACGCAAATGCACTATGGGCCAGGGTCAACCAAAACCACTTTTATTCTAAAACATAGTTATTTCTATGTATTTGATCTCGAGAAATCCGATTTTTAAAAAATTTTTGAAATCGGTGAGTTAGTTTTTAATATAATTCCGAAAAACTGAAAACCCTAAAAATTCGGATTTAGCAAGATTTAAAAAAATCTGAGGTCCTACGATGTTTAAGATCGTTTTACTGATTTTAGAATGTATTTATTTGTCAAAATCGGTTAAATTGGAGTTTGATATTTCATTTAGAACATTGTTTTGCGTCTTAATAATAATGAATTTAATTAATGCATAAACTCCAATTTAAATTTGGATTCTCCCCCCATATTTTTCATATTTCGAATAAATAATTCAAAAATTCGTATTTTAAAACATCCGAGTGATAAACTCAATTTTATTTTTTTGTTTGAAAGTTGAGGTGTTTCTTTAAAACCATAAAAATACTCTTGAGGAAACTCAATACCATTTCGGAGATATGATTTTTCAAAAATACCCGTCTTTGTCAATTTTTTCTGATTTTTTTGTAATAACTAAAGAACAAATGAATACATTCTATAATCAGTAAAACGATCCTAAATATCGTAGTCCCTCAGATTTTTTAAAATCTTGCTAAATTCGAAAATTCGGGTATTTCGGTTTTTAAAAATTATATTAAAAACTAAGTCACCGATTTCAAAAATTTTTTCAAAATCGGATTCGTTGAGGTCAAATACATAGAAATAACTATGTTCTAGAATAAAAGTTGTTTTGGTCGAGCCTAGCCCATAGTGAAATGATGCCGTTTTCCTTGATGCTAAGATGGGCTTGTTTTTGGGCATTTTTCATGACCTTTTGTAATGTTTCGGTCGACATTGCTGTAATATCTCGTCGAATATTGCGTTTTAAGGCTTTCAGAGTCTTCGGCTGGTTAGCATCACCTTTCCTTTTCAATATCTCTACAAAAAAAGTCCGGAGCAGTCAAATCAGGCGAACGTGGCGGCCAGTCAAAATCACCGTTTTTTGACACTAGACGGGCTGGGAATATTTCGTTCAATAAATCGATGGTTTGACGAACTGTATGAGCCATAGTACCATCTTGTTGGAATCAGTAGTCGTCCAGGCCATTGTTTTTGATCTCTGAACGCAAAAAAGTGTCACCCATAGCTCGATAATGGTCACCATTCGCAGAAAAGGCGTTGCCATAGAAATCTTCGAAAAAAAAACGGACCAATGATGAAATCCGCACCAAACTGTCACTCGTTTGCCATGGAGAAGATGCTCACTCTTCTTGCTCCCTTCCACTCACAAGGGATTTTTGAACACAACCGACACTCCGATTGCGACCAAAATTGACACACACCAAGAACATTATACTGTGACCAAACGGGCGTAAAATTAGCTGCGGAGATTGAACAGAAACAAAGATATAACAGAATAACGTTTCTCATTGACCTAGTGCAAATTCAGTAAAAATAGGAAAGAAAGTCGCTATTTGGCGTCCAGACGCTATTTCGCCGACAGAAGCAAAAAGTGACACTTTGCCGACGATAGCTGGAAAGCGACTGATTGAATCAGCTGATTGCGCAAGGTTTTATAGGCAATTAAACGGCATTATTACCATAAACGTCCAGTTAACTAAAATGGCCATAACTAGTCGAAAGTTTAATCTCCGCAGCTAAAAAACGACCAGTAGGGTTGTGGCGGACTGGGAATGTTGTGGTAGAAATTTGGTAGAAATCGGAGGGTCAGTTGTGTTCAAGAATCTCTTGTCAGTGCTATGGTAAATACCTTTTTCCAATATAAATTCAATATTTACTAAATTAAGTTCAAATTTTTGAGATGAAGAAGCGTAGGATTAAGTATACAAATGCAATAAATACGAGGATGTGCGCATTCGAGCGAAAAGTGGCACATTTCCGAGCGAGGGAAGCAAATGAAGCGCGACGCGGAGCGGCGCGCTTTATTTTCCCGAGATCGGAATGTGCCACTTTGAGCTCGAATGTGCACACTCGGTTTTCGCATAATTCACAATATTTTAAGCTAATAAATTAGACGAGAAATTAATTAAATAATTTTAATCGTCCTCTCTCACTTGGATTGACAAGATCATCGTATCTTCTCGCTCCCTTCCACTCATTGCTATGGTGAATACGTTTTTCGAATATAAAATGGATATTTACTAAATTGAATTAAAATTTTTGATTTGAAGGAGCGCTCGGTAAATTATACTAATGTAATAAATACGAAGATGTGCGCATTCGAGCGAAAAGTGGCACATTTCCGAGCGAGGGAGGCAAATGAAGCGCAACGCGGAGCGGCGCGCTTCATTTTCCCGAGATCGGAATGTGCCACTTCGAGCTCGAATGTGCACACTCGGTTTTAAGCTCGATTACCAAACGTTTCATTATAACAAAAAAAAAATTGGACACGTTAGTTATACCCCACCTCGTACACGGAGGGTTAAATTTTAAAAAAACCCTAATTAAATCTTCATTCAACTATTGGAATTTTAATTTTCTATTCGGCTCTTAAAAAATGTTTTTATATTCCAAAGACGCATTTCGGTTATAACTTTGGTATAAAAGCTGTTTTTAATAAAAGAAGTCGGGCATTTCCTGACACAAAAATTCAAAACAAATTAAAAATTTTAGTCAGAAAGAAAAATCTTTTGTGCGAGAGAAGCAGAAGCTTTGATCCCTATTATCCTTTGTAGGCGTCATCAACATGCTCTTCACCTACTTATACCGAAATTTCCAGTTCTTATTATCCCGAAAACAGTTGTTTGTGTACGCCGCGCCCGAGGAAAATTGAAAACAAATTTTTACTGTTGTAATTCTGCTATAATAAGCCTTTAAATAGAAGGAAAAGACGTGTTTACGGAGGAAAATAAATTCAACGTCGAACCTATGCAATAACATTTATATGTTTGTAAAATTTTAAATCTTGTAGAATCAATGTTATCAGAGTGTTGTATCAGAAGTAAACCCAAAGGTAAAATAAAATATGTAAGAATTTAATCTGCGCGTGTTTCCTCTATCGTAACATATTCGCATACTCTGCCGCTATTTAAAATTCGATATATATTTAAATTATTGCTCTACGATAGCACATAGACGAAAAGAAATAAGTAATTAGGTATTATTCAATTACTTGCAACGTTATAAATTGAATATGAAAGGTAGAGAGTGCATGCTTGAAAAATAAAAAGATAAATGTAGAATATGACTGTATAATATTTTAAAACTGATAATTTATTTTTTAGAATATCTGGCTTTGACGTATAAATTTAGTTTTTTCGTCATTTTGTAAAAAAATTGCATGATGTTAGTAGCAGTTTTAAAAAATGTGTTACGAATTAAAATTTTGAGTGGTTATTTTTTGGACTTGCTAATTTAAATCTACCAATTATAATTTTCAATGATTTTATTTGTAGATTTATTATGTTTTCTTCTTTATCTTCGCTTTTAATGCAATTGTTCCAACGGCTCCCTTATCGGGGTAGGCGTTGTAGATGTATTATGTATAAGTAATAATAAAATAAATGTGAATATAATTAATTATTATTACTTCAAATGTAATTATGCTTCAGAAGAACAGGTAGTCCTACTACAACACGGCATCGTATTACACGGTTTCACTCTAACACGAAGGGAATATTGCGAAAACCTTTGTATAGCACTGTACTTTTACAGCACTGGATAACATGATTTTTGTTTAACTCATTTATATTTGTTTTTAATAGGTTTTCGGAATGTGATCCTTCTTTTTGTACAGGTTCTGGATCTCACATTACACGGTTTTATACAACACGGCATGTTATAGTACCCGATCTACCGTGTTACAGCAGAGTTATTTGTATGTGTAAACAAACATTTGATACAACACATTAAAAAAATCATATTTGATTAGTAGCAAATTTAAAATTAAAATTATTTATTATTTATTCGTCTGTTTTATTTAGTTACATAGATAAATTACCAAATATGCAAACTAGGGAGGCGAAAAAATATGGATATACAGTAAAACCTCCTATTATGGACACCTCTCTTAGAAGAACACCTCTTTTCGCCAAACACTTTTTGATGACGGAGAGAAGTCAATATGCTTTATATGCATTTTAATTCTCGTTCTTTTAGACCAGTGGTTCCCAACCAGTGGTCCGCGGACCATCAGTGGTCCGCAGGAGCTAAGATATAGTCCGCAAAAGATTTCAAACTTTGAATGTTACTTTAGAATTTTACGATTACTTAGGTTAAACGTTTCGGTTAAAGTTTATTTTTAGAATGATACAGTTTACTTTTTAAACTTGTGGTCTCTGCTAATAATAATGAAATCAAAGTGGTCCCTGGTCAAAAAAAGGTTGGGAACCACTGTTTTAGACGGACACCTCTCTTACACGGATAAAAATTACATGGTCATGGGTGACCATCTATGAGAGGTTTTACTGTATCGATATTTTTTATATATAGGTATATCGATATTTTCAAACGATATATTACATTTCAATATATCAATATAAAATATGAAGTATCGAAAACGCAGTATTTGCTGTAAATGTTACAGATCCTAACAATAGAAGTCGACTTAATGCCGAGCACAAAAAACATAAGCGGCCCATACACGTACCATATTAGATTTGTTTCTGCTGCAATTGCACAACTTTATTTTGTAGTTGATAACGTCATAGTACATATTGAAGAATCTGATACAGAAATATTTGGTTTGTAGGGAGGTTCGAACATATCAAACTTTTGGGATGAAAATTTCGATTTTTAACCATTGGGCTACAAAGCCGTATTAATGCCTTATTAAAAGCTTGCTGGAGAGAAGATAGAGCTGAAAGTACGAAAGCGGTTTAAGAAGTAACTAATAAAACTTCGTAAGTCTGAATACTGTTGAAAATAATTTGGAACAGATTTACATTACTTTTTAATATTGAATAAATACACTGATTTGTGACAATTAAATTAAATTATACATATTGAAATTGAATACTAACAAGGGGGAAACCCCATCAACGCTAGAAGAGTCAACGAAACAAGCACTGCACGTTAATATAGCCTTCTTTTTGAAACATAAAGAAATAAAAAAAACCTGTTCTGATTGTATTTAAAACAATTTTTTTTAACCAACAATAATTAACCCCTTGACATACAATGACGTCTGGGATACGTCAATCATTTAAGGTGTCATTGTAGATTTTGACGTCTCTAACACGTCAAGAACTGTCTTCAATAAATAGGAAAAAAAGAGGCCAGGAAGAAAATGTTTTAAAATGTTTAAAAAATGTCTAGTTTCTCTATATCAGTGTTTCCCAACGCGCCACATGAGGAATTTAAATGTTTGGGGGCAATATCATTATACAAGGGAACAATTTGAAAATGCACTTAATTTTTAGTTTACGTTTTGAAAATTTACTTATTGTTTTTTTTCTTAATAATTTTCTAGTGATTTCTCGCTAAAACCTAAATCTTGTGTCTTGAACAAGTTTTAATTAAGCTTCATTTATGGAATAATTCAATTATTAAATATAAAAAAATATTTATATGTTACATACACGGAAAGAACAAGATAGTACTGGTTTACATCCCAGATTATACTGAGTGACATCTGTAGGAATTTTTTTTTTCAGATTATACTCAGTACTATCCTGATAGTAATGAGTTACATCTGGATTATACTCAGTTCTATCTCAGATGTTACTCAGTTACATCTCGGATTGTACAACGTTAGATAGTACTGGTTACTATCCGAGATAAAACTCACTTACATCCAGATAGAAAAGGTTTCTATCTGAGATTATACTCAGTTAAATCTCCGTTTTTTTTCTAGCGCATGCGCATTAGCGTAGTCATTTATGTTTGTACTATATTTTATTAGATAAAAGTGTCATTAAAGTACATAAAGGTTATAAAATAAAATGTCTTTATTAGAGTAACGCGCATGCGCTAGAGAAAAAACATCGGAGATTTAACTGAGTATAATCTTGGATAGAAACCTTTGCTATCTGGATGTAAGTGAGTTCTATCTTGGATAGTTGCCAGTACTATCTAACGTTGTATAATCCGAGATGTAACTGGGTAACATCTGAGATAGAACTGAGTATAATCTAGATGTAACTCATTACTATCTGGATAGTACTAAGTATAATCTAAAAAAAAAATTTCCTCCAGATGTCACCCAGTATAATATGGGATATAAACCAGTACTATCTTGTTCTTTCCGTGTAGGAGGGCATCGAAATTTTAGAATGACTTATGTAGGTGGGGCATGTTAAAAAAAGGTTGGGAAACACTGCTCTATATATTTCAAAATATTTTAAAACTATTAATTATTTATTTTATGTTACTTGTGTATGCTCATAACAGTTAAGTTGAGCCAAATTAATAGTTTTTTTCGGATTCATCAAATTCGTTTTTTTTTTGTATGTCAAGGGGTTAAAATGTTGATAAATTTTAAATCATGTTGGTAGCACTCATAAGTTCGTTTACAGATCGTTGTATTAAATTAACTAATGTGTTAACCTCACTTTACATTATGCTTTATGCTAGCCTAGTATCGGTGTTGTCGAGAATTTGTCTTATTAACGTGCATATTCTTGGTAATTTCGTATTATAAAAAACCGTTGTTTTAGAACTAATTCGGTGTTCTGTACATTTGGAAACAACGTGACTTCAAAATCAGATCAAAAGCTTTGTGGAGGCAATCAAAGGAACTTGTCGTTTTGAAAATGTGAATAAACAAAATATGTTTCGTTTACAATGACGTCACTATTTTTTGACCATGTGCATTGCTTGATTCGTTGACTCCTAAAATGAAATAATAAAAAAACTGGATTTTTTTTAAATTTACAGAGTCTTTACCTCTAACATTGTAAGTATACAATCAAAATTACATTTTAGCAGTGAATAATTAGCAAACTCTTTTTTCAAAAGTACGTTCCCAGTAAAACGATATCACTAATCTAATTAAAAAAAGTTTCCACTATATTTCCATTAGCAAACATTTTACAAACCCCTAATAAAACAGAGTATACATTAATTAATTACCATGAGGATCAGCAATCCATCACGGGGTTTAATGCGGCGTCTAATAGGACGCAAGATGCACATCCCTTTTAACTCTAATCCGCCTCTTCAACGTGACAACTCTCATTATGCACGCGTTGAAAGCTCGAAGAAGAAAACATACCCATTAGCTTTTTTAACTGAATCTTTTTTATATTTCTACTTTTTTTCAATTTTTCTTTCAATTATAAAGCTTTCTTAAATTTTAATTGGCAAAATAAATTAGAATTAAACGTTAAAAAAATAATATAAAAGAACAAAGAATTTCTATATTATTTTTTAGCATTGCGAAAGCAATTTTTCGGTTGTAGCTGACATTCACACTGATTGGCTGGCAGCTTCGTGTAAAATACGGGGGTTCGCGGTTTCCGCGTTTTCCAAATGTTAATTTTACTTGCCTTTAATTTCCCTCGGGCTGTACCTTACACTTTTATTATAACATTTTTGTTCTGAGATAAAACAATATCAAGTTGGTGTATAAGTGAAATTCCATTTGAATTTATAAATGCTCTTTCTCGGAAAATGTTTTGATTAAGCTTAAAAATAAGCGTCGTCTTTTGTTGTGTGAAAATTTTTTAATTAAAAAAAAATCTTATTAATTTTGGAATTTATTTAAATGCTTTGATGTGCGTAATTAACGTTGAAATTTTAACTTTTTCATTTGCATTTTACAGAAACATAAAGTTAAATTAAACATTAGTAATACAAAGTGTTATTTAGCAGAAAGCAATCTTATTAAAATCTTAAATCTTTAATTAAAATTTCATTACCCACTTATGTAATCAGAATACTTTATTTTATTGCCTCTCTATATGTATTTTATTTTACAAATCGTATAATGAGTTTTTCAAAGTGCTTCGTTATTATTTTTCAAATACAAAATAAATTCTATTAATTAAAGATTTACAAAATTATATATGCAGGTGTTGCATAATAGCAACAAGAAAGATAATGCATAAATAGAAAGTATACTTACCTTCAGCTTCAGAAGAGGTAATTATTTTATTATCATTATGTGGATTCAGATGCGAAAAATCCATAAATGTAATTTCTAAAGTTATATCGCAAAACTCCAGTTCAACAAGCTAAAAAACATATTTAGTTATAAAATACGTTTAATTAAAAAATATACAGGGTGCTCAAGTTAAAAATTTAGTTTTAATAATCTGAAACGCGCCCGTAACTGCTGAAAATATTTTATATTAATGTTTCTCTAATTATTCGCCATATTTAGGTACTTCAGTTTCTCAGTGAAATTGGGTGTTGAAATCACACTGATTAAAAAGAGGCTGTTCGGAAGTTCAATACTTATTTAAAAGTTAAGAGAAGGAAGGATGGACCAACAACTGCTTATGTAACCCAACTAATTAAAAAATTTCGAGACACTGGATCGGTTGAAGACAAGAAACGCGAAAGAATAAGTACGATTTGCAATGAGGAAAATTCAAAAAAGGTTATTGAGCAAAATCCAAAGGTTGGACCTTGACGAATTGCAAAGGAAGTTGAACTAAAACGCCAATCAACTTTGAACATAATGTAGAAGCTCTTTAACCTTTTTGCCTATAAGATTTAAGTTATCAAACATTGCAGGAGAAAGATTTGGAAAGACAATTGGGATTTGGTAAACACTATATGGTTGATAAGAAAAAAATCGACATAGGAAAGATATGGTTTAGTGACGAAGCGCATTTTCATCTTGAAGGTTTCGTAAACAAGCAAAACTGAAGATTTTGGGCCAATAAAAATCCATATTTTATGATCCAGAAGTTGCTATATTAAAAAAAAATAAACAGTTTGGTGCGAAATATCATTCTATGAAATAATTGGACCAGTTTTCATTAAAAGATGTCACTGGAGAAAGTTATCTAAGCTTATTGCAAGAGGAATTCATTAATAAGGTGCAGGAAAGTAAACACTTCGGAGAAATGTGGTTCATGCAAAATAAAGCTAAACCTCATACAACAAATCAAAACCTGATTTATTTTTACGGTAAATTTTCTGATGGAGTGATATCCAACCGTTTCCCTGAAGTGTCCAACGCCGGAATACAGTGGCCCCCATATTCTCCAGATCTTAATACTTGTGATTATTTCTTATAGGGATATCTGAAAGATAGGGTTTATTCTAGTGGTTCGAAGTACTTAGAACAACTTGGGAATGCAATAAAAAAGAAATTGGATTAATTTCTAGTGAAACAATCTTCCGTGTTTTGAATAACTTTAAAGATAGAATGAGACATCTTATAGTGACTGATGGGAAACACTTTGAAAATATTATGTTATAGTGCAAATTAAATCCGCCCAAATTATTAATGTGCACGAAAAATTTGGTCAATTTTCAATAAAAGATACAAAAGTTATAAAACTCAAGTCTTAATGTGGGCACATTGTATTAACCTTTAATATTTTTGTATTACAAAAGAAAATGTCAGGTGTTTCGTACAATAACAAAAAAAGATTATTTGGTAACTATTTTAGAAACAAAGGTCAAAGAAGTAAGTGGCTTAATCCAAAGATTCCCATGTGTGGGTCAGGTCAAAACGAATAAATCACATTTAATATCAAGGATTGTCCAAAGAAAAGGTTGCGGACAAAACCCGCGTAAAAATGAAAATGTAATTTATAAATTAAAATTTATTAAATTTTATTTTCGTTGCCACAACACCGAAGCACCACAGCCAATTGGCGGACGACGCCGCCACGCGCCAATATTTTATTTTTCGATAACATAGCCGTACCATAACTGCACGATTTTTTATTTTCTGGGTAGCACAGTCGAACCACCGTTATATCACACCTGCACGTTATTTTATATTAGATCAGACCATTTTTCGAATATTACAGCAGCAGAACGACGGTGTTACGGCGCTGCTGCGGCGATCAAACCATTTTTCGAAATATACAATAGTGGTACGAAGGTGCTTTAGCGATGATGCGGGTATATTTCATTTTTATTTGGGATACTATTTTTAATAGACCACGATTAAGTAAATGAATTTAAAATAATCAAAAAAAATTTAGAATTTGCCATAAATCGTTAAATATATGAGAGGCATCGAATATTAAAAGTAAAGGAACTTTCAAAATGAGCGCCTTTTTTAAAACTACGAGGGCAGTTTGGTAAGTCAGTGACTTTTTTAATAAAAGATATTTTTTTCCGCAAATAAGCGTTTTATTTCTCAACATAGTCTCCTTTTAGCTCGATACATTTAGTCCAGCGTTTTTCTAATTTTTTTATTCCTTCCAAATAATAGGTTTTCTCAAGGTCCTCAAAATAGTCTTTTGTTTCTGTGTTGACCGGTTTATTCGATGCAAATCTTTTACCGCCCCGTCATTTCTTCACGTTTGGAAACAGCAAATCGTCGCAGGGAGCTTAAATCTGGAGAATATGCTGAATGGGGTAGCAGTTCGTAGCCTAACTTATGGATTTTTTGGCATGGTGACTACACACTTGTGCAACCCGTGCATTGTCTTGATGGAACAGTACTTTTTTCTTCGCCAAAGGCGGTCGTTTCTGCTTCAAATCTATATCGAATCTGTCCAAAAGCTCTGAATAATATTTGGGGTAATTGTTTTACTCTTTTCAAAGAAGTCGATGTGAATGACACCCAAATAGCTGTATCTAAGACCTTGTTGGCTAACAGACCTAGCTGGGCCTTCTTTGATGCACGTTTACTCGACAAAACCCACTGTTTTGATTGTTACTTGATCTCTGGTGTATTGTGATGGATCTATATCTCGTCCATGGTAACGAAACGGCGCCAAAACTTGTTCGGATTGCGACTGAACATCGCCAAATTGAAGTTGTCACAAGGTTGCGCTTATGGTCTAGTGTGAGCAATCGCGCCACCCATTGCGCGGATATCTTTTTCATGTCCTATTATTCATGTAAAATGTAATGTACCTCTCAGTTGAGATGCCTACAGTCTCAGCCACCTCACGCACTTTCATTCTCCGATTGTCCAATATCATTCCATGGATTTTATCGAAGGTTTCTGGCGTGATGACCTCTTTAGGGTAATCTGAACGATCGGCATCACTTGTGCTGGTACGACCACAACGGAACTCGGTAAACCACTTCTTAACCATTGAAATTGATGGTGCAGAGTCCCCATAATATTTATCAAGCCTTTCCTTGGCTTTGGTAATGGTTTTTTTACGCAAAAAATTATGTTTAATCAGCACACGAAATTCACTTTTCCATTTTCATTAAATTTCACGCGGTTGTCTGCTTACAATGATTGTCAAACACAAACTAAATGACGCAGCTTGCTCAAATTTTGACAGTAGTCTATTGATAGATGGCGGTTGACGGGAGCAGTGTTGCATTCATAAAAAAAATTGACCGTCAAACTAGAAAACTTACTTTCATTGTAGAGCCGGACAACAAGATTATTTGGTTTAATAAGCAAAGTTATAATTATTTGAATATTCAGCTTGAATTTGTTTTTACATTTTTTCTAATCTGTCCAATAAATTGAAAGTAAAATTGTTTCGTTCGTTTTCTTATTGGCAGGGTTGCGGTGGTGGTAGGTCCGGCGCTGGTGCGGCGATCAAACTATTTTTCGTATGTTACAGCAGTGGAGCAGCGGTTAGCTAAAACCCACGCGACAGTGCTGCAGCGGCGGTGCGGCTATATATCATTTTTACTCGGGCAGCTAACAATAAGAAACGATATTCGTTTTCAATGCCTTGGTTAATTATTCTTTTTGATATTGTAAATTAAAACGTATACAAAACATATCTGGACATTAACACCTTAACATTTTCCAATTCCTTAGTTTTTATGTTGAAGACTTTCGTAGCTCTCAATCTGATTTATAATATTTAACATAAAAATATGCTTTTTTTAGTAATTACAGGAAGACCCCGCTTAACGCTGTTCCATTTAGCGCTGTTTCGGTTTAACGCGTTTTTATTGGAACAGTGGAATTCTCTGAAAATTGTATTCAGCATTGGGATTCCCCGAAATCCTTGAACGCATTCAAGTACGCAATTCAAGTCCCGTCAAAATCGGTTCAGCCGTTTCCAAGATATACGGGCGGACAAACAGATAGACAGACAAAAATTTTCAAAACGCAATTTTTGGTTTTGGTAACCATCAAATAACTATATTAAATTTTAAAAAGTCTTTATTTCGAAATTACAGACAGACACTTCATTTTTTATGTATAGATAATGATTGATATAGTGATAAATATTATAATTTTTAGTTTCTAACATGTGTGATAATAAAATTATGCCTTGTACACTTATCGACAACTTCTTACAGAACGCAAAAGAAAAATGCAAATGACATTAAATACCTTCTTGATAAAAAAGCAGAAAATTGGAAATGCAGTAAGATCCGAATGATCTCAAATATAAATAGTGACTTAGAATTTTATTTGTTTTTATATATTCATTTGTTGTGTTTCTAAAGTAAGATATAAGTTTTTGTTCTTCTTCTTCTTAAGGTTCCGTTCCCTATCGGAGGTTGGAAATTAGCATGGCAAATCTCACTTTGTTTACTGAAGTTCTAAATAGCTGACCAGAAGTTAAACCAAAACATTCTCTCAAATTTTTGAGCCATGGCACTCTTCGTCTTTCGACACTTCGTTTGCCTTTGATTTTTTCTTCCAGCCTGAGTAAGCTGTAACGTTCTCTTCTCATAATATGGCCAAAATATTGTAGCTTTTGATTGTTGTTATTATCTGTTCTCTCTTTCTAATTATGTTCAGTACTTTTGTGTTTGTGACGTGATCTATCCACAATATTTTTTTGTTGTTGTATTGTAATAAAAAAAAACATATTAATGGGCTTAAATGATAAAATACTTGAACAATTTTTTAAATTTTATACCTGTTTTTTTAACCCTATTATTTACATGATGAGATGGCTTAGTTTAACGTTATTTCGTATAAGGCTTAAACTCATTGGAACGTATCCCCCGCGTTAAACGAGGTCTTACTGTACGTATAAATACAATTTCAGACTATTTAGACAATCCACTTTAAAATTAAATAATTTGGGTTTTAAAGGCCCGTTTCACCAATTCTAAAATAATTGCGTGTTAGCATTCTGAATATAAAAGGTTATAATTTTAAAACATCATCCATTAATTACGAAATTTTAGCTAAGGAAGTTTAATACTCACACTGCCGAAAATTAATTACCATAATAAATCTTCCGAAATAAAAATCGCAATTAAAATACAATTAACAGAATACGCACCATACATATCTACCGTTTGCAAATAGCTCCTGTTGAGCCGGAGCTCCTAAATTGTCACTTTGAAAGTCGGTTAGGTGGGGAAGCACCTGCAGTAATTAGTCAGTAGGCGGAAGCACGGCGTAATCTCGCCGGGCCCGTCCTTATCCCAGCTTCTTTGTGCGATATAATTAATGTTTTGTCCGCAGGATCCAACTCAAAGGACCTCACTGCTTTGTTTGATCTGCTACACCACAAAGTAACTTATACTTTGAAATATCTTCCAAGTTGCTTTTTGTATAATCTTTTACTTTTTAATCTAAATCAGGAAAAATAGCGGAAAAAACCGCCGGACAACATCTTAAAAGATATACAAATTCCCTTTTAATTTATGTTACTAAAGAAAATTGAAGGAAAATCCTGAAAAATGTAAATTTACGCTTCGTGATCAAGTAATTGGTTTGTTTTTGCTGCTTTAAGTACAAAGACTTAGTTATCAAGCGAAGAGAATGCAAAAGGGTGAGGGGTAGGGGACTAAATTAATTTGGCGCGCTAAACAATGGCCGCCCCGCTAATGGTACCCGTTTGCAGAAATTGCCTCGCTATGCGCGGTTATTTTTTATGTAGATTTTTTTTCTAGTCCCTGGGGTGAAACGCTACCCTTTCCGTGAGGCTCATGCATTTTTATAGCTTGGTTTTATGTAGAATAAACAAGTGGCTAACAAAATGTCGTTTTAGTATTCATATCCAACTTCTGGCTTGTACTATTCTCAATATTAGTAAACACAAAGCAAAAGGTTTCGTTTCGTATATGTGCTTTAGTGCCACATGCTTTCTGTACCGAATTACATATTGATAAACTAATAAACATCTTCTTCAAATATTTAAAAGCGTTCAATTTTTTTACATGGAAAATTACTCGTGAAAATGAAAATCTAAAAAATCCTTAAATTTTAAATTGGCGAACCGGCCAAATTGGAAATAACCGCAAAGTTTAAGGCTGCGCGCCGCCGTGTATTTTACATATGCCACGACTTCTCGATTTCAGAAAAAACTAAGTCACGTAGAAAGTTCAAATTTTAGGACAACAATTTAGACCTAATTTTGGATGCTTCCTTTTTGAAAATTTGGAAAAACCTTAATAGTTTTTGAATAAACAGAAAAACTGTAAAATTTTGAAAATCAAATTTAGACGAAAAGAAGCACGCGTTTTACTATTTACTTCAACACTGCGCAAACCGTTTTTAAAAATTTTGAGTATTTTTGAGATAATAGAAGTTAGATTTAGCCAATTTTTCCTGCAGTTTTATGGTTGGTAGTTCAGTTATTGCCTCGCAGATGGCCAGGCACCAAACCGCAACCTTGAACGAATATATTACAATGGCAATCTTAATAACATACTTCATCGGAACAAGCTTTTTATTAATTCTAGAAAACGCTACATTTTTTTATGTAACCGTATATATAGATGTATATAATAAACGTAAATGGCTATTTTAAATTAAATGATCTTCAATTGTCGTAGAGAGAGTCATGATAGTTATATAGAGATGCAAGATATCGATCTTTACGGTGATTTGAAAATCGTTCAAAATATTAAGTTGTTACAGGTGTAGTTTTATCGGTCAAACTCGCATACTTCCGTCTATTTTCGACATATTGTCTGGTCTAGTAGAGATGATTAAGTACTTCCAATATGATTTCAAATGTTATATTCAGAGAACTTTCATGCGATTTTGATTGTTGGGAGGGGGGGGGGGGCAAAGTAACCGTCGGCGCGCAATTCAAAAACCAGTTTAAATTTAACAATACATATTTATTATGTTATGAATCTTAATTAATGGGATTTGTTTTATTAATATTACAAAGTAACATAAATATGTGAATAAAATTGTAAAATAATTGTTTTTTTTTAAAAAAAAAGATAATAATTATAGTATTGCAGAAAGGCGCTAATGATTAATTTTCTGGATTTTTTTTTATTTGTTCTGATGATATGTTTATTATTTTTAAATATAGTTCTAATTTTATTTAATATACCATAAATAAATGTTGAAAATACTTTGATATTAATGTTTTTTAGTCCAATTATTATATTTATAATTTTTTTTTTTATATAAATTTTAATTTATTTTATATATCGAAATTATTTATAATTGTGATTAAAAATAACTAACAAAATTTTAAACGCAGAAAAATATTTTGTGGTAAAAATATGCACCCTGATAAGGAGTAAGAACGAAAAAGTTAAATTTTGCAAATATCAGGTAGAAATAAATACTTATATCGTAAATAAATACTAAACATTTTCAAATTTTCTTGAACAATTGGAAATGACCGGAAAACACAAAGTACATATTTAAATTGCATACCTTCAAGAAATATCTTCTCAAGGGGGCATATTTTTGCAGGGATCGACAATTTTGGAAGCAGATGATAACGAAATTTATTTTATTTTATTATCTATGTATGCTCCCAGAAAATATTTACCAAAATTGGCATACTTCAATTGCTTGATAGCCATTTAATAAAAATGAATATGAAAAAAATAAAATTTACGATAATTTCACAAGCTTTGCCGTTTGATTAATAAAAATATCATTATTTTGAAAAAGCACAAAAGCTTAGAAGTTGGGTTGTTTTAGGTTTTATTAATTTTTGTGTAAAACTCTTTGATTTATCAAAATTCAAAATTATACTTTTTTAAAGACGTCTTCAAAAATCTTTCTAGGGTCGCGATTTTCTAAAAAACTAAAAATTTTAATCAAAAACATATAACATCTATAGTAGGCTGCTTCGTTTATAAACGATTTTTTTAATTTACGCTCCATTGAGAAAATATTGTTCTAAACAGAAAAATAAATTTTCACTAAATTTCAATCTTTAATTTTAATGGGTTATTAGTTAATTTTAAAATTTTCACATTTATTTAATATTTGAATTTATATCTCTGCTGCATTTTAGGTCATTGTGTTTGTTATGGAAAATTGTAGGAAAAATAACAATCTTTAAAAGTGCCCCATAGTTAGATCTATCACTTCGATGGTTTCACGGCTAGTAAAAGATAAATGATAATTTTAGAAGATATTAAATTTTCTACAAAAAGGTATTCAGTCAACAGTTGTAAAGATAATAAATAAACGGTTATTTTAAAATTTAATATGGAATTTTTAATACGATAATACAAATATGTTTTACATGTTTATGCGTTGGAATTTATTTATCTTATAAACTAATCGCTTTACAGCTTAGACTCTACGGTGGGCACTTTTAAAATTGATATTTTTTTACAATTTTCGCAAAGAACAAGATAATTCTATAAAATGCAGGAGAGATACAGATAGGGAGACCGGGTATGGTTGTGTCACGGGTAGGTTGTCACCATAAGCCATAACAGCAAACCTAATAAATTAATAAATTTGTTTACCCGTGTTAAAGAAGCCCGAGCACAATACCTCCTTGCGTACTTCACTTCAATTCTCTCTGAAATACCGTATAAGAAATATATACGTTTGTGTTTTTGTACAGTGAAAGTAATTTTTGTGAATCTGTTTTGAGTCTCGTAATTATATTTAAATTTTGCATAATGATATACTTTTCGTGTATTTATGATGTTTAAGATATGCTTCATGACATTATTCATATGGTTTCTTAAATGACCATTGATTTAAATTTATTTTGGGAGTTTATTGTCCAAAACTGTTTTGGGAAAGTTGGCTCAAGTTAACGGGGCTAGTTGTCACCTGTGCAAAGTAACCATGAATATGTGCGGCCTTTTTATTAATTCATATTTAGTATTATTTTCTAAACAATTATTAATTAATTAATTTTTTAATAATTATTTTTTATTAATTATTATTTTTTTATAAATATTTAAAAATAATTTTATAATAATTAAAAAATTTTAACTATTTTTAATAAACAAAATTAAATTTTACAATTATAATATTAATAAAAAATATTTTATTAAATTTTAAAATTAATTTAATAATTTTAATTCAAATTTTTATAAATTTTTTTTTTAAAATTTTGTAATTTCAAATAATTTTAAAAATAAATTAATTTTTTAATTAAATTAATTTTTATAAGGATAAAATTAAATTAATTAAATTAAAATTTAATTTAATTAATTTAATAATTAAATTTTTAATTTATTTTAAAGTTAACGAATAAATTTATTAAATTTTATTAATTTAATAATATAATAAATTTGTTTCATTTAAAAGAATTTTTTTAAAATTATCGAAATTAAAACTAAAACCCTCCCTTTAAATTCTTAAATTTTCGAAATACATAATTAAATATAAATTAAAAAATATATTTGTTTTAAAAATTTTTAAAATTTTAGAAAATTAATTTAAATTTTTATTTTTTTTAAATTTTAAATTTGTCAAATTATTTTGGAATTTAATATAAAATTTTTTTGTTTAAAAATTTTTGTTTAATTGTCAAGTAATTATTTTTTTAATAAGATATTGGTTTTAATTAAGTTTTATTATAATTTATTTTTTAAATATTTTATTTGGTTATTAAAATTTTTAAATGTTTAATTTTCTTTATTTGGTTGTTCTAAAAAATATTAAATCCTATTGGGTTGAAATCCATTTTCAATTTAATCTTTTTTTAATAATAATTCTTTTTTTTGAAAATTAAAAATTATTTATTTTTTTGTAAATTTATATTAATTTTAAAGAAACAAAATTAAAAAAGTACTTAACCGGTTACATATTTAAAAAAATTAATTCAAAAAAGAAAAATAAATTCTAACCAAGAATTAAAATAAAATTGTTGAATTTTCTTTTAAAAAATTTTGCTCTTCCAAAAAATTGTTTAAAACAACCCCAATTAAATTTTTTAAAGGGTAATTAAATTTATTTTGGAAAAATTAAAAAAATTGCACATTTGGCTAAAAAAATTAAAATTTGGAATTTTTAATTGAAACTTAAAAAATTTTTAAAAATATTTAAATAAATGTAAAATATTATATTTAAAAATTTATAATTTGTTAAATTAAAATATTTTTAAATTTCCTTTTAAATAAAAAGTGAAAAATTTAGGGAAAATTTTAAAAATTGGTTAAATTATAATATAACTTATTATAAAAATTATAAATAAAAATTTATTAATTTATTAAAAAATTTTAAAATTATCTTGAGTAACAAAATTACCGGTAAACTAAGTTTTAAATTTTTGAAAATGTTAAATATTTTCACATAAAATTAATAAAGGTCAAAACAAATTCTTATTTTAAATTTTTTAATATTTTTTATTCAAAACAAATACCCTAAAAATAATTTAATTATTTTTGTTTATTTTTTAATCTGGATTTTACTTAATTTACAAAATTTTTTATTAAAATTTTTTTATTTTGTTAAAGGATAAAAAAAATATTTCAAAAATAATATATATTTAAAAAAAATTGGTATAATTTTTGAAGTCCATTTGAATTTAATTTTAAATTTATAATTTAAAATTAATTTAATATTTTTTTTTTAAATTTAAAAAATTATTTAATTAAAAAATATCGTTTATTTTAATTATTTTAATTTCGAATTTAATTTTAAGAATTAATTACTAAATTCAAAATTTTAACAAATTTATAAATATAAGAAAATATTTTACCAAAATTTGGAAGGAATATAAGGTTTTTTAAAAAAACGGACGTGGAATTCATTTTAAAATTTTTGAATAAAATTTTAAAAAACTTCCCTTTTTCCAAATAACTCATTTTGAATTAGTAATCCAATTTAAGGAATATAAAAATTTCAAAACAAATAAAATTGTTTCGTTAACAAAATAAAATTTCCTTAAAATTTAAAGGAATAAAAATTTTGGTAATTTAATCATTTTTGATTATATTAAATTATAAAAATTTAAATATAATTAACAAAAATGTTATTTATTTTTAAATCAAATTAAAAAAAATTTAAAATTTTCAAAATTATATTGTTAATTAAAATATTAAGTTAAAAAATTAAAAAAGCAAACATTTAAATTAGTTTAATAATTTATTAAATAATTTTTAAATTATTAATTATGTATTAATTAGCAACGAAATGTAATCCTGGTAAAATCCCAGGATTGTAACAATTATTTTGTACTTTTAAATTAATTAGATATAATTGAAATTTTCGTCCGATTAAACAAATTTAAATTTGTTGGGTTTAAACGATTTACGGAGATTTAAAAATTTTAAACCCAAAATTTCAAAATTAAACGTTTTATAACAATTAAATATTTATAATAATTTATCGTAAAATTTTAACCAAAAAATTTCAAAATAAAAATAACTTTAGATTAAAAATTTTAAAAAAAATTTTACTTTTAAAGGGAAAAAAATAAAAAAATAAAATTCCAAAAAATTATTAAAAATGAAAAGTAATTTGTAGGTAGCAGTAGATGGAGGTGGAGTATTTTTCTAGGGAGGTTGCGTAATTATATTTTTTAATTTATCTTCCTTAGTGCCTCCGCAAGGACAAACTGTAATAGATAACACAATGCATTAGCCGATGAATTTCACCGTATATTTATGAATTTGCATAGCAACAACTTCCCCAGTTTGCTCTTTTCCCATACACAACAATACTTCAAGACTGTTCTCCCTTTTAAGTGAAATTTATTAATTAAGTTGATTTATCGACACCGAAAAGCGTGTGCATTTAAAGGAAAGCACGTCCACTTTTGGCGCTTAATTAAAAAATTTAAGATTATTAATTGAAATAATTGGAAATCAAAGGAGTCCCGTAAGTGACTGAAAATGACGTGATGTCTGTGTTGCGTGTTCGCTGGCACCTGCTGTACAGTTGCTATAGAAACACTCATCCGGGGATGAAAAAAAGCGAGGGTGAAAAAAAACGTGGGGGTGACTCAAATAAAAAAACGGATCAATATTAACTCTTTGCTACCCCACGCGGCTGCCTGATTGTACTCAAGACAACACTCTTAACTGAATTGCTACGCTTTCAAATTATTTTTCCTTTGCAGAAACGAAACCAACAAAATGTGTTCCTGCACGGGAAATGTTATTAATTTTGTTTGAATAACCTACATTTCCATAAAAGCGTGCAAAAATGATGAAAGTGCTTCATAAATCAGAGCCGTTACGCACCATAATCAACTGAAAACATACAGAAACCACATACACAAAAAATTTTCCCGACTGCACACTATATGAAAATTTACAACGTCCATGCAGACACCGTGTATCGCGCCACACGTTCCACGTGTATTTTGCGACATAAATAAAACACGATTTTAATGACGTTCCCGTTTGATAAAATAAAATTAGTATTTAAATTTGAGTCTCCTTTTGTAAAATAGCTACAGTAAAACGTCTCGTGGCGACCATCTCCATAAGAAGACCACCTCTAAAAGCGGGCAGTATTGTTTCAGAACAGATATACCGTAATTTAAATCGTCTTTTAATTTCTCTCTTAGGCGACCATTCTCTAACCCGACCGCGACCGTTAATTGTGAGACCGCTACATTTCAAAATTACTTAAACTTTGAAAATTTTTATAGATAATAGCTGTAAAAGCGAGGATTTATATACATTAATTATGATTCTAAGCCTGATTGACATTTTAATTCTTTCGTAGTCTGTAAAGTAAAAAAATCTGCAGGCGTTTTTGGAACATTTATAATTTTACATACTGACAGGTTCTTTGCAAATTGATTCCTTATAAGAAAGCTCTAGAATAATAGAACACACTCAGTTTTAAACATGATCCACAATAATTTAGACCAATAAATTAAACGAAAAAGCAGTTGAATAATTTCAATCATTCCCTCTCGCTCCCATTAACATGATTTTCGTATCTTTTCGCTCCCTTGCACTCATTGGTTCTGTAAATATGTTTTTCGAACATAAAATTTACTAATCTAAATTTAAATTTACGATTTGAAAGAGCGAAGGACAAAGGGAAAAAATTCTGTGAATGCGGGGTATGTGCGCATTCGAGCGAAAAGTGGCACATTTCCGAGCGAAGGACGCAAATGAAGCGCGACGCGGAGCGGCGCGCTTCATTTTCCCGAGATCGGAATGTGCCACTTTGAGCTCGAATGTGCACACTCGGTTTTAAGCACGATTCTTTTCAATAATTTTTAAACTTTATTTTTTGCAAATTTTGATCCGTTAATACAAACAGAAATATCAGATAATTTTATACAAAAAAGCGACCAAAGGCGCGTATCAACGAAAAGTTAATAACACTAAACACAGGATCTCTTAAATCGCTGACATTTGTCTTTGGCGCGACGCTACAGTGTGGTGCAGTGGTTTCGCAAGGTGATTGTGTCTTTCCCCTGGCAAGTCGTAAAATTTATAAAATTTACTTAATTTATTTTAATTTACTACCTAAATTCAACAATACTGTAATAAGTAAGGTGTGATATATTATTAGTTCAATATTAACTTATGTCAATTAAAATTTTTAAATTTGTCACAAAAACGTCTCTCCCCTGTCGTATTTCCCCTAGTAAAATAACTACCAGGAGAGATATTCACTGACCAGAGAAGATAATTTGGATCATGCAAACTAATCCAGATATACCTATATCAATATTCTCAAGAAACGTTTTAAATTATTCTGGTAAAAGGAAAGAAGTACGATAAAAAATAAATGATAATTTCTTTGTTTATACATAATCCGATTTTACTGATTTTTTTTATTTAATACGTGTTATTTAAACGTGTTTGAAAAATCATAAGCATATTTTTATTTTTTTTGTTTGTTCATGTAGACAAAAGAATGCCTTTCAATTTGTTTTGTTATTTTTTTTTAGTTTATATCATAAGTAAAACTTGTTGATTTAATGAAAGGTATGGTATTAGTATATGTAATATACAAATTATTCTACTTATCACTTAAAAGGCGCTAGTCTCTACCCTGACCAATGTATTTACCCTGGCCGATGTATTTACCCTGGCCTTATAAAAAATAACTAAATATGTATAAAGTGACTTGCCCTTACATGAATGTGTAGATAAAAAGGACAAAAATCGTAATATATGTGTTAAATCAAAAAACTCGAATTTTTCTCCTTGGCGCATTTTCTATGGTTTCAAAACCTCTTATCGTAGAATCCCCGATTATCTAAATGAAGTTCTAATTTTTGATTTGAAAGAGTGTAAGATAAATTATACAAATGTAATAAATACGAGGATGTGCGCATTCGAGCGAAAAGTGGCACATTTCCGAGCGAGGGAAGCAAATGAAGCGCGACGCGGAGCGACGCGTTTCATTTTCCCGAGATCGGAATGTCCCACTTTGAGTTCGAATGTGCACACTCGGTTTTAAACACAATTCACAATCATTTAGGCCAATAAGTTAGACGAAAAAGCAGTTCAATAATTTTAATCGTTTTCTCTCGCTCGCACTAACAAAGATTGTCGTATCTTTTCGCACCCTTCTACTCATTGCTATGGCAAATATATTTTTACAACATAAAATCTTCATTTTTCCGAAATCCTAATGTGCCACATTTCGCTCGAATGTGCACACTCGGTTTTAAACACAATTCACAATCATTTAGGCCAATAAGTTAGGCTAAAAAGACGTTAATTAATTTTGATTGTTTTCTCTCTCTTGCACTAACGAGATTGTCTTATCTTTCCATTCCCTTCCACTCATTGCTATGGTAAATACATTTTTCCAACATAAAATCGATATTTACCATTTGAAAGAGTTAAGGATAAATTAGATAAATCTAATTAGTACGAAGATGTGCACATTCGAGCGAAAAGTGGCACATTTCCGAGCGAGGGAGGCAAATGAAGCGCGACGCGGAGCGGCGCGCTTCATTTTCCCGAGATCGGAATGTGCCACTTTGAGCTCGAATGTGCACACTCGATTTTAAGCGCGATTCACAATAATTAACTTACTTCCGATAAAATACTACTTTTTTTATACTAACTTTGATTTGATAACAATATGATTCTGATAGATAATAACTGCATTTAATCTAATTTGGTATTTATAATTAAATTTATATTGTCTACCTATGTCTTCTCTCTAAGACGACAACTTCTACAAAAAACCAATTTGAGCAAGAACCGACGCTGGTCGTATTAGACAGGTTTTACTGCACTTTTCTACGCATGTAATGAAATCGCACGTTGAGTTTCTTCGAAGGTAGTCTGTTGCTTTATTGTATTCAAAGTTAATCGCTGATTTATTGATTGCCACGTGCAGCATAAGGTACCGTTACTTTGTTATGCAAAATAATTAATTAAACTTTTATAATACATAAATTATTGCTTATAAATAACAATTTAAATACGACTTAGGCCAAATGTTAAACGTTAACACGCTTTGGAAACCTGCTGTAGCGGAGCCGTGTTTGGCACTTGGAACAAACTTATGCTGATATTAAAATTTAGTGCCTAATTCAAGATGTGTGGCAAACAGGAAATTAAAAATAAAATTATTTAAATGGTTTTCTTAGAGTAAGTTGTTTTTTTTAAACTGTGTAAAATTTATACGGGGTAAGTTGTTTTGTATTTTAATCATTCGTATTTTGCTGTTTTGTAAGATACCGAATAAAAAATTATCAATTTTACACAATTACCAAACTTACTAAATATTTATAGAACTCAAAAATAATCATTTTTTTTTCAAAGTGCTTCTCAAATCTTATAAATAGCAAAACGACAATTTAAATGGAGCTTTTGATACTTTGAAATAAAATAATTTGAGTTTTATATACAAAATTGCACCTTTTTATTGGCAACTGCATTTACCTATGGCTTGAGTAAAAGTATTTTTTCTTATTGTTTAATGAAATACTAACTAACCTGACAGACGTTGTCCTTTCCAAATTTCAATAAATTTTTTTGTGATATGTCTCGAATGTGATTGACTTGGAATGAGTTATGGCCTTGCGTTCATTCAAGAAGCACTTTCAGTTTTTCTCCAATTTTACAATTTTTCTAATTTTTCTTTGTCTAAATACCTGATCCGAACTACTATAAACATGTAAAAATAACCGATGCGTGTACATAAGTACCGGCGCTAGAAGTTATGCTTCTTTGGCGCAAGTAAATTAAAAATAACCAAGTGGTATATTGATAGTCTTGCGTGTGTGTCTAGCTAGACCACTGGTTTCCATATCATACGTCCCTGCATCCCTCTTTAAAAAAAATGTAATCTTGGCGCCTCTCCGCTGTACTTCTATTCCTCGATTTACTGATACAATTTGATTTCGAAAAAATATGCACCTATCATTTGACCGTGCACATATGTATGTACGTCATTTTATTTGAGTACTTACATTACTCTTTCTTATTAAATTCAAAAAATGAATGTAAAAAAATTCAGTAAATACCAGGATGTGCATCTTCTAGCGAAAAAGCTGCAGATGTCTAAGCAAGGGAGGCAAATAAAGCGCGACGCGGAGTGGCGCACTTTATATTCCCGAGATCGGACACTGCCACTTTGAGCTCCAATATGCAAACTCAGTTTTAGCGCGATTCGCAACAAATTAATAAACTTTCTAAAAAATTTTAATTAAAAATTACTAGAATTTATTTATACCAAAAAACACTAAATCAAAGATTTGGTGCTTTTAAACAATTATTTTAGAAAAATAAACTCTACAAGTTTTACCGAATAGAAAATCGAAAAAAATTAAAATGAGAACTGTAGAACAGAATGTGATTTTTTTTATGAAGTTTGACACTTCTAACCATCTACCACCCCGACGAATAATGTAAATATATATAATTTGACTATCCTTTTTATGAAGAGTAAGGTAGGGCAAAAGTGCGCAGCGGGTAAATGTACGCAGAATAATTATTTCAAAAACTATTAAAATTAGAGAAGAAGAACGAACCCTCTCTAGTATATTGATGTTGGGCCAAGGCTTCGAGTCTTGTCTGGCGTGTTTGTTTAGTTTTATCAATATTCGTAAGTAAAGTTTTTTATTAAAAATCTGACGATATTTTTTCATTTTTAATTAAAAAGTTTTTGTACTTGTGCTTACTATATACCAACATGCACATTGTGTTATCTAGTTTGATGTGTAATAGTACAAAGTTCTATGGAACGACGCAATAATAATTAATTTTAAGTCAATTCCGTTCGAACGGTTAGGGTTAAGGGTGCGCATGAGCTTATCGGCTAAGATTGGGCATACTTGCATGCTTACTTTTCTTGGAATATTTTGTTTCATTAAATACTTTATGATTAGGCTAGTAGTTTTGATCAAAAAAAAAAAAAAATTTTACATAATTTCAACTTTAACCTTGAACAGCTTTTGAAAGAGTTGAGTTATTAAAACATTGTAACAGACCCCTTTTTTAGAGCATTAAATTCTCTACAAAAGTATGGCTCAGACATTTATGTACATTGGTTCGCATTCACTTGTTCGAAACTAATGTTATGGCAGAAAATTAACGTAATCAAAATTTTTAGTAAAAAAATCTAGATGATGGCATTATTACCCGTTCTGGCATGTTTGCCCAAACCATCCTAACCTTATCCAAACATAAAATATAAAATTAAACTTATAATAAAATACAGAACCGTATTTTTACCTTTTTTGTAGAGAATATCGAAATCTACAAATTTTATAATAGCCTAAATCTACACTCAACTAATAGAAAGCAAGATATTCACAAGAAACAATTTTTAAGCCTTAGCCTTTGAAACGAATAAGGCATCGGCGAGAACTTTTGACAGATTTTTAAAAATGATGATATCAAAGTATTATTAATAAAAGCAAATGAACGCTGGAATTTTTTCCGAAGCTTGATATATTTTTGTATAATGTAATTGGACCAATAAACTTTGTAATTTTTAAACTGTTAAATTCAGCTCATAAAACATTAATTTCCTCTTATTATTCGTCTATCAGTCATCGTGCTCAAATACTTAATATTACCTCACCAAAAAGAAGGTATCCCGTATAATACTCAATATGTATAAGAATACCTTTTTACTCTATTTTTCTTCAAATTAAATAAAGTAGGTATTTATCTAAAAAGTTATTTTTAACTTAAAAGAATTTTGTCGCGTAGACAAACTAAATAATTTTCAATTTAATTTTTTTATTGAAAGTAATAAAATTCATATGAAATTTAACCCAATAAAAAATTGTAAATTAAATTAAAGCACAATTATTGTTTTATAAATACGTAAATACCTACCGAACTAAAGCTGCATCGATTTAGTTCTCTGTGAAGCTTTGGCTTATGAGAAAACAATCTATTTCCGGTGTGCTGCCATGTGTAACAAAACGATTTTCTTATTTATTAAAATTTTTTATCGCCAAGGTTTAAATTCTTTCCTTCGAGCAAATAAATAGGTGGATAACAGTTATTTGTATAATCTGTGTCATTACACAAATGAGAAATTAAATGGAAGCGAAGAAGTAACTAAAGTGCCTATTTCTCTTTTTTGGTGTATTAATATACATTAACTTAATATAAGCAGTATTTCTCATTACAACGCATGATTCATAAATTTTATTACATTACGTTACTTCCATTATTCATGCACACTATCAAACGTTGTATGTTCAAGCCGGTAATTTAATGTAATTGGGGCATTTATTACTCCCATTGTGCTAATATTTTTTTGCTAATATGATGCTAATTCATAAATTACCAAGATTTATTTTCATGCCGATTTTGTTTACTTATATGCAAAAAGCCATAGTTATGAAATTGCAAATCAGCATGCTTTATCTACATGAATTATTGAAACCCTCACGCCATGGTTGTGAAAGCGAAGGTGGTTGCTTTCTAGGAAAGAATATAAAGTTTGATATCTGATATTTATCGTAACTTTTATGGTGTCGGGATTTTCTTACTTTTGTGCCACTTCTCAACTCTGAAAATTTTATAACATTTATATGGTTCCTAATTAATTAAAAGTTCGTGATAAAATTTTTGTTTATACGTATTCGTTATGTTTTTACATTCCGTTAGATGAAAACCTAGAAAATACAGAATAAATAAGACAATATTATGCATATACACAAAAAAAATATCTATCACAGAATTTTAATACGTGTTATTGTTTACATGTCTATCATACATGTAATTTAGTTATCAGAAGTGACAAGTAGCTTATTTCTGAATTAAAGATCATTAATGTGTCATTTTTTGATTAGTATGTATTCGGTTTTTTTTCATTCGTAAAATAGACTAACCCTACTTTAAAAATTAACACACAATTTTACAAAGCATCTACTATCAATCTCTTATAAGTCTCAAAAAATATTGCATGTGTTGCTTTTACAATGCCTGTCTGAAGTTTACTGTTTACGCTATATTTTATAACATTTTTATTGAGCATAAATTGACTAACAAATTCTTTTCTAAATGTCAATTTAATTATAATACAAGAAAAACGATTCAAGACAAAGTAGCAAACATTTAAAGTGCTCTAGAAAATTCAATAACAATAATGCTATCGCAAAAAATGTAAACTCTACTTTTTTACGTTTCATTTATAAGAGACAAATATTTTTATATTAAATAAAAATTGGTTGATACAATATTAGTCTATTAACATTGCAAATATCAGCTTATTCTATAAATATGATTGCGCAAGTAAAAAATACAAAATTTAAACAAAATTGTAATCATTGATTGAGTAGGCTATATAAAAACAAATTTTCTTGGTCAAAGCTTTTTTACTCGCTTGGGAAAAAATCATTTTCTTCATACCTCGGTCGAAAGTACGTACTTTCGACCGAGGTATGAAGAAAAATCGTATACACTACACGGGCCAAAAGTTGTAATCTCAGTCCCGCGCGTCATGATGCCCTCGGCTTTGCCTCAGGCATCACAACGCGCAGAGCCGAAAATTCAACTTTCGGCCCTTGTAGTGTAATATACTATTTTGAGGTTACGCGCGCATAGCTAACGAAAATTAGACAGTATGAAGTTAACCAACTAAGAAAATAAATTAATGATTGTGAATCATGCTTAAAACCGAGTGCGCACATCTCGGGAAAATGAAGCGCGCCGCTCCGCGTCGCACTTTATTTGCCTCCCTCGCTCGGAAATGTGCCACTTTTCGCTCGAATGCGCACATCCTTGTATTTATTGAATGTATTTATATTAATTTTTTCATGTGATTATATTTAATTTAGTTTCCCCAAAGAAGTACAAATTTTAACATGCGTATAAAAGTACATGCACCGGTTTTATTTGTTTAGATTGTCGTTTATTGTAGTTTTATTGCAATACAATTTTTTGAATTACTACGTTAGTTGTAGATTCGTTAATTTTGTATTTGTGTTGGTTGTTAGTGATCTCCAAAAATTATTAAAATATGTCGATAAAACTTTTATAGTCATTGAAAATATTTATTATCTTTCACTAAAATATAATTTTTTGTATGATCGTATAATCAAAAAGTTTTTGGCTGACTATAGCTATAAAATAAACCTATCTATAGAATTACTTACTTGTACTCCTCTTAGTTGATGTGTACAGTAAACTCTCTTATAAGCAGACACCAATGGTGCAACAACTTTTATCCGTTTAAGAAAGTTGTCCGCTTAATAGAAAATTAGATACTTTTTGTTGATTTTATTTTTTATTAATGTTCGTCACAAATCTTAAATTATATTTTATAAAAAAAATCCAATACAAAATTTTGCTAATTCATACGTTATGTATTAAAGTGGATTAATTTTATTTTAATTATAAGGTGGGTAGACCATGGAAGGCCACTATAACAAATAAACAGTTATTATTCAGTTATTTACTGGATAAATGAAACAAACAAATTATTAAGTAACACTTTATTTTATTATGTAACATATAAAACATTTTTTTTGTTGCAGACTTAATCACTATTTATTAAACATAAGTTTTATTAAACTCTTCCAATCGGCCATAGGTACTAAGAACAAGGCTCCACACAAGGCCGATATAATAAATCAGTCTTTTAACTTAAAACTAGCGTTCTGACAATCAAAATATCTGCTTATACTTGAACTACATAAAAAGGTGTTTCATTAAAACGAAACATTTAAAGGTTACCATAATATATTCACTTATAAAATACTCAACGAACATTAGTTAAACACAATCGTATAACGCAGAATGTATTGGTGGAAATGCTTTAAAAATAATACTATTGAGTATTATATCGATATCAAATAAATTACCAATTAGTAAGACCAGCCGTCAAATTTTTGAACGGCCTTACAAGAAACACTATTTTTTTCTCCAAAATTAAATTTGTTCTTATTTTTACAGGTCACTAGAACTAAATTTACAATTAGCACTAGATTCAAAAACCTACATTAAATTCAATAATTAGTGTAAATTGTTAATTTAGTGAAATTGAATTTTTAAGTCTAAAAGAGAACATAATGTGTACAATACATTCTTATTTACATTTTATAGTTTTCAATGATTAGATTATGTTGCGTTTATTACATTCGCCGCTTCCCTAACTGGCAAAACGGTTTATAATTTACGATTCCGTCCGCCTAAAAGAGAGAATACTGTTTAGGTTGCCGTTTCACCCAATCCGAGTACGTGTATTGGAGATACCGCTTAATAAAGTTAATATCTTATTTGCAATATATTAATCTTAACAGTTCAAAAAAAAAACCGCCCAATGAATTATTAGATGTATCCGTTAAGGGAGAGTTTACTGTACTTCAAAGTAGCACTAATGTTCTACTTTTTCAATGATAATCTGCCGACAAATAATTGAAATAAATAATTTCATAAAGAGCTTGTTAATTTCAAGAATAAAAATTTTTTGACCATACGACAGATTTTGATTTTATTGAAGATACACGTATAAACATTTACTACAAATAGGATAAGTTATTAAAAAATCAGTTCATATCAACTTAAAAAGTTATTATATCTATTATTCAATAACAAACATAGAAGCATTGTAAAATTAACAATAAATTAAAAAAACCGAAGTTTCTTAAAACAATTAATTGCAAGGTACCTTTTTATTAATAAATAGTGTCAACAATCAATAAATTGCAAATGAAAGAACGTGTTTAATTAACAAAATATTTTGTTTATAAAAAAAATAAAAATTATAAGTTTATGCTACATTATTCTCATAAAGAGTGCTTGTTATTGATATTAAAAAAATACAATAACTAAAAAGTAGTTTACAATAATACTCTTATTTTGCAAAAAATAACTTCAGGAAATAACACTGATCATAATTTATAGAAACAACGGAAACTATAATCTAAGTTACTTATAAATGAAAAAGCGTATACATAAAATCTTAAGTAATATAAATCATTAATCACAGTCAAAGGGGTTTAGGATAATCAATTATTATAGTTGGATTCTCTCTTTTTAAATATAACTCTTACTGACGTTATATTTAAATGGCATACGCAGATTTATTTAAGGTAAAATATACACAAACAGTTTTAACATTCACAATTTTTTAAGATATCAAACTCTACAAGCAAAAGTGATTTATTCGAGTAGGGAGAGCGCAAAAAAACCGAGCATAAAGGATGGAAACTGAAAGCTCTGAAACTACTACTGCTCCTTTCTACTACAACCTACAACTACTTACTACACGTTCACGCGCGTGGAACCTCGTGCGCTTCAGCGAAGCATATTTTATTTGGCTGCCAATACAAATCGACAGACCGAACCACACTCGTTCATCAGGTTGTTGGTTGGGATTTACAGTTTATATATACCCTGTTCAATTTACACTAAAGGGTAATTTGACAAACACCTAAGCCACTCAACAAACTCTAAATTTTATTTAGAAGTTCTTACACAAGTTGCCCCTTTCAGAGATAATTCTATTAATTACCTTATTTCGTTTAATTATTCATTATTAAGGAGGTTGAGGTGAGATAGTCCCAACCAAAAATTGGGAATATCATTCAGAAATGTCTTGTGTTAAACATTTATAATTAAAGATAAACATTTATAATTATAAAACTATATTTATTATTAGGATTTATTATGTTTATCGAAAAACTTTTAATCTAATAAATATTGTTTATTTAATTATATTAAATCATTTTATATGAATAGATTAACTTTTGTATAGTTTGTACAAACTTATAGAAAAAAACATGAAAAATAACATTAATTATATTTTCTAAATTTTGAAAAATTATCAAAGCAAACGGTATAACAAAAATAAAAGAATTAAAAAAAAATAATTTTAATAGTTCAAAATGAGAATTAAAAATCTCAAAATTCCAGTGTTTTGAAACGGCAACACTTTAACGTCATTTACTGTTGGCTCTACTGACACCCTAATACGTATATAGATATATTTCATTTTGGGGTTATTTATTATTACATATTACTTATTATGTAATGTTAATCTAGATTTGTTCTAAAAACAATTATTGGAATATCAATATGAATACGTTTGAGTTATATTGGATTTAAGTTTTACTTATTTATTTATATTGTTACTTTTATAAATGCAATTTTCAACAAAAAAACTTTGATAATGAAATATGTAATTAAAACAAATATTTTAAATTATTTATCGCTATTTTATTAATAATAAGGTAATACCAATTGCTAATCTATTATTAATTAAACTTATTATTATTTACTTGTATCATATGTTTTACTTACATAACCTTAAATCATACAATTTAATATATTTCAATTTTCTGCTATTATTGCTAAATACAACGTTGCTGTTATAGCAGACATTAAACGTAAATCATTCACAAGTACCCCTAATAATTGGTATTTTTCATAAGGTTAAAGCTTCCTAATTAAATTTGAATTTTTTTAAAAATAATCAATAAATTTAAATGTTCAACGTACTTAAATTTCGTATTGATGGCATTTTTTTAATTTTTATATCGATAACTCGAATATATTTTTAGTTTCCCTTCAACTTCGACTTATCGAGATTCGACTGTATTACGATTAACGCCTCAACCTCCTTAAGTGACGTCTTATTTTAATTGTCTTTCAATGTGAGACATTTAAAATTTATTTTATTTCATATTGAAATAAAAAAAAATAAATTAAAATTGAGATCGAAGACCTGCGTGATGTCGGTTGCGCCCCATGAGATTAATTTGAAGCGTTACCTAACAAATATCATAAGATGCGTATATGCTGAACAAAAAGGGCTAAAACACCCTTCTGCCCTGCACACTCCAAAGGAACGAGCCACCTTTTAAAGAATCGCAAACACCCGTTAGACAAGCGGTGCGTTTAGTTTTTTACTTTTTTTTTGCTGAGGCATTCTCAAAATAATGACGTGCATATGTTGGTTTCCAGGAAACTGCAAACTTGCCCTACATTTTTGAAAGATCTGGCTGACTACCTTATGTTGTTAGAACCCTCTCTTTTGCTCCACAAAGTAAAAGGAATAAGCCACCTTTGTCGAGTCCTCATATTACACACCCTTTAAAAACATTGATGTTTTAGATGAAGAGACTTCATTTATTTTGATTATGTTGCAAAATGTAAGACTTACATTCAAAAGGATTGATGATTAAAAGTTGATGCTTAATCAGCTTAACTCATTTTGAGCTTTACGTAACAATATATTTTCCCCATTTTGTTTTATGCAATAATAAAATTAACAGTTTAATAGAAAACTATTCAATTACGTGATGGTTGTTTAGTGTTTGTTGATGCCACTTGGATTCTACAATTACCTACAAGAAATTTGAACACCTTTTTCTTTTTCTTTTTCATTATTTTTATTTTATTAAACTTACATCGGTGTTTTAACTAATGTACGTATATAGAGTGTCACACAAATAGGTACTGAAACTTAACCGGGTGATACCTGACACAAATCTAAAAAGTAAAAGTTTATATGCAATATGCCCTAAATCCAAAAAAAATTGGAAAAAAAGCAGTTCAATTTTCCGGCAGCACAGCGTCATTTCCAAATGCTTTTAAAAGAAAGCAAAGCCATTTAGGACGTGCTTCATTAATAACACTGGCGCACAAAAAAAGTGCTCAGTACTTTTGACCAGACCCACCTAGGGTTATGTATTTTGATGCCCTGAATCTGAATTTTAGGTAAATTGCAAAAACCACTAAAAATTGCAGTTATGAAAATGAAAAAAATTTGATTAAACTAAATCAAATCTTCCTTATATGTATATTTTGATGAAATGAATCCAAATTCAGAATCTCTTAATCTTGATCATTTATATATTTATACAAAATCGTAAAAAAGTAGTAGAACATAGCCAAAAATACCACGAGCACACAAAAAAAAGTGCTCAGTACTTTTGACCAGACCCACCTAGGGTTATGTATTTCATGCGCTGAATCCAAATCCAAAGTCTGTTTGGCTCGTACACCCCCAAAATTTTGAGTAAATTGCTAAAGCTGTTTCAATTGGCTAAAAATTCTAGTTTTTTCCAATTTACCCAGAATTTTAGAGGTATATTGGGTAAACCGACCTCAAATTCGGATTCAGGGCATTGAAATACATAACCCTAGGTGGCTCTGGTCAAAAGTACTGACCACTTTTTTTTGTGTGCCAGTGTAATTGGTGATATTTGATATGCGATTTCAATGGTTTTTTTAATTTAAAACAAAAATTCTACAAATGACTTTAATGGTTTTAATAAAATTAAACAAAAATTTTCAAAATATTCTAAATAATGAGGTATTTATTACACATGTTTAAACTAAAGTTTACGATACCTTAACTCAAAAATTTGACACAAAAGATAACTTGACTTGAGGTAAGTTTTTGTTTAGTTTAGGGTCATTTATAAATCGGTTAAGTTACAGTCCTTATTTGTGGGACACCAGGTATAGCACAAGGTGATTTATAAGATTTAGGTAGTGTTTAATTTACCGTCACAGTTTTTAGTGTATTTCATAATTTAAATGTGGTTATATTTTAAGCATCTCATAATTTGCACTGTCAAATGTCAAAGTCAACGCATAAATGCTTCTAGAGCATTTTGCGTCCTTCAATGCTTCAACATTATATAGAAATTTTGCAAACTGCAACATAAATTTAAGTATTTTAGCTATTCACTTTATTACTACATTTATTTTTTTCACTTACATTAACTGAAAAAGAAGACCTACAATATTGCATATATAAATATATCATGAATATAAATTAATTTGTTTAATTACTATAAACGTGATTTCTGATAACGGTCGTTTACTGGTAGAGGTCATTCATAGAGAGTTTTACCTTACTTGTGTTCTTTGTGTTAATTTTCGTTTTTAATTGTACTGCTTGCTACATTTAGTATGAAAAGGGTAAGTGATCTAAAACAAATTATTTAAAATTATTAATATGATATTGACCATCTCTATCCGAGACGCCACTGGCAACTCTTATCCAGCTGATCTCATTCACCACTACCAACATAAAAATATATTTGTATGTCGCCAAATTCAAGATATCCTCAATCTTAAAAAAATCACCCTAGAAATAGATTGTAAAGAAGAGCAAGAGTGAAATTTGAGCGAAAAGTTGTACATTTCCGATCTTGAGAAAGCGACACGCTTTAGCTTCGCGGCGCGTGTCATTGGATATAAACCCGATCTTTTTCAAATACCTATGTAAATAATTTTTTCAAAAAAAATTTCAATAATTAAGAAATAAAAATAAAAAATACTTGTGTACTACAACTAATAACAAAAAACATATGCTTTGTTTAGATTAAATCAATGATAAAATGCAATTTTTATTTTGTCCATAACAGATCTTTTTAAATAACACATTTGTATTCATAATCTGAAGTTACATTATCGAACACACTGGTAGAAACAACCTTTTCTATTTATAGACAAAATAAGCGCTTATCGAAATTGCTTCAATTTTTTTTCCAAAAACCGACATGATTCTTGTACAATGATATATAAAATATTTGTTTAAGAAATTACATTAAAAAAAATATACGAATAAACAACAAATTTTTAAAGTAATTTTAAAGCAATAAATAAAACAAGTACCAAACTTTTGTCCAATAAATGTATTACAAGAGCTTAGAATTTTATTTAAAAATAAAAAAAATTGCCTCTAAAACTTTACCACTGGGTTAGCTAATGTAAATTCAGTTTAAAACCTACTAAAACACATTTTGTATTATTGGAAAAAACTCTCATTGAATACGTTAAACAAATACGTTTTACAAGTTTGCATTGCTAATAGGTTGGATTGGGGAACATTGCGAATTTACCGACATCCGACCACAACAAGCTAATCGCTAAAAAAACTATTATTTGCACAATCTGCGCTATAAATGAATATGGCATTATTACCGTATTTTAATCAAATAATAATCAATAAAGTGATTGATCGAAGTTATTAGCAATATTAAACCCCAAAAATCTGATAAAGTTATTACAATTTATACGGCTGTCACATACACCACACATTATTGAAAATAAAAACCAAAGGAAACACATGTTCCCAAGTATTGCACTATTATTAAAAAAGCATGGTCTTATGTACGATTGATGTCTTTTTAAACATTTGTTTAATCTTTGCGTATTAATCAATTTATGGTTTAGTAAATACGTTTATTGTTACTCATTGAAAATGCTCAAAAATCGTAGCAAAAAAAGTACAGTGAAACCTCTCTAACACTACCAGCGTCAGTTCTTGCTCTAATTGGTCTTTTGTAGAGGTGGTCGAAAGACAATAATAGACAATCATATTGTTGTCAAATCAAAGTTTTTATAAATAAAGTAGTATTACATCGGAAGTAAGTTAATTATTGTAAATCGCGCTGAAAATCAAGTGTGCACATTCGAGCTCAAAGTGGCACATTCCGATCTCGGGATAATGAAACGCGCCGCTCCGCGTCGCGCTTCATTTGCCTCCCTCGCTCGGAATAGTGCCACTTTTCGCTCGAATGTGCACACCTTCGTACTTATTATATTTGTCTACTTTATTCTTAACTTTCAAATCAAAAAATTTAATTAGGTAATTATCGATTTTATGTTGTAAAAATATATTTACCATAGCAATGAGTGAAAGGGAGCGAAAAGATACGAGAATCTGGTCAGTGCGAGCGAGAGGAAACGCATAAAATTATTCTACTGCTTTTTCGTTTAACTTATTGGTCTAAATGATTGCGAATCGTGCTTAAAACCGAGAGTGCACATTCGATCTCAAAGTGGCACATTCCGATCTCAGGAAAATGAAGCACGCCGCTCCGCGTCGCGCTTCATTTGCTTCCCTCGCTCGGAAATGTGCCATTTTTCGCTCAAATGCGCACATACCCCGCATTCACAGAATTTTCCCTCTTTATCCTTCGCTCTTTCAAATCGTAAATTTAAATTTAGTTTAGTAAATATCGATTTTATGTTCGAAAAACATATTTACCATACCAATGAGTGCAAGGGAGCGAAAAGATACGACGATTTAATTATAAATATTTTACAATTGAAAGACAAGATTTAATTAATATAATTAATAGGTCTTTCATGATCAACCAAATTCCAAGTCAAAAAAGGGGTAATAGAGGTACATAACTAATTTACCAAATCGACATCTCATAACTCAAAAGCACCATTGATCAAACATTATTGTAGAAACAGTAAGTTCTGTTTTTATTATTGGACATGTCTCTGTATTTATAAAATGTACAGCAACTAATCGAGTAGCGTGTAACAGAATTAGGATAAAGTAAAATCTTATGTTTTTTTCTCCGTTTATCACAAGAAAAATCGAAACCTTTTAAAAGAGGTTGGATACAAAGTAAGTGTATGTTGTATAGCATCCTTTCAAAGTAGAATCTTTAGTTCTTCAATAATTCATAACTTATTCCCCATACAATTTGCAAACGAGCCGTTGTTTTTATGTTCGATAAAAGAAGTAAGGGGCAGTTTGATTAAAATTCCTGGCAGGCCGTGGGGCACAAGCTTAAAAGCAACGATAGAAATAAAAGAAAAACAGATTAACCTACGTTACGTTGGAAAGTTTCTCATGCTCCGAGTTAACCCCGCGAATCCTTCCAAAGCACACTAAAAACAACTTTCGCTAAAGAAACCTTTTGAGTGTTTTTAAATTTTCTAATTTAATTTGTTTTTTTCCTCTCGAAAAAATGCCGTAATTGGTTTTATTTATTTTTTCTAAAAGGTATTTACGAAATGTCGAAAATTTAAACTAAAGTTTGCTTTGAACAAAACGTTTGTTATAAAAAGTTGCAATTTACGTATGTCGAATAGGCGCATTTAATTAAGTGATTGCGTGTGCTAAGAGAATCTATTGTGTTTTAAGCTCTATGGAAGTTGAGGGTAAGCACTCAGGATAGACAATCACCCCACACGAGCCAAGTTCACCCCACGGAAGAGTTATATCGATCTTATGTCTTACCCAGAGCAGTGATAGGGTTACCCCACGTTTTTTTCTTCCCTACGTTGTATTCAAATAAAAAAGAGTTGGGTCTTGCATTATAAAATCTACGCAGGCTTTGAGTCACGGTTTGCTTTAATTACAATAAAATACTACTTTTGTTAAAAACGCTTATTATAATAATCTCAAATTAATACTTAAAATAATGTTTCTGCTATTAATTATAATAAAAAAATTGTTCAAAGATGTTGGGTTTAAAGTGCAGTAGAGTCTCGATTATCCACGCTACGTTAATCCGTCCTTCTGTATTATCTGAGCTATCCTATCAAACATTATATCTTGAAGAAAGACATAAATACCTGGCCACGAAGAAATTTTATGACTAACATTAAACCAGTAAGCTAATCGTCCATGAAATATATAATTATTGTGTAATTTTGTATTAGTATTTTTAATATTAAAGTTTTTAACGTTTTTAAAATTGGACATTCTTATTCTTTTGATAATAAGCAATTCTCTGCTATAAATGTCCAGGGTGGCCAAATAACAACTTCAAAAAAATTTTTATTATTAGAAAAGTATTAATTTAGAAATAAAATTAACAAAATTATTTTTTTGAAATATGCACTAATCGATGGAATTAAATCTCGAAGTTTGTTTTAAAAACTTTTCATATCAGAATGTCGCATATTATCGTAGATAATTATTTTTGAATTGTTTTTTCAAGTCATCCAGTTTTAGACATTATGCAAAATCATTCATGTCGACTTTCATTTTTTCCCAAAAACAATATTCACTAAACTTTCAACTATGCATACTGTTAAAACGCATAGTAGACGGTCTTGCGACTCCTCGGCCCTAAAAAATCTTAGTTTTGTAGTATATTTTGGCAATCTCTGATAATTATTTGAAGTGTTCAAGCTAATATAACAATACAAAAAACCAAACGGCAATTAGTACAGAAACTCTTAAATGATTGGCAAAAATCGACGTAGTTATGCCAGAACACAAATTATAACTTTCATGTTGAAAAGGGGCCACCCTGTATATGTAACTCATTCCTTTGCCGCAGAAAACATTTTTTTTAATCGTCTTATTATCTCAGTAATTGTTTATCCCGGTTGTCCTTGGTTCACATCGAATAATTTATCCGAGTATAATCGGTGCGCTACTGTACGCCTAAATCTATTTTTTTAAGTCGTAGCATTCAGAACGGTAGAGTTGCAAGAGATTTAGTGCCCGCTTTATTATAAATTTAATTTAATCCCTCTTGTTAAATTTATTCGTTAAGAGAAATTAATTTTGAAACACAATTTCGCTTACTAAAATAATGCCCTAACGTGTCAAAAATAAGGGTTAAACGATTTAGTAATGATTTAAAAGTCCTTTTAGTATTATTAAAAATGAAACATGGACAAGTTTGTGACACAGTGGTGTTATAAATTTTTTTATTATGCTAAAAAATAAGCAGCATTTTAACTTTTAATTATTTATAGAACAAAGTCCTACAAATAATTTATATTTTTAACAAGGGTAAAAATAAAATGTAAAATATTGCTTAGATAACATAAATAAAATGAAATAAAATTATATAATTTAATTATTGTACAAATTATGGATTAGGAGCGGATTAAATAACAAACACTCATTGTAAACGAACATTTTAATAATAAAATAGTCATTGACATAAAAATCGTACATTTGTAGTAAGAGACATCAATTTACAACCGGGTACGTGATCACAAATGGGCGAGGGTAACCACACCATGAAAACATTCATTATGAAATACGTCAAAGACCTTACAAGTTTTTCTTGTAAGTTATTTTGTACAATGATTTAATTAGAGCACGCTTCCATTTGAGTGTCTAAAAGTTTTAAGAAAAACATTCTATTTTTATCCTTTTGTAACGAACCTTAAAAAGACTAGAGGTCTAAAATTTTTTGGAAGTAAATGGATTAAGAAGCCACAAAAGGTTGTAATCCAAATCCAATCGTGCCCGAAACATGAAACGAAGTGCTTCATTAATTTGTACCTGTAATAATCAATCCCAATTTTCAACGTTTCCATATTTATACGAAACCCAAATCATAACTTCTTACAATATTTAAGTATTTACAATATCGGAATGAGATTGTATATAATAATTATATCTGTTTTGCTACAACTATATAGGAATCTATTAAAAATCAGTCTTGTTCAGTTACATGTAGATTTGTTCTAATAAGCAAAACAATTAAACGTTAGAGGTAGACATTTGTACCTTAGTTGCCTGAAAATTTTGCACAATACTTTCTTACCATTTAAAAACTCTTTTGCCTAATTATATAAAATCTCTGTTATATAATTTTTCTTTGTCGGTAAAAAAATATTTGCAAAATTCATTAATACAGCAAGTATGTAACTATTTACATATAAATACTCAACAAAAAATAAACAGAATATGAACTTGCCAACGGATCTGTTACATCGTATGATTGTATAATGCACACAGAGACTTAAATAACATCACTACAATTACTATTTACTGAAAATGGACAGTGCTTAGTTGCTGTTTAAATAAATAAAATATTTCTTACATTACTTTGGTAACCCTGTTTGTAGTTTCAAAAATATATTTCAAAAAAAAAAAAACTTAAAAACTAATAGGAATTAATACCCGTACTTAAATGACGCTATGGCATAAAAATAAATGCAAAAATGTAATAAACTTATATAAAATTGCAACTATCATAAACGTTACTGTTGAAACTACTAATGGCACAATTAAAATATTTTTTAAAACAATCATAACTATGTCCTAAATTGGACCTTCATTATTATAAATTTTAATAATAAATACAGGGCGGTTCAATTAATTGAGTTTTAAAAGAATAAATCCACCCTATACTTAAAATCTATCACCAGTAAAATACAATTAGAAAAGTTACATTCTATAGATGTCATATTAGATTAGAAAATTACCACTAAATAGTCTGATCATTAACAATACAAGCAAAAATAACAATATTACGAAAAATACAGCCACCTTTTACAGTAATTTTATTAGCTAATTGTAATTAAATGTCATTCACACGTATACTCAACAGGCACACCAGTAACGGGACGATATGTCGAAAATTTTATTTACAAAAGTATGCACATGTGATAGAAAATTCAATGTGGTGCTCATATACCGCTGTCTTTTTTTTGAAAATTTATAAATATGCATTAAATTTTTTTTTTCCAAAGTTCAATAGGTAAATAAAAGGTACTTTTAACGATATCCCCAAATTAGTGTTAGGGGTCGTTCAAGTATTACGTAAGCAGATTTATTACAATTATTAACCCCCCCCCTCCCAACCCGTCAGCAAAAGTAAGCCCCCGCTCACTTAAACATTAGTTAAGAATCCCCGAATATGCGTTTCGTTTTCAAGCATAGACAATGTGTGGGTTGCCGTATGTGTAAAAAGTAAATATCTACTGCTGACGTAATCACCATCTAAACCCCCACTCCCCATGTCAACAAAAATAAGCAAAGCAAAGACCCCCCCGCCCCCCTATAGTGCTTACGTAATACTTGAACGGCCCCTTAGAAAAATATTATAACCGTATCAATTCGAAAAATAATTGCTGAAGCGGTAACTTCAGCTATGAAAAAGTCTTCGGTAAAATGGTGAATTAATTTTTTTTTAATTTCTCCAAACAATAGCGATTATGTTTTCAAAAATTGAAGAAATGAAAATTTAATCAAAACCACTAAACAAAACAGTAGTGGGTAAATACATTTGGACATCTAAGAATTTGCCCATAATTGTACCTACTTTTAAGGTAATTGCATAATTATTAAAATATTATACTAATAGAGTATCTCTATTACAATTTAAAAAACATAAAATATTAAATTCAATTCAATTCTTATGGCTTTTTAAAAGTTGATCAATAAAAAGCTCATTTTATCCAGTTCGACTCACTTTAATTGTTGAAGATAACAGATGATCCCGAAAGAATAAATGAAATATTCAATCTTGTTGAATATGAAGCACGTGTGGAAAACGCATACCACGAAAATTGTTGGAAAATGACCCAATTGAAAACAGATAGGCGTTAAAAACTAGTTGTACCACATCTTTTTGTTTACTACCATTATGTATTCACGCAGAAGGTGACTCATTTCGTATCAAAAGATGTCATTGGCACAGGGCGCGAAATAGCACATACGCGTTTCCTAAATCGAAAGTATGCCAGATTTTGCTCAAACTTTTTTGTATACATACATAATAATAGGCCATTAGGTATGTATACTTAATCTGGTGAGAAAACTTAAAATTTTTTTCAAATATGGTTTAATACAATAATAGTAGAAAGATAATGAAATAAAAAGATTTGCATAAACCTATAATTAAAATGCTTTTTTTCGACTAGTTGGAATGATGCGAGTAAAAACATATGTATTAAACACTTATATTGTTTTTATACAATATATTATTTAATGATGTTAATGGTTCTGCAAAATATAATTTATAAATTATTGATGGTTAACCAAAATTCAGTTGAATAGCGATAGAAGTTCGCCGAACACGTACTTGTACGACCAATTTTCAGAAAACTTGTAGAAATACAAAATAGTTAATAATTGTCATATTTAACATTTTTATATTACACAAATATTTAAATAAATATTTGATATTATTCTTTCCTTGATTCAAATAAATTCGCTGAAGTTAATTCTTGCACGCTGGAAGTAGTCTTGTATTCAAGACCTTAGCAAGGGGAGATCAATAGCAAAACCATGGAATAGCAAATTTTGAATGAATTTGCGTATACAGAGTGTCTTATAAAAATCATTTACATTTATTGTCGATTACAATTATTAATATCCAAATGAATTAATACAATACTATTTATTTCACTTATTTACTTCATAAGACACCCTGTATAAACAACATTGTAATATATTATTTTTCGTTTTGTATTAAATTCAGAAATATCGTTAAAATGTATAAAATTGTAGATAAAAAGTCACTGCCACATAATAAGTATTATTTACAAATCCGGAAACAAATCTAAACTTAAATTCAAGTTTATTTTTCTCACAGACGAAATGAATAGATCATAATTTTCAACCCGTTTTCAAACAAGTCATACTCCAATATTGTATTAAATTTGAAGTCCAAGGGTTATAAAGTTACTAAAGAAACTCAATCCAGTCCGGTTCGCGGTTTAAAGGTTTAAAAATTTATTATAAAACGATCAACGGTAGAGTTGTCACTGATACGTTAATATTTTTCGAACACAGAGATTAACGTATTTCTTTTCACAAATTCAGTAATTGCACAGTTCTTTTACAACCACTGCATTTTCATGTATTCCATGATTTTCAATTTATATTCAACACATGACTTATTGATTTAATAAAAGCTTGTTTTTGTCAATCAATTTCATTAATATTTATTACTTTTCTAATATTAAGTTTTAATATGCATTCAAAATGAATATTTTTACCATTAGGTATAAAAAAATGCGAATCATCATTGTCAAGTCAAATCCGACGAACGAAAACACTTTCGGCTGAAAAGGCGACGCCCTTTAAATTATTAAAGACTAACCAAAAATATATAAGTGGAACATTTTTTTAATGTACAATTAAGAAAATTGATGGACTTGGAAAATAAGTGTGGGAAGAGTGGTTCAGTGACCGCCTAAGGATTCTGTAAATTTCAAATTGGCCCTTCTGAAAAAAGAAACGAGAAAGAGCGAGCCCATTTTAGGTAAACGTAAGGGCATCGACCGAAATCCATGCCGGAGGTACGGTGGTGCAGGCCAAAAGGTATCGAATTTCAGCAATTTTTGGTCATTAAAAAACTAGTTCGATGACTGACAAAGTGCATATGAATGGGAACAGGATATAGAGGAAAAAATGGTTAGAAATACAAAGAAATTTAATTTTGCCAAATTCTATAGAAAACGGTTGTATTTCTTTAATATTTGTGTTTTATGGACCTGCATAAAAATTATTCGTATAGTTGGCACATTCGTCTAGAAAATGTAGATAGAAAATAATCTGTCGCGTGATATAAAATATAATTAAAATTTCGCATCATAAATTTATGTACACGAAAACAATATTTTAATTATATTTATATACACATAAGTGGGTACTATGTAGTTTGATTAAAATTGTGTAACATAGAATAGTTAAATTTAGAAAAAGATTTATATAGATATCTGTCCGTAAACTTCAAACACTTCAATGGACTCTCCCAATTTACAAAAATGATTCGCACTTTGTGGTCATTTGAAGAGTTTCTTAAACTTTTGGTCGTTATAATGCTTACCCTTTTCCAAGTCAACTCAAACTAAGTTAATCATGTTACAACGGACGACTAAAATAAATAAATAATCGCATAATGACAAATTCAAATGCATTATTATTTAAAATCAACTGAATTTTTGCACACATTAAAATGCATTTCAATTTTTCATATGGCAAAAAATTTGGAACTCGATCGCCCACTCGTAATGGAATAGAAACTATATTTATGGTTATTTTAGTCGGGAGCTTTCTACTGCTCCAGTTCCCTGCAAAAGGTCCAAAAACTGACAGGCATACAACAGAAGTAATTTATACGACGGCAAAAATAAACGTGCAAAACCAGAGCGGTTAGTTAAGGGTACGACTGTAAAATTTTGAACTGCACCAAAGAAATGTTTCAAGTCGTAAAAATTACAACATGGATATTTACCTAAATTTGCATTGTAAAATTTAAAATCGATCCGAAAAAATTCTTGAAAAAATATATATTGCCAATATAAAACGTAGACACTTATTTTCTGAAATAGTTACATTTTTAGGTTGAAATTTTGCCAGATTAGATAATTAAAAGATTGTGTTTTCAAATTTAAAGAAAAATTGTGAATTTCAAGTAACAGAAAAATATTATTTGTAGTTCTACAAATCTGTAATCTAATTGCAAGAATTTTTTTTTATTTATATCTTTCTATTGTACCGCATAACTATTTAATTATATTTTTTCCAAAATTGTTATATTAAAAAAAAATTATTTTTAAAATAACATTAAAAAATAATAAATGCATTATATTTTTGTCATGTATAGGGGAACCTGTTGAACCTGGGCCATATGTGTACCTAGGCCAATTGGCCCGTTTGAAATATTCCCGCGCTATTAAAATCTGGTGTCTGTGGTATTCGGTACATCACTGCTAACTATCCAATGTGTAGTTAGTCGCTTACCGCCATTAAGCCGGTAGTTGGTGTTATCGAAGTTAAAAATTTTTTGTCGAAAAAAGTAATTATTTTTAATATACTTTGAAATCTAATAGTTTTATACGCTTTATAATAATCGCTTAACTTTTATATGCGGTCGGTTCTTTGACTTAACAAGTATTTAAAAAATAATAAACTTCCGAGATATGTATCCTCAAATAATTAAAATCCACCGTTTTCTACAGCAATGAAGTAGTGTTGTACTTCGGTCACTATCCATCAGTTGTACTTTGGTCAGTGGCCTAGGTACATCCTGGATGTTATACTTTGACCAGGAGGATATATTTTTATGTATTTCACATTTATATAATAGATTCCTAATAAAATATATTTAATATTTCAAAAATCATGTCTAGAAGTAAAGAGAAGAAGAAAAGAACGCCTATTAATTACAATATTGGCGACTATGTTATATTTGTAAACGAAGGTTCCGATAAGTGACATTACACAAAAATTAAAATGCCTCAGAGTTAACAAAACCAGAGAAAGTTATTATGTTCCAAAGATACAGAAGTACTGGGGTGTCTGCTAAATGCTTAAGACTGAATAATATACCTAGATATTGCTAGTGTTCTTATAAAAGTTAGTCCTAATGACTGATTCAAAAGTTAAGAAAGAAAGACTATGAATGTTATGTTGATTTTGTTAAAATTTGTGTTTAAATATCTCACTCGACCGAATAAAACAATTTTAGTAGAGAAAAGTTAATGTTTCTTTAAATAATCTTGTTTTACCCCTAAATTTTCAATGTGTCCTAGGTACATCGTCGTACTGGCCGAAGTACATAGGGTGTGTTGTACCTTGGCCTAATTAACCATTTTTTAAAACGTCTTAAACACATGTATGTATGAAATAGACATTGCTGATATTTTTGTGGTGGCTACTCAAATAATAGACCTTTCAATATATGCTACTACGGTTTGTGTACGGTACGTCAAATTACAATAAAAAATATATAACTAAAAAACTGGCCGAGGTTCAACAGGTTCCCCTATACTAAATATAACAATATATTAGATAAATTTTAATAATATTCAAAGAACCAAACTTTTACTTAATTGTTTTTTTTTTAATTTTAATTGACTGCCTACGCTTTTCATTTTAGGTAAGAAAAATGCATATTTATTTTTAAAAAAATTAAATGATAATTTTAAAAAATTTTCTAATAACCATCTTTAACTAAATTTCAATATACCTTAGTTTTGATATTTCTAGCTTTATTATCTATATAAAAAATTAAAATACCAATAAATTTTTTATACGTTTTTAAATAGTTATAAGAGTAGCTTTGGAGAAATTAAATATTGTCTTTTTTTAATATGTGCAAATTGCGGTTTCGATTAAATTTAGAATTTGGAAAATTATTAAATTGCGTTCCATATACGAGCACCACGTCATTCTTTCGAATTATGAAGAAGTAAACATCAATTAGTATTTTATGAAAATCACACATTCATTTGTAGAGGTAGAAGGGAAATAATTTGGCTATCGTATCGGTGATTCTAGAATCCTTTTAAAAATGACATTTTAATCATTTAATAAATTGCAGTGATTTCTTTTGATATAAAAATCTTTCTCTTTTAATACGAAAATATTCATCTGTGGAGAGGTAGATAAACAAATAATCATTTCAAGACATTCCGAATCACCTAATAGCCAATAAAACTAGACTATTGTAAGAGGAACTTGCATACCACACTGTACAGAACACCCCGTATTATACAAATCGAACTAAGTACAATAAAAATATATCCGTGGAACAATTTGACAGATACAAAAACTTGACTTTAACATACCCGTAGTTGGAGTAGAAGATGAGCACGATTAGGAGTGAGTACTACACTTTCTTTTCTGTAAAAATAAAGCTGCAGAATCATCCGGCTCTGTTTCTTCGTCTTCCAAGTCTTCTCTTAAACTAGGAGATCTAGAAAATGGGGAGTCGCCGCTACTATGCGAATGTATACCTGTGCTCATGGAAAGATCTTCGGGCTCCGTTTGTTCTGGAAGCGCCACATGCAAGGGAAGCGCCACAAGAGGTTCTAAGATTCTTCGTGGTCTCAAATCGTCTTGGTCATCTACAACCTCGGTTGGTAACTCTTTATCCGCTGCTAAACATTTATGGTGCAACAAATGATGTCGTCTTCTAAATTTGTTGTGACATCGCTCGCAAACAAAAGGTTTTTGATCCGAATGTATTAGTAGGTGAGCTTTAAGTTGATTCGAATCTGAAAATCGTGATTGGCAATGTTCGCATACATACGGACGTTCCCCTGTATGCACTCTTAAATGCCTTCTTAAATTAGCTACTTGAACAAACTGTCTATCGCAATGGTCACAGTGGTACGGACGTTCTCCAGTATGCAAACGCATATGCGTTTTTAAGTGGTGATCTCGGGTAAACCGTTTATGGCATTCAGGACATTCAAACGGTTTCTCGCCCGTATGCGTTCGCTCATGATTTTGCAGAACGTGCTTGTAACCAAAGGAGCGATTGCAAACCCCACAAGTAAATTGACGATCTTTATTGACGTCTTTATTAGAATCACCTGTGCTGGAGGGTGGCGATGAGCTCGAGGTGGGCGATGAAAGCGGAACGTCTTCTTCTAATTTTCTAGCTGTTTTACGGCGAGAGAGTTTGGTATCCGAACTGCTGCTACTAACAACATTGTTGTTGTTATTGTGTTTTCTCGCCTTCAGAGCCGGCGAAAGTTGTTCGGACGATGTCGGAGGCGAAGGTGGCGAATTAGCTGGCCAAGCAGCGGAGGCGAATAGGCCGGGGTGAAAAAAAGCTGGATTTGAAGATATCCCTAAACCGGATGCTGCCATTAATTGACTGGCCATTAGGAGCTGTGTTGGAGTAAATATTGCTGAGTTGGAAAACGACGGAAAGGCGACGGATGTTAATGAATTTTTTAGTGACGTCGGTTCTTCTGGTTCAACTTTCATCGCTTCTCTTCCTGATAAAATCTCTATAACAAAACTTTTTATCAGCATAATTTTTGTACGTTCGTACTCAACAAAATTAGAGCAACTAAGGATACTCGCTTTTAACGATCATTATTGATACTACTTATATTTAAAATTAATTTTTGTTAATTATTAAGAGTCTCCTCTTAAAATAATATCTTGTGATTGTTTTAGAGAAGTCGTCGAAAAATTTAAGTCCGCAGAGATTTAATAACCAACCGAAAATAAAATAAAAGAAAAATAAATCGAAGATGTAGGTTGTGACGTAAGAACATGCAATATCTTGGCAGTCTTTTCGTTTTGGTGTAATGTTGTATAAATAACGTGACGTTCACGATCGGGATGGTTTGGAAGATGCGCATTCTAGGAAGGCACTCGAGTGAATGTAATGGGGCACGCATCGAACCATTGAGATGTCTCTGAGCATTGTAGGTTTCTTGCAGCTATTGTAGGGTATCTTAAGGAACATTGTAGGACATTCCGCTAGAATAACGCCGAATAAATACAAGAAACTACATATGCTTTACGCAATCTGGATAGTAAATGTTTGCCGTGACTCGCTATTGTTGCGTTTTCCGGAAAATAGTTTTGGTGTCACGTGGTGTCATTATTATTTTGGATAAGCATAATGAAGGTCGCCGTCATTTACATATTTCTTAATCAATCCGAAGTTAAATACTAATTTTTGATTGTCTGTTTACTTGCAAAAAGTCCCTAAGTTAACTTCATTGCATCAAACATTAAATCGTTAGTTTTTGACATTTTTTGAAATACTTAGTTAATATTCAGAAATAGATTTACATCTGTGAAAAACTTAAGTGGGGGTAATCTATTACACGAATGACCGCCAATGAGTTAGATTCATGGTACGAAATAAAAGTTAAGCTGATGTTTGGTAGTCTGAGGCAACAAGTTGGACTTCTACAAGCCTTGCTATACTTGTGATAAATAAGTTCATTAGCCGTCCATTAATTAGCTTCGTGAAAATATAAAGAAAATGTTCGTAATTTTACAAAGATAACATTTAAGAGAAAAACATAAACAACGTAGAAAGTTCAAAGCGAATATAAAACGTAATTGGTTAACTGACTGAAATTAATTAGGATCTACGGTGATTTATTTACTTTCTTATAATTGAACTCTTCTTTGAAACCTTTTCATTAAAAATTTCTAATTAACAGTAAAATAAATTAAGACCAAGAGGCTTGATTAAAAATTGCTATCCTGAAGCAAGTCAGCTCAACTCACCGAATTCAAGGAGCACGTGAGTCCTGGAACCCGGAGTTGGTACGGTAAGGCTATAGCGGCAGACTGAACATTCCAGGAGGGAAGGGTTATTGAGAAGACTTTGCTAATGAAGGAAGCGAAGGAGGAGATAATGGCCGAGGATAATGGCTCGCGTCTGCGCTCCGTTTCAGGATAGAGCAGGGAGGAGCCGCAGGATTCATTATACGCTCCTCATTATCATTCTCATATCCGTAACTGGAAAATATGCGGAACAATAAACGACTCTTTTCCTAATTATCCGCCTAATAGGGACTTTATTTGAATTCGTAACTGTGTTTTTGTATTTATTATGCCATTTATGGAACAAAATTACAATGCCGAAGATTTATGTGTTTGTCGATTTGATGTGATTTTAACATGCCAAGTAAATAATTAAGATGTCTTTATATAAAGAGAATGTCTTTAAAAAAAATCTTTCTTATTTTTGCAAATTCTAAAATAATAGAAATTGATTACTTCGAGCTGAAATAAAGTCTAAAAATAAGCAAGTTAAGTTAAAAAAATTACTACTATAAAATTAATTAGCTAATTTCGTATACTTTAAAACGAAATGTTTTTATAGTCTTTTGTATAAATTACATGGAATAATTATATCGTGATTGTTTTAAATTAAAGAGCAGAGTTTCATATGAGAAAAGCAATCCGGACATAAATTAAAAAAACTACTTTTTTTTCTCACATAGAGATATGATATAAAAATGCTTCAGAAGGTCCTACATATTTTTATTCGCAAACACTCGGCAAAATTATGTATTTGTAAATCGTAATAAAATCTAAAATTCTTCATCTGATCTTCAACGGCAAGTAGGACTTGTATTAACTAGGTATCCCGCAACCGTAAAGTTTTAGCAAAATTTGAACTAGACATCTTTATTACAGAAATATAATTAAATAACTAGCAACGTAAAATTAAGGAACGCATGTTAATTATAATTGAAGATAATTTAGTTCTAATTTAAATCATAGGACACATTTATCACAATCACAGCTGGAGATAAAACTGTATATTCTGCTTCACTTTGATTAATCCGAATATACAGTTTATTTTGGATAATTAGTCGCTGAGTAAGTAAGAAATCTCTAAAACTTCAGTATATAGCACAGTTCGAATATTTCTTATCCAAAAAACCTTTGGACTTTGTTAGAACGTTTCTAACATCTTTATTTTTTTTATCGCTTTTACCTCAATAAATAGGATTTAAACTTTCATATTCCTGTATTTTTGTTTTCTCAAAATGAAAAAACGACGTAAATGCAACCAACAACTGGTGATGTTGCTTGCAATTGTCTGAAAACAAATTAAAACAATATTGATTTTCCTTTTAATGTAAATCAACAGATATATGTAAATTTTTCTTAAGAGTTAATAATATCAATTCCAATCAATCTCACAAGATTTACTTAAATGAAAATTTAAGTTTTTTATTTTTCTCAAAATGGTAAAAGGTAAAAATGCAAAAAGAAAATGATTTGCAATATCTGGTTTTCGCCCAGAAAAAAATTAATTTTATTAAAGAATTTTTAATAATCGCTTTTATTTTAACATTGGCTTGTAAACGGAAAATTTGAAATCTCGAAATAGGGCTATCGCAAATTGGGCGATTTTCGTCATGCATATGCTCCTAAATTTAAAGGCTCCTTTATTCCTGAGTATTGACAAACTATAAACCTTTACAAAATTTGTTTTTTGAATATTTCCTTATTTGATACATAAAAATTCTGATTGGAAATGTACTATGTGCTGTTTTTTTTGCTGTGAAAATTAATTAATAATATGATTGGGGGTATTTGCTAATTTTGGCCATAAATGGAGCGACTTGGATGAAAGTTATGTGGCAACCCTGTCTCGAAGTTTCGCTTCGAGGTAACAGAACTTACTGGAAGCAGCAATTTTTACCGACTCTGGATACATTTGTAAATAAGTACTATGACCTCCACTGTATTCCACTTATCCAGCTTTGACTGTATTACATTTTATTTTATTAACATAAATATAAATTAAATGGAAAAAGGACTAAAAGCTGGTTATCATGCTTCATTCCGTTTCGATAGTTTCGATTAATGTATAGCATCAAACAGTTACTAAACTAAATAGTAAAGAGAATAAAACTATGACCCAGAAGCGATACCGTGGGGATTCCTTCAGCGTTTAATGAACGATTTAGCTACCTAATGCTGGTTTTATGAATGAACTGATGATTTGATAAATTGACTTTCCTCCAAGGTATATGTTATAATATATTCATCAAAACATGAGTCCAGCGGTGTACTAAGGCAACTTTCGTAAATATCGATTAGATCATCCACGGAAGCAAAACGTTTTTATAGTTGATTATAGATAGTTGTTCGTTAAAAAGAAAAACTATTATATTAAATAACGTATGTATCTTCGAATACAAAACATATAATTACACAGTCCAATAAAATTTTTTCGGTTAATCAAATTTAATATTTTTGGTATCCTACATGCATAAGTATTTACAGAAAAATGGTAAGACTATTGAATTCCAACGGAATATTGAAATATTTGACAAAGTATATATTTAACATCTTTTGCAAGGTGTTAATGCGTAAAAGTTTTATAACTATCTAAATTGAACAATAAAGATCACTTTAGTAGAGTGAAATAAAATTATCAAACCGCCTTTACACATTAAATTAAGCCTCACAAAAAATTTCGTAGAAGTCATGAATAAAACGGGGGAAGGTTTTCTTCATTTAAACACTTTGTTCCCAAAATTAAACCATGCTAAAATTAAAAAAGCTATTTTTGTTGGTCATATATATAAGAAAGATAATAAAGGATTCTAAACTTATACAAAAATTAAATAATTTAAAAAAAAATGCATCAATATCTTGTCTAAATCGCACAAAATGTTTTATGCAATACAATGGCACTGAATCATGAAGAAATAATTACTAAATTTCTTGTAAATTATAAAACTTTAGGATGTAATGTCTTTAAAAATCGATTTCCTTCATTCCCATTTGGAATTATTTCCCTAAAAACTTAGGCGCCGTAAGCGACAAGTACGAAGAGATATACCATGAAAATATCATGACCATGGAAAAACGATATCAGAGAAAAGGTTTTAAAAAAATGATCACCTATATCATCATATTCATATAAGAAATAAGACAAATGGGCTAGGAAATTCTTGGTATAACTTTTAAATGTTGAAAATTCCAATAACTTTTAAGTTTTTCAAATAAATACATTTTATAAAAAAAATGTGTGCTTGTAAATTTTTTTTCTAGATTATTTTAGGTATTTGCAAAAAATTGATTAATGGCAAAAAACAATTTTTGTTGGGATGTTCTTGTAAAATTGGTTAGTTTTATCAATTTGAAAAGAATATTTTTTTAAAGTTCTTTTTTTCTTGGATAATATCTAATTTAAATTTCTGTTTTCTACAATTGTGACACAAAAAAGCAATATACCTTATGTTCCTATGAATTTTAATAATTGCTTCTAGGGAGACTACTCTTAAAAGATTTTTCAAATAATTTTTATTGTTCAATTTTAACAAATATTTATAGTTGTATTGGTTGTATTTTTTTCTTTAACAAAACAATAGCATCCTTTTTCCTTTTTTCCTATTGCCGTAAAGTACCTTTTTGTGTTTAAACAGAACTAAATACCTACAGATTTACTTTTCGACGTATTTTTTAAATAATAATGCAGTTAAATCCTTGAAAATGAAAGTTCTCTATTTTATTTGAAACCAGACAAATGAACTGAAATAATAGAAGGATTAATATAACAATGGCAAAAAAGAACAATGTTAAGCATTAACTTATTACCTGCTGAGTTAATATATTTGTCTTCCTTGAAAATATTTTTGAAGGCCTTTAATCTTAAAATTTTAGGTATCAGTTAAATAAAGCCATTGTTACTTCCGGAATATATGTCATAGAACTAGTCAGAAAGTTGTTTTTTTTATAAAATTTTTGCTACCCAGAGTTAACACTAATACCTACGCACAGTTCAGAGAAATAGAATAATTGCTGCTTAGTAAGCAGTGCTTACCTTAAAACTCGTCAAGTGTAAGGTAAAATATTATAGATGTTGTTAAGAATGTTGGTAAATCAGAAATTTGAATCACGACAATTAGAATTCAGAAAAAGGAAAACACGTTATTTTTTATTTCAATTCCTTTCTTTAATTTAAAAATCACAGATTGTTAAATTAGGTACAATAACGTTTTATTGTTGCATAGCTTTCAGAGAAAGAACCAAAACATATCGTTTGCCATCTGATAATGTTATAGTGTGTATCTAAATAAAACACTTAACTACAGTGTGTTCAAAAATACATGAGTTTAATGGGCATTCAATTTAATAAATTCTTTTACCACAACCGTACTGATATATTTTACTTATGATATATTGTGATTTTAACATATGTGTATGTATGTATTTAGTTTGACGTATCTATCCATTATTGGTATGTTGATTATTAAAAACAATGTTTTCCATGTTTATTATTGCCGTAAAAAAAATTTCCATTGATAAACAAATAATTGCCTGGTAAATCTCGAATAATCTATGAATTAGTTTAAGTTAATAACGATGCTTATAAATATCCGTGCAACGCATTTTCGACATGGAAGATACAACAAAGAACTTATTATTACGTTGTTATTTTGTTGAACTTCACTTTTACGTTGTAGGTATTGGCGAACTCTCATGTGACGCCTATGGCGAGGAAAATCTATATATCGTTTTAAAAATCAGTCGATGATGTGGAAAATTGAAAATGGATAAATTACAATAATTTAAAGTAAGAAAAATTCAAAATAAGAAGTACACTATAAAGTTCTTTCAATTTTTGAAACTTTTAAATAATCTATTTGTTTACCATTTAAAGGTACGACTAGTTCCGTAAGTGATACCTTCCTCGAGATTCATTTTCATACAATAAATATGTAGTCCGGTTAGAGAAATATAATATCAAATTTTTAGTTATACGCTTTACTTGAATAAAATGTCTAAAGTTGTAAACTTATATGTGTAACGGGCTTCTTTTAAATCAACTTTTACTTGATGTACGCCTAGTAATATCCGTGATGCATTAAAAGTTAAAAAAGGTAGAGTTTCTTGTCAAATTAGAATAAAGCTGCATGGTTTGTGTAAGTGCGTATATGCGAGGTATATTACAGTTGATTATTCAAAGACGTTAAGCTGCTTCTCTATACGCACCTCATTGTTAGTTATAAATTTTAGTGAATATTCTATCTAAATATACCTCAGTGTTAAAATTATATTCGATTAAACTATTGTGCTATTATCAAAAAGTGCGAATCTAGACATTTTATACAGAAACGTTTTTACTGAAATAAATTGTTCATCGTATCAACCTGGGAAAAATGCACAAAAAAGATTGTTCAAGACTTTAGAGTAATTAGAATTAATTTTATATCGAATATCAAGGTTTGTATTTTTTGCGTGTTTAATTCAGTATCGTGGTATAATTGTTTTGACCATACTGTTAATTTTTAAAATGTGTTTTAAGTAATTTTCTACTGAAAAATATAAAAACTGTCTTTCGCCTTTGGGTTTGTTTTTTTTTAAATAGTGTTTGTTCTACTGCTACTCGTTTTTCTACTTAGACGCAATCACCATTTCATTAACTAAATTAATATTATGGGGAACACAAATCGCTATAATTACAATTAAAAAAAAATGTATGACGTTAAATAGATATAGTTATTTATTTCTAAATCTTTGGTAAAATAGTTTTATTGAGCACTACCTGCACAAGTCGGTTTAATGATTCGAATAATTTTAAAGTTTCATATAAAAGTAGCGATTTAGATAAAATCAGCTGAAAATTGTTAATTTAAGAAAAGTTATTATTATTATTTCTTTACTTGAATAAAACGGAATATCCCGTGTGTCATACAGTTTGCGTTTATTCAAATCAAGTTTGACAATATGCGTAAAAAAATTCCAAGGTCCTGTGAATATGCTGTAAATAAAAAATGATAAAAGCGAGGGAAGGAAAATTGACATATGAAAGGATTGCTTCCATAGATGAAAATTTATGAGTTAAAAAAGTAAATATGATAATGCAGAACGCACTTAAAAACTCGATACAAAATTTAACTTCGATACATTTAAGGAGTATGTACGAACCGAGAGATTAATTTTATCTCTAATTTGAAATCGAGATGAGGGTAGAACTGTTATGCTGCATCACTCTTTTTGTATTTTACGGTATTTAAGCAATGTACAATTAATAAGCAGCAATCTTACAGTCTTTTGTAAAATTTAATATCGATAAACATATTAAAAAAGCTTAAAGTAACTTACTGATTAGGTTTCTTATATAACAGATGGTTTAAATACATCAAAATTTAAATTTAATTTGCAACCAATTAAACGGAAAATATTTTTTCGAAGTTTGCCATAAAACTCACACACCCAGAATATAGTTTAAAACGTATATAATGCTAAATAGCAAGTGAAAGAAAACGATTAGCTCTCTTTTAATGACTTTAAAAATTATTTGGTAAATAATTGGGGTAATAGCGGAAGTTAGACATTTTTGATTTTGTGGACTTATACGCATTATCATATTCCTGCCTATTATTTCATAATTAAATTGTCTGATAAAAGTTCAGTTTAGTCATCAGCCGTAGTAGTTTTATGTAATTAGACGAAAATCAACAATCACTTTTTACAAACTACGAGGTTGGGAATTCCTATATCGGCTCGTTAATTTCCCTTCCAGTTCGTTGCTGTTTTATTCAATCAGGAAACTGTTAACACATTAAACGTTAGTGTGGCTAGTCTAATGATTAAGTGATTAAATGTTAAATAACTAGATAATTTGCAGAGAAGAGATAAACGGTATACTAGTATTTCAAGGAAAACTCTGTTGTTAAAACTAAAATGTGATTAGTTTGTTATTAACGGACCTGCGTTACCTTCGATATGTAAGCATTTATTAGATTTTATTGTAATAGAGGCTCGTTTTCCACGAACTTTTAAGAAAATAGACTTTTTAATTATTTTTATTAAGGCAATTGTCCAAGGCATTAATTATCTGTTTCCCGATTTATTTTCAAAAGTTTTTAATTTTTCTTTAATGGCTTGTGGTTTGGTTCTAGACACAATAACTTTCGTTGGCTTTCAAGGAAAAGGACCTGCCTATTATTGAAAATTACGGAAATTATAGTATCGCCTTGAAAAAATAACATTTTATTATTTCGATTAATATTATAAGAGTTTCGTAAAATTTAAAACTGCCAGATCTCTGTTCTTTACAGCAACGACAATTTATACTTTGATTTCGTTTACAAGCATCCGGACATTTGAAATTTTTATAAAACAATTACGCTAGATTATAGAAGATACCACACTGTAAATTTTTGATGTATTTACTATGAACATGGCATAAAAGTTACGTTTTCCTGAAGGTGTAACTCCTTCTTAAGACAAATCAAGTCGAAGTGTTCATCAGAATAAGATATGGTGGGTTTGTCTTAAAGTTACAATAAAGGTGTTTCATGGTATGAGACAAAGTCAATTACAAATGCAAATATGTTTCTTCGTCATCCACGTATTACCAATTGAGATGCTAAGCAAATAAAATAAATTCAAACGTAAGTTGTGACATTCCATAATAACTGAACTGCTTGCACAGAAAGATTGGTAGTATTTTGCTTACTATACAGGGTGTCACACGAATAGGTATTAAAACTTAACAAAGTGTTATCTCACACCAATCTAAACAATAAAATTTTATATACAATATGTCCTAAATCTAAAGAATTTTGAGTAAACTTTATTTCAATTTTTTGGTAAATGGCAACATCTCGTCATCTAAATATGATATTAAAAGAGAGTAAAGTCGTTTAGTACATGATTCATTGCTAATTGGCATATTTGATATGCAATTCTTATGGCTGATTTGATTTAAAAAAAAAACATGTCTACATATGACTTTAATGGCATCGTTATAACAGATTTAAACACAAATTTTTAAAATATTTTAAATAATTAGGTATTTATTACTCATTTTGAAATTGAAGTTTACGATACCATAACTCAGAAATATGACAAATAAGGTCACTTGACTTGGCGTATGTTTTTGCTTAGTTAAAGGTCATTTATAAGTGGGTTAAGTTTCAGTACTTATTCATGGAACACCCTGTATATTTGTATTATTTAATATTATTTACTATTTTAGAATCATGTTAATTAGAATACTGTTATAGCAATTTTAATACCAACACACCATATCTTATTTTGATAAACACTTTGACATGATTCGTGTTAAGGAGGAGTTAAACCCTTAAGAATAGGTAACCTTCATCTTGTGTTCATAATACATTCTTTAATAACCATATATAAACTGATTTGCAATTTACGGTCTTTGGATATTGAATTGTAAGGTGAGTTTCCCGCTTACATGTCTGTTGTGAATGTTGCAGCGTTTCAAAGATACAAGGCACCTACAGATTTACGTGGGTTCCGAACCACGACAATTTCTACGGAAACTGTTTCAAACACTTTTGCTCTTGGCAAGCGAAAAGGAGTGCAAAATTTTCGTTGGTTGGCGCGGGGATTCGAACCCACGTCGCTAGCTCAGCAGCACAAACACAAAACCACAAGCGTCACGCTTCCTCAGAAAATGATATTCATTATTTTTCGAAATTAAATTTTCTAAATAATCATATACAATAAATTGATAAAATACTTTTACTAACTAACTTCTTAATTAGCAAAAATTTAAATATTTGAATTTAATTTGCAATAGTACCTATATACCTATAGTAAAACCGTGACTAAAATTAAAACGCTGTTGTAAGGTTGATTCAGACGTTTTTTGGTCATAAATCAACCAAATAATTTGTTCTTTCAAAGACAACTTTTACAAATGAGCATTTTTTCAAACAGTGCGTTTAGAATTATCCATTACCACTTTTAGTCAATTTTGCAGTTTCTTTTTCATTTAATTACATAATTGATTTTTATCATTATCATGTTTAATATAACTACTTACTTATTTTGTTATGTTTTCATTACAAATTACCCGAGTAATATATTAATTACATAAAGCGTGATAACAATTTTAAATTAATTGATTAGTTGATTTAAAAGCCAGTAAAGTTTAAAAAAACATTTTATATAAAGACCTAACTACGTGGAAAATTAATCTAAAAATGTTTATTTTAATAAAATTTAAGAATCTTTGCCAACTCAACATTCGAATGAACACAAAAAACATAGGCGTCCGCACGGGAATTTAAGATTAAAGAAAAGCTTTGCCACACATTATTAACGGAAACGAATTATTTCATTTTTCAATTTTTTTATCAGAATATAGAATGGCTCAATAAGATCATGCATAATATAGATATAAAATTTTGGAATATGCATAACAATTTTCAGTTAATTTCATTGAGGTGAAATATATCGTTTATCCTCTTCTGCAGACGTTCACGGCCCATAGAGCCACAGATCATTTGCAGTCAATTGTCGCTAAATTATTATTTTAAAAAAAATAATTAAACGTGGCCCCCTCCCCCCATATTTTTTGAACTTGTCAAGGTACTTAAAATTCTAAATCGATCTTACTTTTATAAAGATCGTTTTTTTTTATGTAATTAAAAATTGTAAAACAATATTTAAATAATTATAATACAAGCAAACCTGTATCAATTTAACTAATTACAGTTCAGATATAAAGTACAAAAAAAGGAACAATCTTAGCGATTAAACGTAACAGTTACAATGCAATTTAATTAAAAATAAATTTTATAAAATAGCTTAAAACTAAACTGCAACTTCAAGAAAATTGTTGCCAATTAGAAGTAAATTTATAAAGTAAACAATTTTAAAGCTATTAAAAAATTTTAGATGATGCTTAAGAAAGTTTCGGTGTTTGTTTAACTTTATACAAAACTGCAATATTTTGATTGCACTAAAACCGAATAAATATTTCAAAGTCGTATTAAAATGTGCATATATTTCATATAAAAAGTAATAACAAATTGCAAAAAGAGAACAACAAGTTGAGTCATCAATAAAATAATTGTCAAAGATCAACGTTAACGAAAATAAAGCGACGTAATCCTTAGCTGCTTGCCCTGACAAACCATTAAAATTAAACATACCCAACGATTACATTTTCTAAGATTACATTTTATCGTATTACTTAATCTATGTAATAAATTAAAAAGCGACACTTACCTGTTTTCGGCGTACTTTCTTGCAGCAAAGGCATCTCAAACTTATGCAAAATGTAGATTAGCCAAGATCAAGATCAGTCTGAAAAACCATATCGAAAAATCACCAGCACTCGATAATTTCTTTTCGGTCCATTAATATACGCGAACCATTCATAGTTTCGCGTTTTCGTGCCTTTTTGGTAACATAGTGTCGTACGTAAATGGATGCATTCGAGATATCTGATATACTTCTGTTTCACATGCGTTGCAGTTGCGAACTAAATATAAAAGCACACGCACGAGGGATGACCTAACCTAGCCCAACGTAACGCATTTACCCCTCCACGGGGGTGGGGTATTGTAGAGGGGAGAATTGGAGCACCCCCTCGAATCCGGAAGATGTCTTTTCACTACTACCCCCTGGCTACTCGACTAAACTGCTGCGATTTACTGTACGTGACGAAGATTTTGCACTTGTCCTCTTACGACTTACGTTTAGAATGCGACTTTTATAGCTGCTTCCTTTTTAAAATACGATCGCTTTTCTAGCAAGTGTATCGCCCCATTACATCTAAATATCTATCATAAACCACGTATTTAACTTTGTAAGTTTACTTGTTTATATCTTCCGGCAACATTTAGACGCCTCTTGTACAATATCCAAAGAACTTTCCATTAAATGCGTAATTAGCATCTTGCTCTTGACTTAAATGAACCACTATGTGAACCTTGAATTTCGATTGTCCACATCGATTTAACTACACTTAAGTAAGTATGCATTTATTTCTTAAAACTGGTCTAAGGTGGATATTGAAATGTATTTACAATTAAATTACAGCATTAATTAAATAAACTTATTATTCTAAATTTTATGTCAGTATCAACACTCAACACCAACAAAATAAAAAAATAATAGATCGGCTAGATTTCAAAAAATATTTATACATACTTATCCATCCGTATACTAGGTGACTAATTTTCACATGCCATACTAGGTGGGATTTGCCATACCCCGAAAATAAAATACACAAAATTGTACTTTATGACAGTTAAATGATAAGAAATACAGTCGAACCTCGATAAGCCGAATTTTTGATAATTTGAACCTGTTTCCCTAGGACTTGCCTATTTCAACGTTAATATTTTAATATCGATAACTCGAATTTTTAATAATTCGAATTATTTTTAGTTTTCCTTCAACTTCGACTTATCGAGGTTCGACTGTACATTTTAACAACTAATGATGAATAGGTTTAAGTAAAACACTTATTTATTTATGCATTAGAATAGACTTTCATTAAGAAAAATGCAATAACTTTACTTTTTCTTCAACTTATTAACTATTAAGTCTTTTCTTGAGTATTAAATTCCAAAGGGAGGTGTCAATTACGATACCGAATATTAAGAAATCCTAACAAGAATTTTATACTTGCCTTCTTATTTAAATACAAATTAATTTGAGGGCAATTTCTTAATGAAAAAAGTAAAAAATTGTGAAAATTAAGCAAAGCCCCAAGAAGAAATTTTGTGAGCCAAACTACGGTTTTAGAATTACTTCAATTATTTTATTAAGTAAATTGATCATTGTTAATCGTGCCGAAAGCGAAGTGTGCACATTCGAGCTCAAAGTGGCACCGCTCCGCGTCGGCCTTTATTTGTCTCCCTCGCTTGGAAATATGCCACTTTTCTCTGGAACCTTGCATTAGTCAAATTCTCTATGTTAATACCCAAAGTGTCAAAACAAAAAAATTATTTTAGTAAGCTTTATTGGCTTATTTGATTTGAAAAGAAGAAGATTGGTATAGACATCTCCAATGTGAACCTTAAAGGGGTATTCTGGTCTAGACGGCCAAATTTTAGGTATTTTTCTAGAGGTAATAAATAAAAAATCTTTACCATTTTTACTATCGGTTTCTTTATTAATATTTGAAAAGTACAAAAAAGTAAAAAAACTTAAGTCAAAATTCAAAAAAGTACAGCCCGACAAAGTAGGGACTCAAAAAAAAAACAGCTGCCCCCTGGTTGACATGATTCCGACCCCCTGGGTGATCTGAACCACAAAATGTACATTAATTCTTAAAGAGTAAGCATGTTATTTTTGTTTGACGAGAGCAATTTGAAAAAAGAATTTTTGGCAAAATGACGTATATGTAAAAAAAATATTTTTGTCCTCGTTTTTTCAATTTTGGAAATTTTTAAAAAATAAAAAAAAATTTCTAAGAAGCTCTCGTCAAACAAATTTTGAATATATTGAGAAGCTTTGTACAAAATTTAAAAACAATCGGTCCACTGGAACTTGAGATATGATGTCAACCGTTTCAAAAAACATAGTTTGGAGAAAAACTAAAGTTTAAAGTTTAGAGTCTCGTTTCGGGTAGTCTGAGTCATTTAATGGTGTGTTATACTAATTTATTTTAATCAGCGAATGCATGGCTCAGGATAATTTTTTTTCATCATAGTTTCTAAGATTTTTTAAATTGGTAGAAAGCCTTCATTGAAAATACACACAGCTATATGATTCGAAATTTTTATGGTGTAACTTTGGGCATAAATGTGTTTGAGTGCCACGACCTAAAAACAGCTGTAACTCCGAAAATAATTCCAATTTCAAAAAAAAATTTTACAGGCATATTTTTCGAGGTTTAAACTTTGGAAATATGTATGAAAAAAATCGATTTTTTTGATTTTCTAGACCAGAATACCCCCTTAATATTGCATTATTGTCAAATGTTAAATAATTTTATGTTTGGCTAGAAGATTTTTGAATGGTAGAATTAAATACAACAAACCGTATGGGAGTTATATTTATTGTTAGAATTTCCTTACTGGATTCACTGAAATATTGAACTGAAGGGTTTTACTTGACACTATATATCTCATATACAATTATAATTGATCAAAAATGGGAATTACGAAACACTCCAAAATACACCTGAAAATATTTTTATCAGGCTGGCTACAATTAGGGGTGTAGAAGAGCACCATGATAACTTATCAAAAGGAATAAAATCTATAACCTTTTTCAAACAAAAAATAAATTTAAATTTATTTGACTTTTAATTTTTTGAATTGAAGAATAGAAGATTAATATAGGAAACCCAATAAATACAAAAATGTGCGCCATCGAGCGAAAAGTGGCACATTTCCGAGCGAGGGAAGCAAATGAAGCGCGACGCGGAGCGGCGCGCTTCATTTTCCCGAGATCGGAATGTGCCACTTTTCGCTCGAATGTGCACACTCCGTTTTAAGCACGATTACCAAGCGTCCCGTTTTAACAAAAAAAAATGGTGATGTTAGTTATACCCCACCTCGCACACGGAAGGTTAAGTATGCCAAAATTTTTTACGTGTTTTTTATTCTAATACAATTTGTTTTTAATCTTAATGTTTCGTGCTTATTATTATTATTATTTGTGATTTTGTGTATATGATATTTTTTAATTTTTGATCTACGTCTATAAACAAATATAACTTGTACACTATCAAATGTAAATTGATTTTCGAACTTTACAATTTCAAATGATTTTTTCTCGACTATAATCAAGTGTGAAAAATGATTCGATTAATTGTTAGTTTTATGTATTACCAAATATGAAATCAATAACTCGCATATCGCCACAGTAAAGTATAATATTTAAAAATTATGAAACATTTGCTTTTCTAATAATTCTAAAATTCATAAAGCTAGTTCGAGGTAGAGAGACCACTCGAGATTCGGTATCTAGAAGGGCGCCAGACTTCTTAACAATGGTTTGCCAAGAATCGGCTACAATAATTAAGAATTAGTGATTTTGTTATTTTTGAAAGGTTCTTAACTATAGTGTTCCTTTGAAATTTAGAGCCAACCTGAAACCAGATTAAAACCATGTTTGAATATTTAATAAAACATTCTTTATTCTAACAATGGTTAATGTCAAAAGTGTTTTTGCTGAAATATTTATTTTGACATGTTGAACACAAAACTTGTCCTTTTCTAATTTTCTACTTTAAAGATTTGAGTTCACTATCCATCTTTTCAACCAGAAGAATTCAGTATTTAAATATTGCTTACTTTTTGTGTGTTACTAAGTTTTTAATAACTAATTGTTTCTATCGAAGAAGGTTGAATTAATTTAATTTTTTATTTAGTTTTTAAATCACATAAATTTAAAAAAAAATTGGAAATGTGCAACAGAAGCAATGCCATTCTATAAATTTGACTTACATTTGCTTAAAACGTTCAGTTAACTTCTGTATAGCTGTTAAATTCATTAAAATATGTAGTTACAATCGTTATAAGTAAATTTTTGCATCCAAAAATAATTCGGCAGTTACATTTTTTTTTACATTAAATCTTGACTTAAAAGCCAACCGTTAATCATAATCAGAAATCTTTTATAATACGTCTATAATTACTTGATTAATTTAAAATGAAATATCTACGTATTGTAAAAGCATTAAATTTTCAACAATAAAGTAAATTAGTTCTGCATAGGTATGCAATTAAAAACCTCTACAGAACTGTATATTAAAACATTAGTATTTTTTACCTGACTATTTAAAGATAAGTATCATACAATAGCTACTCAATTAGTTTCTTTTAAATGTACCTTCAAAGAAACATTTGTTCAAAAAGGATCGCCTAAATACGTTAAGTAGGTAAATCTTTAATTCCAGCAAAAACGTCAACACAATCTACCTTCAAAAACTTTTTATCTTTAGAACATGCTAAGAAAACACTATATTTTTTAAAATATATCCTGTTTTACCTTAAATAATTTATTTCGGCGGAATACCTATAAGAAATATTTTTTATGAAAACAAAATTAAAAATGATTTAATGTTTTTTTTAATTTAGTATAAAATTGACTAAGGTACCTGTTACCAAATAAGGCCACGTTAACGTTTGGAAGCTTACCTATACATCATATGTACTTTAGCGTATTTCAAAGAAACAAATAATTTAAACGGGCATCAATTTTTTAATTTTTTTTCTTGTAAACGGCTGACATAAACTGCGGAACAAGTTGAAGTCATTCATTAGTGCAGAACTGACGAAGCGCGGGATTTTATATCCGTAAGAAAAATTACACATACACACGCACACACACACGAAGTGCAAATTCGACCGTGCAACCTCCACGAGACACGCTTTGTGTAATACTAATGGCGTCGATGAAAAACTTAGTTCGAATTTTTTTTCTTTTTTATATAGAAAATTGGATGAGCAGCGGATGCAAATTTGTTCCTTTAATTCCTGTAAAATTTTTATCAATTAAAATGAATGAATCGATCAAAGTAAAAATTTAAAAAGCTCAATGTACCCCACATTGAGCTAAAAAAAAATCTTTATCAATATTTGTGAAGTATTTATAGATTCTCTAAAGAACCTTAAGAATTCACTTTTTTTTTTTTTCAAGTTAATAGTGAGGGTAAGAAGACTTTTCTTCCAAAAACAATCAGCGCTTCAAAAATCGCTAAAAATTTTGCTAAAATTTTCAGTTTCTTTAATTCTTTTGACTAGAGTATTGAGTTAAAAAACATTTCTATTTGATGTAAAAATCAATTTAAATTTAATTAAAAATTAGAGAATTTAGTTCCATTTGTTTTGTTTTAGTTACATTTTTAAAATATAAAATATTGTTATAGTACGGGTAATTAATTATCAAAAGTGCAATAGCTGTTAAACGATATAAAATTTGTAAACATTCTAATGTGCATAACCTTCTCAAAGTATATTTCATGAGCACACCTAATCAAGTAAAATGAAACAATTTTAAAAACAATTAAAAAGGAAATTAAATATGTGTTTAAATATAATTTATTGAACATCTGATTTCCTTGTCCTTGAGAACATTTTTTATTATTTCAAATTTTATGTAATATTGTGACACAAAAATGATAATTAAAACAGTTTTAATGTTTTTTTCTTTTAATGTTCTAACACCATATTTTCAACAATAAAGTTGGTGCCAATAATCCGTTATTATAATATGTATTTATGTATATCCAATTATATAATTTTTTCCACCATATCTGTCTTTTTATTTTTTTATTTTTTATGAAATTACACAAAATGCATTAAATATGTGTATTAAGCTTAATTATTGAAGTTAAGATCACAGTAATTTGAATCTTTAATTAAAGCCAAAGTTTGAAAACATCAAATATTTACTAGTGCCTTAAATGTTTTAAGGAAAAAGGTTAGTGATACTCAACTCAATAAGTATTTTATTAATAAGTACTCAGGGAACAACGAAGCTTCCTTTTATTCAAGAAAGACACGCATCAAATTCAAAGCACATTGTCCGTTAAGAGTCTTGCCTTTGAAGTTTCTTACTTTCTATACTCTTACCGGTTAATTATTAACGAGGAAGAAGCTTTATTATGTTTCGTATCACAAATAATGCTCTCTAATATCTGCCTTTATGACTTTTTATGTTCCTCTTTTTTCTTTGAACTTTCGTGTTTTCCATAAAAGCGGATTACAGTAATTGTTTTGATGCTCATCAAAAAATTGTTGTAATTTTAGGATTTACAAAGATATTGCTCAAACAAACTCTATCTAATGAGTTATAGGTTGCTCATTAAAAACAATAAATTTGTTCGGATTAATTGAAATGTTTAAAAATGATACAAAAAAGAACATACAATCATATATGAAAACAATACTGTCACTCACAAAATGTACCTATAGTTTATGTACGAAATTTGTTCAAAAAATAACCGAAATTTATTATTTTAAACTTGTTAAACTTGTCTCCTTCGAAGTACTCTCCTCCTCTATTGACACACTTTTCCCAGCGGTATATTCATTTCGCGAAGCAGTCCTAGATAGCTTCATTTGAAATGATTTTTAAGGTTTATGACTAATTTGTCTTCATGTCATCAAGATTTTGAAAACGGTGTCCTTGGAGCGCTGATTGTAATTTGAGAAATAAGAAAAGATCTAAAGGAACCAGGTCTGGCGAGTAAAGAGCTTGCGGCACGACAGTCATTTGATTTTTTTCACAAAACTAATAAATTGATAAAGCTGAGTGTGAGGGCACATTGTTGTGCGGCAAGAACCATGACGGGTATCGCCACAACTCTGGTCTGTTTTTGAGAATTTTTTAAAAAGTTGAAAAGTTTCTGTATAAGTTTTTCCCAGTTTTATGCAAAATTTTACGTTGCTCCAGAAAATCGCACATTTCATAAATCGCTACTAACACTTAAACATGTTGTACTCAAATAACAATAACACGAAAACTAAACAAGTTATCAATATTCCAAAAACATGTGTTTACAAAGGAGGTTATGGTCTAGGCAATGCGGTCAATCACATATTACTAAATATTTCCGTTGGCGCGTAATTTAAAATGTTTGACTAATTTCTGAACAGACCTCATATTTTTAGCTTAAATGTGCATTAAAATTTTTTTAAAAATTCACAAGAAAGATTATAAAGTAAAAATTTTTAAACAGAAATTTATTGTACTAAAAAATAAAATCTTATAAATTTATAAAAGAAAAAAATACAAAAAAAACGAAAGACTCCAAAGTATTCGGACACTACTATAAATAAAAACAAAAACATTTCAAAATTAATATGATGTTGCAAATCTTTTATTTTTAAATCAATTTGTAATTTTGAATCATAGGAGTTAACAAATATTGTGATGTTTTATTGTCAATTATGAACCATCTTCATTTAATAGACATTTTATTTTTGTTGATTTGAGATGATTGTTTTTATACTCTTTTCTTTAAATGTACAATTGGTCCAATTGAAAATCACCACCCTAGCATCAACGCTAGCTTTCTAGGCACAAAATGTTAAATTTTTTTAATTGCAAATATTGTAAATCTATTATTTTACTTTGATAAAGTACACTTCTCGGGGTGAATTTTTGTTGATTATTTTACTAAATAATAGAAAAAAAATATATGAAATTTTAATTTGAATAATTATTAATGTCACTCGAAAAAATCCAAAGTGATGTACTAATAAATAAAAAAAAAATCCTGAGCGACCTTTTAAAACTCAAATTTTAAATTGCAACTTTCAGAAACTTATTTTTTGTTTATCTATACAATTATACTGTAACGAGAAAAAAAATTAAAAAAAAAATTCGATATTTGACAGTTTTTGAAATTTTAAAAATTTTGAGCCGCTTCTTAAAAACTTTTTTTTGAGCTGTCCTTTGGAGGTAGCTTTTAAACCATCAAAAACTAACATTTTTTCACTCGAGACTCAAAAAAAAAATAGTCGTTTTTTTTGCGCCACCCTACTATACATAGAAAACAGTTTTTTGACAAAATGGCAATTAGTTGAGTAATTAGGTAGGCCCCTAAGTAGTATTAGCCCAAGGTCCCACAAATTCACGGTCCGCCGCTGAGTGCTGGTCATTTTAATGAGACTTATCTTAATTTTATTTTCTCAGTATTTGTTTATATTTGAATGTAACCGATAAAAAAACATACAAAGGATGAATAATCTCCGTAATACTTAATATTGTGGATACATGTAAATATGAAAACTCTTTAATCGTTAAAAACAAAGTTGATTATCAACAAATAGTCTGTGGTGCAGCGTGAACTTACGGATTGTGGAACTGAAATGTGGTGATGTTATTATTATCGCAAGACCACATGTTTGTTTAATTTGTTTTAACTAGTCGCTGTCTGATATTTATTTAGTTAGGATAGGTTAGGGACCAGACGATTAGAATGCTTGGTTAAATATCCTTGACTTTCATATTACACGCTTTAGTTGTTTAGACCATTTTTAATTGGGTAAATTGAGAAGTGCGAACAAGAACCAAAGCTCATTCTGCATTTACGTTATTCCACCCTAATAAATGTCCTATAAAGATTGTATGTTTATTTCCTAATTCGATAAGGTTCGATGGTTGTGAATGATGTTGCTATAATTATAGTCAAACCTCCATAAGTCGAACCTCGATAAGCCTAATTTTTGATAACTCGAACTTGTTTCACTAGGACTTGCCTATTTCAACGTTCATATTTTTATATTTATGGATAACTCGCATTTTTGATAACTCGAATTATTGTTAGTTTCCATTCAACTTCGACTTATCGAGGTTTGACTGTATATTGAAACTCTTTCGATTTTTTACGAATTATAATTTTTTTTTCTTTTATTGTGCCGATATATGTTACAAAAATGCGAATCAACGTATGCTGATTCATATTTTGTGTGCATATTAATGTTTCTCTTTGTTGTATTTTCTAATTTTCTAATTTTAGTTAAATACGTTTAATAAAATTAAGTTTCGATATTATTATAAGAATACAATATCCAAATAAGCGATTCTAAGAAGAATTTTAAACAAATAGTAAAGATTCGATCAATCTCAATAAAGTATGTATTCTAAACTGAGCTATAACTGTTTAAAGGTTTGTGTATGTATGTAAATATTTTAATGGGCAAGAATATTCTAATTTACTTTGAAACTAGTCATTCCAATTACATGTTGAGTAATTCAAAATTTGATTATCTACTCGATATTAGGCTTAAATGCATAGTCATTGTAATCAGAAAAGATGAACTTTAAATCATACGTAAGTAGAACACCAATGGAGATGAAAATATTAAGTCAAATCCATTAATATTCTATCGTATTTAGTATGAAAATAAATCGTTAAATATTAATAACCATACAAACGCGAGTCTAAGAAATAATAAACATAAGAAATTTACAACTTCTATTGAAAATTTTTAATGTATGTATTATGTCATTCTCGACAACGTTAGTCAATGCTATTGCAATAAGACTTGTACCTTTTACTGTACTAGCAATGTACGCCTGGGTTTAATTCTGGAGCTCTACCGCGGCGGAAGTGCAAAACTTAGAATAGAAACCTTTATTAGAAAAATTTTCATAAATTTTTAATTTTTTGGTTATTCTGCTTAAACTAAAGGGTGTACTTGTACTTTGCTGGTATCCATATTGGGACATTAATGTTTTTATGTATTATTTATTTAAATTTTTGCGTTATACTTTTTTTGACGCGTTGAGGTTAAAATTTTAACAAGCAACGGAAGTTGCGCGCGCACAGCTAACGAAAATTTGACAGTATGAAGTTAGTCGGCTAAGAAAATTAAATGTATATTCTTTATATTGACTAAGGTAACGCATAAGAGGCCTAGATTGTGAGAGTGGTAAGAGTATACCCAACGGGCATTGGCGTATTGTCGCAACTGCAAGATACGCACATAACACACATGGTTATATTTAATTTAGTTGCGCCAAAAAAGTATAACTTCTAAATGTCCTAAAAGCGGTGATACAAATTAACATAGGGCTCTAATTTCCAATTTAGTTGATTTTGATTCAGTTTTATACAGATTTAATAATACACCTATAGTTAACTTCATAATGTAAAGGCATTGTCACTTTACTGAGAAAAGCAGATAAAAAGATATTTATTGTCTGTCAGAGTACACATTTTTTTAAGCCCAACACAACACTCGCATATTTTCCATTTTAGATTTGAACGGTCAACCATTGTATTCGCATTGAGATACTTTACTTGCTAATACCATACGAGGAAGTAGTCAGTACATGCCAATACATAGGTTTCACCTTTTACTTTTGAAACAAGCTATAATATTTAAAATAATTTCTAATTTTTGTTTACAATTTTTAGAAAAGAAATTTAAGTCATAAAGTTTAATAACTAAACGTGAATAGTTAAATTTAACGCAAAATAAAGAGCAATTTTTTTCTAGAGTTTTAACCACATTAATTCTAAGCATCTTTAACATTCCAAAAATTTGAAGCAGAAAAGCCAATAATTGAACTTGCACACTGCGACCTTTTTCTGTCTTTTGCACAGGCATGACTCATAGACCATGAGAAAATCAAACATCTCTACAATTAAAAACTCCTGATTAAAATCAAAGCTGTGAACATAGCGGTATTGGTAATATAAGGCGAAAAAACGCAAAGAACGAAAGCCGGTTTGATCAGAAAACTGCCCATTTTTCGGTAAAATTTGTGACCCCACTCATTTTGTTAAGAAAACTATGCTGATCATTTCTGTCAAAAAAAAATTTAAAAAGTTTTGGGAACATGGAGTGTTTCGACTTTGAAAATTGTGCTGCGCCTAAACGCTTTTTTAAGTGTCTTTTTATGCAAATAAATATACATATAACAAATTTTTCAATCCTTATCATATTTCTTCACAAATTATTTTATTATTTGTTTTTGGTTTCGTTTTTAAATATAATTTTATTAGGGTTGAGAGCCCAAAAGCTAGGGATATTAGGCTGATTTTCAAATGCGTTTTTAACAATGTTCCCATATCCGATAAGAAAAATTCTTTTACTACTCCACTTGATTTTTGATGTTCTTTTATAAAAACTTAGTCATTAATTTGCCATTAACATTTGGCTAATTGGTCAGTTTTATGATCAAACCGGCTTTCGTTCTTTGTCAAATGTAGAGTTGGTCACATACCGAATTGCCCCGTAATATTTATAACTACAGCAGTTCTACGTGAAATCTTTAGACAACCTATTGAATTATAGTGAGGAAAACTTTGTTAACGTAATCTCTTTGCACAACTTATTAATAATTATTATACTTTAAACGTTAGGCATTCTAAAGTGAAATATAATTAACACAATGGTTCTATATTTGTGCATCATTACAAAACGATATTAATTAAGCATAGTAAAACTAACGATAAGTATTGGTCGGCCATTAGTAATGAATTTCTGTGTAAAATTGTCAGTTCCGATTTTATCATTAGACGCAATTTATAATACTGATGTTAGTTTAAAAAAATCAATAAATTTTGAATTATCTTGTTATATTATGTTTGGCGAGTGAATATCTAACTAAATATTGATAAGGAGCGCACAAATTTTTTCTCGCCCAAGGACGCTAGATACCCTTGTACCGGCCCTGAAAATTGCTCGTTAAATTATTTCAGAGAGCAGCAACATTAAATCGTTGTGACAATACAATTTTATATCGTATTTAATTTATTATTTTTAGGGTGCAACCACTGTTTAGTTTTGGTTTAACAATCAGAGAACAAGATATGGACCAAACTAAAACTTAAGTACAAAAAAAAAGTTAAAGTTTAACAAAATAAATATTGTACAAAATAAGTAAATATTATATTGGGGTGAGTGTGAGCCGTAAGGGTGCTTTGTCTTTTGATAACAACGCAGGATTGTTTGGATGCGTTATCTGTTATCACGGGAAGTAAATGACGGTTGTAACTCTAACTTATCCAAAGCGTTTCCTTTTAGAAATGCTGTAGACCTTGAAATGCATTAACAATGTATTCAGCTGCATTTTTGTTTAGTTTTAAAGTAAACACCCATATTTTTTGTGGCACAGTTTGTATACATATAATAAGTCCGATAACCCATTTCATTTGTATTTAAATAAAATAACTCGGTCCTTTGACTTTTTCATTAATTTTTACTCTTTCACTAACAACCACTTTGCTGAAAAAGCGTTTGGTCAATGTATTTTGGACAGGTTCTACTTTAATACAGTTTTTTTCAATGCGGCAGTGTCTATCAAAACTACATCTAGAAAATCATGAGCCATAAAACAAATTGTGACAGTGGAAAACAGAGGCGAAATCGAGTATAATCCAGGGCTCGCGAGCGATAAAGGTAGATCAGGGGTGTGTTTGGGAGGGTAGCTAGTCGTTTTTTAAACGCGTGCCGTCACCAGAGAATAGCACGTGTCTTCCACGCACGCGTATCATTCCACCAGGTGCATAGGATTCCAAAAACGGGGAAAATATTTTACGCTAAAAAACACAAAGTAAAAGAGGGTGGTTTTTTATACTCTTGTCGCACAACTTGAACGGGCGGGGCTCAACTCCAGATTCTGCACAAATGTTCATGTGTTCGAATGTTTTCAGAGTAAAGTAATTAAAAATATTCTCGGCAACTCTCGAACATATTAAATTTTCATTATTTTAATTAAAATCTGTTTTTTTTTAAATTCGGGTACGTTTATAGATTATTTATTCACGGTTTTTTACAAAGCGTCGAACTTTTTCCGATCCAAATTAATTAAACTTTTATATTTTTTTTAATAAACAAGTCCAATGATTTTAAGATTTCGTTTAATTAAAATTTTGACTAATATGCTAAAAAGTAATTGCTTTCTTCGGATTTAATATTCTAAGTTCTATTCGGAGACAGTTGGATAATTTTTAGACTGGTCCCATATGGTTTGTCTTTCTGGATAAATTATAAAAAACACCAGTTAGTCATAAAAATTAGGAAAGAACGGCTTATCTATTAAATTAATTTTCCCTAATTTTATTATAAAAGAAAGTATATACCTACAGTAAAACCTCAATTATCCGGACCTCAGTTATACGTATTCGCGATAAACCGCGTTAAACCTCGGTATTTCTTATTACATATTTTATTATTTTATTTTGTATTTCGCACTAAACAGTTTTTTTTTTTGCTTTGTTGATTTTAAGATAATGTGCGACTATTTTATTTAGTGATTAATATTTGTTGCGTTTTTTGTAAACATATACCTAACAATTCGACCAAGTTTTTTCCTGATAAAACGGGACACTTTGTAATCGCGCTTAAAACCGAGTGTGCACATTCGAGCTCAAAGTGGCACATTCCGATCTCGGGAAAATGAAGCGAGCCGCTCCGCGTCGCGCTTCATTTGCCTCCCTCGCTCGGAAATGTGCCACTTTTTGCTCGAATGCGCACGTCCTCGTATTTATCGGATTTCCTTATATTATTATTTTATTCTTCAATTCAAAAAATTAAAAGTTGAATAAATTAGATCTATTTTTTGTTTGAAAAAGGTTAGACATTTTATTCCTTTTGATAAGTTACCATGGTTCTCTTCTGCACACCTAATTGTAGCAAGCTTGATAAAAATTATTTCAGGTGTACTTTCGAATGTTTACTAATTCGCATTTTTGATTAATTAAAATTGTATATGAGTCAAATTTTCTGAAGTGGGCCACTAAAAATCAATTAGTTGGTTTTTATATCATCTTTTGCAGATTGTTGAAGGTTTATATGTCAAAATTAATGTCTCCAAATATTTTTGGGTAATTTTCATTTTTGTAAAATTTATAAACAAATTAGTTTTAAGGCACATTTTGTATACACTGTATTAATTAGACTTCATTTATAGATTAATTCAATTTTTAAAAATAAAAAAATATTTATATGTTACATAGGGGGTGCATCAAAATTTTAGAATAACGTGGTTGCGATATGTTGAAAAAAAGTTAGGATATAAAAGTCAAAATTCGAAAAAAGTTAAACTTTTTTTTCATGTTCAATGAAGTCTCCTATCTAGTTTAGTTTAAAAGTACTAAATAAGAAATGTGGATTTTGGTAAAAATACCCTACTGTAATTTTAAATTAAAAGAAAAGCGAGAAGTGGTATATTTAGTTCAGTTTGATTTAATTAATATTTGTAAGAAAGAATAGGACGATTCCATGCCAGATTTGATAAGTAGGTACCTATGAGACATCATAGACGCGAGAAAACTGACTTTAGCAAGCAAAAAACGATTTTTTTTATTACTCCGGGAAACGGGAAATTTCACTAAAACACGTCCCAAATTTTCATTTTTTGAGATACTGAGCTGAAATTTGGTACATGATCAGCTGAAAATCGTGTGCCGAATTTGGACTATTTTTCTTTGGTTTTGACATGGAATAGCCCTATTATAAAAATTCCGTTTCAGGGTCCGTTTATAAGTCACATTAAACCCAAAATATCAAAAATCCCACTTTAATCATTTGAAACTACATTCTTTTAGCTATCTTCTCTGAAAATTTCCACCAAAAAAAAAACAGTTTTGGAGATATGAATTTTTGCGTATACTGCGCATGCGTCTTAAGATATCAGAAAAATTAAAAAACCACCAAATTTTACGAAAAGTTTCCAATCTCCTATGTTTTTTAAAAAAATTTTACGATCGATTCTATCATTGTTATGGTCAAAATTCGAAATTTGCATTTGCATTTTTTAAATTTGGCCGAAAAATTGATTCGGCGATTATATATAACGGTGACCATTCCAAAAGCTAAAAATCGAGATTTTGACATATACCTACTAAACGACCGCCAAGGTTAATCCGAAAAATTTTACCCACTGGTGCAACTTTATCAAATCTGTTATGGAATCGCCCAATAATAAGATAGGCAAATTCAATTATGAAGGAGTATGTGCACTTTGAAGCGCAAACTTTTTCCGAATAAACAATCTGGATTTGAAGGATTTGTTATTAATATAATCGAATCCAATTAACACGAAGATGTGCGCATTCGAGCGAAAAGTGGTACATTTCCGATCGAGGGAAGCAAATGAAGCGCGACGCGGAGCGGCGCGCTTTATTTTCCCGAGATCGGAATGTGCCACTTTGAGCTCGAATGTGCACACTCCACTTTCCGCCACGATTAACAATGATCAATTTACTTTCAAAAAATACAAATAATTCTTAAACCGTAGTTGCGTTCTCAAAATGTCTCCTTTGGGCTTCGCTTATTTTTTATAATGTTTTACTTTTTTCATTTTCAATTAACTGAATTTTCGATTATCCGAATGAGCTGCAACAATAATTAGTCCGGATAACCGAGTTTCCACTGTAATTGAATTAATCCTATGCTTTTTAACTTTTAGTACCAGCGCGGTCTGAATTCCAAATAAAAGTGAGAAGCTTTTCGCTGATGTAGAGACGCGCCGAACCCTTCTTGAACCGGCCTTCATTTAAAGTCCATGTAAGTTCTGTTAGAACTAACGTAAGTAGTAAAATACAAAAACCTAAATTAAGAAACCTAAAGAACCTCTTTTTTAATAAATTGTCAAATAAAATCAAAAATTCATTCGCGCAATACACGAGGCAATGAATTTTATACGAGATTGAATAAAAGCAGAAATGTGTATGAACTTATTGTACAGCACAATGCATTTTATTAGTTATTGAAAAGAGCACAATATAAAAGAGATGAACGGTGTTAGAGTTGAAGTACGGGGCGGGTTAACTGTATCAACTTTGGGGTTGTTTATTCTAACATGAAATAGGTACAAATTAAACACAACGAAGAAAATCTTTGTATAGTTTTGACAGATCTCCGATAAACCAGGTCAAGAATAAATATCAGATAAGATTAATCGAAAGTAAATTATACCGGTTATTTCGCAGCTCATGTAGGAAGGTATTCTTTGATTTTGTCACGTAATTCATATATTAAATATTATTTTTAGTAAATTACTACCAATAATTACTTATATTAGATTATATTTATATTGCCTTTTCCGATTAAACAAGTTTCTGGCTAGTTAGATATTGTGTGGGAATGAATTAACATGGAAATGTTAATTATTGTTGAGGTTTGTAATTTACATCGATTTTTATAATTTTTTATATACAATTACTCTCATTATTAAATGTACACTCTAAAGGCAAATATTTTAATTTGAATACCGTAACTGCGGGTTGCTTTGACCCTCGGAGATAACTTTGGCCCAAATCGAGAAAAAGCTTTAACTGCCTGCCACATCACAACTACTAGAGTAGGGGCAGTTGGGGCACAATGAAACAAAAAAGTTATTTAGATTTTTAGAAAAAAACGCATTTTATATTTTTGTAATTTTTGCTTAAAACAATCAAGAATATACCTAAAGATATTGATTGAGCAAAAAAAGAAATTAAAAAGTAATCTTAAACCTAAAATATTTATATGTTTGTAAAATACTTTTTTTGTTTCAATGTGCCTCAGGTCTGGGGTAACATGGTCAATAAATCGCGTAAGATCATAAAGTATATTAAAATAAATAATTAACCAATAAAATACTTCCTTAACACTCTTGCTTGCCAAGCATGGACCAGGCAACATCAGTTTTATATCTAGAATTGACACTATTGCCATGTCAGGTTTTAAAGGAATTTTAAAGCTTCTTCACTATGCAGCCCCCCTCCCCCCATCATTTTTCCGCATACGCTTCCTAACCAATAGGTATGCGTTTAAAATATGCAACAAAAAACCAATAAAGTAAATGGTGTTCTATGGAGCAATGTTTCATTGTGATCCGTTTCAAGGTGCCCAATAAGATTTCAAAAGTATTAAATGCAAACTTATAAAACTTAGTAACGATTTCCATTTTATATTCAACTGTATTAAATAGTCAATATGATTAAAATTTACGTAAATAAATATCACATACTTATTAGTATTATTTTTTCAGTAAAAACAATAGTTCTTCGGTAAGAAATTCAAACTTTTTACTAATGCAAACTATTTTTTTCTTCTCAAAACTTCGTTGTTGCTGAGCGGCCTAATTTTCCTGCGTTTACGTGTAGAAAGTTAGACGCTGTAATCGCTCAAAACAGAAGCCCGCAAATTCGTTTGGTATTTGAATATTAATCGTCGTCGTTTCATTGTGCCCCGCGTTTCATTGATCTCCACTTGTCCCTATACGCCATAATTCGAGTGCAAACTGATAGATGAGAGTATAGAGCACATAAGCGAGACTGCTGTTGTACCAATATATAACGAACTTACTACCTATTGTGCTTGCAAACTTTTGACAGTTAAAACAGGTTTTTACCTGAAAACTTTTAAATGTTACTGTGTTATTGGGCAAGTTTTTGCTCTATTTTGTTTATTCTTTAGGAAAATAACATCAGTAATTCTACAAAGTTTTGCACATTTTTGGCCCACAAAATGGGAGTCAGCGAGAGGTCCAAATGTAGAGGATGTAAAACTGAGGACGAGACTATGAAACACATACTTTGTCACTGCCCTGCAATCGTCCAAATAAGAAGATCCATGTTGGGGGAATGCTGGCCCAGCATGGCCAGCATACGTGACCTCCCGCCCTCAGTCATCCTGGGGTTCATCCAAAGGTTGGGATGGACCCAGGATTGAGGGCGATGAGAATCACACAAAGGGGTAGCACAATGAGCCCAACTAAGTGGCCTAAGTGCGATTGAAATAATGTCCCCCTCCCCCCCTAATAAATCCTAAAATTCTATCATTATAAAAATTTGGTAAACTTTGACTGCATTTTCGGGCTACTTTGGCCCACGGGCCAAAGTATCTTTCTTGGATACAGTTATTGGAGACCATGTTCTCGTAGCATGAAATACAAGAAAATACCCTGGCCGTGTTTTATCCACCACCACAGAAGGCGCTTTTGTGACATGTCTAAAAAAAGGCATGACGCCCACAGGTGCTGGCCAGCGATTAAAGATGAACAGTTTTACTCTTGGGACCACGTACTTTGCAAGATAGAAGTTCTCAAATTTATAAAAAAGTGTTGTTTTTCTATTTCCAAAATTAACACCTTATTATCATGCAAAATATTAATTTTTTACATGCAATTTTATTACCATTTAAAAATAAGCAAACCATGCATATTCCTAAAATCAGGTACCTATTGTTATTATGGTCTACATCCACAGAGAAATTTTTTTACCTTGAAATGCTGTGATATTATAGAAATACCGGACTTTCTTTGTCTAATAACTTAAATTGATATAAAAATATCAAAAATTACAATGTACCAATATAAATATGTAGGTATAGGTTTGATTATTGGAATCTTTTCATTTTTTGTATTAATTTAAGTTATAAGGTCAGCAAAATCTTGCGTTTTTATAGTACCTAATATAAAATTTGATGATCAAGAATTTTCTCCTTATACTCGCACGTGCATACTCACACTAAGGCTACGACCACACGAACGTGATTCACGCCGCCTTTTATAATTGTAAGAAAAAAAAACTTAAAAATACACTAAACTAAATGCAGATTTAGACGGCCAGATGCATTGTGAATTCCCGCCGTCCGGGCTCGTTTAGAAGGTGTTCTGCCGCAAAATGCTTTTGAGTTAATTTCCTTGCACGATTTCACGGGCGGAAATCTGGTCGTACTATTTTTACACTTCCATTTTTTGGTTTTTTTGTTATTTTACCATAAAGTATTTAGCACGTGGGGCAATAAAAAATAAAGGTGTAAAAGTACCACTTTTTTCTAATTTAAATATGAAAACTTTTAAAAACTATGATTTGGAAAGGGAATGCTGGATTTCTGTTACCGCTGCAGTAGTGGATGAAAATTGGATGCTCTAAATAAAGACAGAAAAACTATATATTTTTTTGAGTTTGTTATGTGGGAGTATATACGAGTTTTCCTTATTCCGAGCCATACCTAAATATTCGACGCGTTTTGATGTTCTGATTTTCGTAGTGCATTTGTGCATTTTGTCTTAATTTTTATTCTTTATTATAATGCTTGTTATGAAAGACTAAACTAATAAACAAATTCTTTAGGTATCAAGAATATCAGAAACACTGAACGATGCAATATGGAACAATAAATAACTATACAAGTAAGAAAAAATTAAAATATATGCAATTAAAACCAGAGCAGATACCCTCAAAACATTACAAAGAATAAAGCAACTAGACCATATTAGAAACAACGAGATAAGAAAGCAGAGCCAAATTCAAGATGTCAAAAATTGGACGAAAAGAAGGAAACAAGAATTGAACAACCATGTAACAAGGATGCATGAGAGGAACCTTGTCAGACAGGTAAGAGATCATAAACCACAAGAAAAGAGAAATCTAAAAAAGGGTTGTCTAAAATTATAGTTTTGGGTATTATGGGACATTATAAGATTTTTTGGAAAAAAATCTCAAAGTGTACAAGATTAAGTAGTCTTTATTAGTTAATTAATCCTAAAAGCTTAGAACAAAATAACTTCTAAGAACAACTAATATTAGGTTTATTTTTTTATAAATTTCATCAATCATTGAACTTTAAGTATAGGTGGGTATTATGGCACAGCCCCATATTTGCCACAAATGTCGTAAACAATATTGACCGCCCGAGCGAACAATAAAAATAATAAATGTTCTATTCCAGAAATTCTGGATTACACTTCTAATCATTTTTTATAAGTCCATATCTTACAAAATAGACATTGAATCCTAGATTTGCCTCTAATATTCATAGAATAGAGAAAGTCACAGTACCAACACTTCCCGTCTAGAACATTGCGTCTATATGGACTTGCGTCAGGACTGTTCTGGTACAAAGGTGCATTTTCTTCATCTGAGTTGGATATTTGTATATCCCTTGTTGTTAGATTTGTCTTTTTACCTTTGCTTTTCTGTTTTCGGCCTTTACTCGTAGTAGATAGCTAACACATACTGGACTAGTTGTTTTCCCGATTCTTCCTAATTTCGAACAACTTACTGTATCAAGATTTGCACTACATTTCTTTGCCGATAAATATCAATAGCCAAGTTTTAGGACATGTGCTGTTTTTAAAATGGTATCCGAATAATTTATCAAACATGTTCTATTGTTAAATTTTGAATTTTTTAACAAGTCCACTGCCGCTTTGTGTAATCCGCTATAAATTAAATCAGTCCAAAAAGCACTCGTGGCGTGGTCAGCAGTGATCGTGTTATAGATACATTTATTTTTGCATTTATAAATAGATTTAATACCTCAGTTATTGTGAACCAGAAATAGTGCATACCTGTAAATTTCTATATAGCCATAATTTTTCTTCTGCTATAGAATCGCAATTGTAAAATAAACAACGTGAGAAATCGACAATAGAGCTTAAAATCTGTATTATTTTGCGCGTCCAAAAGCAAATACTGACAATAATAAAAAATTTTAGGATCAGCAAGTTCGATATTGACGACCAATAGAGATACAATTTGAAAAGAAGTTTGCGCTGGACGTTTCATACATAAACAAGTTAATCGGATTCGGAATTGAAAAACATCAAAAACTGGCGTTTATTCATTTCAGTAACGGTAAAAAACATCTTAGGGTGTTGAGATATCTGGATCTGACAGCGACCACCGGTCAGCTGTCAATAAGTTTTGATTGGAGCGCTGCAGGATTGAAGTTTGTATTTCTTGGATATTATAGAACGATCTTTGCTTATAGTCCTTTTCGCAGATATTTTGCACTACATTAAACATACACGTCAATTCTTTTTAACCCCTCGCTGTTAGTTATTCAGCATTCAGCATGTTTACCTAAATTTATCATTTTGTAACGTATAAAATAACAGAATATGTGATTATTCAGTTTAGTCAAGAAAAAGGTTACAAACAAAATATTTTATTATTTTTATGAAAGTTTTAGAAGGTTTAATTTAAACATTGTTTGTTAAAGTTTTGTTTTTTTTTAATCGATCAAAAAAATTATGTAGTAAATACATACGTATATGAATTATAATATTATGAAATTTACAAAGGTCATATTTAAAAATAAAAAATGTGAGTTATAAAAATTAATTTTTTTTGAGATTTAAAAAAATAATCTGTTTATATTAGAAAATGCAAAGATCAAACGATATAAAATCCATATAGAAAAACCGATAAAAAATATTTAGAGGAGAGACATTTTGAAAACAGTTTTAGAACTAAATGCTTACATTGTCTGCATATTATCAGATCAAAGGCATAACGAAAATCTGAAAGAAATTGAAGCTTTATCCTTATATAGAACGAACAAACAAGTATGAAAGAGGGAATCAGGCGAAATATTGAACGGACCGTGGTCTAATAAAAGAAACCGATCGCAACTTAAGAAGTGGACAAAGGTAGCGAGCGGGACCCTTTGCACAAAGACTTTGTATTATAAAAACAACATTGACCGTTTTCCGATCACTCCCCGATCTTTGTGAAAAATAATAATATGCGTTTTTTGTATAGCAAATTTTGTATATTTTTTTACCTCATAACTGCCCATCTAGGACCGGTGCCGGGATTTAGTCGCAATCTGCGTATTTTTTATGCTGTTATCGCACGTACTGATCCCATTTTTCTATTCACCCGAACTAACAAGTCATTTGAGGTTTTACGAGCTTTAAGAGGCTTTTTAAGTATAAAAAATAAATGCAGGTGATGTAAAGCACGGGACAATATTACATTTTTCACATCTATGGTAATCAAGCGTTTAAATAGAAACGTGCAATTGACAACTGCACAATAAATTATACAGTGGACAGTTATTGTTTCCAGTTGGTTGCGAATATTCATCATTACTTATGTTGTATCTTTTATGAATATGTAAAAAAAAACCATTAAGTTCTTATTACAAAAATGGCACGGGTCAAAAAACATTAATTCTTTAAAAAATTCTGATGTCGAATTCGTTTGTCTGAATACCAATTGTAAAGGTTTGTTATAAGCAGACCTCTTTGAGTATTTTCCGTTATTGTTTCATCTATATGTTTAACATTAATTAGCAGAGTCATTCAGTTTTAAATAATGCCTATCGGAATCATAACGATTATATGGTTTAATTTCAGTTATTCGTAACAAATACTCAAAGCAGTTGGTATTTCTATAAGTACACAGATACTCTTAAAATATAGTAAAACCAAATTAATCCGAAGTAACTGGAGGTGCAGATGGTTGAATTAGCAAAATGTCAAGGTAAATGCGCGTCTCAAACAACAAAGTCAAGAAAGTATCACATAAGGAAATTCAATCATAATTAATTTTTGTATAAATATCAGGTTGGATAAAAAGTAATTTTTGGTTTTTTTGTTTGAAATAAAACTCATTGTTTTTATAGAAAGAACATATACAATTTTGTTCAATGAGCTTTTGTTGTTTTTCTGGTACCTTTATGATGCCACGTTTTTAGAACTTCTGGTCCTTATCATCAAAAAATTGACCCAAGAGCGATCCAGGTCATTACTGATATTTATTCTATTTACAGAGTTTTGTAAAGATCGGAAAAAATGTTAATCTGATGAAGCAAAGTCGGAGCTATATGGTCTATGTAACTTCAGTTACCAACCAATCTCCGATAATTTTTAACCAATTAGTAAAGATGCGTGAGGTCACCATTGTCATGGTGAAACGTATGCCTTTACGATTAGTCAATTCTGGTTTTTTATCTTTGATTGCATCCTCCAATTTAATCAGTTGTTTACAGAAAATTTTTTAATTGATAGTTTTGGTGTCTTGGAAGTAGCTTAAAATATACACCACCTTTATACCGACCAAATTAAAATCTTGATCTTTTTTTGATAAAATTAAGCTTTTGATGTGGCTTATATTACTTCATCACGCTTAGACCACGATCGTTTTCCATTAATGCATTTAACCACTCTGAAAAATCTCTGACAGTTAACTAACGATCTGCTTCAATTATGGCTTTGATTTGGTCATTGTTAACTTTAGTTAGTCGACCAAAATGTTGGTCACCCGGACACTAAAATTAGTTTAAAAATCACTACTGTTCTGCCTGATAGAAAAAAATATAACATTGGCTGAAATGATTTAAAAAAAATGTAACACCATCGATTTGTGAAATTTGCGAAATTACTTTTTTGCCAACACAATACATTTCTATTACGCTACGTACCTACTGGACATACCGTCGAATAAGAAATAGATTCGGATACATACAAAATGTATAGTTAAATTAATTAGAGTTAACAGGAATTGAATTGTCAATAAAATCACAAATTCTTGTTAAATATGCAACGTTTCGTTTCTTTATTGAAACTTTATCAAGCAACTAAAAATTAACAATTTGAAATATAATAATTTATAAAACAATCACAATAACTACAAGTATTTTATAAATAAAATTATATATTACATTAACATGTCAATAACTATGTCAAACACCAAAATTGTAGGTACAGTAGGGTGGCGCAAAAAACCGACTATTATTTTTTTTGAGTCTTGAGTAAAAAAATGTTAGTTTTTGATGTTTTAAGAGCTACCTCCAAAGGACAGCTCAAAAAAAAAATTTTAGGAGGTCGCTCAAAATTTTTTAAAAATTCAAAAACCGTCAAAAATCAAGTTTTTTTTTTATTAATTTTTTTTTCTCGTTACAGTATAATTTTATAAACAAACAAAAAATAAGTTTCTGAAAGTTTCAATTTAAAATTTGAGTTTTAAAAGGTCGCTCAGAATTTTTTTTATTTATTAGTACATCACTTTGGATTTTTTCGAGTGAGATTTTAATATTCAAATTAAATTTCATACATTTTTTTTCTATTATTTAGTAAAATAATCAACAAAAATTCACCCCGAGATGAACAAAGTTTATTCAAATATTGTTAAAATATTGTAGTTGATTAAATAAAATTATTGAGTTTTAATAAAATTATGTTTTTTTGTCATTTGTTTGAGTTTTTTAGTTCATCTCGTGATGAATTTTTGTTGACTATTTTACTAAATAATAGAAAAAAAAATGTTTGAAATTTTATTTTGAATATTAAAATGTCGCTCGAAAAAATTCAAAGTGATGCACTAATAAATAAAATAAATTCTGAGCGACCTTTTAAAATTCAAATTTTAAATTGAAACTTTCAGAAACTTATTTTTTGTTGGTCTATAAAATTATACTCTCACGAGAAAAAAAATTAAAAAAAAAAATTCGATTTTTGACGGATTTTGAAATTTTAAAAAATTCTGAGCGACCTCTTAAAAATTTTTTTTTGAGCTGTCTTTTGCTGGTAGCTCTTAAAACATTAAAAACCAACATTTTTTCATTCGAGACTCAAAAAAAAAAATAGTCGGTTTTTTTGCGCCACCCTAAGGTACAGTTAAACTTTATTCTATTCAACACCCTCTAAACCACTTATAGTGATCGAGCTATTCCAAGAGACAAAATCTGGTGCTGCATGGTTGAAAGAAAATTCAAGGTTGATCTTGGTAAGATTTTGGAAGTTTAACTGTACATGTGTCAAGCATGAAAGATTGTAAATATGTGTCTAGATCTTAAATTATAGTTGTATAAATAAAATAATTAATTTTAATTTAAATTTTTTGGTTTTATTTTAGGTAAGATGTCATATTTTATAGTTTATAACATAAGTATTTCGAGCTTAAAAAATGCCAAATAAATAATTTTAAAAATAGACAAACGTTAAGAATGGCAATAAAGTAAAAAACAATAAACTAAATTTTTTTTACTACCAAATAAGGTCTTATAATTCAAAACAATACAGAATACAAAAGATACAAACGGAGTTGAACACAACTACCTAATTGTGTAAATATAAGTAAAAATAAAAACATTTCAAAATTGATACGTTGTTACAAATCCTTTATTTTTTAAAGTGCTTTGTCGTCTTCAAGGCATAGAAGCTACCTTTATGTTTTATTTTCTATTTTTAACCATCTTTCTTTTAATACTTATGCGCTTTATTCTCGTTCATTTGAAATAAATTGTTTGTAAATTTTTTTCTTTACATATGACCATAAATGTATGATAAGATTAAGATGGAAAGATTGCGAGGGTCTTTTGGATAATTATACAAAAGTTATAAGAAGTAATTAAAGGTATTGTGTTTAGGATCGTTATCTTGCTGTAACTTAACTGTTGATTTATGGCAAATTTTTTTATTAAATTATATTCTAGTATTGTTTCTATGCATTCCAGTATGCATAATTTTATCAATAAACTCTAGTTTACTTAATTCTCTCAAACTTTTAACAGTAGCTGTGAAATTTTTCATCTGTATTTCGACAATTCGTTTCATCCTAATTACTTCTTTACTATCACTTTTAAAACATTTATTTCATCAGTCAAAATAACATTTTTCCAAAAATGTTGTGTATAATTAACATAATATCATGCAATTACATATTGTTTTAAATATAACAAAAATTAATCATATTAGGATAAGATAAATTTATTGTAATTTTGTTAAGCGTTTACGGCGCCAACAAAACTCATAACATATAGTTATTGATAGTGCTCTATTCTTTTTAATACTTGCATTTTAAATGTTTTATTCTGCAGCGTATTTTATATAAGCAGATTAAATTTAATTCTAAATTTTATTTATAGAATATTTCTAGAATATTTATTTAATGCGACAATAATTATAAAAAAAATTAGAATATTTTAATTAAGAAATCATACAATTAGATTAAAATTTACTGGCGTCCGAGTCAGTTCAATATTCTTCATATGTCTTCATTTACTACATATGTATATGTATATGAGTGTACTTTTCTTGATATCCTCATAATATACCTACGTATGGATATTTATTAGGGTGGGTCGAAAACCATTTTTTTCTTAGTGTTTAGCTTAAGGGCACAAATTCAAGCTTATAAAAAAAAGAAAATTTGTGAAATAAAATGTTTTTTAATGTCTTGAGGTGTCCCACTTATTTTTAAAATTGATAATGAATATAAAATGACTATAGATGTCAGTTGTTCTAGAAACTGCAGTGTCCCCTTTAAAGTCAATCAAATATTTAAAAAGAAAAAAACTCAAAATTATTATTATAGTTAAAAATAAAATATAAAAAAACCACACGCTCCTATTTTTTATTAAAGTCAATTCTAAAAGAAACTCAACTCGAAAATGACCATATCGGAAATTTTTTGATGTTTCTAAAGTCGAAAAACATATTTCTCTATAGGAAACCCCGTTAAGGACTTGTAGGAAAACTCGTTTTAAATTATTAACAACTCTTTAATTTCTAAGGTAATAATCGTAATGCGTACACAGCGCCGTTCTTAACTTCATCTAATAATCCCCTTCCGCCTGCGCGCACACACAGTACGTCGCTCTTCTTAACCTTACCGCGCCAAATTAAAAAATCTGAATTGACTACTATATCTCTTTAAATTAAAATTTGTTATCAATATTAAAATTCAGTAAGACAGCCAAGGTATTCAAAAGAAGTTTTTTTTTCTCAAAAATATATGTGTAATTGATTTTTTTAATCGAGGATTCGGTTCAGCTCAAATATTTCAGTTAATTAAATTGTATTTGTAACTTATACGTAAAACGCAAGTCCAAAGTACTTTATTCTTTCTACAAAAAATTACTTATATCATATTGTGGAAATTTTGGAGCAAGCGAGAGAACTCTAAATTTCAGTGCAATAGAAGTGCAAGAGAAGAATACCTACAGGTCTAGAATAGTCTATTCGATTACTCTGCTCTTATTTAGACATCCACTTTACCCGGAATTGATATTTTATAGGCGATAATAGTCCCAATACTTCGCCGAAAGTTTTCTGATAATAATGTAGTGTTCGAAAAATAATGTATTTCATAACACAATTTTAAAATAGCTAAAATGTTTTTGGCACTGCGGAATTAAAAAATATTTTAGTACTAAATCTTCTAAATCTCAATTAAACAGTATTGCATGTAAGGTTCGATAGGACTTGGACGACTGAAAATTTTGCTTCCAACATCATTGTCAGTTTCTTTAAATAATTTAGTAATATACCCAACTATTCATTTAGATAAATTCAAAAAGTTAATATATTTTTATGAAATCTTTTGATATCCAACATAGTTGTTAGGGATGATATTATACAAAATTTAAACTACAGAAATTACAAAATTAATTATTTATTGTGTTCATAATATTCATACTTTTTTTAATAATTATTAAAATAAATCTATTTAAATTATAATAAATTGTATTTAAATTGAAACTGGGCAAGTTTTTGAAAAAAAATTATTACACAATCGAGAGCATAATTATTGGATAAATATGTAGTGCGAACTGAATAAGAAAGAACTGCGACAGAGAAAATAAAATTAACCACAAAAATTGCTATACAAAATCGGCGTTCAAGAGAGCCAGCTAAATCACGAATACGTAGAAAATACAAAGAACTTTGTGGTGGAGAGTGTGAGCACTTATCTATATTCAAGTATGCTCAGGATAAACGATGTCCCCTCGATTTATCATTCAAGTTGAATGGGCACCATATGCAATCCATACAGAATGTATATGACAACTTAAATTTTGACTCGTCATTCAATAAATTGTCAAATGTAATGTAGGTATATTTTAAATATTACTTTCAAAGAAATTCATACGGATGAATTGTTCTGAAGATGTCCTTTGATTTCTATTATAAACCTTTAGTTTCTATTTTTTTGCAACGTATCTTTACAATAAAATGTATAAGACCATAATGGCCATCTAAATATATATAAACTTGCAAAAATCAATATCAATATTGTAAAACACATTTAAAAATTTTTTAAAATAGAATAAAATTTAATTACTTACGTGCTCGTAAATAAAAATATGTAAATCAGTATGGTTCTCTAGTTTCGCAATGTTTATCTAATTAATTACTGCTTAAGCAATAACAAATATTTTTTAAGAAAATGCGAAATGGGTTATGATTTTTCAAAATTAAATTTAAAAACGACAGTTAAAATTCGTTAAAAATAGAAAAAGAAGTTCACAAATCATCAGCTGTTTCTAAAACGGCACAGGCCCAACAAATCAATCACCGATACAGCAAAAAGGGTGATTTGGAGTAAACTTGATAAACCCACCCTTCCACCTTTACCCTATGCTATCAGATACATTAAAACAATGTGCAAAACCAGACTGCGAATAATACAACAGTTGCGCAATATTAACCCTTATGTGGAAAAGAAGAAGAGCCTCTTTTCATCTCACAAAATACAGATATTAAACGAACCCTTCTCGTACAACCACTACAATACGTACAATTCGAGCGTACGAATAGCAGTATTTAAACTGGTTGATAGGTAAGGGAGTAAACCCCGATTTTTCCCTAAATTCTGCAAAAATGAGGGGTGTAGACCCGGAAAGGGAAGTAAGTACAGACTGACCTAATGTTATGTCATCATCTCGGACATTTGGTCAGGACAGGCTGGGAAAGATAACTTGTGTGCTCAAGAGTTTTGGATTTCCTTTGGAGTTGTTCAATTTAGATGATTTGTTTGTAGGGAAATGGTAAGACTGAAATATCGTGTTACGATCTAACCCGCAAATATTGAATTTACGTGTTTAGAACAACGTTTGTTTTTATAACACGACGACATAGTTTATGACAAGCAGATGACTAAATAACTTTTTCTTGTTGTTTAGCGCAAAACATTTATTATTCATAAATTTAAATTAGAAGTAATTAATTTACTTGTTCGGTTTTCTTTAGTTTATGGACTTGATTAAATAAACAACATGCCTTTAAATAACAAGCGATCTTTGAGACACCTGCTATAATTTGCAAAATTGTTTTGTAAATATTTTACATAAGAATTTAAAATATGTCTAATATCAAAGAAATCGATACTGTGGCTTGTTTACGAATTAGTCATGTACATTACTATTTTTGATAGAAACTTTTAAAATATTATCCATTAAAAGACTGCACTTTTTATTTCGATAAATTATTTCATCTCTGTCTATTTTATTCTGCAAAAAAGGAAATTAAATACCCGTGTGCATTGTTCTCACATTCATACGTTAATAATCTATGCTTTTTTTGCAAAAAGGGAGCCGGAAGTCGAAAAATAAAGAATCAGCTTGAGTACCTTTTGATATAATAAAGAAAAGACCAAACCATGTTTTTACCTTCCAAATAATAAAAAATAAAAAGGGCGCCGAACCATATTTGCACAACCACGTAGGTCAATGCACCTACATCCCAAAAAAATAATTTAAAATCGGCATCTTTGAAGGCATTTCTTCAAAGTCCAAATTTCACGCTTGTGAATAGCTATTATTTTGATCTATCTGGCGAAGGGAAATAAGATCCATAGTTAAAACGTGGAATTAAAAGCACCCACTACTTCAACCGAAAGTGAAAAATGAATCCCTTGCATTCTGAGAATACGGAAAAAAATTCAAGATTAAAATGCAGTATTATAAAAACAGCGCCCTTTTTAAGGGATGCCTGTTGAAACTTGTAAACACATCATGAAAAGCATTTCTACCGGGTTGATTGACCCTCAGGTAAACCATTCCAACGCTTCGAAAACTTGGTCCATTTAAAAAAATGATGTGGAATTTTTTAGGCTTTTCCGTATTGTTTTATTTGGTTTTTAGAAAATATCATTAGTTATTTCGAACGTTGGCAAAATGAAATAGCTGCAGAGGTTTGTATTCGGAATGGGGTAAACCGTTGAATATAACAAAAAGAATAATCAAAAGCATATTTATTTTTATGCAATCCTAAATCTATATTTACTTTCTTCCCACGTTTTGCAATTCATCGAATTCAATCAATAACTTTAACACTATGAACGTCAACCTCTGTCCATCTAAAATCCAACCCATTTCCTACATATTTACGTTCCCACGTGCAAAGATCCAAAGTAAAGTATTATACAAAATCTTACATAAATCTGGGCCTTTCAGTATAACAACACAACAGCAATCCCTTTATTTAATATTGGTGGGATCTGGGTGTCTCGCTCTTTCAAATGCGAAATGCCTATGCGAAGGGAAACGACCAATGTCAAAAATTTAATATGAAATCCACATATTTACCTGGTCAAGGAAGAATGCACAAATATTCTGTTGCTTGTACCTGAAAGGTGAACCCATTATGCATCTCGATTTTGCTGCAATAGCTTTACTTTCTTGAATATTCGAAAGGTAAAGCCTCTTTTGTTCAGGTCGCAATTCTTTTGCATTCATTTTAAACTTTAAATATGGGGTTGCACAAAATTCGTTCTACTCGAATTGCACAGGTACATGGATTTTTACAAAATAAGCGCATCCGATAAAGTTTTCTAAAAATAGAAACGGGAACAATCGTTTTTTCTCACTGTCTTACATGTATCGCCAAAAAGAATTTATTAACTAACTATATAAAATACATACAAATTAAATAGCATTATTGGTTTTTAATTTTATTATAATTAAAAGCACTCATATAAAATAAAGATAAAAATTTAGTAGATTTGTATTTAGAGTGCTGTTTCACAATTTAAAATAACAAATATTGCAATATACAATAGTTAAATATTTATTGATTTTTTTTTACTAATATGTACTCTTTTCCTTTTTCAGTAATTTTGTTGAAAAATAACGATGTTATTTATGTTTAAGGGATTTAATTTTTTTGTCTAAGTAGGCGTAGAAATTTGAGGAAAAGAGTGTAGTGGGATGAATAACTTAAAAAACATATCCAATACATAAATAATATCTATATAAAATAAATTTATCTATTTTAAGAATGTTTATTTTAATTTCAACGATGCTAAATTATAATATTAGGTACCAACATTAATTTAAATGAAGGTATTTACATCTACAGTCGAACCCCGATAAGTCTAAGTTGAAGGGAAACTAAAAATAATTCAAGTTATCAAAAATTCGAGTTATCGATATAAAAATATTAACGTTGAAATAGGCATGACCTAAAGAAACAGGTTCGAGTTATCAAAAATTCGGCTTTTCGAGGTTTGACTTATGGAGGTTCGACTGTATATACGTGAATTTATCGGCTCTAAAAACATTTATGTTTTATATTAAAATTTAGTTTTTCATTTGCGAGCTGCGTAAATAGAATACAAAGAAAACAGTTCTTTAATTAAGTTGGTATCGTTAGTAAACATGTAAAAAATTGAAGCAATTTTATCTAAAACAAGATTTATTTAATTTTTTGGAAAGGCTTAGCTTTTAAGGTGGTATTATTCCCCTTGATATTTTTATTAAAGAATAATTCGGCATAAAAATTTAATTTAAAAGAAACCAAAACCGCTTTGGGCAAGTTTCAGTTTAGAAGCGTAAGTGAAGTTGAAAAGTCTGCCTTGATTCGGCCTTAAACTGAATAAAATGGAAAATAAAGCAAATTATCAGCAAAAAGTGCTGTATCGTGTTCGCTATTATTCTTTTAATGCTTCATGCGTGCGTAGAAAAGTGAGAGGCGGATTTTAAAAATTCAGTAACCTTTACTTAAGCCTTGTATTGCTGAATTTTCAATTTATTGTACTCTATTTGTTAGAATGCGACATATGCGCTTATACGCTTAATCTCTTTTTTTATAATCCTGTCAACGAATACGTGTAGAAAGACACTAATAAACATATTAGTTTATACTGTTTGCTGGCTTTTGAAATTCTTTAATCAATAGGCTGTAAATATTTTATAAAAGGTCGATGCCCTTCGAAACTTTACAGCCTGCATCATCTGCCTTTAGATTATTATCTGCACCTACATAGCATTTTGGACCTCCTGACCATTACTTCAGGAACGGCAAAAGGTAGAAATATCGACAGTCGGTCACTGGCACTATGTTTAAAATATTTTCAGGTAACAAATAGAACAGGTAAATTTGATGACCTTATGTTGAAGCGCAAATAATAGAAATCCTAACTTAAAAAATAGAAAAACTAAATCACTAAACGTTTCCTGGAATTTACTAATTTAAGTCATAGGTATTTGTAGAAAATACACCCGATTTTCTTTTCGCACGCTTTTTTTTACTTTAACACAGTACAAAAATCTACGAAAGATATTAGTTTATATGAGTAGGAAATAAGACGAAATAGAAATACCTTAAGAAAAATTAATTCAATACAAAATAGTTTCTGAGAATTTGCACACTAATTGTATACCTACAAGTTATTGTTGTTTTGTGTTTTACCTAAGATTCTTTTATTTAGCTTTTTTTCTACTATATATGGCCATCAATATATAGTAGAAATCCATCTACAATTTTTATATTTACTGTATGTTTTTTATATTTTTTTCTTGTAAGATAGTCTCTGGAACGTGTCCCCCGTGCAAAAAGAGGATCGGGTGTAATAAGAAAGTGCACGTGTTCCTGTCTATTGCAATTAGTCAGATTTGCATACAGATTCCTATTCGGACATTATTTACAATTTACAGATTTAAAATGAGAATTTTAGTAGTATTGACTCGTTTCGATAGACTCAAAACATACGGGTCTATTTAATTTGAAAGTGACACAACAATTGCAGAAATTCACGTAAACCAATAACCTATAAACATTCCCACGCTTATGCATTTCAAATATTTGAGAAAAACGAATGGTTCTCATTGTGTGTACAATCGAATGGGGTTAACGGCCAATGATGTAAAACACTTGCAAAATATTCCTCCGGTTGTCATAACGGAAGGGTTGAATGAACCAATGAGCAGGTAGCGGAACCCTTTTCATTTGAATTCATAGTAAATGAAAACGAAAGGGTGAAACGGAACATAAAAGAAAAAGGTAGGATCCTTGCTGTTAATATGGAGAATTCACCCTTTGGGATTTGAAAAGGGTTAAATCGAAGGGCGTTGAACTACCAATAATAGTAAAGAGCAAAGGGTAGATCGGAATTAATTAATCTGGTTTATTCTGATACCAAATATGGTTGCTGTGCAAAAAACGAACTTTGTTGTCAGGTCGTTTTTAGATAATGGCGTTAACAGCTTTTAAAGTATCACTCTTTTAATGAATTTATAAATACAAAGTTGAGCAGCGTATTGATTGCAGGATAAAAAGGCGACCCGCTAAAAGCATTATTAATAATTTCTTAAGTTTTAAAAGAAGTGAAGATATGCGTTTTATATTTCATAAGGCAAGTTTCCTTATTGGCAACTTGGGACAAAGCTATCGGAAGGTACACAATGCATTTACACTTTGCACAACTTTACCGAGAAAAAAGTAATTGATTTTAACACCTCAGATTAGAGCACCCTAATAAATATGTTACATTTTTTAAAATAATATAAAATTATAGACACATACCAATAAAATAGAGTCATTACTAAAGACCAAGTACTAAATTAAATATAATAGTAAAAAAAAATGTTAGAAAATAATATTCTTTAAATTCACTTATAGTTAAATACAGACATAGTGATTTTATAAGATCGTGAACAAATTGCAGTAGGCGTCATTCTAATTTATTTTCATGATATGAGATCTGTTGAATAGGAGTTACCAGTGGTGTCTCAAACAGGGATGGTCATTATTATATAAATAATTTTAAAAAGTCTGTTTGAGATTTTTATACAAAATGTAACAAATTGTAGAAATAAAAACAAGATTAACGCAAAAAATGTAAGTGCAACTACGCAACTCAAAACAACCCTTTAGAAACATTCACGAGTTGACCTTAACATTTGATAGCAAAAATTACCAGATTCTTATAATTTAACCACATTCAAGCTATGAAATACACGAAAACTGTGGCACCAAATTCAAAAAGTTCTCAATCCTAACGGATATTTTTCGATTACACTTGTTGCAAAATTTTGCATTAGAAAAATTTTGATTTTTTGCAACTTGTTTGTTGATTAGAAATAATATAAATAGAAAATCAATATAAAACAAAAAATCGAAATAAAAGAACCTTGGACTCTCGGAGCAGATAACCCTAAAATAAAATATGTGGAAAGGTTTGCAAAAGTTGGAAAGAAAAATTGCATTAATCAGACAATGGGTATGGTTACTGATTATTGATTACATACATGGCTGACCCTCGATAAGGTTGCACTCCATTGGCCAGTTTTTCCTTTCGCAAGGGGACAGACTACCCCAAGGTCCGTAGGGATTGACCCTTCCACAAACAAGCGGCACTTTTACTTATTTTATACTTTTTGTCTTGCATTTCGTTATGGTAAGGTGAATTCTATATAACACTACGGCAAAAGCTATTCAGTATCTCCAAACGGCAGACGGAGTCGCTTTTAGATGTCCTAGGTGGCTAATAATCAACGATTCCCTCACGCCAAAAACGTAAAAAGGGAAAATAACTTACCCAAAGAAACGGATTGCAACAAATCTCGCATGGGATTAAAATAAACATTATGGCCGCTAAAAATGGGGTTCCTGTCCAAGGGTAATTCAAGGGTAATTCAAAACGCTTTATTCTTTGATCTTTCAATGGACCCACACAAAAATGAGAAACAGCATATGTATAAAATGGTCAAACTATAAAGAACTGTGCTCGATACAAAATTGGTTCTAGACTGGGCGGAAATAATCTTGATTATTCTTTTGTTCGAATGATAATTTTCGTTGTTAACAGCATGTGTGAAGTATGAATGCTCGCAATTACTGTCGTCACCAATGTTACACTTATTTTGATCTTAATTTAGATATATTGAATATTTATCTACACTAATTACCTACTACGGTTCTTCAGTTCGTTTACTTTATAAATATATAATTTCGAATGAATAGTAAAATACTTACACACTTATTAAAGTTTTCGTTTTGCAGTTTAACACAAAAATAGAAAATCCGCAACCTAGTAGGTATGTCCTTTTTGGCTAGATCGAATTTTGATCGTGCTGCACATTACCAAATAAATTTTCAGTATTTGATACATTTATTAAAAAATACAAAAAAAATAATAATAAAAATGTGAGTTTTACTTAAAAATAAAAGTATATTTACACATTTTATAGTTTTACAATTTTGTAATACATAGTTTAAAAATTATCTCTTTTCTGATTGTCATAATAAAGAAGAAGAAGAAAAGGTGTTTTCGAAATTATTGAATTTTAAAATAAAAGTCCTCCATCACTTACTAAAATACAAAAATATAGAAATTACACGCAGTTTTTTGGAACAAAGTGATACATCTGATTTTTTTTAAGTTAGGCTTTTTCTAAATTATTTAATGTTTTATAGTTATAAAAGTTGTTTGATGTGCTAAAATTGTATAAAAATTTTGGTTGAAATTTAATTGAACAGCTGCTGAAAGATTTTATGATAGAAACACATAGTTGAATTCTCAAAAACCAACATTCAATTAAAAACCAATAAACAAATAATAACAACGACATTTTTAAATAGTCGATCTCTTTAGGTTAAGAACAACTAGGTATACCTAACATCTTTTGAATAATAAGTTTATAAAGACTTGTATTTCATACAGGCGTTCATCTAAATTTACCTACAATATAATTTTTTTTTTCAATGTAAAATTTAATACTTATAAATCAAAAAACACAAAATCTAAAAAACATTATGTTAGTGAAAGAAGCACATAATTTGAAAAAGCAACTTTTAATTTTTAATTATTTAACTTTTAGGTATATTTTTTAACAATGCCAATAGAAACTATAGGAATATTGATATGTATTGCCACGTATCAGAATATAAATATTTTAAACTTTTACACATATATTTCTGATACAATGGAAAATAAGAATAAGCATAAAAAAGACAAAAAAATTTACTTTCAAAATAAAAAAAAAATTGCTAAACAACTCATAGTTAGAACAAAATTACTCATCTACCGATCAATTTAGGAAAGTCATAATCGAATTGAAGTAAGTAAAGTACGTAAGTTTGCGATTGAATTAACTAAGTGCATTTGATGTCAGTTAGTCGGTTTGTTGGTTTGTCCTTTGTTAATGCAGCAACGGATTGATTTAATTTTTTGCATAGAAATAGTTCATGGGCCGATGAGTGTCATAGGCTACTTTTTATCTAGGGTGTTCCTGTAAAATTCAACTTAGCCCACGGGATCAAAGGCACAAGTAAAACACTAGTTTAATATATTGTAAATATATTGCCCAGCTCCTTCATTTCATAACTAACATAAGTTGATTTATTTGTTGCTAGTCCTTTGACTGGTTAATTTTTCTTTCATTTTGTATAGTTTTTGTCCCGTAGCTACTTTAATTACAGACTGTTGCCCCAATTAATAATGTATTTTAAGTTGTATAAATCAGTGTGTTAGAAGAAATATTTTACAGTCGAACCTCCATAAGTCGAACCTTGATAAGCCAAATTTTTGATAACTCAAACCTCTTTTCCTAGGACTTGTCTATTTAAACGTTAATATTTTTACATCGATAACTAGAATTATTTTTAGTTTCCCTTCACCTTCGACTTATCGAAGTTCGGCTGTATTTTAATGCGCCTAAAAGTATTAGTTTTTTATTGTTTATGTAGTGACTGTACTTATGGGTAGTAAAAAAATACTTTAATTACACAAATTTAGATAAATGTACTATATTGGCAAGTAATAGATAACTACTTATTAGGATAAAATAATCTTCAATATGTTTTAAATGAAAATTGGGTTATCAATTATGAATTCAGCTAAGTGTAGTAGACCCGTCTATAACACCGCGGAAAAATTGTGGTCGTGTTTGTATTACACGCTAAAAGAGGTTCGTATAACATGGTAAAACAAATCAGTTACAGTCGAACCTCCATAAGTTGAACCTCAATATGCCGAATTGTTGATAACTCAAACCTGTTTCCCTAGGACTTGCATATTTCATTGTTAATATTTTTATATCGATAACTCGAATTATTTTTAGCTTCCCTTTAACTTCGACTTATCGAAGTTCAACTGTATTTTGAATATAACAAGTAATTTAATCGCTTAAAGCTGTGAACGACTTAGATAATTAAGGTGATTCACATAACACGGATTCATATAACACAGAACGCATCTAATGTGTTATAGGGGGTCTACTGTACGTCTATTACAGTCTTAATATTCACAATACAAAAAGCACCATAGTCTGAAATTAATATTACAAAATGCAACTAAATAATATCTAATGAGAATTGAGAAAAAAAAAGGCAAAGACAAACGTACATTTAATTCACGTGTCCCTATATGTTAAATATTTGATTAAAAAATTGGTTGGTAAAAATTGTAAAATGTATCTAAAGCGACTCCAGTTGACGGAACTAAATATTATAATTTGTATAAACACCGTTGGCAATTTCTTGTTTCTGTCTTTGCATAAAACATGAAGCGCATCGTTTTCCCCTACAATACAAGTTTACTGACAAACACTAAAAGTGTCTTCGTAATAGCAGCATTTTTCTTGTAGTTCGTACATTCACTTTAACTGGGAATAAAGTAATTCATTATTTAAGTGTTATTCTGTTATTCCCGTAAAAAATTTTATTCTTATAACAATTTAATAAAGCTCTAATCTCTTACAGCTTAGGTGTAAATACAAAGAGATCGTAAATTAGTTTAAAAAAAGCAAAAAAAAGCAGAAAAGTACGAAGAAAAAACCCTTGTAGTATTATTTACAGCTACTATAAAAATCATCTCACCCTTTATTTACAGAATTTTTTACAGGGACCTAAATACCTACGTTATAATGTTAAAGGATGTGCGCGTGGTCAGGTAAAAATGGTAAATTATCTAAAGCGCTCAGTTAGGAAAATTTATCTTAAACACCTTGAATTTCTTTTTTTCCTTCATAACTAGCCATGTTTCTTAAACTCGAAATCTTACAGGTTTTGGTCTACCTTACCTTTAATTCTTACTGAATCTTTGCATATTTATTTCTTATTGTTACTTCATTCCATCTGTTATTATAGTCTAAATTTCTTAATTGTTGTCTTTGATATCTTCAGAATTGTTCTACTCCGTATAGTAGTTCTTCTCTAGTTACTTCGTTTCTTATTCTATCTTTTCTCGTGATATTCTTCACTCCACGTAGATATTTCATCTCAACGGCCTGAATATTACTTTTAATTTCTTAGTACCCAGTTCGTCATAGATTAGAATAGGTTTGAAAATTGTTTTATATACTGTAATTTTCTTTTCTTTGTGATTTCTTTTTCTTTATAAATGTGTTTTCAGTGCGTAGTATACTTTAGTCGCAGTTTCTATTCTTCCATTTATCTCAGCACTGATACTTCATTGCACTGGATGCTCCAAAAAGCGCCAAAGTTGGTCACATCAAAAATAGGGAAGGTAGAATATTAGAAGATGAAGAGGAAATTATAAATAGATGGAAGGAATATTTTGAGAATATGTTAACAACTGAACATTCACCAGACCAACTAGCGAATGAAGAGAGAAAATAAACAGTACAGAAAATAATGCTCAATATGAAGATCAAGTACAAAAATACAAGTAGAAGAAGTAATAAAGGTGGTGAAAAACTGAAAGGGGAAAAGCCGCAGGGTATGATGGAATAGCGCCAGAAATGATAAAAATTTGGGTGTTAAAGGGCTAGAAGGGATCACTAAGCTATTTAATAAAATGTGGGAAGAGGAAAAGATCCCCAAAGATTGGGAGATAGGAGTACTACTACCAATATATAAAAAGGAGATAGAAGAGATTGTGCCAATTACAGGGAATTACCTAGCTATCGATAATAGCAAAAATATACGAGAGTGTGCTAGAAATGAAATTAAAGGTAGAAATAGAAAATCAATTAGAAGACTCGCAGTGTGGATTCAGGAGAGGTAGAGGAACACAAGACCATATATTTGTAATAAAACAATTAATAGAAAAATTCACGGCAGAAAAATATTTGTAGTATTTATAGATATAGAAAAAATTCGATAGGTGCCTAGGGCAGTAATATGGAATAGCTTAAAAAGAGGAAGATAAATGAGAAATTGTCAAAATGTATCAGAAGCGTGTACAACAACACAAGAAATATAGTACGAACAGGAAACCTAGAATCGAAAGAGTTTGTAACAAAAGAAGGTTTGAGACAAGGCGGAGTATTAAGTCCAACGTTATTTAATTTAGTGATGGACGATATAGTGAAAGAAGTAAAGGAAAAGTGAAAAAGCTGCAAGTGGGATTTAGAAACATGAAAAGAGTGGAAATATCAGAAAGCATATTTGCAGACGACCTAGTGATATACGCTAAAAGCAATCAAGACCTACAATTCAACTTGGAAACATGGAAGAACTCATTAGAAAGTATAAATTTAAGAATAAACGAGAAGAAGACCAAGGTTATGGTCATAGGTAAGAAACCGACACACCAATGAAAAAGTTCGGGAATATAAATGCGTAAACAGGTACAGTTTAAGTATTATGAGTGACTGTACTTATGGGTAGTAAAAATACTTTAATTACACAAATTTAGATAAATGTACTATATTGGCAAGTAATAGATAACTACTTATTAGGATAAAATAATCTTCAATATGTTTTAAATGAAAATTGGGTTATCAATTATGAATTCAGCTAATGTAGTAGACCCGTCTATAACACCGCGGAAAAATTGTGGTCGTGTTTGTATTACACGCTAAAAGAGGTTCGTATAACATGGTAAAACAAATCAGTTACAGTCGAACCTCCATAAGTTGAACCTCAATATGCCGAATTGTTGATAACTCAAACCTGTTTCCCTAGGACTTGCATATTTCATTGTTAATATTTTATATCGATAACTCGAATTATTTTTAGCTTCCCTTTAACTTCGACTTATCGAAGTTCAACTGTATTTTGAATATAACAAGTAATTTAATCGCTTAAAGCTGTGAACGACTTAGATAATTAAGGTGATTCACATAACACGGATTCATATAACACAGAACGCATCTAATGTGTTATAGGGGGTCTACTGTACGTCTATTACAGTCTTAATATTCACAATACAAAAAGCACCATAGTCTGAAATTAATATTACAAAATGCAACTAAATAATATCTAATGAGAATTGAGAAAAAAAAAGGCAAAGACAAACGTACATTTAATTCACGTGTCCCTATATGTTAAATATTTGATTAAAAAATTGGTTGGTAAAAATTGTAAAATGTATCTAAAGCGACTCCAGTTGACGGAACTAAATATTATAATTTGTATAAACACCGTTGGCAATTTCTTGTTTCTGTCTTTGCATAAAACATGAAGCGCATCGTTTTCCCCTACAATACAAGTTTACTGACAAACACTAAAAGTGTCTTCGTAATAGCAGCATTTTTCTTGTAGTTCGTACATTCACTTTAACTGGGAATAAAGTAATTCATTATTTAAGTGTTATTCTGTTATTCCCGTAAAAGATTTTATTCTTATAACAATTTAATAAAGCTCTAATCTCTTACAGCTTAGGTGTAAATACAAAGAGATCGTAAATTAGTTTAAAAAAAGCAAAAAAAAGCAGAAAAGTACGAAGAAAAAACCCTTGTAGTATTATTTACAGCTACTATAAAAATCATCTCACCCTTTATTTACAGAATTTTTTACAGGGACCTAAATACCTACGTTAAAATGTTAAAGGATGTGCGCGTGGTCAGGTAAAAAATGGTAAAAAACTTGGTGTAAGGGTTAGGAGCTACCCTACTAAGATGTGTTTAAAGGTTTCTTTTTTATTAAGTCATAGGAGGTTAACCGCTTATTAGAACTATTTTATAGCAAGCACGCGACCAGGTAGAAAGGGGTAGCTTTCGCTTTTTTGTCCTCCGATTATACGGAAGTGTTTTCGCTTTTTTTAGGCTGCATTCTTGCTCTAAATGCGTAATCTCGCTTTTAGTAAAATTAGATTTTATGGTGGAAAAGGCTCATTCTAATATTTGATAAATATAAAACGATGACAACACCTTTAGAAAAAAGAAAGCCTTTAAAAATGTTTTTAATAAATTCTGTGTCAAAATTAAAGATTAATGCGTTTTCTAAGCTTTTGTCTGGTGAACTTTAGAATTCATTAAAAAAATGTTTGAAGATAATGGAAAACCTATCTCGTGGGTAGTCTTTAATGTTAATTTCGTATGTATTTTACTAAAAAAATCGTATTGCCATTATTTTTAACTTATTTCGTTATTAGAATTGTTTTAATTAAACAATAAATTATGTTTATAATTTTATAAGCCTGAATAATGGCAGTTGTTTAATACCATCTAAAGTTTAATAAAGTTGCCCTATCAAACTAATCCTGTGCATAAAAAACTACCCCCAGCAATTTACTGCACGTGTACAGTATTAAAGGGGTAGGTAATAGCTAACAAATTAACTTGATTCTCTTACCTGAATGTCTGCAACCTACGACTATAAAACCTTTGCCGTTTTTTATGTTCCTGCTAAATAAATTTTGGTTTATCATAAAAGAATTTTGTATTTATGTGCAATAAATACAGATGAAAGGGTGTATTGTATAGGGTTAACTACCTGAAACTCTTTGAAATTGAAAAGGGTTATTGTGTGTTATTGTAGTTACACAATGGGTTGTTGTACAAATTATGGAATAAAGAAGATATATGTTTTTCTGATAAAAGGCAGTGTTAAAATATGTGTTGTAAATGTATTCATGCTTGTAGATATTTGAGGTTTATAAAATATTTGATTCTTACGTTTTTTTTCTAATTTCAATATTGGTATTTTAAAGTTTAATTCTTTTATTACGAATAATTATGCCATTTATTTTATTATATTAATATCGAAAAAGGGTGCTTTATTTTGTTTAAAAATGCTTTGAGTAAAGAGTTTTGCTGCAAATATATCTTTAAAATTGCCTCATTTTTATTTAATTTTTAAAGTGGACTGGGGTTGCTCAACTTCTACTTTAATAATAAGCAATTTTGATTTAAAGATTTTGTAGATAACAATAACAAATTTTAAGGAGTGAGATTATTTTACTATTTTATTGATTTTTGTGTTATATGAATTCTTGGTGTACCTGTTATATGAATTTTAATTCAAACGATCACATAGTGATTTTGAAAAATTGTAACGTATTCTTTTGCATTGTGCCGTAACTACACGTATACTTTAATCAAAACTATATGACTTTTTAATCATATTAGCAAGTTATTAATATGATAATATCTAAATTAGTGTTTGAAATTACGTATTTTAGTTGAAGGGCACCTGGGCTCTCCAAAAAAAATACTGGGGCCCAAAAGTAAATTAAAAGTCCCAGACCTTTTTGTTTTCAAAAAACAAATAAAAATTAATCAAAAATCATAGGGGCTACTAGTCTCGCATCTACGATTTTTCGGAGCCGAAGTAAAAACTTGACATTGGCGTCCGTCTATCATTTAAGATGCTTGGCGCTTTAGTGAAACAATTGTTTTTCAAACATATGAATTTAGTGCCCCCTTAAAAGTGCCGCCCGGGGTAGGTACTCGGGTTTACCCTCCGGATCAGGGGCTGGGGGTTATCTTGGCTCTGCGAGTCCGAATTCAAAGATACGTAATTCACGCCACCGGAGATTTCAAACCCTGTATTTATCATAAATTATCTATATAATTTTTTTTTTAATTTTTTCAAATCATTTATATTTTAATTATTTTGAAGATATTTATAAAGAGATAAATTCAACAATTATGATGTAAAAACCTCCTATGTTATAAACACTAGGGTGGAGCAAAAAAAAAGTGTTCCAGAAGCAGCAAAGTGTCCTCTTTCTTGCCCATTAACAATTATTAACTTAAAAAAAATTTCTATCGCCATTATTGCAGTTTGCAAACAAATTCCGAAACAATAACATACTTTTCTTAGGCATTAAAGTGAATTTTGAGTTAGAAACGATCAAATTTGTTCATTTTTAGATAAATTTGAAGATTACAAGCCTAAAATTTTTTTTGTTTCAAAAGAATTTTAACTTAAATTTAATTTAAAAAATCAGTGGGCCACCTCAAGATGTTAATTATTTTTCAATAATTTAATTTTTTATAAGCTATAAATTCTATCCCCAGGCTAAGAAAAAAAAACAAAATTTTTTTTTCGCTCCACCCTAATAAATACCTAAATTTTATTAGCTATAGAAAATATTTGATAGCATTTATATTATTAAATTAACGATTTCTTTATGCTGTTATGTATTATAAATTGTGACGTCTCTCAGATCTTCAGCAAATTATGTTCCTTTATTAAAACTTAAATCTTTTTAATCAGAACTATTTTTTCAAATAAAAGAAATATTAAAATTTTTTATACTTATTCTTATAAATATTAAAAACCAGACGCCTACATTATAATAGATAGTTAAAATATTTTTTTTATCACTCATACCTGGAAAGTAGTAAGGTCGCACACGTTATTTCTTGCGCATAGTAGCTCTTTACCTATTTGACAATTTTAAATGTGTAAATCACCTTTACCGCACCCAATTAATAATAAAAAAAGTAGCAATTAAATAAAACACGCAAATCAATGCTAGATCCATCTCTAAAGTGACATTTAAATAAAAAATGTTAAATATTTTTTTCAATTTGAATGCTAAAATAATAATTATTATTATTATTACGTATGTTAATGCTCACTGGAATTGGACACAATAAAACAACAAATTGCTAACTTGCAACGTTTCGTTTCTTTATTGAAACTTTATCAAGCAACTTAACAACACAAAAAGGAAGTTAACCATTAAAACTCAATAATTTTACATGTGTCAAAAAAAAAAAAATCTTTCATTTTGACACATGTAGAATTATTGAGTTTTAATGGTTAACTTTCTTTTTGTGTTGTTAAGTTGCTTGATAAAGTTTCAATAAAGAAACGAAACGTTGCAAGTTAACAATTTGTTGTTTTATTGTGTCCAATTGCAGTGAGCATTAACATATTATAAGATATTGGACGTGAACATTATGATTAATTATTATTACGGTGTGAGTGATAAGAAATAGTAAGTGCAATTTGTGCGGTTGCCTACGGCTCACTCTAGCGGATGAGCGCACTCACTTCTATCGGGCGCTCTACTCTGCTCGCGTGCGCAACATCCCACACTTTTTGCACAAAATAGTATTTTTTTTTTTAATTAAAAGAAAATAAATTAATAGTAAGTGATATTTGATTGTTTTGGTCCCATGTATAATTGTCAAAACGTCACTTGTGATATGTCGAATTTAAATTGAAATTCTCTCTAAACAATATAGAAAAACATTCATTCCAAAATTCAGATACTCAGTGGTCCAGACAGTTCACCTATTGAGGCGCCAATTAGACATCCTTCTAGGTCTGCACATTACTGGTGAATTTCATTTAGTCAATGATAGTTGCTACTTCTATCGGGAATTTCAATTGAGAAGTGATCTTACTTGCATAGCACTCGATTGCAAAGGGTTAAACAAAGATTATATAGTTTGGTACGTATACAATATGCAATACATACCTAAAAAAGTTATTTTTTACAGAAATAGCGGAAAATCACTAAAAAAAACTCTCATTATTGAACCCCTTGAGCAGTTTTATTAGAGTAATTGCTAAATAATAGAGAATAAACTACCCTAAATAGCATTAAATGCTTAACATTGTGTCCAATTAAGATACCACAATAAAAAGTGACTTTATAAAAAGTTTTTGTAGCATTTTCACCCTTTAACAAGAGCTACCCTTTTTTAACCCTGTCAGACCGCACTCGATGAGTTTGGCACCTGTCTTTGTGGAAGGGTAAAATTAACCCTTAACTAGCTTATTACACCACCTGTCGTGGCTACACGATAAAGGGGTAGTAAGTATAACGAAGTCTGGTTATGAATATCTGTTTGGATAACTTTTACTTTTTTCGTTTAAAACGAAAATGACACTACCATTCTAAGAATTGTTGCGTGTTTTTCCTTCATTTGGAAACTAACATACATTTCCGTCGCATCTTTTATATAAAATACTATTATTGTATATTCTCTACGTTTATTTTCTTCTAACTAGAATTGACCCTTCTAAAAGCACGAATAAAGAGAAAGTCTCCTGACGCTAACAAATGTTCAAGTTTATTGTGCCTACAATTAGAAAATGTGTTCCTCGTACTCATATTGTTTCTCCTAAATTGGAAACGGTTAGGTTTGTGTGTTTAATTTGTTGCTGTGGAAAGTTAAGCATCGTGTGACTCATTCCTGCATATCTCCCAGACTCGCCAAGCAATGGACAAATAAGAACGAGTGATTAATGAAAAACGCTTACGAATGGAAATTGAGAAAAACACGTAAGTGGACCAGGATAAAAAAATGTGGCAGTAACTGCCACAAAAATGGCGCCATAATCTTGTCGTTAACGATTTTAGCGAAACAACGTGGTGGTCATCAAATTTATGGTTTTTTTCGCGTCCTTCTTGTTTTCGGCAGAGGGGTAACATATTGTATCAGGCCTAAAATTCTGTAGTAAATGCAGACAAAAACTGTAGGGGTGCATGGTCACTATATTGTGGTATGTGCACCCTTAACGTAAGCACGAAGGGAGTGGTCAATGTCCATTGGACGTCGAGGGTCAGTGACGTCATGCACGCGTTGTGCAGGGTTTAATGTTACTCATCCTCGCGCGTTGATGCATTCGGGATAAATTGGTACCTAGGGTTGTATTTGCAAAAATAATTGGAGTTTTGTTAGAGATATATTGGGAGCCATATGCTCCTACACCCACAGATCTCATAGAGCTTTTGATGGATATTAGATTACAACGTTTGCGGAAATTTTAAAAGACTGTTTTCTTAGACGAACAATGCACTCAATAACGTCAAAAATATAAATTCACAAAGAAAACCATTTCTTGGTTTTCATCTGCGGTGTTGTAGACTAGCATTGAAAGTTCACTGTAATATGTTGTACTTCTTCTCAACGAAATTTACCAAAATTACGTTTCATACCTCTTCGGAATACAGTAAAACCTCAATTAACCGGACCTCAGTTATACGGATTCGCGATTATCCGGATTGTCAACCGCGTTCGGCCTCGTTGCGAAAATTAAACCTCGGTATTTCTTACTAAATATTATTATTATATTATAATATTATTATTATTATTTTTTTGCTTTGTCGATTTTAAGATAATGTGCGACTATGTTATTGAGTGATTAATATTTGTTGCGTTTTCTGTAAACATATACACTTCGCGGAACTTATCTTGATACCTGAAATGCGCAAATGATAACATGAGACTTCCAATGTGCGACTGAAACAGAGCGCCCTGCGTTCGGAGAAAGTACAATCGGAGGCACAAGTTTTAAACCTGTAAATATTCTTTTTTATTTCTAATCTTCAAACAATTAACTTTATAAATACTTACCTGTATATCAGAGCTATTATTGAAACGCCACTTTTTAATTTATTTTATATAAATATTTGTTATTAATACAAATAATCTTTGAATAAAATAGAATTTATTTACAAAACCATTTACAACTGTTTTAGGCAACTGCTTATTAAAATTTGTTTTTGTAATATTCTTAATTATTTAGATTTCAACAAGATCTTACATATTAATTTTTGGTATATAAACCATTGTCAATACAAATTTAAACAAAGAAAAAACAATAAAACAAAATAACACAACACAAAAACAATATAAAAACAACAAATACTGAAACAAATAACAAATAGAAAACTACGTGAAACACAACTAAAAAATACTTTCTCACGGACTGTACCGATACAAACACTACGGCAGATCTATCTAAAATGGTCTCTCCTTCACAGCGCATTCAGATTTCAGGTATCAAGATAACTTCCGCGGATTGTACCTACCTAACAATTTGACCAAGTTTTTTCCTGTTAAAACGGGAAGCTTCGTAATCGTGCTTAAAATCGAGTGTGCACATTTGAGTTCAAAGTGGCACATTTCGATCTCGGGAAAATGAAGCGCACCGCTCCGTGTCGCGCTTCATTTGCCTCCTTCGCTCGGAAATATGCCACTTTTCGCTCGAATGTCCACATCCTCGTATTTATTAAATTTTGTTAATTAACCTTACTTTCCAATCATCACATTTAATTTAGTTCAGTAAATATCGATTATATGTTCAAAAAACGTATTTTTACCATAGCAATAAGTGGGAGCGAGCGAAAAGATACAACAAACTCATAAGTGCGAGTGAGAAAGAATGATAAAAATGATTTACTAATATCTCAGCGCCAAAATTATTGCAAATCGCGCTTAAAGCCCAGTGTGCACATTCGAGCTCAAAGTGGCACATTCCGATCTCGGGAAAATGAAGCGTGCCGCTCCGCGTCGCGCTTCATTTGCCTCCCTCGCTCGGAAATGTGCCACTTTTTGCTCGAATGCGCACATCTTCGTATTTATTGGATTTGCCTCTATTATTATTTTCAATTCAAAAAATTAAAAGTCGAATAAATTAGATCTATTTTTTGTTTGAAAAAGGTTAAATATTTTATTCCTTTTGATAAGTTATCATGGTGCTCTTCCGCACGCCTAATTGTAGCGAGCTTTATAAAAATATTTTTAGGTGTACTTTCGAATAGTTACTAATTCGCATTTTTGATTAATTAAAATTGTATATGTATGAAATCTTCTGGAGTGAGTCACTAAAAATCAACTAGTTGACTTTTATACCATCTTGTGCAGATTGTTGAAGGTTTATATGTCAAATTAATGTCTCCAAATATTTTTGGGTAATTTTCATTTTTTAAAATTATAAACAAATTAGTTTTAAAGCACATTTTGTATGCACTGTTGTAATCAGACTTCATTTATGGATTAATTCAATTTTTAAATATAAAAAAATATTTATATGTTACATAGCGGGTGCATCAAAATTTTAGAATGACTTGGGTGTGGTATGTAAAAAAAGGTTGGAAATAAGAGTCAAAATTCGGAAAAAGTTAAAGTATTTTTTTTTCATGTACGATGAAGTCTCCCATCTAGTCTAGTTTAAAAGTACTAAATTAGAAATGTGGTTTTGGTAAAAATACCCAACTGTAATTTTTAATTAAAAGAAAAGCGAGAAGTGGTACATTTCGTTTAGTTTGATTTATTTAATATTATTTGTAAGTGAGAAGAATAAGATAGGCAAATTCAATTATTAAGGAGTAAGTGCACTTTTCAAGCAAAAACTTTTTTCGAATAGAAAATCAGGATTTGAAGGATTTGTTATTAATATAGTCGAATCCAATTAACACAAAGATGTGCGCATTCGAGCGAAAAGTGGCACATTTCGGAGCGAGGGAGGCAAATGAAGCGCGACGCGGAGCGGCGCGCTTCATTTTCCCGAGATCGGAATGTGCCACTTTGAGCTCGAATGTGCACACTCCGCTTTTCGCCACGATTAAAAACGATCAATTTACTTTAAAAAAATTCCAGTAATTCTAAAACCGTAGACGCACTCTCAAAATGTCTCCTTCGGGCTTCGCTTATTTTTCATAATGTTTTACTTTTTTTATTGCGAAATTTCTGTGAAATTAATTTATATTTAAGTAAGAAGGCATGAATGAAATTCTTGTTAGAATTTCTTAATATTCGATTTCGTAATTGCAATTTTTTGAAAACGGGACATTTTGGCGTCCCGAATGATTCCTTGGGGACAACGGGACAAATCATCTAAAAACGGAACAATCCCATTCAAAACAGGAAGTATGGGCACATTATATATAGCTAAAATTCGTTTTTTCTATACATTCAATTAACCGAATTTTCGATTATCCGAATGAACTGCAACAATAATTAGTCCGGATAACCGAGTTTCTACTGTAATTATAATTGGAATATATGTTTAAATTAAATTCTTAAGTATTTCGGTGTCATACCCAAAGTAAGAGGAAATTATATACGCTCCTGAACAGCTGCCTTGTGATAATCAATACATAGTTTTAAAATTATTTCCGAGAAGCAAAAGCTCATTGGAAAAGTAATGTTCGTCCTAAGAAATAATAACTAACAGCCGACATTAAAGCAAATGCCTGTTATTCGGAACTTAATACGCATTTTGTTAGGAAAAGGTAAAATAAAACCAGCAATTTATCACCGGAACTAGGTGGGATCTTTAGATTACATACACAAAGTAAGGTTTTATGCAAAGCAATAATAAGGCACATTTTGCCCTTCCATTTAAAATAAGTTAACTAAAGACCGTTTATCGTGTAATTTTGTGACCGCTAATTTGAAAGAACGGTTGACTTGTTCGATTTCGCTCTATGACATTTGCTATTTATTTTCGTGTCGTGAAAATGAATTTTAAATTATTTTCATTTAAAAAACTAATCACTTTTAAACAAAGATGAATTTGCTATTCAAATTAGGGCTTCGAAAAAAATCGTATTTGTGGTTGCAACACCTTTTGTTGAGAAATTCGAAACTGTCCAAGTTCGTACAAAAGATTTTATATGTATACATAATCGTTTTGACAATAGTAATAGAAGTATGTTTTTGTTGTTTTCTTTATAATACAACAAAAATTTTAATGATTTTTTGGGAATACCCAAAGCTTTTGATAGGACGTAAATAAAAAAACGAACAGATGCAAAGTTTAACAAAAAAAATGTTCTTTAGCACGTGTTGAGAATTGCACTGTAAATCTTTAGTCATTCATTTTAATAATTAAATTATCTAATAGCAAAAAAAGTTCAGTAAAATTACAGTAAAGTCTCGATTATCTAAAGCCGTTAATTCAAGCCTCAGTGTTATCGTGTTATACGTCTTCCAAAATCTCCTTGCAAATACTCTGTTAATGAAGAAATTTTTTGAATAGCAGTTATATCCGATTTTGCAATACTATTTTTAATACTAAAATCTTTTTATTTCGCAATAAAATTATTTAGAATCAGATTCTGAGTGTATTGAGTTCTGCGGTTTTATTATGTGATTGTATAATATATCTTTATGCTCCAAACGGTAACACAAGTGCCTTTTTTAATTTCTCGTAGAAATTGTGCGAAATTGTTCATTGCACGGAAAAAAATCGTGATGTCAGACTAGTATCATAACTGAGACAAAATCAGATTCACAAGTTTGATTCAAGATTATTATCACAGTGATACCAATCTGAATCAGTTTTTGCGCCTGCGCATAAGCGTAGATTGTAAACAGCTGTAGTGAAGTTAGTTACGAAATTATTAAAGTATTTGGTTACGTAACCAAGACAACGTGTAATTTATTAACCAAAATGTAAAATTAAAAAATTATTATATTTTTGGACGATTCATTTTTTTACTTATATTTCAAGTAAAGAATTAAATAAATGAGAAAGAAATAACAATTTGATTTGTTGTATTAAATACAAACAAACAAAAATGACATTTGTAGGTTATAACTATGTTGCTATATATGCTCTATTGACGTATTCGAACCTATATATTAAACGTCCATATAAAATACATTAGATACGGAATTAGTATCAGTAGTGAAGCTAACCTAATATCACTTCTGATACAGAATTAGTATCTTCTGGAACGGCTCCGGTATCTTTTATTCCGGGTGGAACTGTCCTCGGCCTACTTTAACTCGCATAATCGGAACTCTACTGTACTTTCCTTGTTTTATTAAATTATTAATCGCATCTTAAAAAGGCCATTTTAGTGGATTAACTATAAAAGTTGTGGTGTGTAAAACCCCTTAACAAATTTAATAATTAATGCATTACATATAAAAACTACAATAAATCAAAAGCGACAGCCCACCTAGCGTTTGTTACAATTTAGTGTTATGAAGAAAATTTCTATGAGCATAGGGTCAAATTCTCCTTAATCTAAAGTCAGGAAAAGTCACAAACAAGATTTTTTAGGTTCCTAAAAGTAGAACACTAGAAGCATCACGAAAAATTACTTCAGACACATGCTTTTAGACATTTTCAACTTCAACCCTCCCAAAAGAGACAGTTGCAAGTCTCACCCTCCCGCTGTCCGCCGGACATTATTTATAGCGTCGGCTGGACCTGGTCCACATAAAGGGTATCCCTGCAGCCGGCCCATAAAAAATCTAAACTCGCTATTTTTGTGCAGTATACACCCTTCTCGTATTTCTAATCTATGCCCATTTTTATGAGTGGTGTTGTATGGACGCTGGTCACTTTACAAAGAAATTTATTACTTTTGCGAGTTGTCTTTTAAAAAGACTACTAATTAAGTAAAAAAGAGTTCTGGATTGGTAAGTTCTCATTTGAGAAAAAAGAAAATGTATTTGACATCATTAAGCTAAAGTAACAATAGGACCTTATTTATCTCAATCAACCAGGAAAGTCCATTTTCCGCCCTAGGCATAGGCTAATAATACCTCAATACCCGAAGAATAATTGCAGCCTCCCACACCCACTGATTGATCAGCGCTGCCAATATGGCGGATTGGGAATTTATTATTTATCCCTTTATTGGGTTTTCAAGTTTTGTCACCCTAAATTCTCCCCATATCTTGAATTGCCTCCAAAGAAAATGAGATAATTCTTTCGTTGCAAACGAGAACTTTCAGGCAATATAATTCCAATTTATTTATTCATTTGCGTTATAAATTATGTCGTAATCGTATTAGAATTGACTTTTAATTAACCAAAACAGAGTAATTAAAACGATTGCTAGCTCTGCAGTTTATTGTGGAGCTTTTGGAAAAATAATACCCAGAGTTACTTGATTTTAATCTAGTAGCTAATTTCTAAAAATAAAGCTAAAAAGTACAATTTGTCGTAAAAAACTAAGTTAGTAAGTAATTTGTTTTTAAATTGATATTAGTCCACACTATTTATGTGCTTAGATTATTTATATAAATCAGTGAAAGTCCCAGTCTGTTCTTGAAAGGAAAAAAGCTGCAGTTTGACCTTAAAAATTAAAACAACATTTTTATAGTGTTACCGTTGCTTGTTTCATAGGTAAATATGATAGATTTTAATGTTTACTTTAGAATACCCATTTTGTTTGTGTTAAGATACCCATTTACTTCCAGTTTAGCCTACAGTTGAGAACTGCAGATGAGTCAAGGTCAAATACACATACAGGCTGTACCACATGGGCTTATTGTAAGATTTTCTTAAACTCGGATCTATCGACGGCTTATATATCGACAAAATTGAACTAAAAACACACAAATCCAAAATTCTTGCCTGCAGATGAATTACACTGCAAACTCACTGTAAATTGAAGTGTTTTATTTAAAAACACTAAATCGTTTTGTTTGCAGTGTTCACATTAAGTATAATTTTGGAAAAAAAAATTAAAAATTAAGAATATATTTTGACAAGCATTTTAGAAAGTTATTTAATTATAGTTAGCATCAGGAGTTAAAATTAAGCATTTTATTACAGGGTCGATCGAGACTGTAATAAAAAACAATTCTGGAGCTCAAAAGTGTATTTAAGAACCCATATTTTTTATTCCAGAAAAACAATTAATGTAATAATCTAAAACATTTATCTAAAAGTTAAAACAAAAAATTAAAAAATAGCTTGCGTGGAAATTACCGCGGTTTAAGTAAAACTTTTATTATTAATGGGGAAAATACTTAGATAAATTATGCTACAATCAAAATTATATGGTCAAACTAAATAATTCGGACAAAACTTATAGTAATTATTTTCACAATAAAAAGATAGCACTTGTTCGATATTCTGCAATTTTTTTCTCGATTTTAGTCCGGTCAAATTAGACATAAAAATAGTGGTCAAATAACAAAAATTTCGACAGAGCTAAATTTTGGTTGAGACCTTGGGTACATCATTAGAAATAAAGTGTCAAAAGTCCCCATCGATACCATGTGTGCTAAAAAGTTATTCGCGGCCAAAGTACAAAATTTGAGGTTTTTGGATTTTTTTCGAAAACAGTAAGTTTTATTAAAAAAGTAGTTCAAAAAATTATAGATCTTAAAATTATCTACAAAAATAGTCTTTATACTTTTTTTCTAAGAATCACCATTCGTGATATATCACGATTCTACACTAAAAGAAAAAATTTAAGGGTCAAGAAAATTTCCTAAATTTTTGGTGATTTTTAACAAGCTGTTTTGCTTAAGATTGCGTGATAACCGTGGTTCCTAAAAATTTTTGGTAAAAACTCTGAAAACTAGAATCTTGGAGCTTTAAAAAGCCTTTTTTAAATTTTAGATACAACCATTTTTTACTGAAATACAGCCTGTTTTAAATCACCAAAGATTTAAAAAATTTTTGATCCTTTAATTTTTTTCTTCAGTGTAGAATCACGATATCTAACGAATGGGGATTCTTAGAAAATAAAGTATAGGACCATTTTTGTAGATAATTTTAAGATCTATAATTTTTATCTGAACTACTTTTTTGATAAAACTTACCGTTTTTGAAAAAAATCCAAAGAACCTCCAATTTTGACTTTTAACCCCGAATAACTTTTTTAGCACACATGGGATCGATGGGTTTTTGACACTTTATTTCTAATGGTGTACCAAAGTCTCAACCAAAATTAATCTCTGTCAAAATGTTTGTTATTTGAAATGTTTATTTTGACCAGACTATTTTCGCGTTGTATATCTCTTAAGCAAAATTTGCAGTATCCGCTGTTATTAGCAGTTTCTTGCGTAACTTGTACTACTGATATTCTCCCTCTCAGAAGTACAATATATGATTATTTTATATTTTTAGAAATTATATGTAATCACCACCCTGCCAAGATTACCAGGCGTCCTGATTAATCAGAATTGTCACCGCTTTTGAGCTTCGTGTCCCAGTGTCTGGAACGAACCTTTCGAGGCGCTCCAAACTTCAGTTTTAATTTATTTTCGTTTCTTTTTTACTGTTCTTGTTCCAACTAATAAATAATTAATGTTAAAATTTGTTGATTTTATTTTCTTTTGTAATATAAATAAAAAATTGATTAGAAGGTACTTGGCAGCCCAAGCGAGACGTTGTCTAATATTTTGATTTTTTCAGAGGGGATCGTTATAAGCGGTTCTTCGTACTAAACGATGTCGTTATAAGTGGTTTCTACTGTACCTATTTGTTATTTTTTTTTCAGCTGAGTTTCTCTACCTTTAAAGCTTATTTTAGCACAAAGATCACCACAGAACACCTAAAATGATTGTATTTTACTAATTGTGAATAAATATTTATGTACATTGTACAGTGTTTGAAATTTAAATTATTTTTGTTTATTATAAATTACATATTTTTTGAATCACTTAAAACTCCACTGCAAAGAAAAATAAAGTGATTTTAGCTATACTTTTTTTATATCAAAGTAGTTCTTATTTTACGTCGTGATTAGTAAAAGTTTCAGTAAAGTAGCCATTATGCAACTAACGAAATCCAATATGCGAGCGCTTACAAAACTTGTCTTTTCAGTGAAAAAGCTCTTTCTGTAGGGTTACCGCACACAATACCTAAGCCAGCGTGGACCAACATTACCCTCTGCCACACAGACAGGGGTATTTTATTATATGTAGCTGATTTGAATGCAATTTGTATTCCGTAATATTTTAGAAATTTACATTTAAGCAAAACGGTTAATGGTTGAGTTATTTTCGTTTTGTTACGATAGGTTAGTTTGGCACGCAGCTGCTGTTTTATCGAATATCGCAACTTTTGCTATATTTTTATCAAAATCAACATTTAGAGTACTAAATTATTTTTCTGCTATTTATTATTCAAGAACTGTTTTAATTCTAATTATTGTTAGAAAAGACAATAGTTGTATCTTTTCATACATAATTACATAGGTATTAAAAAAAAATCGATTTGGGTAACTTGATTAGTTAGAATCAAATATTATTGTATTTAATATGCACAATCATTTAAATGCAATATTATAGTACAGTAAAGCTTCAATTATCCGGATCTCAGTTATACGGATTCGCAATTATCCGGATCGTTTTTTCCTGTTAAAACGGGACGCTTCGTAATCGTGCTTAAAACCGAGTGTGCACATTCGAGGTCAAAGTGGCACATTCCGATCTCGAAAAATGAAGCGCGCCGCTCCGCGTCGCGCTTCATTTGCCTCCCTCGCTCGGAAATGTGCCACTTTGAGCTCAAATGCGCACAATCTCGTATTTATCGGATTTGCCTAAATTATTATTTGATTCTTAAATTCAAAAAATTAAAAGTCGAATAAATTAGATCTATTTTTTGTTTGAAAATGGTTAGATATTTTATTCCCTTTGATAAGTTATCATGGTGCCCTTCCGCACGCCTAATTGTAGCGAGCTTGATAAAAATTATTTCAGGTGTAGGTACTTTCGAAAGTTTACTAATTCGCATTTCTGATTAATTAAAATTGTATATGAGTCAAATTTTCTGAAGTGGGCCACTAAAAATCAACTAGTTGATTTTTATATCATCTTTTGCAGATTTTTGAAGGTTTATATGTCAAAATTAATGTCTCCAAATATTTTTGGGTAATTTTCATTTTTCTGAAAATTATAAACAAATTAGTTTTAAGGCACATTTTGTATACACTGTTGTAATTAGACTTCATTTATGGATTAATTGAATTTTGAAATATACAAAAATATTTATATGTTACATAGGGGGTGCATCAAAATTTTAGAATGACTTGGGTGAGGTATGTTAAAAAAAAGGTTGGGAAATAAGAGTCGAAATTCGAAAAAAGTTAAAGTATTTTTTTTTCATGTACGATTAAGTTTCCCATCTAGTCTAGTTTAAAAGTACTAAATTAAAAATGTAGTTTTTGGTAAAAATACCCTACTGTAAATTTTAATTAAAAGAAAGGCGAGAAGTGGTACATTTAGTTCAGTTTGATTTAATTAATATTATTTGTAAGAGAGAACAATAACATAGGCAAATTCAATTATTAAGGAGTATGTGCACTTTCAAGTGAAAACTTTTTCCGAATAGAAAATCTGAATTATAAGTTTTGTTATTAATATAGTCGAATCCAATTAACACGAAGATGTGCGCATTCGAGCAAAAAGTGGCACATTTTCCCGAAATCGGAATGTGTCACTTTGAAATCGAATGTGCACACTCGGCTTTAAGCGCGATTTGCAATAATTTTGGCGCTGAAAAATTAGTATATTATTTTTATCATTCCCTCTCACTCGCACTTATGAGTTTGTTGTATCTTTTCGCTCGCTCCCACTCATTGCTATGGTAAAAATACGTTTTTGAAACATATAATCGATATTTACTGAACTAAATTAAATTTGATGATTGGAAAGTAAGATTAATTAACAAAATTCAATAAATACGAAGATGTGCGCATTCGAGCGAAAAGTGGCACATTTCCAAGCGAGGGAGGCAAATGAAGCGCGACGCGGAGCGGCGCGCTTCATTTTCTCGAGATCGGAATGTGCCACTTTGAGCTCGAATGTGCACACTCCGCCTTTCGCCACGATTAAAAATGATCAATTTACTTTAAAAAAATTCAAGTAATTCTAAAACCGTAGTTGCGCGTTCAAAATGTCTCCTTTGGGCTTCGCTTATTTTTCATAATTTTTTACTTTTTTTATTGCGAAATTAATTTGTATTTAAATAAGGAGGCAAGAATGAAATTCTTGTTAGGATTTCTTTTTATTCGGTATCGTGATTGACAATTTTTTTGAAAACGGGACATTTTGACGTCCCGAATGTTTGGTTTGAGACAACGGGACAAATGATCTGAAAACGGAACAATTCCATTCAAAACAAGAAGTATGGTCACATTATAGGTATATAGCTAAAATTCGTTTTTTTTCTATACATTCAATTAACCGAATTTTCGATTATCCGAATGAACTGCAACAATAATTAATCCGGATAACCGAGTTTCCACTGTATATTCATTAATTTTATCTATTCTTTACAAATTTCGAAATTAAACATTGTCACGTTTATATTTTCACACTCAACTTCTATTAAATCGCGTTGTATCACGTAACATCGCTTATTTAAATATCGCATAAAACTTTTAAGAGTTGAAAGAAATTGCTTATAAACGATTAAGTAAAATAACAAACGCGTAAAAGCTGTTGAAATTTTTATAGGTTGCGAGAATTTATAAAAATGAGTAGACACGAGATTTTTTTAAAACATATGCAGACTATCTTTGAAATGCCAAATGTCCTACCGGATGCTAACGAAAGCTCTCAACTTCCTCTTGGCCCAGTGTCCCTAGAGCCGATCATTCCCTGTTTCAGCAAAACCTTGGGCCATCCGCTTAACCCTCTACATTCTTAAGACACCCTAAGCAGGAAACACACATCTGACCTTTCACCCTAAACCGATATATAGTTCGCAATCCGTGCCGCTTCTACCTTCATATAATTTACGGTTCTACTACTTCTCTTTTACCGATACAAGCTCAACTTCCTTCTAAATACATACATATGTACATAAATCAATGGCGCACCGGGGAAGGAGGGGGCTGCAAGACTTCTAAACAATTTATAATTATATACATATTAACTGCAAGATCAACTCTTTATTGAACAATATGAGAATACAGTTTGGAAGGCTATGAAAAATAATTTTATGTCCTAATAGAATGAAATTCTGGGCGCGTCAATGCAGATTTAATGTTTTTGATTAATTAATCATAATGTTCACGTGCTATATCTTTTAATAATGTTAAATGTTCACTGGAATTGGACAATTGTGCACATTCGGTTTGAAATTGCCTAATATGCGATCTTGAGTAAATTATGTGAATCCTGCACTGGACGATGTTTTCTTAAAAAGGTCGTATAAAATAAATTTATTTATTCAAAATCTTCTTGTTTTAAATACACAAATAAAATTAATTTACTAAATTATTTTGAACTAACAGATAGAAACTTACAATAAAAATCCAATGAAGTCCACATTCCTCGAAAAAGTAGCATATTTTTGAGCCCTCAAAGTAAATGAAGGGCGACGCGGAACGAAGCGAGCTTCATTTTTCCGAGATCGGAATGTGCCACTTTGAGCTCGAATGTGCACACTTGACGATTCAAAATAATTAATTTATTATCTAATAATAACTTAATTAAAAATTTAGAAATTTATTTCTACCATTCAGCGACGTACCCAGGGTTGGAGACTACAACCCACAACAAAACTTACTCCGTCACGCTAAGCGATACCCCCCACCCGTTATTGAAGGTATTTTATGATTGGACTCTATGAAAAAAAAAAGATAAAATATTACAATACGTTGTCAATCTTGACGCATTGAAAACAGAATTTTTTTTTAATTAAAAAAATATAGAACGTATCGGAATGCCATAATCAGAGTGGGCTCAAAATTTTTGTCACGATATGTAGGTAAACACTATTTTTGAAATTTTTTTCAAGTAAAATAATTTATCATACATTTTCAAAATCTAACTTGATAAAAGTTGAATAATTTTTTATTGAAAGTTTATTTAAATCTGAAAAAATGATATTTGACTTTGTATAATTATCTATTTTTTTTATATAAACTTATAGGCATTCAAAGATTTTTTGTGAAAACTTTTCAAAAATTCCTAACTTTTTAGGAAATCGGGATAAAAATTCGAAAAAAACGGGTTCGTTTTCAACAAGAACTATAACAAAAAAAAATTGGATATATAAAAATTGATGAGGTGCACGACAACGGTGATTTGGTGTTGAACGCCCAATAAATAAAATAATAGCTAGGTTTGTCAATGTGCGCCCATTATGCAAAAACTACTGGATAGATTTTGAACAATTTTTTAGTTTTATTTTTTAGACGCCTAGTCTTTATCTGCAATAAAAATTATCACGATATTCCTATTTAACATGGAGTTATTAAAGTGTTCATACGCGTAAATGGCAAGCGACTCGGAACACATGCGCGGTAGAGCAAAGAAGTTCTTAGTTGTGTTAATAAAATACAGTGAAACTTCCCTATAACGAACAAATATGGAAAGTGATATTTTGTTCATTAAAAAGAAGTGTCCGTTAGAAGAATTTTTGATGTATATTGTAAAGATTGTATTAAACCACGCGAACAAAGTCATAGGCATCAGCTAGTGTTAAATAATATATTTACAAACAAATTCTGAATTAAAGATCAGCTGTCATATGAAAAGCTCTTTTCTATTAATCTGAATGAGCTTCTAATTACTGTTTTAACCAATAACTATTCCTATTGTAGGTAAATTTAAAGAATAAAATGTAAATATACTACGAAACTGACAAGAATCCGGTAGACTTTTTATAGGATAGTGCGACGTCACATGTGCGACTAACCTAGGTCAACAGCACCCACATTATGAATCCTACCACAAACATGCCTCCATATGTGCAGTGTGCATTTCTTAAACATTCCATTTATTTGGTCGTAGAACACAAAGATATATGAAGAAATATTTTCATATACGTATAACCATAAGTAGATAACTATATAAAATAGAAAAACACATTCATACTTCATCCTTTACATTTTTATGTCTTCTTAATAAACGACATAAACTCTAATCTTTAATCGATACATGGAAACAAGAAACGACAAAAACGCATTTTACCTATTGTTAGCAATTTTAGCTTTTTACCTAACACAAAAATAACATTATTTGTTTTTTCAGAACGTGAATCACCTGGAGGAAGTCTGATATTGGCGTTGATAATTCTACAGGTGTTTGGAATGATTAATTTTATCAACTAGTCGTGGTAGCTTCGCATTTTCGCTCGTTCAATACTTAAACGCGACTGACAAATGTCAAAATTAAACTACTACATAAATAAATTGAAAGCAGTAAGTAAATATTTTTAAAAAGTTATCTTTCTTTTAGAAGATCGGAAATTTTAAAACATAACTCTTACACGCTGTAGCGAAAAGGTCCTTTCTTAAGTATTTAAGTAGTTTAACATGGACAGTGTCCGACACCATCAGCCGGTGATCATCAATCAAGCATTGCAATATAAAGTTTCAGTAGTTTTCGAAATAAAGTTTTAAAATCCTTCAAATCTTTACTGAAAATATAATCCGGTACGAAGGTTTTAAATGGTTTTGCGCAAAAACTTGTAACTCATAGGTTTTTGGGACTTCACAACTAAGAGAGCGCTTAGAATTTTGACCCTTCGAACGTCACGATTTAAAAGTTAAAACGTCCTAAAAGGAAATACATAAATCTAGACATAAACCCATAATAAGTTAGTCATGTGCAAGTTGCTAACTCAAAAAATCTACAATGGGTTAAATAATTCTTCGGTTAAAGCATTTACGACTTTTCATTGTATAAAATTCTTTAGCTACTGGAAATACTTAACTTTTTTGCTCTCGCTTTCACATTTCTAGGTCTACGGCGTCATTTGTAACCCTTCTCTGACAGTAGGTGATCATCTGGACTTATGACCTATTGTTATGTTACCAGCAGCCTTTTATCATATGACAGAATGAGAACAGACGGTAATGTAGTATATTACCCAGATAAACGTTGTTAATGATATGTTTTTATGTACAGATAACCATTTTCAAGAACAAAATTAATGATCAGTTTAAATGATCTTTAAATTAGTTCTTTAAAACTTACTTGTCGACTAGCAGCGACCTCTTACTACGTACTCTAACATCTTCAACTTTGCGTTCAATGAAAAACGCAAAGATTGAATTTTTTCAGCTATTTTTTTATATAGTCGGTTTAGTATACTTTTTGTTGTAAAAGCAAAGCTTTTAATTGCATTATTCATTTTTGTAAATTTCTAATAATCAACAAAAATGTATGGTTTACGTGACATTTTTATGCCAGAAAAAAAATAAATCTTACTATAACAGTTGTATTTCATATTAAGCTTAGCAAGTTATTAATAGACAAAATACGTACACTGACTTGCATTTAAAACTGCACGACCGACTTAATCGACAAAAAATATTATATAAGAGTATAAGAAAAAAGCATTCTGAAAAAATGACGAATATATATGATAGTTCGCACTTGTACACACATCCTATAAAATTTTTGATTAAAAAGAATTTTCAAAACATCTAATACACAGTAAAAAATTTCGGTGTAAAGTTGGACCCGGAGACTTTTACACGGCCGTGTAAGTGTGAAATTTTGGTGTGAAATTGCCTTCGTGTAAAATTTTCATTTGAATAAATTTTACACGGTGTGATTTACTGTTTTACACCGTTCCGTGTTATTATTTATAATTTAACCAATTAAATTACTATTAGTGGTTTCTAATCTATGAAAATATATTTACAATCAATTACTTTTAAGATTTTTATAATTATTTATTATGAAACAGTTATCATATATTTACAAACTATAAATAAACCTTTACCACTTATACTCCTGTGGTTTTGATAAGGTTCTTCATGGCTTAACGATGATAAATTTACGATAACGATAGATTCTGTATTACTTTGTTTAATTAAATAGGCATTGAATGTATCTTCAAAATCAACAGTCTCCCACAGCGCACAAACAGCAAATGGAATATTATTATAAACAAATAAAGAACGAATCTGAGCAAAAACTGGTAACTCATTTTGTCTTTAACAGTAATAAAATATTTAATTTTATATTGATGACCATACGTTAAATATTTAACATTACAAACATTTTCATTTTTATCTCTTACTCTCTAACATAGGATCCACCGTATAATTAGATAAATTTTCAATTATTTTATTGTATTTAATAGATTTCCCTGGGCCTGTAACAACTTGAATGTTTACATTCTTGTTGCAAATTTTCTAACGAGAATATGATTTTTAACACGTAAGATGTAAAAATCGCACTAAGTGTAGTATAAAATTCTGAACGGTGTGGATCCTTAATTTTATACCATACTGCGTGTAAATGCAGTTCATGATAATTTTTTATTAATAAATAAAATTTGATTGGGTAGTTTCGGGCTCATACGATATTAGATTATATTATTTTAAGGACTAATTGTAATTTGAATCACAAAATTCATGAAAATATTTAAAAAAGTAAAATAAATATCGATAATTTTATTTATATTTTTTATAATTTATTAATTTATTTATAAATATATTATAAGTCTATAACTAGTCGTTTGAATATCGCGCCAAATAATATATTTTCATAGATTAGAAACCACTAATAATAATTTAATTGGTTAAATTATAAATAATAACACGGAACGGTGTAAAACAGTAAATCACACCGTGTGAAATTTATTCAAGTGAAAATTTTACACGAAGGCAATTTCACACCAAAATTTCACACTCACATGGCCGTGTAAAAGTCGCCGGGTCCAACTTTACACCAAAATTTTTTACTGTGTAGGTAGAAACTTTAGCACTCACACGCGCATGCGCACCGCGTGGCTTGGTCATCATACGTGTATGAAAACATTAATTTTTTATATTAATTAGGAAAGCGTGGCACAAGTGGTTTAGTGTTTGGACTCCTGCGCTAGTGAGGTGGGTTCGAAGTAGTTCGACTCCCCGGGCCGACCATCGAAAATTCTACGCTCCTTTTCTCTTTGCAAAGCTAAGCACCTGGCAAAAGAGTAAGACTGCTCAAAAATTTCTCTAGAAATTGCCGTGGTTCGGAACCCACGTAAAACTGTAGGTCCCTTGAATCTTTGAAACAATACAACGTTTACAACAAAGATTCAAGCGGCGAAATCACCTAAACTTGATACGAGTATAAAAAGACAAGAAGAAGAAGAAGAACTAGGAAATTGTAATCATTGTTGTGGGGAATAAAGACCAAGCGTCTAAGAAATAAAACTAAAAAACATTGATTAAAATCTATCGCGTAGTTTTTGCCTGTTTTGCGCACATTGACGAACCTATTTCTCATTTTCTCTATATAGATAAACTAGCAAAATTCGCTTCGCTCATTGTGCTAGACAAAATCGTTTCGCGATAATAAAAATACTAGATTTGACTCTAAGAAAAAATCTAGAATTTGGTTTGATTTGTGTATTTAATCTTTTTGATAAGATAAATCTGCATATATTACATATTTTATATTTTCTCGCAATAAACTTTAAGATTGTTCGTAATAATCCAAATTTGTTTATAAGTAGCAAACAACACTTTTATTTTTTGATAGATAGCCACAAAAAAACGTTTTTATCTTTATTTTTATCTTCTGAAATTGGAAGACAAATTATAAGAATCTAATGAAAATGATTCACACCAACATCTTATTGTTAGAGATAAAATCTAAAAATATACACAAATGTTATTTAATATCTATATCTTCATAATACTTTAATCAACTATACCTATATAGATTAAGTTATTATATTATTGTAAAAAGTGGTAAAATCAATTAAAATATTGACTGTTATTCATAAAAATAAAATAAGAATGATAAATAAATCTTCTTAACCTATACTTACCTACGCAAAACTAAGTATATCCGAAGATCAATAATTTGAGAAAATTTTATCAAAAGAACATTTCTTTTTAGATGAAGCGTTTTTTAATAGCCGCTAAATTAAAGTATTTTTTTATATACAGTTTTATTAGAAAAAATTATCAAATTGTTGGTGAGAGATTCACAAGTGGATCGCGAGAGCTGAATATCGATGGATTACTTTTTAACGTTAAAACTTTCAACTGTAGTGTTTCCTGCCCCATCCGGCGCTTACCTACCTAAAATACTTTTGGTGGCCCGTGAATGTCTTAAAAAATTATCTGTTAATAGACACCGGATGTTTCACAGAATGTGCCACTAGTTCTTAATTCTAAAACCAATAAACGTGTAAAAAAACTAAATACCTATGTATATACGGTCAAACCTCGATAAGTCGAAGTTGAAGGAAAACTAAAAATAATTTGAATTATTAAAAATTCGAACTATCGATATAAAAATATTAACGTTGAAATAGATAAGTCCTAGGGAAACAGGTTCAAGTTATAAAAAATTCGGCTTTTCGAGGTTCGACTTAAGGAGGTTCGATTGTAGATGTTTTACAATTTATTGGATCTTAGAAGTGGCTCTACATTAATTCTTAAATTCTTAAAGGTTGCTTGGAAACGGTATTTTGTTTATCTTAAAACAAAAGGTGTCACTTTTCATTAATAATTGAATGTAAGAGGTGTTCTTTGGAACACCTCTGCATGCAAGATTTGAATTTTACACCATTTTTGCGGTAAAGTGTTGCCAACAAAATAAAAGACTGCGTGACAGTTCAGAGTTATTAAAAATAGCGCGTTACACGAAAGAGCAACGCGTTTTCATTATTGAGTAGTATTTAAAAAATCATAAAGATTGGCAGCTACAGTTAGCAATTTTCGTACAAAATATGGTCAAAATATCAATTTAACTTTATCAACTGTAAAGAGATTACTTAAATATTCAATTAATGATCTTAGTAATTAAACACAAATAATCGAAGCAGTTCGTGATAGTGTTACTGATAGTCCAGGAGCATCAATTCGGCATCGTAGTCAAGAATTGAACAATTCGAGAAGCTCTCTACAGTGTATTCTTACAAAAATTTGCATTTTTATACTCACAAAGTTCAATTGACTCAAGATGTGTAGCCTACTAACCACTCCCAACAAAGACAGTTTGTTGAATGAATTAACAAGTGCTGATTTTTCGAACAAAATCATTTTCATCTTGATGACTTTGTTAATCGTCGAAATTGTCGCATTTGTGATTCAGAAAATCCACGAATGATTGTTGTGAATCAAATGCATATACAACGTATCACTATTTGGTGCGGATTTTAGGCTCATCGGACCATTCTTTATTGAAAATGTGACTGGTCAGGCAATAACAATCAATCGTGCTCGCTAACGCGACATGATAATCCAGTTTTTTACTTAAATTGCAAGACGTGGATGGCGACGACATGTGACTTCAATAATGTGGTACCACATGCTATACAGCCCAAGAAACAATTCAATTACAGCAATAGTTATTTCCTGGTCGTGTAATTTCCTATTTTGGTAATCAAAATTGGCTATACCTAGAACATGCGACTCAACGCCGATGGACTTTTCCTTTAAGGTTTTTTGAAATCTAGTTTTATGACAACTAGGCCACGACCACCCATGCCTTGTAGGAAGAAATTTAGCGTTGAATCAACGAAATTCATCCACGTTTATGCGAAACGGTCATGAAAAATTTTATCAAAAGAGTGCGTCTCTGCCAGCAAATCCGTTGAGGCCATTCATCCGGTATGCTATTCCATTCATAACCCTATACTGAATACTTTATAAATTAATAAACAATATACAATTTTTAATTCAAAACCTGCATTTTCCATTAAAATTACATTTTTTGGGAATTTTGGGACACCCTATATAAACCTTGGCAAGAGTTTTCAAAAAATATTACAAGTTACCATTTTGTTTATAAATTATCTACAAAAAAATGTAAGTTTTTTTAATAAAATATATTTATTAAATTACAACGATCAAATGTGTTTCTGTAAGTACAATGACTTTTAATATATTATAAATTATAATTACCAAGAACCAAAGTAATAAACAAATTATTTACAAAAATTTAACATTTTTATATTCTAGACATAGTATCTGATAGTTGATATCACAAAAAAATCACTAATGATAGTCAGAGTCTTTGTAATCATTTTAAGTGTGTAATCCAACAATTTATAAAAATTCTTTGCAAAAATATTAAAAATTCTCAGAGCACACATTGTGTACTTAAGCATTGGCTATTTTAAAGTAAGGGAGTGTACCCGGGTATGAGACGGGTTTTGTTTATGAGCCAAAATATTTTACTGGTTAAATAAAGTCGGGTGTTTTATTCATTCTCGGAAAGGTAATGAAAATATATCGTAAAATATAAGAAAAACCCTAAATGCTATACATTACACTTTCCTTTTTCAATTGATTTACATGAAAAAAAACAACACTTTGAAAAAAATCAAAAACGTTTTCCCCATGCAATTTCACATGCGATGTTTGCAGGTGATTTAAGCAATGCATCGATTCATTTCAGTGTTAGCACAAAAACTGACTGATGACCAAAGAAATATTTGATAGTATTCAGATCGGCCATATTGACATTCCATTATGAAAATAATTGACTGTCTCATACCCGGAGCTCATCTCATACCCAGGAACACTCCCCTACATTTATAATACATTAAAAAATTACAGGTTTTTTTATATAGCTGAAATCGTAAATGCGTTATGTAGGTATACAATAGTGAAACGCCATATTTAATACAAATAAAAATTTCCTTATTTTCTTATTTTCAGAAATTAATTGTTTGAGACGTTTGCTTTCATCCAACTACAATATTCTTATTATAAGCATATGAAAAAAAAATATACAACTTTAGGTGTATTAAAAGGATATTTCTTAATTTCAGAAAATTGTGCTATCTTTACATTATTTACCGTGAAATATATATTGCACCCAAACTGTGCAGCATGGTTAACCATTTTACCGCAGGATAGAAAATAATGACGGTAAAAGGGTGAAGAGGCTTAACTTGCCTGTCATAATCGTTGGGGAAGAAGGGTTAGTTCGCCCTTTGCGGCGCGGTCATTGTACCGAATAAACTGTTGCTTTCACTACGCCGACATTGCCTAAAATTTGCAAATATTAAAACCTTTTTTTATTACTTTTACTTGCTACGGGTAAAAATGGAAAATGTATGCCAGACATTTACAGCTTTACAATCAACTTAAATAATAACAAGGACAACATTTATAAGCTGCAATTCAAATTCACTCTGTTTTATTACACAAGAGGAACAGAACACTTAAATTCTATTATTGTCAGGTCAAGTTTTTACTTTTTCGTTTCGTAAATATTTAAAATAATATTCTGTTTACTTTCTGAATATGACACAGCAAGCTTAAAAGTATAACAAATTTTAAAATGCCCTGAGTAATTTATGAGTCTCCCTAAATCTGTAAATGGTCCGCAAATATATGTATACCGTTTGCGCAACGACTATTCTCTAAAATTTTTCGGAACAACCTTGCTTTTTATACAAGAAAGTGAAAATATTTACAATTATACCCTACATACCTAAATCTATGACTGCAACAAACAAGTCGTAAATTTAAATCACCGTCTTTTTATACACCCAATTAAAAATATGGATAGTTTTAATAAAATATGAGATTTCTATTTGTGAGATGTAAATGTGTCGGTGTTTGATGCATATGTATGCGTATACATATAGTATAGTCTCCGTAAAGGTACGTTTACACTGCAAACAAATCGGCAACAAATATATAAACATGTATGGAATTCGTACAGCATATTTGTTTCCAATTTATTATACACACAATTGTATACGTATTGTAAATGTATGATACACACTTTCTAGTCACATTAACAATTTATCTATCGTGATAGAACATGAATTACACTAAATAATTCGTACTAGTATCTGCAGAAGCAAATTATTTAATTTTTTATAGCAATACTGTTGTAATGATGTAATAGCTCAATCATCATAATTATATTATTTTTTGGTCATTTGGAGGTATAGCAACACGATAAAAAGTAAAATTAACAGATATTGTGCACTACCACTGTCGCTATTTTATTTACCAACAGTGGCGTTCCGCCCGTGAATATAGAGGAATAGTAGATAATAATGTTAACTTTTAAATTTAAACATATTTCTAATTAGGTATAGATGAAGAAAATAGTTGCATACTTTTCAAAGTCTGCAACTTGCATTGTACAAATCTGATACACTTTTCTAATACGTATATGAGATGTATTTTCTGCAATGATAACGCACCATAACATGATAATACAAATACCTGAACTACTGGTTTGTTATTCTAAATATTCCAAAACCTATCATACTGTAAAACATGACCAGAACATAAACTGTGTATGACTAATTCTACTTCTAGACAGTCATTGTAAGTTCGGTGTTCACATTCAGAGACATGGTTTCGTTTATTGTTTAGAGCAGGAGTCTTCAAACTAAACCTGCAAACCGGATCCGGCCCATAAAAGCTTATACCGGTATGTCTACGCGCATCCCTACCTCACCACGTCTGACGTCACTGTGCTACACGGGCTAGATTCGATACATAGAAAACCCATGCAGTTTTAATCACGTTTTATTGCAAAAAATAGCATTGTATGTAAGGCTGACAAATATTTAATAATTGTTAATAAATAAGAATTGTTTAAATAATCAATATTTCTGATTTTTAATACATTCAATTGATTCCTAGCACCAGGATATCATTCAATATAATATTACACTTAAAGCTAGGCTACAGCCGATCAGTAGGCGGCGAAATGCATTATCTTCAAGGAAACCTCTAAACTTTTCGCTTTGATATCGCAAATACGCATGTGGTGTAAACTTAATACAAAAAATATTGCGTAAAAATTAGAAAAACCGGTGCTCGTGACCGGATATTAGAGTACCTACCTATATATTTTTCAAAATGTTCTAACTTGGGTGGTCTGATATAAATTGATAATAAGTGATGTTGGAGTTTGAAAATAGACACTATTTACTCAATATCGAATGCCAGCTCGTTATTTGAATCACTACGTACAACAACTAATGCGAATTAACTATGTGGAGAAAATAAGTAAAAGATTTTAACAGTAAAAGTGTTGGATAAACCGTTTTGTATGTCAAGAAACGTAAACAAACTAACTGATCAGTGGTATTTTAAAACATATTATAATCTGTAGCCTTTGTAGTTTTGGGTTACATTTAGAAATACGTGATATAATAACATAAAGGTTCCGTAAATCCTTCGTAACACGTTAAAGGCATCCATATTCTCAATCCTTTGAATACAACACGAAATACAAAGCGAACAAAGCGCTTTTAGAATAAGTCAGGCGGATAAACAGTAGTCAAAACCATATCAGTTTTGAGTGACAGTTCAACCCATATAAAATTTTTAACATAGAACAACAATATTTTCAAAGTTTACATACTTTTTATTGGTGCGCTCCTATCTATGCAGGTCTAATATTAAATATCGACATAAAAGCATATTTGCTTGAATAATTCTTTTATATCAAGAAATATTTATGAACTAAAGTGTCAAAGCTGCAGCTGGATTTAAGATGTAAGCTTCAACACTTTCGTAAAATAGATAAAAAGCATTTAAAGTGTTCTGAACCCTTTCTAAAAACCTTTTGTCGAATTGTCAATGTGTAATCGTTCCTTCGTGCTTGCAAAAAATATTTTAGATAAAACGCATTCTTCGAGTATGTATGTTTTTAAAGAATGTTCTCCTACATTAACTTTTTTATTGTAAAACGTTTCTGATAGGTTCTTATACTTTATCCTTATTATTTAATTTCTTTCCACGACGTTAACTTCTTTAAAATATAGATTTATATTTCTTAGTAAAAAAATTGTATTACAAATTTTTTGTTACATAGATACATAGAGAGATCGAACTGGTTAGAATTAAATTATTGAAAATTTCGATCTACATATTTACATATATTAAATTTCAATTATTTTTTATCATGTAGTTTTTTAACACAAAATTAATGAAGTAACTATTTCTGTGTTATAATCAAGTTAATCTATATATATTTCGTTAATTTAAATGGAACTCTCTTATATGTATTTTCTTGAAACTATATCTATTAATTTAAATACTTTTGTTTACGTAATTGTAAAAAGTTAATTTTTAATAATACTTAAGTACATAATATTTTAATATAATATAATGAAAAATAGTATCTATTTGGTTTTCTAATAATTTAAGGCCATTTTCAATACGGGACCTCTATTTGTTTTATTTGAAATAGCTTTATTTAAATTAATAGAACTCTATTTGATAAATTACACAGTTTTTGTTCAGATGAAATAAATAGAAAACAAATTTTATTTTTTTCCAAATTAATACCTTGCATATACAGTCAAACCTCGATAAGTCGAAGTTGAAGGGAAACTAAAAATAATTGGAGTTTCTCAAAAATTCGAGTTAGCGATATAAAAATATTAACGTTGAAATAAGCAAGTCCTAGGGAAACAGGTTCAAGTTATGAAAAATTCGACTTATCGAGATTTGACTAATGGAGGTTCGACTGTATTTGTCTACTAAAAATTAAATTATAAGTTTTTATGCATATAACATAGTTTTTATAAATTACATTTGTAACAATTCACCCGAAAAATAATAAATAATCAAAAAACCAAAGCGTTGCTTTAAATAAGGATTAGAGTAGGTATATTTATTTCAAAAAATATGAATTCAGACGTGGCTTTTGAAAGAGCTTCTTTTTTAATGTATTCTACTACTAGAAGTCCCACCTATTGATAAAATATAGTAGTACTTGAACAACTTAAACAGATTTCTAAGATTAGCTGTCTTCTATTTACACGTGCAATTCTGATATCTTTTTCAATAATTCCTAAACACTTATTATTTTAAAAAAATGTCAAATTCAATTCATTTAATACGTTTATATAGATTGGGAAAAGTAGCATTGAACAATATAAAATATGGATCTGTAAAAATTAATTCAAACTATAATAGTTTATTAAAAACTTCAGGTAGATTTAAACTAACCCTAATTGAATTTTTAATTAATTCTAAATTTTAGGTGTACTATCTACAAATTTCATCAATGTTAATCATATAAGATATTTCAGTACCGACCCAGCTCCAAAAGATGAATACCATTCGATTATTAAAGATACAGAAAAGGCAACGGGTATTATTAAGAATAACTAATAATGTTAAATTATCAATAATGTGATTCTTCATAGGTGATACTGTTAAACATGAATTTCAAGCAGAAACACGTATGCTGCTAGACATTGTAGCGAGATCTTTATATTCAGAAAAAGAAGTCTTTTTGAGAGAGTTGATATCAAATGCAAGTGATGCGTTAGAAAAATTCCGATATATAGTTTTATCAGGAGGTGAACAAACACAACCTATTCAAGGAGCTGATAGAAGTTTAGAAATACATATTGGCACAGATAAACAAAATAGAATACTTACCATACAGGTAAAATGTACCATATTTCTTTTATATAATTTATATTAGTTCCTTATATATTTTTAATCTTTTACTATTTGCAAAATAAAACCATGTTAATTTTATAAAATATTGATATTAATCTTTTAGGATACAGGAATTGGAATGACTAAAGACGATTTACTTTCTAATTTGGGTGTAATTGCAAGATCAGGTTCAAAGGTAAATTTAATATTATACAAATATTTTAGAATTTATACTTATATGCTCTACAGGCCTTTTTGGAGCAATTAAAATCAAAAAATGTTACTGCTGATAATACAAACAACATAATCGGACAATTTGGTGTTGGTTTTTATAGTGCATTTATGGTAGCTGACAAAGTAGAGGTTTATTCAAGAGCTGCTACGGAAGAACAGGGGTATAAGTGGAGCTCAGATGGGTAATTAAGTTAATAATTATTATTGATTATGAAATACTTATAGAAAGCTCATCAGCAAGAAAAGTAGTAACTAAAAATAGACAGTTTTGCGTTAGGGCTTGAATATTAGTCTTTAGACCAGGGGTGGGCAAAAGCTGAAACTGCCTCTCACATAATTACTGTGCAAAATGAAAACATGTTACACTAAAAACAATGCATCAACGCTGCTGCGCTGAAAGAATAAAGGATAACAAATAGTTTATTTTATATATACAAATTTTTATTGGCACGGATCATTCTACCGAATGTTTATCTGACTGGGTGCTAAAATATACCTACCTCTGCTTTCTCTTCAGGTTGAAAAGTGTTATAACGCTTATTTGAAGCGATTGTTGAAGAATTTTCGATTATACTCCGGTGAAAAAAATTGGTGTTTCAAGTTATTTTCTTGCTGATGAATGAATGTTATTTATAATAATAATAATAACATATCTGTAGAACTGGGTTGTATGAAGTTCAAGCTGCAGATGGAGTGCAATTAGGAACAAAAATTGTTATTCATCTCAAAACAGACAGTCGTGAATTTTCTGATGAAGATACCGTTCGCAACATTATCCAAAAATATAGTAATTTTGTTGGAAGCCCAATATATCTGAATGGGAAAAAAGCTAATACTGTTCAACCGCTGTGGTTGATGGACTCTAAGTCAATAACCACTCAGCAACATGGAGAATTTTACAGATACATTAGCAATAATTATGATTTACCAAGATACACTTTACATTATAATACAGACGTTCCTCTATCGATACATGCTCTCCTATATTTTCCAGATGGAAAGCCAGGTAAATATTATGTCAATAAAAATCTATACTGCCTTTTTGCAAATGTAAGAATACATTACGCAACTAAAGAGCTAAGTAAGACATTCCAACCCGCGTGTGATACCACCCAAGATCCAAGAGGGAGTAGTAAACACACGGATTGAAATGTCCTATCTTTGCTCCTGTGTTGCACATACTATTTTTTACTATACGTGTGGTGAAAGTTCAAGTTCCATCCCTATTTTACGGTAAAAAAGCGCTATTATATCCCCTTAAAATAGGGCAAGGAACTCGAACTTTCGGTATTATAGTAAAAATAAACAATCTGAAAAACTATACCTTGCTCGGTTAGTTTTCTTATAAAATATTTTGTTTTAGGGTTGTTTGAAATGTCTAGAGAAACAGAATCTGGCGTTGCATTGTATACTAGAAAAGTATTAATTAAAAGTCGTACCGACAATATACTACCTAAATGGTTGCGTTTTGTTAAAGGAGTTGTAGACTCTGATGACATTCCTTTAAATTTAAGTCGAGAATTATTACAAAATAGTGCGCTAATAAGGTAGGTATTCATAGTAATTTTTCTTAAAAATTATATTGTAAATACGATTAGATATATAAAAATAACAAATATTTAATTACAGAAAACTTGGTAACGTACTAACAAGTAGAGTAATAAAATTCCTTCAAGATCAGGCAAACAAAAAACCTGATGAATATGAAAAATTCTACGTAGACTACGGACTCTTTCTGAAGGAAGGAATTATTACAAACCATGATCAAACAGAAAAGGTAAGTTTCAATAATTAATACTACTTCTATTTTCAATATCACTAGAAATTGAATTGTCATCTTCGTCAATTTCTTCTATATCATCATCTGCTGGTAACTCATTTCCATTAGCATTGTCAGTAGTTTCATTGTCGTGTCTACTATTTTGAGACAATATTTCTTCCCCATACATATTCTTATTTTTTAATGTGCCCATCCAAAACGCTTCAGAACAGCCATTGGCTGTTAACGCTACTTTAACTCTATACACAAGGGTTTCAAGTATTTGTCTAAATTTTGGTACAAAAGACACTAAGCGTGTATCTTTTTGAAATATAGAATAACAACATAAATGATGTAAGAATCTTGTGCTAGATTGTATGATTTTAAATACTTCTATAACAGCATCTGGCTTAGATCGAAGCATTATTTCCAATATTGGTACACCACTGTCTGAAAATACCTAAAAACAATATGTAATTAATATAATTTTTAATCAATGTTTTATTAGCAACGAAAAGTGACTTAAAAATGTATATACTGTAATATATAATAAGGCTGTTTTTAAGGCATCTCCTTTTATCTTAAATCATAGAAAATATTTGCTCACCTTCAATACTGATACTGAATTTTTTAGAAAACTAATAAGATTATTTTTGTTTTCTTGTAATTTTACTATGTTCATAAGTGCTTGCATAGCTAATCCGACTGTTTTCCATAATTGTAAATGTTGATTATTAGTTAATGAAATAATTTCATTTTTAACTGCTTCCAATAATGCCATGCATAAACAGCGATAAAATATATGAAAACTTTTTTTATCAATACTCGGTAACATCTCCAAATAATCATCTTTAGTTTTAAGGCCTGGAGCTTGACTTTGTAAAGTGTCGATAAGATCATGCAAATTCTTGGTATTTGTCTTTGTGAGATAGGCCTTGATTAAAATATTCAAATTTATAAATGCGTTGGTTCCCGTTTCTTTATTTCCACTCAAATTGTACCAAGTTTTACTTAACATTTTTTGACTTACTATACCAATATGTTTAGTTAATTCCTGAGTTTCATTTGCTCTGTTCAGTGCTTGCATAATTTCTATGAAACCGACAGCTGCTGGAAGATATAAACAATATTCCTCGTATCGTAATAATCGAATAGTAAACTCTATAGAAAGTGCCTTTACTGAAATTAGTTGCGACTGTGGTTCATCTTGTAAGGTCTTTAAACAATCACGTAGCAACTGCCAATTTTTGGGGTTTTGAAAACCAGACCATCCAAATACTAATGAAAAGCACTTCATTATAAGACCTAATGTTATTTTCAACTCGTTAGCATCTGTTGTAAACATGAGCATCGCATCTACACAACCATCGCATTCCTTTATGAGTTCTTCCAGTTGATTAGTTATAAAGTCCAAATGCTGTTTCATATATGAAAACAAACGAGTACAATCTGTTACTAAATCGCTTAATTTTACGGTGTTTAAATGTTTTAATGCCAAATCTCTCCTTTTTATTAAAATATTCAATTTGTGTATAAAATCTTTCATAAGGAATTGAAATTGGTTTATATTCAAATAAATTTCTGTAGATTGTGTGGAAGCTTGAGAAAACGGATCATCTATATTTCCTCGAAATTTTAAAGGATATCGCAATAGCAAAAGTATATCAGTATCAATTTCTCTAAAATTATATTCATAATCGAATGAGTAATCTTTTTTCTTTTTGTCTATTGCACCAGATTTTGTTTGTTGCGTTGGAGCAAATGAGGCAGCTATACTTGTATCCAAATTAATATTTCCATCTGTTGTTTTCTGTTTTTTTTTCGGATTTGATGGTTCTTTATTTTCTTCTGGTGACATTTGTTTAGTGGTTTGTGATACAGTATCGAAATAAGAAGACGGTAGTTTGTGTTCGGGAATTTTTGCCAAACATTTTTCTAATGCCATTTCCAAGTAAACTATATCTAAAATTAATTTATTAGTACTATTACTTATTTATAATTGAAAAAGAAACTACCTGCTACTCTGCTTAGAACTCTTGTACGTAATTTTGGATCTTTCTGTGTAACAAAAGCACTTATTACTTCTCTAAACCAATTAATGCAATGGAAAATACAATCAGCAACATGTTCTAATTGATCCCCATCATAAATCTCTATGTCTTCCAAGTTTGGCATTATTACCGCGCAACCTAATAAAGCATCAATTGATGATAAATCGCCATTATGTTGTCGATAATGGCTTAGGCGTAGTAAACGAAAAAATGGTGCCAAAGTTAATATAGAATTATTTTCAAAATATTGCGATTTTAACGTGAGCGGCATTAAATTGATTGAAATTATTGTATCAACTTCATCTGTAGTATTTAACGAAAATTGCATGGAGGCCTGTATACCATTTATAGGATCGGGAATAAATTCTGTTATGAATATATCTTGAAAATCATTAGTTAATTGTTGATAAAGCCAAGACAGAAAGTAAACATTTAAATCATTCGATATTCTTAACATTGATGCTAGTTCGTCATAGTATAATGCCACTGATTCTGGACTACCTAATGTACAACTATTAGCCATACTTATTAAAGATCCAGCTTCAGCAATACTGCCACGCGGTAAATCTTCTAATGTAATACTATCTGATACACTTTCGTTTTGTTCTTCTGTCGTTGTTACTGTAAATGAAATGCCAAATTAATAAACAATTAAATTTACATAGGGTAGGAGACCCAATAGTTGGCACCGTTCAATAACTTGGAACCTTAAACCTCTCAAACACTTTTCTATTATGTTCATTTAAAAATGTAGTCGGTTGAAAGTTGCCCGGTGGTCTGCTATTGGCAACTGGCAACGCTCATTTTCACAATGGATTTCCAATGGCACTTATACTATTTTCAAGCGATTATTTAATTAAAAAAATAGAACTCACTATCTCATATTGTTAGAATGCCCCGTATACTAGTGATTTAAAAAAGGCAGCGATTAAAAAATTGAAACTCGTTAGATTCTTTGGGTAATGTAACTGTTGCCGGCACCAGTAGAACGTGCAAGTCTTTAATTAGCAGAAGCTTGTTAAAGGATGAACTCAAAATGTTCTGTCCTTTTTCCTTCTTAAAGTAAAGTCCTAAACGCATATAGTCTCAACCTAATTCGTTATAAAAATGAGCGAAAATGAGCTATTTCTTGCCAGTCGGCGCTTGGCAGACAAGCGGATGACTTGCAGCGGAATAAATTTTTGAATCCCAAGATAGAAAAACTATCAGTGTGGGAGAGGCCTTGGTCCTAACAAAATGAAAGCATCGTGTGCTTAATTTCAATCAATGTCATATCTCAGGTTTATGTACAAAATATTAATATGTAATTATAAACAACTTGTAAAATTATTCGCATGGTATTAATGTTTAAGTAAATTCATATTCCGCAAAAGACCTTGTCTAAGGTCCCAACAACCAGGTATGCTGCCCTATATCAAAATTAAACTAAAAAATTGATAGTAAAATGCCTATTTTGACAATTTATATAAGAAATTTTATTCAATTTACCAAGAGCTTTAGCCATAACTACAGCGCCAATGATTCCTCGATGTTTAATATGCACATTTGAACTAGACAACTGTTTACGAATAGTAATATAAATTTCATCCTTTACTCCTGACGTGCTCTCTAAGTAATGCTCTCCACACGTTAAATTTGAAAGTAATTCAAAAATTAATTTGGCATCTTGTAGATTTATAGAACCTAATTTTTCGAACAATCCCATCAGTTGCATAGTATGTTGTTGCAGTTTTTCAAAATCAGATATTGAAGCAATTGCTTCCAATATAGGTGTCACACTAGTTTTATCGCTCATTCCAACCTGAACACTTAATCTGTAAATAATCTCTTGCCTTTGAACTTGGTCCACTAAGCTATGATTGAATAATAAATTCAACATTATCGTACCATATTCTATTAAAATAGGCTCAGTATAAAAGTTAAGAAGACTTATTCCAATTTCAATTATTGAATTCAAATAGTCCTGTAATATTTGTGAAACAAAGTATTTTTGAAATAATAGTTCTAATGTTGCAAGTTGAAATATTCTCGCTTTGATTTTTTTTCGAATTAATCCCTCGATGGAATTTGTTTCTGCATTTAATACTGCATGAAGCATAATCATGATTAATAAATCCATTGGTTTGTGATCCTTCCCTGAATCAATGTTTGTTATAACATTTATCCATCCTTCGTAGAGTAAATTTTTGGCTGTTGTTAATGCATGGATTTTATTACATATTAAAGCTTTTTTTGAGTCTGTGTCCTTATCTGTAGTGTCTTGTGACATAATCTTATCTAAAGAATTTCTTGCGTTTAGCAACACCTCAGGTAGAACTTTAGGATTGCAATCTGTTAGAAGAAATTCAAACAATATTGGATATGTTGTAGATGAATCTTGAGTTTCTAATTTTGGTAAGATTGTTTGTTGTACCTCATCATGTATTTCTGGACTTAAGTTCAAACAACTCAAACAATATATAATAGCACCTGTTAGATCTGTATTGTCTCCTAAAAATTTGCTTAGTTGCTTGGCTGCATCTTCACAAGCATTATCATTAATAATCTCAGGAACCATATGTAATATTTCCAACTGCACTGGAAACTGTGCTATCTCTAAAATGTCTAATAATTTAGTTGTAAGTACTTTTGGATCATTGACATAAGATAAATAACATAGAGGATTTAAAATTAATCTTAGTAGCAAAGTATTGTCATTGTCTGCTTGATTTGTTGCATGTTCAAGTAATAATTCAATAACACTTTCTTGTAAGCATATAACATTCAATAATATTCGCATTAAACTATCTTGTGATACTTTCATATCAGAATTTTCATCACCATCCTGTAAGGATGCTAATGTGGGTGATAATGCTTTATGAAAATATGTTTCTTTTTCGCATAGTATTTTTAAGCCACTTATAAATTCCTGTGTATTATTAGGATATTCCGTATGACTTTCTAGAATACTAGATAGATCACGAATTATCAACGCTTGTTCTTGTGATGCAGTATATTGCGGTTTGTCTGCATTTAAAAAGAAGCCGGCGTTTCTTAAAGTTTCTTTCAAATAAGATACTTTTCCTTGTGAACTAAATATTCTTAGTTGAGATGAACTTGATTTTGAGGTTAATTCTTGATTAGTTTGAAGAGACATGTTCAATACTTCATTACATAGTCAAATAACACAACAATTTCTGTTCTAGCAGTAAGTTAATTGTGATTCATCAACAAGTATTTATAGTTTTATTAAATATTAGCACTTAAAGTTCACTTTTGAATTACTGTGGGCTACCTTGATCAGAATTTTACCGCATTATTTGAAGGAAGGTACCTGTAATGCGCGCGAATTATGATTTAAATGTAGTCATGTTAAAAAATTGTTTAACGCTTAAATATTTCTATTAAGACTTACTATATTTCATTTTATTGTAAATTAAAATGTTTTGTTAATTTATAGGAAGAAATTGCGAAATTATTACGTTTTGAATCATCTCATAAAGATGCAGATGTTAAGGTAGGTCTTTTGGACTACATTTCACGAATTAAAGATGGACAGAAGACTATTTTTTATCTAGCTGCTCCAAGGTATTGTTTTAATATTGTTTGTATCATTAATACTATAAAAACATTGTAGTCGTACTCTTGCTGAAGCATCTCCCTATTATGAATCATTAAAACGAAGACAACAAGAAGTTTTGTTCTGCTATGAACCTTATGATGAACTAGTTTTGATGCAATTGCAACAGTTCAGTGGTCATAAAGTGGTATCTGTAGAAAAAGACATGAGAGACGATAAGACTGCCAGTGACTTAACTAATTTAGGAGAGGATAGTTTGAAACGAAGCGAAATAAACGATTTAACAAAATGGATGCAAGATGTTTTAAAAGGAAAGGCTTCCAATATTCACGCAACCACTAGACTGGAAAGCCATCCGTGTGTGGTAACCGTTGAAGAGATGGCTGCTGCAAGACATTTCATCAAAACCCAAAGTCATCAGATTTCAGAAGACCGACGATTTGCACTTTTACAACCACAATTAGAAATTAATCCTAAGTAAGTTGTTGGTACATCTGGATAAGACGCAGTTTTGATTTAATATTTTTCAGACATCCGATTATTAAAAAGTTACATAAGCTTATGGTCACTGATAAAGACCTGGCTGAACTGTTGACAAAACAAGTAAGTTTATTCTGTTTTATGGTGTTTACTTTATAACTTTTTCTCTGTTTAAGCTCTTTGCTAACGCAATGGTTGGGGCTGGATTAGTTGATGATCCAAGGACATTATTGACTTCTATGAATGATTTACTTAGTCGAGCTTTGGAAAAACATTAAATTCAGTAACGTTGAAATTTAAAAAAATTTTTTTTATATAAATTTATATAAATTTTTATTAATTGGCTACTTTTGCAACAAATCTGAACAATAAACTAATTATTCTTAATTGTATGGAAAAATGTTAAAGAATAATATTACGTAAATATTGTGTATTATACCGTTATCTATTCATGTTTAAATGGGATGTGGCCAGTTAAAATAAAGTTCAATATAGTCATTTAAAAACCTGTATATAAAGTCATAATTTAATCTTATAATTGTCTAATGTGTATTATTGTGGAATGTAACTGACGTATTGAATAAAACGAAAATTATGAAAACATCATTACATTAGAAAAACATCTTGTTGCTTTATTATATCATCTAAAAAAATTATTAAAGTGGAACTAAGCAAAATAAATTGTCGAGTTAAATCCAGATTCTTAATTTTCCGCATTATTACACGGTGAACGCAGGTGACAAAGTAAATGAAGCACAAGTTTCTCTGTCTTGAAACTCGTAAGAAGTTGGCATTAAAGCGTGAAGCTTCGCGAATTGTAAAAAATTGAAAGGCTGCACCCAGTCACGAGGGTGACGTGAGAAATCGAGTCATTTGGCCCAAGACACTTGAACCCCTCGACTTTATTTATTTTCATCTGTGCCTTCATCCTGCTTTCATGGAATACCTATTTTTGTACGAAAGCAAACCTTACAAGTTTACGTATTAAACAGCTTACAATATTCATTGGAAACTTTATTAAGAAAAATAACACCTTCTTAATCTTTATGAAATATCTTGAAGCTTATAAAATATTCGTAGTTTTAAAAAGTAATTTTAGAGTATATCCACCTGTTCCCCGTTTTTATCTCCATGGATTACTTTTATAAGTTAAATTGGATTTCCAATAGATACTTTCTCAAAGGAAAATAATTTTTAAGGAATTGGGGGAATTGGGCAGATACCAATTTTATAAAATGGAAACTTTTGCTATAATATAAGAAGCAAATAACAACTTGCTTGTTTGTTATTTCTTTTGAAAGTGTTTACTTCGCTACTTATAGAAATCTATATGTAATAAGAAAAGCACTAATAAAACTTTTTAAAACAATATTTTTTAATAATTAAAAAACAGAAATTGGTTTAAATAAATAAATTATGTACTAGTGTATTTGGTTATAGTTATTATTTTTATTAAATTACTACCTATATAGTAAAAATACAATGTTTTCAAAAAACAGAATATCTGTATATTATTTATTAAAACGTATAAAACAACTATATAAAGTATGTAATGTGTTTTTCAATTTATAGGTAGATATTTAAATAGCTACAACTGCAGAAAAGTTATTACTCGTTTATAAAATAGCATATATTTAAAAATAACGAGGGGATTACTGCTATAAAGAAAGCAATTCTTTGTTTATCGAAACTTTGGTTCGTACATATTTAATGAATTTTATTGGTGGGTAATAAGTGATGAGAAATTGTATAATATTTAAAAGATTATCCTTTCTTAATTGAGAACTAACAAGAAAGTTGGCTTAATAGCAATTATGGTTGGTGCAAATCCGTAATATAATAGAAGTGCATCACGATAATAAACTCATTTGCAGAACAAGTTAAGCGTGCGTGTACTACAAGATATTATATCGTACCTCTATAAATATTTTTACATTTGGCAGGTTTCGTAGTGAGATGGAAATAAGGCATTTGTATTTCATTTTTATTATTTATAGGCATGGGCAACTTTTCTTACTATTAGTTCTGCGACCAAATAGTCTTTTTGTCTTCGAGTCAAGGACCGGACTAAATTATTAAATAAAATAAATTATTATTAAATGACCTAAAATAAGCTGCTATTTTTTATTTCACTTAATTATATTATTATTTGATGAGATAACAAAAAGTGGCGGACCGAATTCCGCACACTTCCGGTAGATTGCCCATATGTAACTTTAAGAATGTAAAAATGATTTACTCTTTACTGATCAACTACTATTTTATACTATTTTTTAATTTCTAACTTAATTAGCACTTACTTAATTGTTTCTAATGTCCCTATCGATTCTTACTTTCATTGGTTATTCTTCTTATTCTATAAAACAAAAATTTGGAAGATAAGCTTTGTTTATTTATTATATAAGTTTACTAAGAAATGGGATAAATGGATAAATGAATAAAATTGGAGTAAATATTTTTCTGCCTCGTATTTATTCGTAAAATTGACATACGGATCTGTTTGATAAAATATTTTTCCTGGAAGATAACCCTTATGAAAGTAATACCCGTATGTCAACCATGTGTACCCTTATACGTACACTCAGCAAAATGTATTCTTTGCACAAATTATCTAATTTAGGTTTTTAAATGCGTAGATGGTATTTTATGTGATGAATTTAGATATAAGTATGTGCATAATGGTTACCTACACTCAGCCCATGTAGTTTTGATACGATGAACGATAAAAAAAAGTCATTTAGAGATTATTTTAAATGTTTTTAACCTACTTATAAATCAAACCCTTTCATATAATTATGATTTTAAAAAACCCCAAGACACAAAATTAACAAAAAACAAAAAATATATTCTTTATAAGAAAGTGTATTTAAACCGGTTATTTAAATTTGGCGCAGTCGATTTTTTTCTTCAGAATTTTTAGAAAAAATACGTTGGTTTTTATAAAAACAGCATCTATTAATGTTTTTTGAGATTATTTAAGATGTCTTATACCACGTGTACAATTTTAAAAGCATTTTTTTAAGTTTTATGTAAAATTTGAAACAAGGTTCCTTCTCTCTTGCATTGTAATAAGTTTCAGGGCGGTTACGTCACCTTTAATAAACAAAATTCAAATTATTCTCAAAACTAACACAAATTTTAATTCATGAATTAAATAATAAATAGGAAAAAGAAAACAAACGCAAATACATATATAAATGAAATAATTTACAATTGATAATATATAGGAACATTTGTATCATGAAAAGCAAAACGGTAAAAATATACTTATTCAAATAGTGATATTCAATTGCAACCCAAAACGATGAATTTAAAGCCGGGTCTATACTTGCAGGATATTGTGTTGGGCATTAAATTCGACATACATTTATTTGTGCTTATACTAAATTTATACCACACTGCAAAAAAATACAATATTTTACAAAACAAATTAATCTATATTAAAATTAAACAACTGTTTGTTGCAATGCAATATTATACTTCGTCCGGCCAACAGAAATAGTTAAGCCACTCCCACAAATGTGCGCTAAATTTAAATACAATTTTTTCTATTGGCTTAATTTTTAAAGCACGTAACACAAGCAACCATATAAGCATTTATGTCCTGCAAAAACTGGAACAAACTTGATTATTAATTTGTACCGTGTGAAACTGGGCACTGCATATATTGGTTCAATTTAGTGGGGCGTGGCTTAACTATTTCTGTTGGCCGGACAAAGTATAGAATACATTTATAGCAATATTACACTACTTCATAGTAAAATTACAGAAATGAGTTGTAATTTTACTAATTCTTTGTTAAAATAAAATGTAAGTCGTAATTTTACAATAAAGTATAACAGTTTTATAAAAAACCGATGTTCTTTTACTACAATTGTTTGTGATTTAATTTACTACTAAAATTAAAAACCAATATTGTAATTTAAATTACAAGAACATAGTTTGTTTGGAAATCATATTTTTTTAACGTCTTTTGAAAATGTATTTTATTTTTACTTAATATTTTTATTTAATAAAATTTAATAATAAGCGATTTTTAATTCTTATTTAAAAAATACTTATTGATCACATAGAACGTCCTTAATTAAAATTTTCACCAATTTTAAATTAAAATTTACGATACCATAATTCAAAAACATGATACAAAAAGCCACTTGACTTGGGGTATGTTTTTGTTCAGTATAGAGCCATTTATAAGGGGGTTAAGTTCCAGTACTTATTCGTCTAATATCCTGTATACTCTAAGTTTATACGGTTACTTTTTATTTTATTACAAAAAGTCACCTTATTAAACAATAGTCTATAATATATGTACGTGTATTGGAACATCGCATTGCTAAAGCATTAGCTTTGAAATGTTAGAAATTGTATGAAAAGCGTGAAATGAGTCAGTGGCGTACCAATCGGAAAAGGCTCCTAGGGCAAACATGAAACCTGTGCCTTCCGTTGAATATGAATTATATTGTTGGTGTATTTTGATTTATCTCCTTCATCAGGTGCTTATTCGTTTCGAATGTTAGCGACCAACATGACAACTTATACTTTACTGACTGCTGCTGGAAATAGGCCCGTTGTTGTCATCGAGCACCATGTTTTTAAATTCTTGAGCCAGGAGATGCACCTTTTGATTTATAAGTTTAATAATTTGCGAATTTTGCCCTCTCCCTCTTTTTTTTTGAACAACGCCCAGGGCACGTGCCCTACTTGCCTCACCGGAGATACGCCACTGAGTTGAGTAACCTCAATAATTCGTATTGTTTATTTATTATTCTCTAATGTTGGCTTTAATCTGTGCAATTACTGCTAAATCTGACAGTAATTATTGATATAAATAAAGAGGATCTAGCATAACTGACAAATAAATTAAACTTTTATCATACATAAAATACTGATGTGTTCCGAAAATTTTAAGCATTAGTTAAATTTATTGGTTAATTTGCTGGGTAAATATGTAAATAGCAAATATGGAGGCGTGCACACGTACTGCTATATGAATATGCAAGAACCGCTAACTAGGCGTGATTTACATGCTAAACTATTTAGGGCTGAAATATTAATAAACAAATTGCAGCAAACTTTGCGAGGACTACAAAACTTAAGTAATAATAGCGTAAATGTTCTCGTACGCATTGTAAATTTAAATCATTATTTAGTCTAATAAATTATTACGACGGGTGACTGCGTAAGTGCTTGGTTACCTATTTTGCTTTCAACTCCGCAAACAGAGTTATTACGTCAGCTTGGATCGGAACAACCCCGGTAAGTAAATAGGCGATGGTCGAGATTTTTATTATTTTGTTCACATGTAGCTTTGTTTAAACACGATTTTTAATTTAGCGATGGTCATCTATAAATCATATTCAGCCTCGTCTGCCAACCCTCCGGCGCGATGTTCACTGTTGGCTTCAGCCTCCCATGATATTTATGAAAGCTTTTTAGTGTTCCTGATTAACGCTAATGAAGTATTCACTCGATGTGATGGGCTTTTATATCATCACCGCCATGAGCTGTCTATTGTTCATTTGCATAATGTACGTTTTTACAGACGTCTACGGCTAGCAATAAAACAAAAGGAAATTCCATTAACAGTTCTAACAACGCCTATATTTTTTAAAGAGGCTTAAGATACATGTTTAGATGTAGACATCTCGAACTCATAAACTGCGGCAATTTTCAAACACAACATGCCTCTCGATATGTGTTACAGATATCAGTAATAACTCAATTTTGATGTTGCACATAAATTAATTAGTTTATCTAATTTAATTCAATGAACAAAAAAGTGTATCGTTAAAATTATAATTGAAGTTATACTTCTTTTGAGGCGTTGAGAGTAAAATTATAGCGGGCAACGGAAGTTGCGCGCGCACATCTAATGAAATTCGAGGGTATGAAGTTGGCCATTTAAGAAAGTAAATTCATTATTATAAAACACGCCTAAAACCGAGTGCACCCATTCGAGCTCACATTGACAAATTCCGATTTCGGGAAAATCAGAGCGCTTTCCTCGCTCAGAAAAGTGTCACTTTTTGCTCAAATGTGCAAATGCACAAATTCATTCAATTTGTTTATATTAATCATCCCGCGTTCAAGTCAAAAACTTAAATTCACATTTTCTATGCGGAAAGAGATGTAGCGTTTCTTTTTCCAAAAAAACTGAAAGCACAAAATCAGTGAATTGGTGTTTTTGATAGAAGTGCAGTCTTATAATATTTAATTAAAATTGTTTATAAAGTAAATTAATTATTGTAAATCGCGCTTAAAACCGAGTATGCACAAGCATTGGATTTGTTTATATTAATTTTTAAATTTAAAAAGAAAAGAGCAATGTCGTCGAATAAAACGTTATACATATGTGCATATTCGAGCGATAAATGTATATTTTTCGAAGACCGAATATTACATTATAATTTTAATCAAAATGTAGAAAAAACACTACACGCATACCTCAATTTAATGCGAAAGAAAATATAAATAGGAACTATTGCTTTCAGTCTGTAATTCAAAAATAAGTAGTGCCAGCTACTGTCCGCTAAACGTAATAACAAGGGGTCACTTCTATGTTAAAAAAGATACATGTTCTATAATCATTATAGACACCAATTACATTACATCGGCTATAACGTAAACGCTTATTACTTTGTATGAACACATGTTATACCATATTAAACTTGTTTCTATTTTATTATTCTACGTATAAAACCTAATTATGACTATATAAATTCAGTTTAAGGAGTTTAGGGTGCCGTAATTCTTAACTAACAAGTATAGCATGCTTTACAAATTTATCACCATTAGGAAATAAATCTCCATCGATATTTGTATATGGAGGTACGTATTAAAAAATAACTAAATTTACAAATTTTTATTTTGATAATATTTACCTATATAAAATTTGAGTATTGTAAGATGGCTTAAATTAGGAGTATAGAGGTCTATCCTTACATGAATTTTTATATAATTCGTATGATAAAGTGATCACTTTTAAGAGTTGGCCGAAAATAAAAGTTTTACTGTCATAAGTGAAGAATTTTCAACTTAAACAAAGAAGCGTAAGTTATAAACCAAAAGTAAGAACAAAGCTGTAATCATATTTGTAATTGCAATACATTCAGGGTGTGAGACGGATAAGTAGGGGGAAAGTGGCATGAAACAGCCAAGTTTTGAAAAAGCCATTATCAATTACGCGGTAGCAACACTAGCCAGATATCCCCCACAAAAATTTGACCCTTCACCGTCAATAAACGGCGCCGATACGACGTATTGAAGATTTTGTCGTCAAAAAGTAAGGTTTTGAGTTCAGTTTATTTGTTTTCTAACGCCTATACGTACAAAACTAATAATAATATGATTACACTATAATTTTATAGATATATTAGGCCTTCTAATAACGTATATGTTTTGTAGACTAATCTTTGATTTCATAGTAATTTTTGAGATTTTGTTTCTTGAGAGAATATGTTTTGAAATAGCCGGACTGCTGTGTTGAAAAATCCACCTTTTAATTGCATAAAATGCAATAATAATTCTAGTAACAGCAATCAAGAGCGGTACCGATGCAAAATTGTAATGGTTGGGCATATAAATCCTGTGGCGTAAAAGGGAAATTGCATTATTTTTGCTAAAAACGTTTTTAAGTTTTTGCAATGATTGATCTCAAACGTCAAATTTTTGACAGTTTCTTATATTTATGTAAGTAAATATTTTATCGAGAGTTTGCGTTATTTAAAACGTTTTATAATTATATAAGATCTAAAATTATAGCTTAAGATTATTATTAAATAATATCTTCGTTAATGTGCAGTTTTAATCTTGTAATAAGAACATGGCTTTTTCAAAAATTAGGTTGGCTGTTTCAATACCTATAGGTTATGAAAAAGCCAAATTTATTTTTTTTATAAATGATTAGAAGTCGAAAAATATCGTTAATTTTGAAAAATGTTTTATGACATTACGTACATAAATGCATAAACAATTACAGATTTAAAAAAAAAATTGATTTATTTATGTCCTTCTATATTATTTATCCCTTTTTTTAAAACTGGCTGTTTCATGCCACTTTCCCCCTACTTATCCGGGTGATACCCAGTTGGTGCTCACTTCTGCCCCCTACCATGTCGAATTGTGCCAGAGTCGCTTTAATTGTGAATGATAAGTTGATAAATGTATTTCTTTAAAATTGATCACGTTATTTATAATTTCAAGTTCTGTAAAATTGTCGCTTTTTATTTAGCTGAAATTGCAATTGGCGGATTGCGCTTCTATTTCCTGCTGCCCTATTAACGTGGGAAACATAAAACTCTAAAAAAATGTAGAAACTGCGGAGATATACTTTTAAGTTGGTACTGACTGCTAAATTGCCACCTATCTAAAAGCATTGAGTGATCTTCCCGGATGATACCTGACACCAATCTGAACAATAATAATTTAAAAAATTTAGAAAAAAATGCATTTTAATTTTTTTGTAAATGTCAACACATCATCTTTTAAAAGAGAGTGAAGTCATTTAGTACGTGCTTTATTGCTGATTTATTTTATTGTTGGAATATTATGTTCAGTGGCGGCTAGTATATAGGCACTGTGAAACTGCAGCACTCCCAATTCTTCTTCTTTAAAGTAGGACTAAGTCCTGTGTATTTTCTGTTATTTTATTTTATTGCTGGTTTGTCTCTTGAGACGCTGACGTCCAGCTGTCCCTCCATCTCTTTGGAGGTCTGCCCAGTGGTCTTCGGGTGTTAGGTGTTTGTGTTTTTGCCCATTTGGCTAATCGGTCTTCAGGCATTCTTTCCACATGGTCTCGCCAAGATCTTCTTCGTGCCCTAGTCCATCTTACCACATCTGGAACTCCTAGTTCCTCCCTTATTTGTGTGCTTCTTGTCCTGTCTCTGAGTGTGACTCCTTTGATACATCTCAAGATCTTCATTTCAGTTGTTCTCGTTATCCTTTTAGTGGCCGATGTATCTGCTCTGGTTTCGGCGGCATACGTTAGGACCGGTCTCACGCATGTTTTATAGATTCGTATTTTACCTTCATTGCTCATGGCTTTGTTAGTCCAGATGATCTCTCTGAGGCACCCACCGATTTTCGCTGCTTTATTGGCTTGAGTCTGGACTTCTTCTTTGATATGCCGTTCGCTTGATGTAATTGCTCCCAGGTAGTTAAATCTTGACACCTGTTGTATTATATTGTCATCTACTGCTAGTTTGCACCGGATAGGGTCCCTCGAGACGACCATTGATTGGGATGTTTCGCAGGAAATACGCATGTTGAATTTTTCTGCGTTTATCTTAAATGCGTATAGGAGTCGCTGTAAATCATCTTCATTCTCTGCTGTAAGCACTGCATCGTCTGCGTAACATAGTATTTTAAGACTGCGGTTTCCCATTCTATAGCCCCCGTTGGTTTGGTTTACACTGTTAATGATTCGGTCCATGATCATATTGAACAACATCGGGCTAAGACTATCTCCTTGTCGTATGCCTGTCGTCATTTTTATCTCCTCTGATAGGCCATGATTAGTTTTTATCCTTGTCTTGCTCCCAGTGTTAAGCTCTCTTATAATTTGTTGGTATTTCCTGGCGATGTTAAGTTCTAGGGTTTCGATTACCTCCTTTAAGCGTATTCTATCGAATGCCTTAGTTAAATCCAAAAGCACATGAACATCGGTTTATTAAATTCAATAGATTTTCTACAAGCTGCCATAAGATAAATATAGCGTCCACTGTTGATCTGTTGTTTCTAAACCCCTGTTGTTCCTCGGAGGTGATCATTTTGGTAGAGATTTTTTTGGACAAAATTTTTGTAAATAGTTTTAGGATTGAACTCAGTAGTGTGATGTTTCTATAGTTGTTAGGGTCCTTCTTCTTGCCTTTTTATATATGGGTATTGATATGCTAGTCTTCCATTCGTCTGGGATTTTACCCGTATTTAGAATTATGCGAAACAAGTTTGTGATCTCTTGTTGAATATTTTGTCCGCCACTTTTAATCATTTCATTGGTGATTTTGTCTATTCCCGGTGACTTTCGGTTCTTGAGTTCCCGTACTGTTGTTTCCACTTCTTCTCTTGTTATATGATCTATGTCGCTGTTATCATGGGCAAAATTGGGTTTTTCCTGGCCTTCTGCGTTTTCCTCAGTGTCGCTATATAAGGTCTGAAAGTATGTTACCCACATCTCCGGCGTTACTTTGTTTAGTTGTACTTCTTCGTTAATTTGTTTTCTTCTGTTTCGTAACATGTTCCAGATTCTCTTTTGCCCTCCATATAGATCGTGTTTCATGTCGGCCGAGAACCGATCCCAATATTCTTTCTTTAGTTGTTTTATCGTGTTGTTTGTTCTATTTCTGACTTCTTTATATCTCTCATACTCTTCTGGCGATGTGTTATTGATGTATTTAATATATGCTTCTTTCTTTTCTTTAGCTTGTTCCTTCACTTCGCTATTGAACCATGGTTTATTGTTCTTCCTTCCATTGATGTTAATTGTTTTTCTCCTGGGCTTCTTTTGCACTTTTGTCATATTATCTCTTACCCTATTCCAGGCTTCTTCTACGGTGTCAGTTACCTCTATACTGTTCTGAGCGATTTTCTCGTTTAGTCTTTGTTCATACAGTGTCACTGTACTCTCGTCTCTTAATGATTCTATATTGTATTTGGTGACGTATAGTGGTTTTTTCTTTCTTGTTAGTATTCGTTGCAGACGAGTTTCGCATAGCACCAAGCCGTGTTGCGTTGCTACATTAGCCGAAGACAGGGTTCTCACATCAAGAATTTGGCTAGGGTGTATGTTTCGATTGGTGATCACATAGTCTATTACTGATTTTTGGCCTCTTGTGTTAGAGAATGTGTGTTTATGTTGGGCTTTATGGTCGAAAAATGTGTTGTTAATTCTCAGTTCATTATGTGTGCATAGTCCTATTAGTAGGTTACCGTTTTCATTTACCGTCTCCTCATTGTATCTCTGCATAACACCCGGGATTATTTGGTTACCAATTCGCGAGTTAAAATCTCCCATTATGAAGATTTTTTCGTTTTTTGTCATTTGGTCCAATGTTTCTTGCAATTCATCAAAAAATTGTTCTCGTTGTTCTCGCGGCTTTGTGATGTCCGGTGTATAAACACTTATAAAGTGGACCCTTTCATTCCCTACTCTTAATGTTATGGATATCATATTTTGATTAAAATAGTTTACATCCTCCACGTAGCTCTCGAACTTCTCATGTATAAGAATGCCCACTCCAGCATGTGCTCTTGAGTCTTTGTCAACTCCACTATAAAACAGGATGTAGTTCTGGTATTTTGTTGATCCCTTGCCTTTCTTTTTAGTTTCTGCCAGCAAACAGATATCTATCTTATGATTAATTATTTCCAAGAGGACTTCCTGATCTTTAGAGTTCCATGATGTAATATTCCAGCAGGCCAATCTCAGTGTATTCCTTTTTCCAAATCGTTTATTCCGTTTTCGCGCGTTGTCGTTAATCCTTTTTGACCGTCCGTAATCCGAGGCTTCTTTAACAGTTCTTTGAGCATTTTTATTTTTTTTCTAAAAGGCAGGTCGCTAGCCTCACTCTTTAACCCTCCTCCTTTGTCCGGGCTTGGGACCGGCAACGACAGCTACTGAACCACTCAGTCCATCCAGAAGCTGCCGCAGGCGGAGTTCTCACTTGATATTATCGATAACATTTAATATAATGGGTCATTTTGTTTTTAATTCTTTCTTCAAACTCGTAAAATATGCTTAGTGTCAGAAGTCATCCGCCAGTTTATAAAATAAAATATAATAATCTTTATATGAAACTGCGCACTTTACAGTACTATAGAAAAAGACGTTTGACTGTTGTGCGCATGCGCACATACTGGTGACGCTGGAAGGAAAAGTGTGCACCGTCGTTTCCGTAGTGTCGATCCTGGCCTACGTTACACAATTTTAAAACAAAAGCTAAAAATATTCTAGAGCAGCACCCCCACTAATTTTAGGTAGGAGCCGCCACCAGTTTTGACAAAATTTGTCAATAAGCCTAACTTAACGTTAAGCACTGGTAGTATAATTTTTTATGGGTCAACCAAACATGTTCATTTTACTTGGAACATATTTGGTTCTAATTGGCCAACATTTCTTTTTATAGTGATCATTTTTTACCCTTGAGTCCCATAAACACACGAAGCAACAGTACTTTGTGTAGCCACCTTGCAAACACAAAAGCAAATGATGCCTTTTAGGTCTAGTGTTACCAGAATATTTCTAGAGAGACCACTAGTATCGACTCTAAAACCGCTAGAAAACCATTAGCGCTCACTCGAAGCTGAACTAACTAATTCAAATAATGAAAAAAAAAAAAGGAAAGGAAAGCAAAAAATCAAAATATTTCAGATAAAAAAGTATTGTTTTTTTCTTGTTAGCATTATTTGATTTACTGTCTTTACCACCGATTAGGTATAGAGCAGATAGAACACTCTTTTGTCCTCGATTAGAGGGATTAAACTCTGCGCACACCAGAATGAGCCCCTGCACATTCGAAATACCTTGAAAAACCACCAGTGTCGTGTAAATGGGTTTTCAATAAGACCGACCTAATGTATTTAACAGTCATTAAAAACTGAAAATTATCAACTAGAACACCACATGCTATTTAGAATCTTACAAGATAGTTTATAATGATAGGAGTTTGAAATAAACAGATAAATCTTTGTTGAAAACTAGTAGTAGAACAAAACTGTACGCCTTCTCTTACTCCTAAAATAGTACGCCTATGACCAAATTCTCGTGCATGATTGCTTCTATAGAAACACTTGAGAACAATAGAGTGATCCATCTATTCTATCTTCGATCTATAGTCTTTACCATTGGACGATATTTATCACTAAAAAACTACCAGCCACTGAAAAAAAAATTTTGCCCACTAAAGGAAGAGTAAAACCACTAGATTTAGTGGTAAAACCACTGAGTTGGCAACGCTGTATAGGTCACGCCAGATAATCCAACTGCGATATTCATATTTGATCAAGTTAATTATTATGGACATTATCTCATAGGTTTTTTTTACAATTCATTGCATGTCTCATGTGGATAGAAGACCTTTTATTTCAGCCGTGCAAAAGAATATCTTCGAGGCTTCTCACAAACGTAGCAACAACGATGTGGATTAATTTTACACATTCTAGACAGTTTAAAAACAATCTTTCGCATTTACTGCACTTCCTTGTTTACAGAAGTAACCAAAGGAATCATTACAACTACTGCTAATAGATGAGAGACCGAAACGATTTTATTTGACAGTCAAACTAGCGCCCAAACTAAGATTCTCCGGTCACTTTCCCGCTAGGTGTGTATTCAGATCAACAAGCCCTAATGTTACGCACCTGAATGGTTCGAATCGGTGCGAGACCAGGTCGTACGGTACCCTTGTGAGAACTATGACGTGCCACAAAAAAGTACTTTACTACCCTACTTAGCTTATTTAAAAAAATTGCTTCGTTCGATGAACAAAAATAAGTATTTTTTTGTAAACTGATGTAAATTATGGAGGAGGTATACCTACACTTTTGCCTTCTTCTAATACACTGATCATTTATTACGCAGTTTTCAACGTAATTAGTAAAATGGTGTAGGTAAATAACAATTTATTAATCTAAACCAGTGATTCTCAACCACTGTGCCGCGGCACTTTTGTGTGCCGCGAAATTCTAAAAGTGTGCCGCCAAATTTTAGATATACAGTAAAACCTCAATTATACGGACGTCAGTTATACGGATTCGCGATTATCCGGATTGTCAACCGCGTTCGTACTCGTTGCGAAAATGAAACCTCCGTATTTTTTACTAAATATTTTATTATTTTATTTTGTATTTCCCACTAAACAGTGTTTTTTTGCTTTGTTGATTTTAAGATAATGTGCGACTTTTTTATTTAGTGATTAACATTTGTTGCGCTTTTTGTAAACATATACCTAACAATCTGACAAAGTTTTATCTTGTTAAAACGAGACGCTTCGTAATTGTGCTTAAAACCGAGTGTGCACATTCGAGCTCAAAGTGGCACATTCCGATCTCGGGAAAATGAAGCGCGCCGCTCCGCGTCGCGCTTCATTTGCCTCCCTCGCTCGGAAATGTGCCACTTTTCGCTCGAATGCGCACATCCTCGTATTTATTGGATTTACCTATATTATTATTTTATTCTTCAATTCAAAAAATTAAAAGTCGAATAAATTAGATCTATTTTAGGTTTGGAAAAGGTTAGATATTTTATTCCTTTTGATAAGTTATCATGGTGCTCTTCCGCACACCTAATTGTAGCGAGCTTGATAAAAATATTTTCAGGTGTACTTTCGAATGTTTACTAATTCGCATTATTGATTAATTAAAATTGTATGGGAGTCAAATTTTCTGAAGCGGGCCACTAAAAATCAACTAGTTGATTTTAATATCATCTTTTGCAGATTGTTGAATGTTTATATGTCAAAATTAATGTCTCCAAATATTTTTGGGTAATTTTCATTTTTGTAAAAATTATAAACAAATTAGTTTTAAGGCACATTTTGTATACACTGTTGTAATTAGACTTCATTTATGGATTAATTCAATTTTTAAATATAAAAAAATATTTATATGTTACATAGGGGGTGCATCAAAATTTTAGAATGAGTTGGGTGGGGTATGTTAAAAAAGAGGTTGGGAAATAAAGTCAAAATTCGGAAAAAGTTAAAATATTTTTTTTTTCATGTACGATGCAGTCTCCCATCTAATCTAGTTTAAAAGTACTAAATGTGGTTTTTGGTAAAAATACCCTACCGTAATTTTAATTAAAAGAAAAGTGAGGAGTGTTAAATTTAGTTCAGTTTGATTTAATTAATATTATTTGTAAGAGAGAAGAATAAGATAGGCAAATTCAATTATTAAGGAGTATGTGCACTTTCCGAATAGGAAATCTGAATTTGAAGGATTTGTTATTAATATAGTCTAATCCAATTAACACGAAGATGTGCACATTCGAGCGAAAAGTGGCACATTTCCGAGCGAGGGAGGCAAATGAAGCGCGACGCGGAGCAGCGCGCTTCATTTTCCCGAGATTGGAATGTGCCACTTTAAGCTCGAATGTGCACACTCGGCTTTGAGCGCGATTTGCAATAATTTTGGCTCTGAAAAATTAATAAATCATTTTTATTATTCTCTCTCACTCGCACTTATGATTTTGTTGTATCTTTTCGCTCGCTCCCACTCATTGCTATGGTAAAAATACGTTTTTCGAACATATAATCGATATTTACTGAACTAAATTAAATTTGATGATTGGAAAGTAAGGTTAATTAACAAAATTCAATAAATACGAGGATGTGCACATTCGAGCGAAAAGTGGCACATTTCCGAGCGAGGGAGGCAAATGAAGCGCGACGCGGAGCGGCGCGCTTTATTTTCCCGAGATCGGAATGTGCCACTTTGAGCTCGAATGTGCACACTCCGCTTTTCGCCACGATTAACAATGATCAATTTACTTTAAAAAAATTCAAGTAAACGGGACATTTTGGCCTCCCGAAGGATTGCTTAAGGACAACGGGACAAATGATCTGAAAACGGAACAATACCATTCAAAACAGGAAGTATGGTCAAATATATAAAACATATATAACATTAATAACATATATAAAAAGTTTTTTTCTCTACATTCAATTAACCGAATTTTCGGTTATCCGAATGAGCTGCAACAATAATTAGTCCGGATAACCGAGTTTCCACTGTATAATTATGTTAATATTATTAAATAACTACGTAGTGTGTTATAGGTATGTAAATAATTTTTAAACATCTTTTTCTTTGTGTGCCGCCAAATTTTGAAATCGTTAAAAGTGTGCCGCACCAAAAAAAGGTTGAGAATCACTTATCTAAATATAGAAATGTTAAACATGTTAACAATTATCTGGCACATAAAACATGTAATGTATAATTCTACATTTTTTTTGTAGGTATAATAATGTACTGTACCATTAAAAATTATGAATAACCTTTTTTTATTTGGTAAATAATACTAACTAGTCATCAACACATGTAATAAAATAAAATAGTGAATAAAAATTCAAAATGTTCTTTTTATGCTTTAACTTAAAAAACTTGAATCATCATAAGATTTGTTACCACTGATTAATCCCAAATAAGCATCAGTAAACTAAAGAAGTGCATCTTTAAATAGCGATGACATTTTGTACATCCGTTTACTAAATCACAGGTATATCCATTTACTTTATTTTCGATAAAATATTTTCGTATTCTGTTAAAATTGTCCCACAAATAAAATTTAAACTGGAAATCGACATTCTGCGTTATCACAATAGCTGCAGTTAGCTGGTTAGCAAGGGTATAATTCTTTTTCTTTTGCAACATTTGTATAAAGAGGTGTGGTACTGCAATCGCCCACACCATAACGTCGCCCAGAGCTGCCGGTCTAAATCAAGGAGATAAGATAGCATACTGCCATTACACGGTACAGCTCTCAAGACTTCAACTTTAATACCTCCTACACCGTACAACACTAGTTCCTTTTTTCCCTTTGTAACACCAAACTGACGGTTATTTCGCTAAATAAATATTCTGCATTAAAATTCAGAGTTAAAGGCATGCCTGAAAAATCACTTTGAAAATATCTACATACATCTTTGCATCCGTTAACTGCGAGACTTTGTAGCAGATTATTAAGCCTCCACATCTCTCTAAATATTGTATGTTTGAGTACGAGAGACGACGACAATTACTCGTTAATTTTGATTTAGTATGTGAGTTACTTTGTAAAGTTCTTTGTGAGATTTACTGAAAAGTAAAGTGATTAAGATCTACAAGCTGCTTCAGTGGCAAAAATAACTTATGTTGGTAACATATAAACTTACAAATTGATACAAATGGTGTACAACTTTCATAGAAGTATGTATTTGTATTATCTTATCTTGTATTTGAAAAATTCCTATAATAAATAAACGTCGATTTTTAAAGAATTACTTTTAGATTTCGTACTTTAGACTATGAAAGGTTTATTATTGCATTATTTTTAATTAAAATTACGACTAAGAACTTTTAAGGTTCATTAAATTCTAAAGAACGTTCTTGTAAACTACTAAAATTATAAACTTATTCAGATTTGAAGTTATATTCTTAAAACTTTTCTTAGAAAAGCAAAATTGTTAATGAGAGTACTGTTGTGTTGAACAAACTCTAAATTTTGTAAGTAGTTCGCGGAAACAGTTTTTAAAATATGTAGTTTTTACCTACTAAGTACAACGTTAACAGAAGTTACCAACACTAATAAATTGGTAGTAAGAATAGGATGCAATTTAAGAGAGTCACTACATAATTCATATAATAAAATGTTTTTTTTAATGTGTGATTTGAAAATTAAAAACCTTTCTGCATCTTTTAACGTTGCATTTACGTCTGATGATCAAAGCGCTATAAATATTTTTTAAAAATAGGAAACCACAGCTGGATCATTGACAAATCTATGAGTTTATTATTTTTTATCGAAAACTTCAAAGAATAGAAATTTTAATAATACAGTAACACCCCTTTTAACGCGGTGGATACGTTCCAATAAGTTCCAGCGCTACACAAAAGCGCGTTAAACGTATATTATAAAACGAAATTATATTAAAAACAATAGTTTTGTATTGATTTTAACCCTAGGCAACATCTACTAAAAATTGATTTCAATTGAATGGATGAAAACCACAAAAAATTAGTCGTTTTTGATTTTACGCTTCCCCTGAAAAACCGTGTTTTTTGACCTTGCGGTAGGATTTTCTTTGGCATTAATCGCCTTATTAAGATTTTTTTTAATAAAAATACAATAAAGAATTTAGTTTTTTTTTAAGTATCACTTAGAATAATATATAAAGTTTAAAAAAAAAATAAACCACTTTCTTGTGTAACTGTTGACATATTATTATGACTAATACTTAGAAAAGTAAATTATTCACTTGATATTGTAGAACACTTGTAAAAAACTTGAATAAGATTTCACTATTAGTTTGTGAAAAACTTGTAGGGGGAAAGTGGCATGAAACAGCCAAGTTTTGAAAAAGCCATTATCAATTACGCGGTAGTTTTCATACGAATCGTTCATGTATTATTATTTTAAGATAGCAACACTAGCCAGATATCCCCCACAAAAATTTGACCGTTCACCGTCAATAAACGGCGCCGATACGACGTATTGAAGATTTTATCGTCAAAAAGTAAGGTTTTGAGTTCAGTTTATTTGTTTTCTAACGCTTATACGTACAAAACTAATAATAAAATGATTCCACTATAATTTTATAGATATATTAGGCCTTCTAATAACGTATATATTTTGTAGACTAATCTTTGATTTCATAGTAATTTTCGAGATTTTGTTTCTTGAAAGAATATGTTTTGAAATAGCCGGACTGCAGTGTAATGAAAAAGCCACCTTTTAATTGCATAAAATGCAATAATAATTGTAGTAACAGCAATGAAGAGTGGTACCGATGCAAAATTGTAATGGTTGGGCATATAAATCCTGTGGCGTAAAAGGGAAATTGCATTATTTTTGCTAAAAACGTTTTTAAGTTTTTGCAATGATTGATCTCAAACGTCAAATTTTTTGACAGTTTCTTAGATTTATGTAAGTAAATATTTTATCGAGAGTTTGCGTTATTTAAAACGTTTTATAATTATATAAGATCTAAAATTATAGCTTAAGATTATTATTAAATAATATCTTCGTTAATGTGCAGTTTTAATCTTGTAATAAGAACATGGCTTTTTCAAAAATTGGGTTGGCTGTTTCAATACCTATAGGTTATAAAAAAGCCAAATTTTATTTTATTTATAAATGATTAGAAGTCGAAAAATATCGGTAATTTTGAAAAATGTTTTATGACATTACGTGCATAAATGCATGAACAATTACAGATTTAAAAAAAAATTTGATTTATTTATGTCCTTTTATATTATTTATCCCTTTTTTTAAAACTGGCTGTTTCATGCCACTTTCCCCCTACTAAAGTAGTGTTCTTTCCATAAAGATAAGAACAGCTACTGAACACCTTTAAAAATTAACACCTTACAAAATTTGATTTACGATAAATTTTTTAAAGAAAATAAAAAATAATTCATTAGTTATCATTTATAAAAATTATCTACTAACTCTGAAAATTTTAAACTACATGATTTATATCAAGCAAGCGATTTAATTAAATTGTACAATTACCAATCAAAATATTGACTAAAACACTTACTATATTTTAGTACACAGAAGTTTATTTAATTTTGAGAAGTAAAGTTGTGTTGGAGATTGTGTTCACGTTCCTTTCAGCAAAATTTCTAAATTGGTTTAGGAATTATACGTATTTTGTTCAGAAAATTACCGAACTTTATTATTTTAAACTTTATTATTAATTTTTCAATTTATTTGTCCTTGGCCTTTTCTATTGACACACTTTTTCCAGCAGTGTCTCCATTTTGAAAACCAGTTCTGGATAGCTTCATTTAAATGGCCTTTAAACTTTGTGATGAATTTACTTTAATGTCATCAATACTCTGTAAATGGCGTCATTTCGCACTACTTTAATTTCGAAAATAAGAAAAAATCACATAGACTCAGGTCCAGCAAGTAAGAAAACTGAAGAAGGACAGTCAATTGATTTTTGGCACAAATCTGACGAATTAAGAAAACTGAGTTTGCCAGTGCAAGAACTGTGAATTGTCTCGCCACAACTCTGGCCTTTTTGGCGGATTTGTTTTTAAAGTTGAACTTTGGGGAGTGTAGTGCGCCAAAAAGGATTAATTTTTTGATAATTTTGCGGTTATGGTTAAATAAGTCTATGTGCATTGTTCATGACATGAGCATTAGTATACAAGGACCCCGTAATCCAAGGATGCTTTAGTATCAAAGCATCCAGCCCTGAAGATGGAAACTGAAACATTTTCGAAACGTCGCCATATTGCTACAAAAAGACGCGGTATCAATCCGGACGCCTTAACTAATATCGGTGTCGGAAACCGGGTTAGTGGCAGTACCAGCTCCAGAAGGTCCATCATCGATTCTGGTAAGTGTTTTAATTTTATTATTGATAACCGAGAAAGCCTTATGTCCAAAATACAATAAATTCACAATGACTTTATTCTCTTTTAAGAGCATTTTGAGAAGATGCTATGTTGCTATTTACTGCAAAATTAATTTACATTTTTCTCAAAATTTTTTAGATTTAGGACATAGATATTTCTTGCAAACTTTTATTGTTTAGATTGGTGTCAGGTATCACCCGGTTAAGTCTCAGTGCCTATTCGTATGACACCTTGTTTTACAATTAATTTAACCTACTTAAATTTTCTAGATAATAACGTACAGTTTAGCAAAAGAATAACTTTAAAGTCTTCTGGATTACAATCGCGCCTTTATTGAGCAGTAAACTATGGTAGAAAATATCCTCTTTGTCTCGTGACTCTTCTGGAGTTGAGAGGCAAAGCTAATAGTAGAGAAGTAATATATCTTTTATGTTTGTAAGTAAATGTAGGGACTTGCAGTTGGAACTTACCAAATTTTGTTTATTTCTTTTTTCACTTTTACTCTGTGTTAGTTAAATATAATACATACACAAAAATATTCTAAAAGCCCGAATGAACATATAGTTGGTCTATTCGAACAACAAGAGTTAATACATTAAAAGAACTAAAACAAATAAAATGAAATATACCTACATCTATAATATACAGAATAATTAATCTAATAATTTTATGCAAAGTAGCAGTAGTATCTACAACTCAAAAATAAAAATATGTTCTTAAATTCAATACTTATGCTGCAATTTATTATAAATTAGTTTTATTGAATTGCCTATCAGTTATTTGTGGTAAATGTGCGTTATCCAGTATTACTTCAACACACAGAAATCGGTTATTAATAATTATGAGCCAATGGGTAATAATGTAGATTATGTAAACATACAATTATACCTACTAGTAAAAGCAAACTAATTAACAACATTTAATTTTTAATTCTTACTTATTAAAGCGCCTTGAGGTTTTAGGTTGAGTGAGAATTTTATAGTTGGTTAGCAGACTGCAGACAGTTATAAATATATTATTGGCACATATGAACCGTTATTTTCAATTTTCATAGATGGCCAGACCCGCAACATTACCCTTATTAAACCAACTTTGATACAATTAACCCCTTTTCAATTAATTCACCTAAAGGGAACAAAATTATTAAATGCTGAATAAATTACATTTTAACAAAACTGTTTATCTCTCATTAAATTGAATTTTAGATTTAATTAATGTGTTATAATCAAGTTAGTTGTTAATTAAATATTTTGCTTCTATATACTTACTATATAAATATGTATTAATTTAGTTGTAAATGATTTTATTTTCTGTTACAATAAAATATGTACCTAACACAAAGATTGCTAACTTTCCACACGGAACTTAACAATCCGAAAGAAATTAAACTGGGAAAAAGTTAAAAAGAATTAAGACACGAAAGCGAAACACGATATTTCACTCAAGATAATCAGAATGGAAACTGCCAGCTAACTAAAAAAAATACTTCTTTGATTTTTTACTTTATGTACGTTTCTTTGGACAACTTAATTCTATAATTTACGTAATTGATTAACTTATAAACCTAGAACCCCAAAACAACTAACACATGATTTCTAGATATCACTTTTAATTTACTTTTGACAGTTTTACTTCGTTGTATAAGAATATTGCATTTGAAGCCTCAAAAATGTCTGAAAAGACACTTCCAAATCTGGAAGTCCGTATATATCATTCCATTAGTGTGATTAAATTCAACGTTCATAATCTTTTAGAAGAAGCAGTTATTGAGATATAGGGTATTAAACATACAATTGATGTCTAAATCACATTATTAACTCACACACTTAATTGTAAAAAATCCTGATTGTTTATCACAGTCCATATTATTTTATGCAATGATAATAATTATAATGAAACAGATTAATTTACTATTATTGATAAAATGAAATTCGCAAGAATACAGTATACGTATTTAATTGTAATATAAGGTATAAATCAAAATAATTTTTGTAATTAAGTTTGGGTCCTTTTAATAACTTATATGTAGATGGTCAGTACAGCGGAAAAATGATTTGAGAATATCTTAAGTGAAAGATTAAAAAGTGTAGTATAAAATGATAGAGACCCGGGTTTCCCAAACAATGTTCCCAATAGGTGTTCCGGAAAATTTGGAGTTATTCTACCATAGGAATTAGCCAACCTAAAAATAAGCTGAGTGTTTGGTTAAAATATCCGAATTTGCGAAGTGTTCCCTTGCCGAAAAAGTTTCGGAAATCCCGATTTAGACCAAGCACAGAATGGATTTAGCCCAGGCAGAGGATCAACAAATTTGATATATGCTCTCCAACAACTGATTGAGAAGACAATTGCAACAAACAAATCAATACATGCATATCTGTTTCATAGACTTTTCAAAAGCTTTGGATATATGGGAAACACAACAGGACTTAATAATTGATATATACACAATTATATACAAATTATGTAATAACAAGATACATCCTGAAGTTTCTCAACGGTCGGATTGAGACAGGGTGATACATAAAGTCTATACCTGGTTACAATTATAGAAGATGAAGAAATGGAAAAAAATACAACCTGGGGCTTCTAGAATACAAAAATAATTATAATAAATCATCTAGTATTTGCTGCTGATATTGTTTTAAAAGCGAAGAAAAAAGATATACAGAATAACTTAAATATTCTCGAAATTTTCTACAAAATAACATCTGCGACAAGAAAATACACATTCCAACGGACAGCACGGCGCGTCGATGCTTGCAGGTATAATAATTAATAAGGTATTATAATGAGTTATAAAGTAACTTTTGGATTGATCAAGGTCCTGAATGAAGTATGTACATTAGACTGGGCCAAAAAAATTGACTATTTTTTTTTAATGGAATAAAGTAAAGGACTTAGTTTCTGACACTTTAAGAGTGACAGCTGAGTTTATAACAAGATAACTTATAGAAAATTTAATTCAAATAATTAATTTTTTTTCATATATAAGTTCACGATTTCTAGAAAAGGTCATATGCGTAAAATAATTATTTGAAGCCGATTAATAATTTAAATTAATGTTTTAAAAAATAATGTTTGAAGACCCAGTTTCTGACACTTAAAATTTCTATTGCTGTAGTTTCTGACACTGGCATCGGCCTCGTTTCTGACACTCTATCTTTCAAAATTATTCTTTATTTATTAGGTTATACACTATCAAGTTAAAATTTATTATAATCAAACATAATTTGTTATAATCTATCGTTTATTATAAATTTAATGTTAATTTTTTTAACACAAAAATAATTAAAATAATAAAATTAAATGTTATAAAAACAAATACGTAAACATAACATAGGTTAGAATTTGTGTGTCAATAACTGTAACATACCTATAAAATTAAGCCTAGTTATTGACACTCTTATTTTAATAATAAAATATAATTTACTATCATGTTTTAATATTTAAAAATAAAGAGTAGTTAATTAATTATTAATCGAACTATATATTTTTTATAATATTTTTATACTTACATGAAGATTAAATCACTAATTCAATAGTAGAACGCTCTTCCGTCAATTGCTCAGATTATAACTAAAAAATGATGTCCACAGTCACTCTAGGCTTAAATATTTTTTTTATTAAGTGAGATTTTTTGTAACTGATATCGTCATCAAATAGATACACGATGAATTAATTTTAATTTTGAAAAAATTAATTTATCAATTCGAGGTAATTTTCTTTTTATTAATTCAAAGTAAATTTGAAAGTGTCAGGAACCGGGTCAGTGTTAATAACTAGGTCTTTTACCTTACCGAAAACATTATTTAGGATGATAAAAAAAAAATTTAAGCCCTTAATTTTAATATTAAGAGGTCTATCATCGAGAATTTCAATTTTTTTACACCACACGCACCTTTCACTCAAATCTTCTTAACAATACATATAGGTACCTGAAAAATATAAATAATACATATTATGGAAGAAAATTATATTATCTACAAAAAAGGTCTGATTGCAAAGTTTCGTACGACAAGCCGTTCCCACGTAACCATGCCTTGAACATTGATCTGATTTTGCGATTTGATTTTTCAAATTTATAAGTAAATTGTCAAGATTTAATAAAATGCCAAAAAAGTTATTAATTGTTATAAAAGTCTTGTTTTTAAATAAAAAAGTATTTTATATTATTTTTTAATATCTTCAAAACGGATTTTTTAAATAATATAAAATTCTAAGTCAAATCATGAAATCCATAATTTAGAATCCCTGATGTTAAAGTGTCTTATCGGGTAGAAGAAATTTTGATGAACAATTTTTTTTTAAATTGCTATTTCGGACATCACTGGCTGTCCTAACTTCAATCCTTATTCTTTTTGTTATGCGACAAATTAAATAGATACGAAATGTTTGTGTAACATAGATTATATAGTGAACATTAGATTATAAAAAAATCAAAATTGGTATTAATTTTCTAAATCAATATTTTTTAAGCGTTTTTTCGATTTAGGAAAAATAGCTTTTGCGAATTTATGAGACCTAACTTTAGCTGAAATCAGCAAACGCAAATTTGATATTTAATTATGTTTTAACAAAGACTTAATCGCATTTTGGGAATTGTAATTATATTTCCAGATTTAAATATGACATAACGCATGTGCGAATGTAATAAAATTTATAATTATCAAATTTGCAGTAATTAATTGTACATTTCTCTTGTTAGCACTAATGAATGAAGCTCTTGCCAAAGGCATGTAGGGCTGAAGGCTAAATTAATTCGGAACGATCGTTTTCGGTGCACACTAATTACTTGGTATATGTTTGAGGGAATGAAACTGCATGAGACGGATCAAGGGATGAAAGTCTGATTAGGGCTATTAGTATTAAGAGAAGTTGTTTTCGGTAACGTGATTATTTGTTCGAAGTGTCCGAAATTTAAGAACCCCTTAATCGTTTTGAGTTAAACTTTTGGCTTTGTAGAATTACTGATTAGCAGTCGACTTCGAAAATGTGGTTAAGCATTACGGTTTGAATCGGTTTTAGATTTTGCCTAGCCAAATTCTTGAAAGGATGTAAAAATGTTTAACGACGAGTATGTTGTAGTTCCTAGATTAATTGCTTTTATTCCGGTACTGCCCATGTGAATTCATTATTCAGGACGCGTATATTCGTTCCTTCATTACTGAACACGCTGTTAGAGATCTGCACCATCGGCCCTAATGAACAGTTGGTAAGGCTATATCTTTATATGAATCCCTTTTCGAAAGTAAAATGCTTTTTGTTTGTAGTATTGCGAACACGTGCGTAATTTAATAAAATAAATAAAATTCCAATGTATAAATGTGAAATTTAGGTAACGAAGCGCCCGAAATATTGTTATTTTTGATTTTTTTCTTTGACGATTTTAAATTTTTAGAATGTGCTTATAGATTAAGTAGGGGAACCTGTTGTATCTTGGTTCCTTTGCACCTAGGGCTACTTTATTTTTTTTAATATTTGCGGACTTTCGTGACCCATAATTTTCGATATTTTAAATGCCACATTGACTGACATTAACGTAAAGTTAGCAGTAGCTGGCTAATGCACTTTGTTAATGTATGAGATCAATTGAAATTTTTGAACGAAAAAAAGTAAGTATTTTTATATTATTTTTACTTAAATATCTTATTGATTTTTATTACCTAATAACAAGTGACTCATTGTAATAAAAAGATTATTTATTATTGTTTGCATAGTAGGTAGTAGCCTGATTTTGGCACAGCATAATCTTTAATTTTATTTTTGAGTTTAAACATCAAGGGTCGGTGTGTTGTACTTCGGTCACTGTCAATAAATTTTACCTTGGCCTTAAGATCGACATGCAATAAATAAAAATTTAGATAGAGTAATGTGGGGTAACTGTACGTAGTTTTGAAAAAATTACTTCCAGAATAAAACTGTTTTATAATTTGAAACAAATCAGTCTTTATTCTCTTTCATTAGACATTTCTAAATAATAATAAAATATTAAATTTAAATTTCTTTATAATTATAAGTTATACTGAATTTTTTAATTAACACGGGAAATGCGGACACTTGCCCGCATCAATTGGAAAGTGTCCGCATGTCTTTTCATTCCGATTAAAAGATTGTTTTGTGTTCGAAATGATTTGTTTTCTTTCTTTAGTTTTATCTTTTTTATTCTTCTTCAAATTTGGCTTATCTTTGGTTTTCGTCATACTATTTACCTTCTTCTATCAGCTTTTTAGCTGCATTCATTTGTTTTTGAGTGCAAACTTTCTGACCGGGACACTTCCTTATATACTTACACGGCATTATAGATCTAGAAATCAACACAATATTCTACGTTAATTAAGGATTTACTGTACAGGTTTGAGCACTGCAGACACTTTACACGCGTACACTTACCCGTTGCGTTAGAAACAATAGAAAAAAATAATACGCGAATGTAATTTACCTGAAACAAAATCCATAAGTTTACATGAAATATTTATTAGTTTCTTCTATCTGTAAATACTGTCCAATCGTAGTCAGTCCTGTTGTTTTTCTGTACTACGCTGCCGTATTAGTACAAAAATTATAAGAAAATGACTCAAAAACAATATTATCGGATAATTCTCGACAGCACTACACTTCAAGCGCATTGACGCATTCTCTTAATTCGTCCTTCAAAAGTAAACTAAATGCGCTGCGATTCGGTTGGTCAGTGACAACAATACTCGCACGAAGTTGATTGCGTACACTTACACTCTGCGTATGGTTACCCCACATTACTCTATACCTTTGTTATAAATTCTTATTTTTTTTTATTTTGCTTCAGATAATATGCCTCGCAAGTCTATCGAAAAATTTAAATTTTTTGCAAAGTTAAGTATGTGAAATTTTAGTAGGTATACGATCAGCAACAGTTTTCACGTGAAGATACCAAATATTGCAATTTTTTTTTTTACATAAGTACATGCACCGGTTTGATTTTATAAACTGACCGCATTCTGACAGTGACCATCTTCGATTAATCTTTGGGTGGTCACTTTATATAGATTCCACTGTGCTAGTATTGCCTATATTAGCCGCTGTTTAAAAAATTATCTTTTAAAAATGTGCACCATTCGACGTAGTCAAATGATGAAGTCTGTATGAAAATATTTTCAGAACGTTAAATAAAACTTTACTTGATATCTATGATATGTCTCTTTGAATTATTTGTTTTACGTCATCTGGTATTTTTGGATTATATAAAATTATCCCAGTTGATTTTGTATTATTCCATAAAATGTAATATTAACTTTATTTTTACCACTCCATGCCGTAATATAATGCTTCTAACTGCAGAAAAACTTGCATCTTTTTTAATAGACTTCTAAATAATAAAAATTCGCGGTTCTGTAGCATTATCAATAAATTTTCTCAAATTTCTGAGGATTTTAAACAAATTTAAAAATAAAAAAACCACATTATCAAAATATGTCAAATTCCCTTAATAAACTACAACCTTGTATTTTGCATTTTCTTTCTATGTAGATATTTGTTTTTATCGGCTTTTAGAATTTTTGTCATGCCACTTTTGGTACGCCTGCGTTAAGGTTGCAATTCCTGAGCAGCATCGGCATTAACGACTTCTCTGAATCTTTACACTCTTAATTACTTTTCAACAGCTTATTATTTTTTACCGCCATAAATATAAACTTAAAAAATGAGTTAACTTTAAGTTATTAGCGATTCTAACAAATTATTGTAAAAACTAGACTTGGGTATAACGCTCTCGTATTAGAAGGTAATTTATGGTAGGTGTGTTTTTTAATAGCTTTAATGTAAAGGAAATAAGTTGTAACATCACTTAATGAAGTAATTTGTCATAGTAACAACGAAAGCTGTAAATTCTTTAATCCTGTTCGTTATAGCACATAATACAGGACGCTTAATGTTCCATGTCGAACCGCAATATAAGTTGATTGAGATAGTTAATTACCAAGAATCTTTTGTGTACGACATGTTTATGCCGGTGTCGTATCGTAAAGAATTCACTCTATTTCACTGTATAAAACATGCTTCCTAGATAGCACGCATTTTCGTAGTCGATATTTCTGAATTGGAAATCAGAATTTATAGTTATGAAGATGTTGAATAAAAAATGTAAAATCTCAGTTTTGATCTCAGGCACGAATATTTTTTACACTGGCAAATATTCCCAAGATATTTCGTATAAAATGGTTTGAAGGCAAAAATGCCTTAAAAATTATTTTAAATTGGAAATTTCTTTCGATAGTTTTGCTGCGTAACTAACAAGATTTTTATAAAATCTTAAAATTTGCTGTTTTATTCATACGTCATAAAATATAATCAAAATATTATGAGAATCCTAAGAAAATATTGGAGAGGCTTTTTCGCGTATCTTATACCTACAAGTAGGCCGATTAACTTTTTATTGCCAACCTGAATTTATAAAATAAATTTTACTCAATGTTGTTTTTGATCGCGGTTACAGAATTGTGTATTAAAAAAAAGTTAATCAAAATGTTAAATTAAACTCGCATAATACAATTTTCCAAACAAATAACTTTAAAGCGTATAAAGCCATTCTGTTGGCTTTGGATTGTAATTTATTTTTGAAAATTAAAAATAAAGCTTATTGAACATTGGTTTGGTGAACATTTACTTTTATTTACTTACTATTGAATTGCGTCAACACATACAAAACACTATATGGGAGTACGTAAACTGCTTTGATTTCAATTTATATATTTTGTGTTCATTAAATGTCGAAATGAAATTGTCAGCAACACACATTTCAACCCTTTTCATTTACCTTTAAAAAGAACTAATGAAAACAAATTTGGTAGATACAATTTTTGTAGCAAACGCGATAAATGAATGAAGCGGCCTCGATAGATTTGCTTAATCACCCGCGAGATACTTCTATCTCACGCGCGCGACCGTGAGATATTTAGTAAGCGTAGATATCCCAATAATCTTTCAACACACAGCTAACTAGAGTTTTCTATCTACATTACCTTGAAATAGCTGTATCGCCAAGGCCCAGATACTTCTCGAAGCTTCCGAATAGATTAAGCAACACATATATAAACTCCGAAACACTTCCTCACTTTTAGTTACGACCGAGTCTGTTATTGTGTAGTGTCAACGCTCTAACTCCGTACTTTTGGTGAATCTACGAGGTAAGCGCTATCGCTATCAGTATAAATAAATGTAAATAAATATACCAGTGACAATCGTTTAAATAAATATACGAGTGTAAATAAATTAGTTAGTGTATTAGAACCGTAAGTTAGTTAGTTAGTAAATAAATAATTGTTAAGTGCTAGTGTTTAAGTTATTGGTGAAGGAGAATTTGTTTATTATTTTGTGTTAATAAATCGTAATTGTAAATTTAGTGGCCAACTGTGTGTTATTATTCACAACCCGAGTACGAACCGCTTTTGCTCTCGTTGGATTTGGATTTGGATTGGGAAATCCGTTACAATTGGTGTCAGGTGTGGGGTTGTGAATATTCGTGAGTGTTAAATAAATAAATTAACGGAATATTTGAGTGTAACATTAAAAGTGAAAATAAATAAAATGGTTTCGGAAAATTGTTAAAAGAACTTAAAGTCGCCGAACTGAAGAGCGAGTTGGAAGAACGCGAGTTGGATATGTCCGGATTTAAAAGCCAATTGGTAAAACGGTTATTCGAGGCATTAGTAAATGAAGGAAAAATCCGGAGGAGTACAGATTTAACTACTGTACTGATGATATTAGTACGGTGTTAGAAAAGATTCAGGAAAATTCAAAAAATGGAAGAACGAATGCTAGAAAAGATGGGAGGTATGCAAGAAGATTCTAACAAAATAAAAGAAGAATTAATGGACCATTCTAAAAAATGGAAGAACGAATGTTGGAAAAGATTCAAGAAAGTTCAAAAGGAACGAAAGAAGAATTAATGGACCATTCTAAAAAAATGAAGGAAGATTTAATGGAGCACTCCAGAAGTTTAGAGAGCAGGATAATGGAAAAAGTGACACAACAGTGTGATGAGAAATTGGAGAAACTTCAGGACGAAATAGCAGCTCTTAAATCTCAGCTGGAAACCATTGAAACCAATGGCGAAATTTCCACATTAATCGCCGAAAGAAAATTTGTAGACCCACCTAGAACCATTCAGCAACCTCCGCAGTTTGACGGAAAACACCGTGGGACAACTACCAGCGTCAATTTGAGGCGGCTGCTAAGGCCAATGGGTGGACGCTTGAGGAAAAAGCCACGGCATTAACTTTGGCTCTTTGTGGAGACGCTGCCGACATTCTACAAACGCTTCCTGACCAAGACTTGGGGAATTACAGTCAACTTACCAAAAGCTTGGAAACGCGGTATGGGTCAGCGCATTTAAGGCAGGCGTACCACTATCAGCTTAAAAACCGTTACCAGAAACCGGCTGAAACTTTACAAGAGTTTCAGCTCGCCATAATTCGGTTGGTCCGTTACGCATATTCGGATACATCAAAGGAGGTCCAAGAACGATTAGCGGTCCAGGCCTTCGCAGATGGACTTCGAGACACGGAGGTTAAACAAAGTGTCCTGTTGTCGAGATCCAAAACCATCTCCGAAGCATTGGCATGTGCCTTGGAATTTGAGTCGGCGAAACTCAATTCCAAAAGTACCCGGGAGACTTCGTGAAGTCAGTGGAACCGAGGCCGAAAAATCAAGCGAACTTAATGAAATAAAAAAAATGATGGAAGCGCTTATAAAGGAAAAGAGAGAGCCGATGCGATGTTGGGGATGCGACCAAGTGGGACATAGGCAACGCCAATGTAGAAAGTGGAGGGGTGGTACAGCCCCATCGAGGTCGACCACCAAGGCGTCGGAAAACTAGTAAGGGTCAACGTGAAGGGCAACCGTCGACCTGCCAGCAACAAGCCCCACAGAAAATAGTGCAAGTTACCTCAAACAACATCCGTCCGGCAGCATCTTTATAGATGGGTTAATTAATAATAAAGTGTGCTTTGTTGCTGGACACAGGTGCAACAAAAACCATTATCAGACCAGACGTTGTATCCCTCAAAACCAAGATACGACCCACTAAATGGCGCCTGCGCACTGCAACAGGTGACTCGGCTACAACACATGGTGAAGCCAACATCCGTCTAACTATAGGAAACACATCTTTTACACATTCGGCAATTGTGGCCGAGATCGAAGATGAAGTCATTATCGGTATGGACATCATGAACACCAAGGGATTTGAATTGAACCTCAAGAATGGTGTTGTAAAAATAAATGGCGAAGAAAGTGTGATACATAGGAGAGATGAAACTACAATTCGAGCGTTCCTAATCGAAGATACTGAGATACCAGAACGCGCTGAAGTAATCGTCGAGGCGGTCGTGGAAAATAATGGAAATGATGGGAGCATTATGATGCTTGAGCCAAGAAACGACGATGAAAAGGTGGCAGTCGGAATTGTAGTGGGAAAAAGTTTGACGCGTGTCGCAAACACTGTCCCGGTACGAGTGGCAAACATGAACTATCACACGGTCACCTTGCGGAAAGGGACGAATTTAGCTAATTGCTGCCCTGTTTCCTCTATTATTCGAGAAATTAAAGTTAGCAATAAACCATTGTTGGAGGAATCAGAACCGCTTAAGGATTTGATCAGTGCTTCTTCTAAGGGTTTGAGCCGTTACGAACGAAATGGGCTCGAAAATTTAATCAATAAGTATTGGACTATATTCGAGAGCAGGCATCAATCCAAAGGGAGGACCAACATGGTTCATCACAAGGTCAACACCAATGGTGCTCAACCCATCCGCCAAACAGCTAGAAGATTACCCTTAGCCAAACGAGAAGAGGTCGACAGAATAATCCAGGAAATGGAAAAGGAAGGCGTAATCGAACCATCTACCGGCCCTTGGGCGTCACCTGTCGTGCTGGTAAAGAAAAGGATGGCTCCACCCGGTTTTGTGTAGACTACCGGCAATTAAACAACGTGACGAAGAAGGACAGCTACCCTTTACCAAGAATCGACGATACCCTGGACACACTTGCGGGGCAAAAATCTTCTCGACGCTAGATTTAAAAAGCGGATACTGGCAAGTAGAGATGGCACCAGAAGATAAAGAAAACAGCATTCACCGTAGGCACGGGATTATGGCAGTTTAAGGTCATGCCTTTTGGATTGTGTAATGCACCAGCAACTTTTGAAAGACTGATGGAGACCGTTCTAAGGGGTTTATCGTGGAAAACCTGTTTAGTCTACCTCGATGACATCATCGTAATGGGTACTTCGTTCGAGGATCACCTAATAAATTTAGAACAGGTGTTTCAAAGATTACAAAGTTCCGGATTGAAACTAAATCCTAAGAAGTGCAATCTCTTTCAAAAGGAAGTTAAGTATCTGGGTCACATTGTTTCAAGCAAAGGCGTCGCCGTGGACGACAACAAAATAGAGGCAGTTCGTGATTGGCCAGTACCCAGGGACAAGCATGAAGTTAGAAGTTTTCTGGGTCTCTGTACCTACTATAGGCGTTATGTATCGGGTTTCGCCAATATAGCCAAGCCCTTGACACGCCTTACTGAAGAACTACGCAAGTTTCAATGGGACAGCAGTTGTCAAGAAGCTTTCCTTGAACTGAAAAATGCTTTAACAAACGCCCCTGTGTTGAGTTACCCTCTACCACACGGAAGGTTCACTCTAGACACAGATGCCAGCAACGTGGGGATAGGAGCAGTCCTTTCTCAGGAGCAAGACGGACAGGAGAAAGTGATTGGCTATTTTAGTAAAACCCTGTCCAAACCAGAAAGGAACTACTGCGTTACTCGACGCGAACTTTTAGCTGTAATCAAGGCCGCAGAACACTTCTACAAATATTTGTATGGGCGAAGATTCTTGTTGCGAACTGATCACGCAGCATTACAGTGGTTATTGCATTTTAAAAATCCAGAAGGGCAAGTCGCCAGATGGATCGAAAGGCTACAAGAGTTTGATTTCGAAACCCGCCATCGAGCTGGTACAGCTCATCGAAATGCAGATGCCCTATCTAGAAGACCTTGCCTGGACGACTGCAAACATTGTAATCGCGCTGAAGAGAAGGATGCTGTCATCAACAGGACAACCGTGGTGGATGAACACTGGAACGGAGATCAGCTAGCTAAAGATCAAGAGGATGACCCCGCATTGGGAATATTGATCCGGTGGAAGAAAAACGGGCAGAGACCTAGCTGGGAAGAGGTCGCCAAGTATTCCCCGGATGTGAAATCGTTATGGGCACAATGGAATTCCCTCATCCTGGATGGAAACGTGTTGAAACGTGTCTTTAAAGGCTCAGATGGTCAGGAGGAAAGACGGCAGGTCTTGATTCCGAATGGAAGGATTTTTGAAATCCTGGAAGAAGTTCATGGTGGAACTTCGGGAGGGCATCTGGGAGCAGCAAAGACGCTGGAGAAAATAAGGGATCGTTTTATTGGATGCGATGTAAAAGGATGTGAAGGAATGGTGCCAAAAATGTGCTGCGTGTGCAGCGGCGAATGGTCCTGGCAGAAAACCCAGAGCTCCAATGCGTCAGTACAACGTCGGTAGTCCATTTGAAAGAATCGCCATAGATGTAGCCGGTCCTTTTCCCCAAACCGACTTGGGAAATAAGTACATCATTGTAGTAATGGACTACTTCAGCAAATGGGTAGAAGCTTACGCTGTACCGAATCAAGAGGCCGTTACTGTGGCTGACGTGCTGGTAAAGGAATGGATTTGTCGATTTGGCGTACCCATGGAACTACACTCCGACCAGGGAAGAAATTTTGAGTCCGGAGTATTCCAAAATTTATGTAAATTGCTGTCTATCAGAAAAACGCGAACTACTGCATTACACCCGCAGTCAGATGGCATGGTAGAGAGAATGAATCGGACAATCAACCGCCACCTAGCAAAAGTAGTCTCCGACCATCAAAGAGACTGGGACTCTTGTCTTCATTTGTTCCTGCTGGCTTACCGCTCAGCCGTCCACGAAACAACTGGTCAATCGCCGGCAAGCATTGTCATGGGACGAGAGTTACGATTACCCTGTGACCTAAAGTTCGGCTGCTTACCAGGGAAGATGTTGCTGGGGAAGGTTATGTCGATAAATTGCGATCCAAAATGGACAGCATTCACCAACGGGTCCGGCACAACATCCAAGGAGCTAGCGACCGCATGAAAGAGTCCTACGACATTAGGGCTCACGAAGGAGGTTACCAAAAGGGCGCTTTAGTTTGGCTATACAATCCCCAGAGACGTCGTGGTTTAAGTCCAAAGTTGCAAACATCGTGGGGGGGTCCCTACGAAGTGCTCGAACGAATTAACGACGTTGTATACCGAATAAGCAAACAACCGCGAGGAAAGCCCAAGGTGGTGCATTTCAATCGGCTCGCCCCTTATGCTGGTAACAACGACGCAGAAGTACGACCTGTAAAACGACACAAGAGGCCAGCGAGTCGTTTGAGAACTTTATGTCACTGTATTCGGGGAGCAGTAAAATTCGTCACGGGATAACCAGAGAGGAAAACTGCGATCTCTTCCAAGTTCCCACCCACTATGCCTTAGCGTGTTCAGTAGCACAGGACTTAGAAATGCCAAATGGGGTTGCTTCGGTGTTCAGGAAGAAGTTCGGGAAATCAAAACTTCCACGAACAGCGGGTATGCGTAGGGGACGCTATTCTACGCCGTTTAGGAGAACGAAAACTCCTATATTTGGTGACCAAGTCAAAACATCAGACAAAATGCAGTACAGCGATATATGGACCGCCTTAAAGCAGTTAAGGGATGTGGTGACTTCCAACAACATCACAAAATTAGCCATCCCGAAGCTGGTTGCCAACTACGACGGACTCAACTGGAGAACTGTTCGAAATATGCTGGAGGTCCTCTTTGCGGGCACCAACGTAGAAATCCTGGTATGCTGTTACAATCTTCAGAAGACAATGGAGAAACCGTCGATTGCTACTTCTTTCAAACATCGCATTGCAACCGGGGACAAAGTTGCCGATATCGACACAGCCAAGATGTACATTTCGGGACGAAATGGAGCTAAGAAGGGGGCAATGTAGCAAACGCGATAAATGAATGAAGCGGCCTCGATAGATTTGCTTAATCACCCGCGAGATACTTCTATCTCACGCGCGCGACCGTGAGATATTTAGTAAGCGTAGATATCCCAATAATCTTTCAACACACAGCTAACTAGAGTTTTCTATCTACATTACCTTGAAATAGCTGTATCGCCAAGGCCCAGATACTTCTCGAAGCTTCCGAATAGATTAAGCAACACATATATAAACTCCGAAACACTTCCTCACTTTAGTTACGACCGAGTCTGTTATTGTGTAGTGTCAACGCTCTAACTCCGTACTTTTGGTGAATCTACGAGGTAAGCGCTATCGCTATCCGTATAAATAAATGTAAATAAATATACCAGTGACAATCGTTTAAATAAATATACGAGTGTAAATAAATTAGTTAGTGAATTAGAACCGTAAGTTAGTTAGTTAGTAAATAAATAATTTTTAAGTGCTAGTGTTTAAGTTATTGGTGAAGGAGAATTTGTTTATTATTTTGTGTTAATAAATCGTAATTGTAAATTTAGTGGCCAACTGTGTGTTATTATTCACAACCCGAGTACGAACCGCTTTTGCTCTCGTTGGATGTTGGATTTGGATTGGGAAATCCGTTACAATATGTAATTCGGATGGTTTTTTGTGCCTGGTGTCTAGACATAATGAATGGACCTGTGCAGAACCGGATTTACTATAAGGCTAGAAAGACTAGGGTGGAAAATTTTAGGACGGCAAATGTTGGTGTTAAAATAATTAAATAACAGAATTAAATCTAGACAAATTAAAATTATAAAAAAATAGAATGTTTTGCATACAAATACATTCATAAATCATATACGACGCATCAATCATAACTAACGTAACCAATTTTTTTTTCTGTTAAAACGGGACGCTTGGTAATCGTGCTTAAAACCGAGTGTGCACATTCGAGCTCAAGTGGCACATTCCGATCTCGAGAAAATGAAGCGCGCCGCTCCGCGTCGCGCTTCATTTGCTTCCCTCGCTCGGAAATGTGCCACTTTTCGTCGAATGCGCACATCCTCGTATTTAGTGGATTTGCCTATATTAATCGTCTGCCTTCAATTCAAAATTTAAATACTTTTTAATTGGCTTTCGGAACTGGTAGAAATTCATGTTGATCAATATGGATTTATTAAGGAAAAATCTACAAGCCCTCCAAATAATTACAGAGAAAACGCGTGATATGAAAAGAGATTTTCACGAAGTTTTTGTGTATTTAAAAGAAGCTTATGATGACCGCGTTCCTCGTCAGTTGATCTGGAATGCTCTGAGAAGTCAAGCTGTACCCAAAGGATTAGTAAAAACTATTGAAGAAACATATAATCACTCCCAGACAAAAATCAAAATGGCGCTGGTACATCTAGTGGTTTCCGAGTTAATGTCAGAGTACATCAAGGATTTGTTTTGAGTCCTCTACTTTTTAACAAGGTAATAAATTACTTGACAAGTTATTTAATGAAAAAGCTTCCTTGGAGTATCTTATATGCAGACGATCTTGTAGTGGTTGTAGACAACTGGATGGAACTGGAAGAAGTTCTAGAAAGTTGGAGAGAAATCTTAAAAGACAATGGTTTAAGAATAAGCAGATCCAAGACGGAATATCCATTTGTACGTAAACTTTTCTGAGTAAATTGGTCCGGCACGTACAATATTCTTAGAAGGTGAACCACTACCAATGACCCATGAGTTTAAATACTTTGGGTCTATTATAAATGATAAGGGAACAGCTGACTAGGATGTAAAACATCGTATTAATGTTGGTTGGATGGAGAGGAGATCAGTCTTTGGTGTGTTGTACAACAAAAAGATGCCTATACAAGATTTATAAAACGGTCGTTAAGCCTGCTTTGGCATATAGTGCAAAAACACGGGCGAGACTGGCAAACACAATCAACAGAGGCACATGGCAGAGATGAAAATGTTACGTTGTGTGTGGGTGTCACGAAGGAAGATCATCTACGTAATGAACATATCCGGGGTTCATTGGGTGTTCAATCAATTAAGGACTTTGTGGATGAATCTCAATTGAAGTGGTATGGACATGTTCAATGTGGAAAGCAGAACCACATAGTGCAGTGAGTTTTGGCAATCGTTGAGCCTAAAAGAAAACCAGGTAGAGCAAAAAGTACATAGAATAGGTCTTTTGTAAAGCGTCACTGTGATTATAGCATACCTCCGGAAATGGTTTATAATAGAAGAGAATACTCCTTAAAAACAGGCCTTACCCCGACAAGGGAGCAGTTGGAACAATTGCATTAAGGGCGAAGATAAAGAAGAAGCAGAAAAAATTAAAAGTCGAATAAGTTTAGATTTATTTTTTGTTTGAAAAAGATATAAGTTTTATGGCTTTTGATAAATTATCATGATGCTCTTCTGTACGCCTAATTACAGCGAGCCTTATAAAAATATTTTCAGGTGTATTTCGAGTGTTTACTAATTCGCATTTTTTATTAATTAAAATTGTATTAGGGATGTATTGTGTCAAGTAAAACCTCTTAGTTCAATATTTCAGTGAATCCCTTCAGGAAATTCTAACAATAAATAAAACTCCCGTATGAACATGTGCAACAGTTTAAGTTCAAATTTCGCAATGAGAGACATTGAAAAAAGATATCTTCGATGTACCATAAGAGAGTTTAAAAAAAAATTAGTTAACATTAACGGAGATTATTATTTAATAACTCATTAATTGTGATGAAATAAACAAAAGCGAAGTTTCGGTTTGTTGAAACCTATGGCGTGAACGTTAATGAGTTCGTAAAACCAAGTTTACCTGCAGGAGATTTTTAATGTCTTCATAAACTAAAAGCTGACCGTAACGAGCACCTCCGGACACAGCAGGATATTTTATATAACAGTATAGTCCACGTCAAAAGAATGGCCGCGTACAATTTTTTCATATTTCTTATTTTGTTTTCTAGAAAACAATTATTTCCATTTTTACAATTGTAATCAATTAGATTCTTTTCTATTTAAAATTGTTACCAACTTTTATTATCACTAAGAAAGTTGTTAAGACTACGATAATTTTTTGTTTATTTGTGTTCAAAGTATGGCCAATTATGGAAAAAGTAAAAAAGAGATTATGTTGGAAACATTTATTTATTAGTTAACATTTGTGCGAGGGGAGTCCGGTATTAAAAGTACAAGCCTAAATTACAGCAATATTTGTATTAAAAAAATATTTAATAGATTTCACAAAAAACTAAAAATTTATTTATTTATAGCATAGAAAATTGCAAAATGCATTTCAATTAAAACACATTAAACAAGAACCGTAACATAAAGTAGAAAATAAAAATATAAAACATAAAAATGATAATTATCGTATTTAAAGGTCAAAATAACTTATTAAAAATTATAGAAAATTATAGAAAATTGCACGTTTTAGGTAATAAATAACTGTTAAATATGGAAATACACATGACACGTGTCGCTACTGTTTAACGTTGCTTAACTTGTGAACGGGAAAAAAAAATATAATTCACGGCAACCGTTCAAAAATTATTTTTTAATTTGATTATAGGTATACTTTATATTTAGAAATAATTTATTAATATTATAGTAATTTTTCTATATAGCAGTTTTCTCATAATTATTATTGAAATAGAGAAAATACGGAAAGTGATGGGGTATTGGGTCTCTTAGTGTTATACAAAATAATACATCATTTGAAAATAGATTAAGAAAGTTAAGATATCAGTTACAACAATACACTTTACTCAATTCACATAAGTAATTCTAAATTACAGTTTAAACTAAGAAAAAAGAATATTTTGATAAAAAGTAAGAAAGACTATCTTATGTTAGTAAAATTTGGTTTTAAATATTGTTTAATATATAATATTATGTTCATCGCATTTAATATGTTAAGTTTATTTTTAATTTTAGTGTTGTGCCCTCCACACTCGATATACAATATGGTTCCACGTGAAGAGCTCTTGCAACACTTTGCAGCATCATAGGTGTTATTTCGGCATAACACGGTAGAAGCTTGAGTATCTACCTCACATTTGTCTTTGTGATAACATACATATGATCCTTTTTCAAGCTAAAATAGATTGAGAGCTGTTTTTATGGGGTATTTGTCAAAAAATTTAAAAACTATAAAAAATTGGCGTTAAAAGTTTAGTTCAAAAATTTGTCTTAGACGTTGAAATTACAACAAATCGACTTTGTGCGAAACACAAGATCAGACAAAATATTACATAATCTATGATGCTGGAATGTTACCTTCAGTACCTACCATAAAAACTTTAATTTTTAATTGCGTCGTAGTGTCGACATAATAGATAGGTTTCTATACGCATAATGAAAATTAATAGAACTTTACAAAATATAGCTAGAGTTTTTATATAAATTGTTAAACGCATTTAACCACTAATATATTAAATTAATTTATTTTCACCTCTATAATTTATTTAAATTTTTTTATTAACTGACATTAGTTTTGTTGAATAGTGGTAATGAGTTGGTCATTAATAGCTTTAAACCAGTCATGATTTATCTCATAACAATAATGATGTTACATAAATTAATGCATGTAGATATGTAACATGCTCATTGGCAACGTCTTCAAATCCAAAAACTTGCCGTACTGAACTGATGTATTTACTTTAAACTATGAATTTTTATTAAAACAAGTTGTTCTATGGTAAGAAAGGGGGTATACCGTCTTAATTCATTTAAAATTTTCTTATTTTTATCTCTTTTGCGAACAGAGCATTCAGTAGTAGGTGTTCACTGACAAAATCAACCTCATATTCTCTCGATTATCTGCATGATTAATTAAAAAAAATATTAGAAAACATGATTTAATATTCGTATACCTATGCTTTACGAAAGTGTATTAATCGATAATCATTTTTTGTAATTCATATGGACAGTTGTGTCTCAACATCCACGGAAGAGTCTTAAAATGAAGCCCCATGTGCAATAAACATGACTTTGTCCTAAAAAGAAAGAAGAAGAAGAAGAAATTATTTAATATATTACTGTTAAAATAAGAAGTATTTTACAACAATTTAAAACAATTATAACAATTAAATTTTGAGTAGATATGCATGGAAATGCCAGTGTCGATAAATCTAAAGCATAAAAATATTACATTCTTGAAATTTATAAAATCAGTTATTGAAAACATAATTTCTATTCTTCCTATTATGAATTCCCCTAACGTTTACGGTTTTATTAGATTATTTTATATGCACCTATAAAAAAGCGGGGTTGAGCTGAAAATTACAAAGTGTGAGATAGGAATATAATTAATAATAATTAATCATTCTTGTCTTGCATATCGAAAATATCAAAATTAATTAAAATTAGTATTTACATAATGTGACTAATTATAAAGGTGGAATTAATTTGAATTCTTTAATAAAGAAAATTGTATTAGAAATATTAGGTGCAATCGTTACAATATTTCAGCTGTCAATACAATAAGTACCGGAAAAATAGAGCTAGTTTTTAAAAGAACCCAAAAAATAATAAATAAATAACTTTTTGTTTAAAACCAAGTTATGGTTTATATATTTTTTTCCCGAGTTAATTAACATAATTTCATGGATAGAATTACAAAAATTAATAAGATAAATTAATTTCTATCAATTTATAAAAAAAATAAAATGTGATTGTTTTTTGTAACAAACGGCATTGAATAGGCCGAGTTCAAAAAATAGAGGTTTTGCTATTAATTAATAGAATCATTTATTCTATTTTGTTTACTCTTAAAATAAATCATCAAAAGCTTTTACGAAACATTGAATTATCACTGATTTACAATGATTTCTATTATTCGCTATTACTTCATTAACTACTTCTTCTATTGCAGATGTTTTTGGAACAGAATCTCGTGATTTCAGATATTTTTACTAAAAGAAATAAGTAAATATGATAAAAAAAACTTGCGATCTCGAAAGCGTTTTTTAGCGACATTGGTCTACTCAAAATTTCGGCAGATTCTACGCCCTTCCGCGACAAAAATTTAATAATAATGCTTTGCACAACAGACGTGTGCATCTCTCAAAAGGACTTTTTTTTATTTAACGTGCGGTATCTCAGTAAAGAATAATCGTATCGAGGTTTTAAAAAATGAAACTTAAAGCTGAATAAATAGTCTATCCGTTTCTTATAATGGTTTAGCTGAAAAAAAATTGCCAAGTCCGTAGACACAAAAATTTTTTTCTTGCGCGCTATTGCTTAAGATTTCGTGATAACGGTGACTCCTAAAAATTTTTGACTAAATGATCTGAAAACTAGAATCCTATAGCTTTAAAATTTTAGATAGGAACATGTTCACTAAAATACGGCTTGTCAAAAATCACCATAAAAATTCGAAAATTTTTTTGACCCTTTAATTTTTTGCTTTAGTGTAATTAACAAACAAATAGTTTTGAATTTAATTGAAAGATATGCTACAAATAGAACATTAATTATTTAAATTTGTATAATTCGGGATTTGTAGTAATTTAATTATACAGAGACAGGTATAAACATAATGCGGTTATTTCCGCTTCATTAATTAAAATTTAATTACAGCGATATATGTAGGGGGAAAGTGGCATGAAACAGCCAAGTTTTGAAAAGCCATTATCAATTACGCGGTAGTTTTCATAAGAATCGTTCATGTATTATTATTTTAAGATAGCAACACTACAGATATCCACAAAAATTTGACCGTTCACCGTCAATAAACAGCGCCGATACGACGTATTGAAGATTTTGTCGTCAAAAATAAGGTTTTGAGTTCAGTTTATTTGTTTTCTAACGCCTATACGTACAAAACTAATAATAATATGACTACACTATATTTTTATAGATATATTAGGCCTTCTAATAACGTATATATTTTGTAGACTAATCTTTGATTTCATAGTAATTTTCGAGATTTTGTTTCTTGAGAGAATATGTTTTGAAATAGCCGGACTGCAGTGTAATGAAAAAGCCACCTTTTAATTGCATAAAATGCAATAATAATTAAAGTAACAGCAATCAAGAGTGGTACCGATGCAAAATTGTAATGGTTGGGCATATAAATCCTGTGGCGTAAAGGAAATTGCATTATTTTTGCTAAAACGTTTTAAGTTTTTGCAATGATTGATCTAAAACGTCAAATTTTTTGACAGTTTCTTAGATTTATGTAAGTCAATATTTTATCGAAAGTTTGCGTTATTTAAAACGTTTTATAATTATATAAGATCTAAATTATAGCTTAAGATTATTATTAAATAATATCTTCGTTATGTGCAGTTTTAATCTTGTAATAAGAACATGGCTTTTTTAAAACTTGGGTTAGCTGTTTCAATACCTATAGGTTATGAAAAGCCAAATTTTATTTTTTATAAATGATTAGAAGTCGAAAAATATCGTTAATTTTGAAAAATGTTTTATGACATTACGTACATAAATGCATGAACAATTACAGATTTAAAAAAAAATTTGATTTATTTATGTCCTTCTATATTATTTATCCCTTTCTTTAAAACTGGCTGTTTCATGCCACTTTCCCCCTATATATAATGAAATTTGCATATCTGTGGACTGTGGTATTGAAGATGCATTCTCATGTTTGTTGTGCAGTTTCATTAATGAAATCAAATATTTTGCAACTGTTGATTTAAGTATGCAAATAACATTTGAGTAGCCGTATTTTTTTAAATAAACATCTAGTGTCCATAATAGGCAAAAATTAATTGTTATATTATTAATTGTCGGTGTATAAATTTTAAAATTACTGAAATAAACTAATGCGTACAATAGAGCGTGGTCGATGATATTCCGCGTAAATTCAATGGAATTTACGCAATGCATGCGAAAGAAATAATCTTTATAGTAGAAGTGTCAAATTAAATCAAATGCTTCCATTATTTATGCTACATTCAAATCGTTTAACATATAACCTAGCTTTCTTCTTCATATCACCATGAAAGCTAAAATTATTGGCGTACATTGTGCAGCGACATAAATATAAGCTGTCACGGCCAAATATTACAATAAATCGTTCTTTCTGTTGAATTTTCACTGAATTCGTAAAGCTGTATAGGAAATTTCTATCACAACATTTATAAATGCGTTCACGTTAATTTCGTTGAAATTTAAAAAAGCGTGTTCATTGTATCTCCTGTTTTTATTTCGATATTGAATACAATGGGTTTAATAGGTTTTTCTTTTATGAAAATATATTTGTACATACACTTATTATTATTTAAATTTTCGTAACAGTATTTCAATTATGTTAAAATGGTTTTATGAGTAAATCGAATACGCATTATAAAAGATATTTAGTTTTTTCATAAACAGCCAATAAACAGGGCCATACAATTGCGGATTTTCTCGAAAAAAGTTTATTTATTTTGTAAGATAGCAAAAAACTAGCCAAAAATTCCCCAAAAAATTTTTGACCGTTACCGTTTTAATAACGGATAGATATTTTAAGAAAATTTTTTGTTTAAAGTAATTTTGAGTTCAGTTTTTAAAATTTTTTTTTAACCATACTACAAAATAATAAAAAATTTTTTAAATTTCCCTATAAAATTTAAAAATAATTTAGGCCTTCAATAAGATTGTTAGTGATAAAATTTTTAAATTTCATATAAAATTTGGATTTTGGTTTTGGAATTTTTTTTGAAAACCGTTTCAAGAAACAGCTACCATTTAATTCATAAAATGCACATATATAATTGTAGTAACAGTCAATAAAGATGTACCGATGAAATTGCTAATTTCATATAAATCCTGCAAAATAGAGAAATCCATTAATTTCTAAAAATTTATAATTTTTGCAATGATTGATCTCAAATGTCAAATTTTTGAGTTTTATTTATGTAAGTAAATATTTATGAGAGTTAGCAATTTTGAAACGTTTTATGGAATTATATAAGATCTAAAATTATAGCTGTTTTATTAAATAAATCTTCGAAAATGCTTTAATTTGTATAAATTTTTCTCTAATTGTATGCATGTTGTAATACTAGAAAAGCTAATTGATAAATATGAATTATGAAAATATTTAATTTTATTAAAATGTTTTATAACATGAGTTTAACGTATGACAATAACTTATTACAGATTTTCAGATTTATTATGTTTGCAATGTCATATTATTTATTTTTTAAAAATGGGGATTACAAGACCATATCTACCCGTAGTTGTTATATACAAGATATTGCACAAAAAATTAATTCGTTTCTTCTAATAATATTTAAAAAAATGACTTAAAAAAAGCGAAACAGATCAAAGTAATTAGTGTAGGTACAGATCAAACAGCAATTAGAAAATATTATAAAAAGTTCTCTTCTAGCGAGTGTTCAGAACTAGCTCGACCAATTTGGATAAACTTATAGTGTGACAGGCAATATGTAAATTTGGAATGACACCAAGTCCAGTTTTTTACTACCTTTTTAAAGTCAACCAAATTGCATACCAAAAGAGTGTCTACATAAATGACTCTTACCGATAAGAGAAAAAGACTTAATATATCTATTAGAATCTACCAAAATAGATCGAAATCCATTAATTAATATAAAAAAATAACAATTTTATGGAAAGAGATGACTCTTCCAAATTGCCCGGCAATTTGTCTGATTAAACATTTTTGGTCTTTGATGTAAAACAAACTTTAGAAAGCAGTAGTAGCAATTTGTGGGCAACACTTTTGTAAAACTGGAACTGAGTGACTAAGGGTTTTGACGGAAATTTTGTCTGATTTCTGATAGTAAACGCAAAAAAGCAAATTCAATGAAAATGCTTTATTTCTTATTTTTTCTCTAATTGTACTGCATGTGTGTAATACTCAGAAAAAGTAATTGAGTAAATATGAAAAATTAATGAATGAGATTTTTTATGCATCTGGTTATATTAAACGCTATGATCTTTAGTTAAACACTAGGGGAAGTTAACCGGTTGTGGGCACCCCCGAATAACTTTTGATCGTGAGCAGATACAGGTGTTTTCACGATTGTCATTTGTTCGCAATGTCAGCACTATGTTATATTGCTAATATAAAGCGAACAAGACGCATATGCGTAGTAGCTATGCGTTATTCCATGTTTCATTTCTAAAAATGTACCGCGATGTAATCGTTTATTGTGTTTAAAGTGCGATAAATAAAAGTAACTTATTGCAAAAGGTCGGTCTAATGTAAATATATGCAGGAAATTAAATATATTTTATAATTTTAATTTCGATTCAATCAAAATTTTCGCGAAATAAATTTGCCAGTCATTTGTCGACAGCTATGAATTTTCCAGTTGTGGGCACCTACATTTTACTAGTTGTGGGCACTTTAGTTTTTGCCATTTAAACCTTGTATTTCGCTGACAATTTGTCGAATATTGTTTTTCATGTTAACATAACCCCCCTGCGGAGTCTAGGGGTGTAGCCGCTGCCTGATTTCGAGGGGGGCGGGCAACGACCCCGTTCGATTATCATGTACGACAAAAATGTAAAGATATCAAAACTTTTTCACAATAATTTTCAAAAAAATTAAACATTTTTGGTTTTGGATTTCAAACAGACTTCTTTTCACAACTCGATTATTGAAAATCAGATTTTCGATTGTCGAGCATCTTTGACAGACCAATTCATATGACTTGAAACTTGTAAATAATATATTTACGAATTTTTTGCGGATTTTTTAGTGTATTTTTAGCCATGTCGATTTTAAAAATCAATTTTGATGCATACTTTGGAGCCATTTGGCGATGATCTCGTGAAATCCACTGCGAAAGCCTATTTAAAATTTTATTTTCATAACTGAAAGCTTTGAATATAAATAAATTGTGTTTTATCTTTATATAGTCGCGTTTTACTCCATATATTCTTATTTTGAAGGGATTTTCCCGATGTGCCCACAACCGGAAAAAAAAATTGCATGATGAAAAATGACTACTTTATGAAAAGTTAAAAAGGTTTTTTTTTTTAAATTGATATAAAATTAATTCCTTTGCCAGTAGTTAGCTAAGGTCTCTAGCTTCCCGATAATATGCTCATTCTGCATAAATATTGAGTTGGTCAAAAGTTATGACCTAAACAGCTAACTGTGCCCACAACCGGTTAACTTCCCTACATATTACACTATAATATCAATTATGTATTTAATTATTAAAAAATACAAGAGGTACTTACCTATTTATTTTACAATTCAAAACAAACTATTTATAAAAAAATAAAAAATATGCAAATTAAAATAAACAATATTTCGGCAACTGCTCTTTGCACGATTTCTGTCGATTTCGCCGTGCGAATGTGATGCCGTTCGGTCACCTAGATATTGAATTATATGGATATTAAGGTAGTGCCATCTGTTGTTGTGTATCAATGCTATTTCAGTCTACTGGCACTTTAATATACCATGCGAGGGCGCTAAAAAAAATATTTTTTTTTATAAAAACGCATTTTTTCAGTGATAACATCTATCTAGATAAATTTAGGGATAAAACATTATCTAAATATAAAATTTCATTCAAATTGTTAGAGCCATTTTTGAGAAATATTTGTAGATGTATATACAGGAATAGCTCATGTCAAATAAAATAAAGAAAACTGTTTTGATATGTTTAAATTCAAAACTGTTGTAAATTTACTACTCCTGCTTTAACAATTATAGGTATTACTTTAGTAAGTTGTATAATTTATTATAATGTCAGTTTAATGTCCATTAGGTTTAGAATAAATCTAATACTTTTGAATAAATTGAATTTTTATCAAACAAATTGAAAATACAATTAATTATCAAGAAACTGATCAAACCTTTGACAACATAAAATATTAATTTGTAAAGGATTTCAGCAGTCAGAGCTAATTATGTTATATGGTAATTAGTTAACGAAATATGGTAATTTACCAGTAATTTGCTTTTGCACAACTTTCCTAATCTTAATACCAAATTTTGTTTCCTTGTTATCTTTGAGAAAATTATATGTGCCAACTATTGAGATAACGCTAATATTTTAATGTGATTAATGGTTCAACGTAAAACCATTATTACGGGGGTGTAGACCATAAATACATTCCTTTATGGCCTGTTTATAATTTGCATAAGAACAAACAAAATACATTTTTGCATTACAAATGTGTAGACATGGGCGTATTGCAGTTGAAAGTATGAGGTAACGCGTACTCTTAGTCCCTCATGATTTATTTGCTCTGCACGACAAAAGCAGTTAAATACGCTCTGTATTCTCAGCTTTGGGTAGTGGTTAATGCTGTAAAGCTTTCGTTTTTTAATTAACATCCGCTACGTAACGTAAGAAGGCTTCGAAGCTTTGTGTTGGTAGAATTAAATACATATTTCTAATTTAAAAAAATAAAAAAAGCATAAATTCTGCAATAACTCGTATTGGCTGCAGATTGCATCTGCCCCGCGTTTTATGTCCCGAAGAAATTAACTCAATCAAAACTTAACAAATATATTATTAAATTAGGTATGGTTTGTAGTTTTTACAGAAGCATGGATGCCAACCTGTTACTTTCAGATGTTACCGACCAAAGCCCTTTTGATAAATGCGTATTATATTGTAATAACGGCGCGTGATTCATGATAAGGCTGATGGGTGTACTTTAGGCAATATTTCATTTATTATAGAACCATAATATGTCCTTTGCACGTGCTGCTTGAATTTCATACGGAACTCATTATTTTAAAATTGTTGCTAGACACGATCGGCTTTAAAATTGAAAAATTTTTATTACCTTCGACGGTAAAAAATTTATTTCGTGGTTTATTTTACATAATAAAAATTAATGTTCTAAGTAAATAATTTTGAAAAAATTGCAAAACTTTGTCAGAAAATTCTATTAAGCTTTTTAAAGTGTTACAAAATTAAATTTCTTCAGACAAAAATCGTATATTATTATGGTTTAAGTTAATTTTTATTAAAATAATATTCATTTATGTAAAATTTGTGAAATACTATAAAATATTAGGATCATAGAAATTGTTGATATTAGTTGTACGGAATTTTAAGGGTTTAGAGAAACCTGTTCAGAAACAGACTAGATGCTTATTGTGTCCAGGGTCGCATTGTTGAAAGACAGTGTTTTGTATAATTACCACATAACGGACAATTTATGACCCATTTTGCGAGCCGGTCATACCACGTTTGAGGTATTTGGGATTATTTCGGAGCGCCTTTGTTTTAGCGGTTTCTGTAAAATAAACGACCAACTAGCTATAAATAACTACGCGGGTTGCCGTTGACTCAAGTTGCATATTTATGTTGGGTACATACTTTCATCTGTAATTTGCTGCAGCTATATTTCCAAATTTGTGAGTGCTCCAAAATGCATCGGTTCTATTCGAACTTGAACGTCCAACAAATTTCAATTGCAGGTTGTAACTAATTGCTTCCGTTTGTTCAACACGAAACTGTTGTGGCTTTATTTGTTAACAATCAATATACGTGAAACGTTTTACGTTAACTCTTATATATCTGCAAATCATTTATGGTGATTAAAACAGTGATTTTCGAAAATTAATTTTATATTATATATGTATGTGTTTTCGACAGTACTAACCATTATTTGATACAATAATATATTTTAATTTATTATGTTTGGCGCAAAATGCAGTATAATCAAAAAGTGTTTCAATGGTGATAGTTATGTATTGTATTTTTACGGATTTTTACCTCTGATATTAAAAAGCATGTTCTATGAAAAAAAAACATATTTTTCATTTTCACAGAATTGTTAATTTAGCCGTTTAAATAATTTGTATTTCCAAAAAAAAATGATGAAAATCATCTTCCACATTCTTTCAATTTGGTTATTGTAAACAGCCATATTTCTGCATATTCACATCCAATCTTTTAAAAATTTTAACATTCGGTTGCTTTTTTTTTGGAAAACTGTTAAAGTATGTTTGTGCAGCAACGCAGGAGTTTTTTAACATTTAATGTAGATACAAAACATATCATACTGCTCAGTTAAAAACTTTGCCATTTTGAATTACTTATAAGGTAATAATTATTATTATTCAAAAAACTTACAATATCAGTCAAAAAATAAATATAATGACCTTGGCTCGTATTATGCTGTTTTATTGTTCTTTGATAATTCATGGCTACTTAATTTTAAAACAGAAAAATTTAATATTGTTAACAATTTTTTATTTAAATATGGGTTGTTATACATGGTTGAAAAGAAAAAAAAATGCTATTTAACTATGTAAAAATCCAATATGGCGTCCATTTAAAATAAGAAAGTTGAAATCAATATCTTGGAAACCGCCATTTTGAATTTAATTTTGATTTAATTTCTATCTGTAGGTATTTTAAGAAACCTAGTAACTTTTATATTAAACTTTTTTTTGTAAATTTTATAATTACAAAGTTAGTTCACATTAAAGAAAATAACGATTTTCAGTTTTTTGACGACTACTTCGGAACTATTCGGAATTTTAAAATTTTTTTAACAAAATCTGAATTGGCACCTAAAACTGCAAAACATTGCCGATTTAACCAAACTTCTGGAAAGATACCCATGTTAGCCTACTCAATTTGGGACACACTGTATACAGTAAACGCCGCTTAATGTGATCATTTTAGGACTTATATAAAGTGATTACATTAACCGACTGATGACAATAAGCGCAAGACATTAGAGAAGACGGTAAAACTTACGTTTTGAAATCTTCGAACGAGTTTTCTCCTAAACTTAATATTGGGCCTTATTAATTTTTTTAGCTGATCTTACGCTCCGATAAACGGGCTTACAGAATCAAAAAAGTTTCTAAAGATCCGTTTACAAATAACCGAGCTACAATTTTTTAAAGTAAATTTAGCAAAATCAATTACAAGTCGGACTCTTCGAACGCGTGTTTCTCTAGAATTTCAAATAGCACGGTAATGGTTTTTTGAACCTATCCCAAACTAAGAAGTTTGGCAAATCCGAATTTGTACAGTTTAGAAGGATCCGTCGACAAATAATGCCGCTACAATGTTTTTAACGTAAACCTTTGTGCTTAAAAAATTTCAACCCATAATTACTCGAAAAATTAACATTGATCCCTATATTGATTTGGCACGTATTTTATGGAAAAAAGTCTCATAATTCCGAATTCGGTGTCGTCTTTAATGATCGGATCGTAAAGAAGTGTATTTTTTTAGTTTTCCCAAAAATTTTGGGATTTGAAGGGGGAGCAGGGAAGAATGGCTCCGGCTATGTCGATTTGTGGTCCATAGGAACGTCCCGCAAAAATTTAAAGCAAATATATTACCTACAATTTATTTTCCTCAAATTTAGCAAAGGAGTTAATCCAGCGTTTTTCAAACTGGGAGGCGCGTCATATGATTAAATATATTTAAGGAGGCGCGGTTACATGTAGTTTGAAATCCCTGTCCTAATGCCTAAAGAAATATTGATAATAATAAACGAACAAATTTTAATGCTTTTGTATTGGGTGGGCCGGTTCCAAGCCAGTTTGATAACAATAAGCGGTTGATAACATTAACCGTGATAACATTAAGCGGCGACTACTGTATTTTAAAAAGGACATTTGAAGCAAACCATTATTTCAGTAAAAATTCAAAATAAAAAATCGTTGGCAAAAAAAGCATTTTTTCAGAAGCATTACGCATTTATGCAAATAATTTTTTCGAGAACCACAAAATAACTAGCGTGTGGATAACTTTCACGGTATCCAATAATTTCAGAACTGTATAACTCTCAAACAAAGCAATATCTACTTGAGCTACAAATTATATTCTCTCGAAAAAAGTTACCGAAACGCCTTTATCAAATATTTCAAGTTTTCTCCGAATATCCCCTAAATTAAATTAGGCCCACCCTATACGTAACTTAACAACAACGTAACAGCTACAATTTACGTGTTTTGTAGCAATTAGGGTGATTATAACAGTTATAAATATTTCATAAAATGCTACAATCGGCATTCGCGGTGCGTGGTAACTTGTAATTATTAAACAGTAAATTTAGTCTTAGAACGCTTGTTAATTTAGTTTCCTGATAAACCCCATATGTAGACTTTAAAATACGTTTAAACGGAAACGCTTATTTTTTAGTAAATATACACGGGTTTATCAGAGCAATTATTAAAACTGAAATGCTTTGGTTTTACATGGGGTTTAAACTTTAATTAGTCGGTCGGCGAACAATAAAAGATATGAAGTTGTTAATTTAATGTTAAACGCTTCCGCTTGTTATTTTTTTAACGTATACGCAACTAATTGTATTATCTAAAGTCGTCTGTAACTTGCCGAACAAATTTCTTTAATGAAAATGACGAGTTCCTCAACGTAAACAAATAACAATAGAATATTAATTATCTCGGTATTATTTGACGGCGAGTGTACAGATCGAACGAGTTCTTGAAGGGGGAACTTCTTCCGCGCAACTCCAAAATTGTGGTACTCGCGTGGTGCCAGTTGCTAGCGCCATCTGTTTTAGTCCTTGCTCAGGTATTGGGTGTTGTGGGTGCGTTATCCTCGCGTTATCCTTGCGACTTCGCGGTACATAATAATGTTGACATTTGTTTACATCAGTATTTATACTCCCGTATTTTAAAACTTGATCGAAGTATAATAAAGAAATCGTCACACTCTTCTGATCTTTGCTGTGAGATATTTATTTAAATCATAACAACTATGATAAAGACTAGTTCTATAAACTTACTTGCAATTCTATGTAAATAACTTTTAAATATAATAAATAGTATGCAACTGTATGTAGCTTTTTAGTCAAAGTAGAATTGTAGTTATAATTCTTTGTGTTTCCGTTAAGGACTTAATAAATAAGTGGATATTTAACAAAAAAAAACTATTACCCCGTTACTTATGAAATGATGTGAAACTTTTAATAATCACGTTTGATTCTATAAGAACAAAGTTTTCTTATCTATTGAACAATATCGGCGTCCTGTGCAGATGTTTAGTGTTGTGTAAATCAAGAACTTGGATGACTCTTATAACTACTAAATAAAAGGTAACTATTGTTTTGCCTTGTTCTGTTAAAATGTAAATAAATCGGCGTCCTTTATTTAAACTTCCACACTTTTATATGCCGGATACACGAGGTTACATGCGAACTTGTCATGTGCAGGTATACGTTCGAAACTTTAACCCGCTTGAAGTGCAAATCCCTAAATCTTCTTATTCAAAAATTGTGAAATTTGGGATCCCGAATATTTTGAATTTGTAATTCACGATCGCCTTTCGTTTTATTTAACACGGACGAATTTTAATTTTAAGTGATGAGGCGATTACATTTTTTTACGCTTGCACGCGGATAAAAACTGATATTAAGATTTAATACCGATAATAAATCATTTTTAATCGTATAAATACGTAAAGCGGGTTCGTATCTTTTTTTAAGAGAAATATAGTCAAATTTGTAGACTTCCGTTTGATTATCTTGATAGGAAGTGCGGCACTTAACATCCATTTAATGGACAAAGCTATAAATTATAAGAACAATATGTTGGTGGCATTTAAAGTGCCGTATCTATTTATTCTTGAATTAAAAGTAAACGCTATAAATGCGGTCTGAATGTAAAGAGCAATGCTTTTTTAAATAATTTAGTAAAGAGCAGTATCATTGTAATAGTGCTCTAAATAATTTGTACGCGTGTTCTTTAAATCGTCCTTCTTTATTTTTATAATTTGAAGAGAATACATTAGTTTGTAAATAGTAAATTTATAAAACAAATCAGGTGAGGAATAGCTTAAATTAAAGCAATAATTAACCTTCCGCATACTAGGTGGCTAAATGTCACATGCCATACTAGGTGGGGTTTGCCATACCCCGAAAATAAAATGAAATAAAATTGTATTTTATGACAGTTCGATGATAAGAAATACCTAGATTTTAATAACTAATGAATAGGTTTAAGTAAAACACATAATTATTTATGCATTAGAATAGTCTTTTATTAATAAAAATACAAAAACTTAACTTTTTCTTGTATTTATAAACTATTGAGTCTTTTCTTGAGTACTAAATTCCAATGGCACGTGTTAATTACGATACCAAATATTAAGAAATCGTAACAAGAATTTCATTCTTGCCCCCTTATTGAAATACAAATTAATTTCACGGCAATTTTTTAATGATAAAAGTAAAAAATTATGAAAAATAAGCGAAGCCCCAAGCTGAAATTTTGGGAGTGCAACTACGGTTTCAGAATTACTTCAATTTTTTTTAAAGTAAATTGATCATTGTTAACCGTGGCGAAAAGCGGAGTTTGCACATTATATACAGAAAACCTCCCATACACGGACACCAATGGTCATGAAATTTTTGTCCGTGTAAGAGAGGTGGCCGTCTAAAAGAAAAAAATACTAAAATGCATATAAAGCATAGGCACTTCTCTCCGTCATCAAAAAAGTGTACGTTGACTGGAGGTGTCCTTCTAAGAGAGGTGTCCGTAAATGGAGGTTTTACTGTACATATAGGCAAATCCAATAAATAAGCGGATGTACACATTTGAGCGATAAGTGGCACATTTCCGAGCAAGGGAAGCAACTGAAGCGCGACACGGAGCGATGCGCTTCATTTTCCCGAGATCGAATGCGCACACTCGGTTTTAAGCATGAATCACAATATTTTAGGCCAATAAATTAAATTAAAAATTAATTGAATTATTTTAAGCGTTCCCTTTCACTTGCTTTGACAAGATTATTGTGTTTTCTCGCTCCTTTCCACTAATTGCTATGGCAAATATAGAATCGATATTTTCCAAATTAAAATAAAATTTTTGATTTGAAAAGCTTAAGGTAAATTATACAAATATAATAAATACGAGCATGTACGAGTAAGTAATTAATTATTTTGATTACTTAAACTAAATATTTTTTAATTATTGATTACATATGAACTTAAAAATACTTTAATCATCAGCTCAAAATATTTTTATGCCAATATAAACCAAAATATTAAGAAAAAAAATTTCTGTCCAAAAATAGTTACAACAAAAAATATATTTACTATTTTTGGACACGATGTAGTTGGTCGTAATCTTTTCATGTCAAATATTCTAAAATTGTTTTTATTTATAATTGTTTTTATTAATAATTGTTCTTAATTCTGACCTCAATCCTTTGAGTGACTTTTCTTTTCAAGATTCTATCTTAAAAGTTAATAATTTCAATGTTACCGAGATTTTACAAATAGAGAATGATATTGTATTGCCTGTCGCTACAGAACTTTAATTCAATGAAGAAATTGAAGATCATCTAATATTCTTATGCAATCACAATCAGTTGACGAAATATTTAATAAGTGAACTTTGTGGCCAAAAAAAAATATCCCAAAAGAAGTGTAAAGCTATTGAACATTTACCTTCAGTTGTAACTGCTGATGGATGGTTGGAAATTATGGAGGCTAAAGATAAAGAGAAATAAAAATTAAGAAATTGAAAAAGAAAACAATAAACTGGAGAGATAACTGAAAGCAGAAAATAATAAAAGATTGAAAGAAGAAAAACGTATTGAAAAATCTAAAAAATTATCTAACAAAACAGGTAAAAAATCAATAGAATAAATAAAAAATAATATTTTCCTATGTTACCGAGTTATTTTTCATATGTTTAACATTATATTTTCTTGAAGTATTATTAAAGATAATAAAGTAAATTTTTTTTTTAATAATGATTTTTTTAATAATTTATATTTTGAATACTTATGTCCAAAACTAGTATTTATCTTATCCAAAGGTAGTTCAAAGTGTCCAAAAACGGTGCAAAAAGGTAATATTTTGTAAATATGTTATCTTTAATGCCATTATCCGTTTTGGTTATATATTGTGCTTATATAAAAAACATAATTCATTGGACTTTATGTTATTTTATTATTTTTAAGAAATACTTGAAGTGTCCAAAACCGGTGTTTCTACCCTATTGTTATCGTATTAATCATGAAACGCGTTAAAATAATTAGAAAATTGATGAGAAAAAGGGTTTGATTTGAAACTAAAATGGTGTAGAAATGGTGTTGAATACAATTGTAATTATTAGTAAGTAGGTGAGCATTGTTGAATTTAATGACTATCCAAAAAGAGCATTAAGTAAGAAGAATTGTTTGTGTAATTGAGCCACACTAACACGTCTGTCTAACTTCGTATATTTGGCGATGAGAACACAACATTTGGAAATAACGTTTGTTCTCACAATTATCCCCCTTAACGCAATATTCCAAAATTAGGCACTTCTGTTAATAGGACATAAACCCTGCATATGTACCTACTGTCATTTATTTATAAATAACTTTCTCGGCACTTCTATTGATTTGTTTGTTGTTAAATAGTACACATATGTAATAAGTAAGTTCATATAAAATAAAATTTATTCTCCTAAAAATCTGAAGCTCGGTTTTTATTAATGTGGAATTTTCTGGTAGCTGTTTTTTATACACTATTTCAAGAGGTCTGTGAGATTATTTTCATTAGATATAAACTATTTGTTTTCCAATTTGCGATTGTAAGAAAGTAGTGCTTCGAAATTCTGAATTGTAGTAAAGATCTTTTATGTATGAAAAAAAATCTATAAAGAATATACATGGATATAACAGAACAGAGATTGAGAACAAATACAGTGAAATCTCTATTAAGCGGTTACCGTTCGTCGTCCAATTTTTAATCGTCTAACCCTTCGTTGGTCGCGCTCTACTGCCCCCTTTCATCGGTCGCGTGGCGGGAAATCGGCACAATGTTAATTGCCTTACAACGTTGCCAAGTCTGTTGTAAATTATTTATCTAAAACATTGAATTATTTTTCTTTTAAACAATTGCATCGATGTTTATTTTCTTTATTGACGATGAACATCATACGTACAACTCAGCTGACAACGGTCATTTTGGGTTTATATATTTTAGTTTCATATATCTCGCAACGTTATTTATTATATTCGAAAAAAAAAATTATTGCTGTGTTTTTTAAATGGGATATCGAATTTTTGGGCGAACGAAGCCTCTAATTCACTTACTTACAATTATTTTTCCAACCGGAATATTTTTTTCTCTATAAACTATAAAATTTTCAGGTAGAACAGGAAAAAAAATATTGCCTAAAAATGAAATACCCTAGTATACATACTAGTTACGAGGTAATCAGTAATTATGAATTAGCTTTTTTATATTTGGCGATTATCTTGAATTAAACAATTGTTAAAATCAGGTCCGAATTCAAAGGCTTTGACCTCTTCCTCGTTTTGTAAATTTTGCAAGATTGTTATCTGCGACAATTGTCCATGAGAAGTTTTTTATCTCGGGTGACGTTGATCGCACATTGGTGACTTCTACTACTTCTTTGACGTCTTCATTGACTTAATTTCTTCCGTGCCATCTTTGACAAAATTACATACCTTCGTATATTGATTTGTATGTATGTATGTATGTAGCTGTATGTATGAGCTGTGATAAATTCAATTAATTACTAGCACCAGGATATCATTCAATATAATATTACACTTAAAGCTAGGCTACAGCCGATCAGTAGGCGGTGAAATGCATTATCTTCAAGGAAACCTCTAAACTTTTCGGTTTGATATCGCAAATACGCATGTGCTGTACACTTAATACAGAAAATATTGCGTAAAAATTAGAAAAACCGGTGGTCGTGACCGGATATTAGAGTGCTTGTTTAACACAGAAATTATTCCATTTATAATACATTGCCTTCGATGCAATTTTCCTTCACACAAAATGTGCCCATCGCAAGGAAGTGCTCGCAGGAAGTACCCGCAAACTAAAAATTTTACTGTATCTTCGTTTAAAATTACTGTTTATTTTATTACTTTAGACTTGCCCAAAAATATGAAATTAAGGCAAAATTATCAAAAATGATTTTATTTTAATATTCAAAGATTTAGCGGAAAAATATGAATCGAAATCAAATTAAGAAATTGTAAATTTTAAAAAAGTATTGTTTTTATTACTTAAGCATGAACAACAAATTCATAAGTTAAATAAGTAATAAATACACCGATCCCGCGATTTACACGATAGATCGGTTCCGCAGAAAACCGTATAAATCGAAAACAAAGCAAAATATGTACAAATTGGACAGTTACGTTCAGAATTATTTTTTTTTAAGGAAAATTTTTAATTTCTGTCGATATAATGCATTGAATATTGTACATTTACCTTTTTTTATCGATTTATAGAGTTTTTTGAGAAACGTAGCTTTACTGTAAATAGTTGGTTAGGTGTAATTCAGATGAATTACTTTTTTTGAGTATAAAAATACTTAATTTTTTTTTTGAAATATAAAATCAGTGTCACTAAACGAGTTGTTTAAAAAAATACTCAAAAGCATACTAATGTATTGTATAACAGTTATTTTAAACAGTTTATATTCTTTATCATTTTTAGAGTTTTCCTTTATCTAATCCGTGTAAAACCGAAATTGTGTAGAAAAAATGGCATATAAATCGGGCGCTGAGTGTACTTTAAAATGTTACGATTAAAATTCTTCTATGGACTATAAAATTATGAACCATATTTAATAAATCCCGATAAACGTATTTTGAGAACAATTTGGAATTTTTATGTTGTACGTTTTCAGTAAAGCCATTAGTTAATTTCGTATGCAAAACGAAGAAATTCTGTTATCTGAGCAGACTTTATAGCTTGGTTATCTCCTCATCCTTAATAAAACTTTGCATAATCAATGTAGCACAGACACTCGTAAAACACAGCATTACTAACGAAGAACAGAATATGGAAGTCTTAATATTCCTAACGTTACATATAATCTTTTAACAGTAATTACAGCATTAAAGAGATTGCCAATTAAATGAACATTAATTGCAGTATCGATGCGATAAAGATCTGATAATGGATCGATTTAACATCTAACATAAGAACTATAAGAAACTTATAATGCTTTAAGCATTTACTTTAATTATCCGTCAACCTGATACTTGGTACTACTAAGTTATTTAGCAACATATTCAACATTTCCCCTTTTCCACAATAAATAAGCCCAGAGAATTCCGATAAGATCACAATCACGTGTCTACCTTCAACGTAACTTACAAGGTGTGTGCGTCTTGGTCGGTATTTTACCTGTTTATTTCGATAATCTCTGAACACAGCATCTTAGATTCGAGGAATTAAGAAACAAGTTTGTTAATCGCATCTAATCTGATTAACTTAAAATTTAACAAAAATACGTCGAAAATTTTACAAGATTTATTCAATTACGAAATACCAAAAAATGATTTAAACTAAAAATAAAGAACAAGGAAACCACCTACTTTAAAAATACCCGAAGCTGTCGAAGCAAAAAATAAATAATAATAACAGATTACTGTAAAAGTTCGACAGGATGTTATTTAAACTACTGCAATTTGCATAATTTAAAATGCGGACCTTTGTATAATAACAATTTGAGACGATGTACTATTTAATCAATAATTGTCAGGCAAATGTAGGTTGGTAAATAGATAGAGAAGTTACAAAATTGTTGGAAAGCGCAATTTGATTGATATTCCCATAGAAAATGTGAACGATAAAGAAAATAAGCGATCTTATTTCGTTCGGAATCAATCAGTTGAAGGTTAATATTGATTTGCCTTGATTCTTTTCTTTATATTATTGACAGGTTATTATACCGGAAGCTATTATGCTTCAGACTTCTTGTTTCATATTTAATTACGGCCGTTAAAATTTACTCATTCACCAATTTACTCTTTAATTATGATATGGATCCGTAGGTATTTTAAATATCGACTTTAATAATGTTAAATGAGTAAGACCGAATAAATGTTTTGGTAATTTTTTTATTTACCTATATTTCTGTGTTTGCAAGAAGTTTTAAATAAATGGATCATACGAAGGATCTTAATGCAAAACTAATTTTTCCAGTTTTTGATTTTAAAGAGATATTAGTGCAGTTGAATTTATTTTTAATATGTAATACTGCTTAACAAAAGGAGTAAAATGCTTTAATCTCACGGATTTCTTGTGTCAGAGTTGGTATTTCATTTTAGAAGCTACATTTTCCGTTAGTTCTCCAAATTCAAAACTCGCTTTCTCCAAATCTATCAACTGATTCGACATTGTAATGGTGTATTCGAATTATAGGTATTTCGTATAGCGTTGTATAAATTTGAAAAATTGGCAATTGAAAGAATGCTTGTAGCAAAGAAATTTTACTCTGATTTTAATAATATGTGTATTAGTAAAATTCGGTAACGTATTTTGGAACGGAAGTAACAGTTTACTAGGGGTACAATAGTTCATCACTGACCGCAGTGCTGTGGAGTATACCGGGTGTTTTATTTAAAGTGCCACAATCTTATAACTCCTAAACCAATAAAAAATTCAAAAAAAGTACAAGTATAAAAGCGTGTTTAATTTATTTGGTCTATAGAATGAAATAAGTAAAAATTTTGTATTACTTCCGGTTTAACCGGAAATGGTGTCAACTTGCTTATCTTTCAATAGAAGGGTATTTATTTATTTTTATAATTGGATAGAGCTTGTCGAAGCTTTTCAAAAATTATAAGAAGTGACCATTTGTTAAAAAAAAAATTAATTTTTATTTCCAATTGTAGTGTTACAGTAAGGTGCCACAGGGTTCCATAGATCAAATAAATTAAAGACACTTTTATACTTGTACTTTTTTTGAAATTTTGATTATTTTACGAGTTATAAGGTTGTGGCACCTAACTGTAACACCACATTTTGAAATAGAAATTTATTTTTTTGAGAAAAAGGACACTTGTTATACATATTTGGAAAGCTCTCGACGAGCTCTATCCAATTATAAAAAAAAATAAATACCCTTATATTTAAGATGAGGAGGTTCACACCGGTTCCGGTTAAACCGGAAGTAGAACAAAATTTATATTTATGCCGTTGTATAGATCGAATAAACTAAAGACACTTTTATACTTATACTTTTTTTGATATTTTTATTAGTTTTGGAGTTATAAGCTTGTGGCACTTTAAATGAAACACCCGGTATATCACACTTCGAAAAAAATATTGAACACTTGATGTTTATTTTAAATAAATTCTCCTAATTTGAAAAATAAGCAATTTGGAGCCTATATTGCAGAGAGTATGAAGCCGAGTTTAGTGTTATATGTTATTCGAAATTTATTTAATGGGAACGTGGCAAAAGTGGTTTTGAAATCAGTGACTGGTTATAAATAATATTTTGAAAATTATCTAATCGTCTTCAACTTTCGTGTCGGGTTCTGCATAAACGCCATGGTCAGCGATCGATTATTGAGATAGGAGACTGGATCATGAATATTAGTAATATGTTGAACATAGGAATAATTTGCTGAAAATTAATTATGATTTTCGGAATAAGCATCGTGTTAATATGGTTGGTGTCATATTATTTGCATCCGATTCCGTTGTTGTCGACTTTTCACTTTCGCAGTACAACACGATCGGCAATACCACTGACCGTCAACTGAAGATTTCACAAAGTTTTTTGATGGAATTCGAGTGTTAAAAGACCTTGTACAATTAAAGGGCAATTAAAGTGCAATAACCGGTCAAGTTCAATTTTTAGGCAAATTGAGTTATAAATGGAATGAAGTACTTCATGACTCCCTCTATCATCCTGTACAAAAACCGGGTTCTAAAATGAAATATAAGTCATCCTTACAGGTGTTTTGATGATTCGCAGCACAATCAATCTGTGCAATAAAAGTCATGTCCAACTTTATTTTAAATTTTAATTGCTTTAGATTCATCAAAGTCTTTAGTGAATTTTCCACAAAATTACTTAGATTTAACTTTAACGACATGCATACTTGTTTCAACTGTATTGTTGTTATTTCGTTTGTAAACGTTTTTCCTCCTGAAAATTTACCTAAAATGAACTTGGCCGGTTATTGCACTGGGCCCTTCAATTATCTGTGATACGGGAAGAATCGTGAGTCCTGGAAGCATCCATCTTGAAGACGGTTTTCACCGAACTGACATTTCATTGAAAAATAATGCCTGGTCTATCTTTTCGCGCGAAATTCAAATTAAGCGAGAGGTTTTATTTTACCTTTTCATCATGGAAAAAATGAGAGAAATATTTGAAAATCAAAGATGGAAAGCATAATACTTTTTTAGCGTAAGTTTTTGTATTTAAAAATTATGTTTGAAATAGTGATAATAAAGTTATTCAAATTATATTATACGACGGCGACTAAGAACTCGTCGAAATACAGTCGAACCTCCATAAGTTGAACTTCGATAAGCCGAATTTTTGATAACTCGAACCTCTTTCTTTAGGACTTATCTATTTCAACGTTAATATTTTTTTATCGATAACTCGAATTTTTGTTAACGCGAATTATTTATAGTTTCCTTTCAACTTCGACTTATCGAGGTTCGACTGTATTATCATTAGGAAAGATGTCGTTTTATATTTTGTACCTATTGTAGTATCTATCCTACCATTAAAATAGCGAAAGAGAAAATTAGTATGCAATTTAAATTTTGAAACAATAAATCTGAGAAATCAGTTATATAATTAAGTGGCTAGTATGTAAAAAGTTTTATTTTTAGCCCTGTACTTAATATTAGAATGTAGTACGGAATGAATATAATAAAATACATTTCTAATAACAAATTGCTGTTCGTGACTTTCACATGTGCATTGTTTTGTGAATATTATTAAATTTTTATTTTTAATGAAATTGTCGCATATCAATTAAACTGTTGCATTTTAATAGCTGATCAGAACAGTCAACGTTGTAATTTTAATGGTTTTGATAAATATAATTAATTTTCTAGAATGAATATCATTTTATGAAAAAGTGTGGCGCAAATAGCTCAGTGTTTGGGCTGTTGCCCTAGCGACGTGTGTTCGAATCGCCGCGCTAACCAGCGAAATTTTCACGCTTCTTTTTGTTTTCGCAAGTTTGAGAACCTGGCAAGGGTGTAAAACTGCTTCGCTAGAAATTGTCGTGCTTCGGAACTCACGTAAAACTGTCGATCTCTTGTATCTTTGAAACACTACCACGTTCACAATAACGATACTAGCCGAGAAATTGCCTAAGCTCGACTCGGATAACACAAAACGCGTAAGAAGATGAAGAAGAATATTGTGTTTTCACTAATACAGAAGAGTGTGTAATGATAAGGTGTAGATATCATCTACAGATTGAATTTGAAACTTTAGTTAAAACCTAAGTTCTGTTTTCATACTGCAGAAAGCCAATAAAAGCAAACTAATTAATTTTACCAAATCCTACATAGGGAAAGCAATCCTAAATTTGCAATTGAAGTTTGTAATGGTGTTTTTAAGTTTTATTTTTCGGAATCAAATTCCAAATTAAATATCGATTAAGCAATAACTTTGCCGTAGAACTATCGAAAACCAATTTTAAGATTTTTATCTAGGAAAGCACCTGTTTTATTTGTAAAGCACGTAGTCGACTACGAAATTAAAAATCTCAGATTTTTTAATTAATTCAAGTAATTGAACACTGTAAAGTGTTCGTGTTTTCCTTTGTATTAAAGCTTTACTATTTTTTTTATGTAAATAGTTTTAGCTTTATAAAGTATTCGAACAGAAAAAAGCTGGAGTAGTGTTTGTGTTTGGCGAAATTTAATTAGTGTTTTCAAAAGCATTACATTTAGTTTCCGAAAAAAAGAAGATATTCGCTTTAAACGCTGCTTAAAGGAGAAATCGATAATAATAGCTTCTTAAACTAGAGTTAACGCTTAAAAGAACCGCTAAAGTAATCCATACAACGATTTACTATTTAATAACAGGTATTAAAAATTATGTATACAAACACTTAGGATGGGGTGTCCATGAAATGTTATTCGTTCGTACATCAAACATAAAGTTTTGTTTCATGAAATTACTGTCCATGTTTATACCAACATGAGTGAGATAATTTGAGGTATAATTTTAACGCCGCTCTTTTCCTGAATACAAATTGCCCCTGCTTACCTACTTATTTATGCTTTTAATAACAAGCACGTTTGTTTATTACACTAAATTAATTATATTTAGTGAATTATGCTCGCTGAGAATGTCATCGTTAAATTTCTTGCATAATGCGAAAACCGTGTCCGTGCCTATGCCCTTGTTTAATTTAAACGTTTGCGGTTTCGACATACGAATATGTTGTTCTTTTGAAGGAGTTATACCTGCACATAACACAGGTTATTAAACTGGCATTCGTCAAAGCTATTCATTCTGCTTCGTATTACTTTGGAAATTACCTAAAAGTAAAATAATGTCAACTTCGTTTTCGTTCTCATATTTATTTTATTTATGTGGTATAAGTACAATTTAATGTTCGACTTTGACGTTGATTGGAAATAAATGATCGAAAACGTATCGATTCGCAATTAAATATTGCGCAGTGTCTTTATAACATGTCTGTCTAGTATAGGTTCCTATTTTATGAAATGCGTGCTGAAATTATCTTTTTTGACGATTTCGTGACTGGATTGCATGTACGTTTCGGCTAATGGGTCGGTTTCTATATCGATTGCGAAGTTTCGTGTTTAAAATACGTCACCAACAGCTGTTAATACACTAACTTGTGCTTTAAACTTATCTATCTGTTTTCGCAGTATTTTTTGAGTTTATTCTTCTAACAAATTGTTTAAAAACAATCCTATTCATTTGATAATTGCATGTATTGAGTATAGTAAATGCGTATTTTAAGTATTTCCGGTAATCGACCGATTAGTGAAACGTACTGTAATAATAGGAGGTCTGTTCAGAAAATGTCCGATATTTATTTTTATAAATTTTATTATTAATTTTACAGAATATTGGTTCTTGGACCCTTCAAAGTACTTCCCCTCCCTACTGACACACTTTTTCCAGCGGTGTTTTTATTTTGGGAAGCAGTCCTGGATTGCGTCATTTGAGATGGCTTTTAAGATCTGTGGGGAATTTTCATTTTCGTCGGGATTTGGTACATAACCCATAGCACTGCGATCAAAAATTACCTATGTGCCCCCTGTGTTTAGTTCTCCTTCCAAGAGTCCTATATGATTATAAAAAGTTCAGGATGTTTTTCGGGAGTATGGACTGGTGTTCTTGTGTCTCCTGATTCTTATCTCTACCAGTGTTTCGCAGTGACAGATAATGTGCACTGGAGTGTCTCTCCATGTCGCACCATCTACACATGGGGTTGCCCACAACTCTCAAGGTATTGAGGTGTTTTCTCAGCTTGCAGTGACCTGTTACTAGTCCTACAAGATGTCGTAAGTTCTTCCTGACTAATTGCAGGGTTTGAGTAGTGCATTTTTTGTCTGGTTTTACAATTAATAAATTCGATTGGCTCAGTCCAGGCACTGATTTCCAGTGAAAGCAGTGTGCGTTTCTGAGTAGATTTTTAATATAGCTTCTCGCATTGCCATATGATATGCCGCAGGAGGGCTCCGGACCTATCATGACGTGTTTAACTCCTCTTCTAGCTAGTGAGTCTGCTTTCTCGTTTTGTGAAAAATTTGCTTTGATGTCTTCTCCCAAAGAGGGTTTTTTCAGCACTGATATTAATTAAAAAATTAGCAAAAATCGCCTGAAGTCAGACCGGGCGAGTAGAAGGCCGCGAAGGACAGGCATCTGATTATTGGCACAAAACTGACGAATTGGCAAAGCTGAGTGTCACTGGGCATGGTCATGACGAACGTACCTTAGTTGTCTTGCTACAGACTCACGTCTGTTAAAATCTTTCTGTGAACGTTCCACGCAAAATTTTACGTTGCATCATTGCTCCAGAATATCGCACATTTTCAAAATCACCTCTAACCTATAAACACGTTGCACTTAAATAACAACATCACAAAAATTCACGTAAATTAAGCAAGGTATTAAAAATCCAAAAACATGTGATTACATACAAGGTTATGCGCAAAACAGTGCTTCCAACCGCACATTTCCATTGGCGCCTAATTCAAAATGTTCGACTATTTTCAGAACTGACTTCGTATACAATGAATTTATTCACAAGGGTGTACCGGGGAGCAGATACGGGCAGCCCCTACCTCGTGGACTGTCATGCATTAAACTGGTTAATTATGTGTCTATACCTAAGTAATGTTGTGTTCTTCTAGAATATCGACGAAAATTGCTTTTGAAATAAATATTATGTTCATTACTTAAGTACATAATCTAATAAGGGTACATTTCAATTTCCGTTGTATTATTTAATTACGGGGAATTCCTGATTTGCCTCCCTTCAGGCCAATAGCTTGGGAACGCCCATGTCTATTTCGCTTAGTAAATTACATGTTTCGGTGTCTCCAATTGAAATTACTACAAAAAAATTGTTAGAATTATTTGTAAAAATAACAATTAGAAATGCCTTAAATACACTGTAAAAAAAGATTACAATACCAAATGAATTTATATTGATTCATGTGCTTCATGCGTTTGTATACAGTGAAAATTCTAGTAGCCGTTAGAGCACGGATCTCCAAACTATTTAAGTAGGGGACCACATAAAGTACTGTACATGTTATGTGGCCTGGATTAAAAAACAATATATAAACATGATAATGTAAATTGCAAAATTTTATTTGGTTGTGTGTTATAAATAACTAATATTTTAAAAACATGAGCGGGCCAGACGGGCTAGATGTGGCCCGAAGCTCTGGTGACTCCTGTGTTAGAGAATAGTTACCGCGGGTTTGGGAGCGATCCTCGAGCGAAAAATCAAATCTTGAACAGAAATGTACATAATGTTGAATCGAACAATAATTTTTGCCTTTTATTTTAAAACTTTAAGTTGAAAAACGTCAATTTTTAAAACATTTTTATGTAAGTACAAAGGCTTTATAAGCGAAGAGAAATGAAAAAAAACGAAAAAAGAGGAAAAAAGAAAAACGAAAGCTGTGCCCGGAAAAGCAATATTGCTGCGATAGATATGCAAATGCTATTCCAATTCTACTTCAACTAAAGCAATATATTTAACAAAATGGGTATAAAGTAGTTAAGATTTACCGAATTTAAGTTCTACGATTAAAGTTCAAAGTTTATAAATGAGAATAATCCATTTGCTTTTGTAAAATCTGCTATCTATAGATTGAACATTGTTGAGAAGACATAAATAAGCACTTATCTACCGTATTCCTAACTTTATTAAACGAACTTTTTTTTAAAGATATTTAAATTTATAAATAATTTTAGAAGTTAATGTATAAAACGTAATTGATTTCTTTCGGCCATTTTTTTATCTTTTGAAGCTCTTGAAAGTTAATAATCCAGTTACGTTTAATCTCGTAAATAAAACATAATAGCGATGATAGCTTTAATCACATTTCCTTTAGTAAAACAATTTATTACAAATCGTGTATGTAGTTTGCTTAATTTTAGAAACATGCTACAAGAGTTTCGTAAAATTACTTTTTTTACCTATCAATATCGTGATGTTATTGTACATGAATTATTGTCAGATAATACACGCAACGTAGCATGTTATAAATAGTGAACTAATACAGAGATAAAAACATAAATGTAAGCTCAAACGGTTAATTTCGTTATCAACTACCCTTTCTATTTTATTAACCCACTTTCATTGTACAAAAAAAACGGCTCATTTTAATAATACGTTATACTTTTACAAAAACTATTTTTATCATGATTTATAACCACTCACAAAGAATAACTTTATTTGCTATCAAAAAATCGTACCTTTGTTAGGTTTCGCCTAATATTAAGCCATTATAGGAGCGACAAACAATTTCATATTGGACAATTTCGTCCCTTTGTTTCCACCAAACAAACCCCCTCTAATAAAATCTGAGCTAAATGTACCCTTCAGAGAACTAGATAACTAGATTCAATGTATACGCCTCCCATGCAGAATGTAATAAAATAACAGCACCACAATACACCACCCCTTGCATTAAGACGCTAACACACGCTGCAGTATATGATCAACTTGATGTGATTTTTCTCTTAACACTCATTGCATTTTTAGCACCCTTCCTGAACAGTAGTTTATCATTTTCTATTATTGAAGACATTTAATTTAATTTTATTGAAGCCAATAAAAATCAAATTCATGGTTTTCGGCTAGGTTTTAGGTTTGTTTGAATATTAATATCAGAATGACTACATTTTAAAATCAAATGTATTGATTCATTTGACAGATAATATGTCAAAGTACGTTATAGAACAGTTTCAAAGTGCGTACCTTTATTATTAATTCAATTCCATATCGAATAGTGATAATTACGTTTTAGAGGCAGCTGTTAATGAAAGATATGGCTAAGTTCTCGATTTTTAACTTTAAGCTGAATTATCTTTTTTGGCTTTTTTTTTTTGATTTTTTACTTACTTTTCACGATACCTAAAACATACATCTGTGGATTGTCGGCATTGGTGACTGTAATCCCGGTATATATTTTTAGTCCCGGTATTTGCAAAATAAAAATATATAGTCCCCCGCTAGATGCCGGTATTTTCGGAATCCCGCGTGACTAGCACGGAATTTCAGAAAACAATTGAAACACAAATGATAATATAATCATCAGTTTCTTAAATTATTTTTTGATAAAAAATCACAAATGAAAAAGAAATGAAAAAATATTTTTATTTCTGAAAATGTTTTTTTTTTTTGAAACATAACATATTCAATGTATCGTCAGCCCGATTACTTCATATATTGGTTCCAAAATAACCAACAGCCGAAAACGCCCGTTCAGATTCCACACTAGTAGAAGGAATTGATGTCAGAAAATTGAAATTCATATCTCGTTTCACTAGACTCGAGCAAAGCCATTTCCCTTTTAATGAGTGTTTTTAATGAATTAATATGACTTTGGTTTTGCGATTCACATACTTTTACTACATAGAGTAATATTCCAATACTTCTCGTAATTGAACTTAAGAAGAAGAAGAAGCTTTTTCAGTCTGTGCCAGTGCAGAAAGAGACACCTCATCTTTTTGCTCCTCGAGCAGTGAAGTTATAGGTATTAGTTTGATATCATTATTCTGGTTCTATTTAAATCTTTCGTACAAACGCAATTACGCAACGCACATCACTACCACAACAACCGAATAAAAAAATAGAAACAAATACTCATCGGAGAAAGCGATCGGCCGAAATTAGGACTGTAGGGTATTCCCCGAAAATAAATAATGTCAACATCGTTTGTTTTAATATTGGTAACGCTGTAGCAAAATCAAAATACAGAATTCGCGTGTGTTACATGCGCGTAATTGACCAATCCCGCTAATTTAGCGGGATCTCGGTCATGTAATGTCGGGACTGAAAAATTATACGGGATCCCGGTATATCGGGATCCCGGTATACCGGAACTACAGTCTCTAGTCGGCATAGACTTGTGATTTGAGGTAGACTCGAAGACAATAATTTAAGGGTGTCAAATCATATGACCATGGAAGCAGGACTATCTTCCAAATGCACTAGGGCCCAATCAGCAAACGCTCGACGAAATCTGTGATCGCTTGGTTTTAGCTCTTGAGCCAAAACCACTTTGGAAGGATGTGGGATCACATTGTTACACAAAATTCTCTAAGTTGACGTCTGATAAAGCCCTAATCGTTGCGAAATCGACAAATTTGATTTATTGGCAGTACTCGCTGCTGCAGCTGCGATATTTTTCTCAGTTAGCGCTTTTGTTGTCTTGGTGGTGGCATATTGTCCTGTAAAGTGAACTCACGCTTAAACTTTTCCAGGCGTACAGTCTGCACAAAGTGACGGTAACTACGACCTAATTCTCTGGCGAACAAACGTTGAGCACACATAAGTGAGCTCGAACTTTGGTAATATTTTTTGATAATTTCCAAACGGCCAGGAAGCGCCAAACGCTACATGATGAAACTGCAAACGATACTGAATATTTTGGCACTTGGAAGTATAGAAAATAAAAATTAAGGATCGAGAAATCTCTATTGAAAGAACCATCACCCCTTTTGAAAGACTCGTTATTATGTTTATTCTCATTCAAAGAGCCGTAGTACCTAGTTGAAAACTACTTATAATTTTTAAAGCGATTTTATTATTTTTACATATAATTTTTTTCTGTACTTACGGCGTTGTTTTCTGGATCGTGCTGCTAAGATTGGTATAAAATTATGAATCTGGTGTCAAGGGTGCTCACAAATTAGCCACCCTTTTCTAATATAGCATGATTTAGTTCACGAAGCAGAAAGTATGAGGGGAACTAAAAATAAAGGGATATAGCAAATTATAGACTTCCTTCGCAAACTCAGTTTTAAAAATTAAATTATTCAATTCACACTTTTCTAACATTATTAAATTATTATCAAAGCCTATTGCGAAAATTTAATTTCACTGTGTGCATTTTTATGCAGCTCCGTAAAATTGAATTTCTTCACTTCCATACTCGAAGAATAAATTTGCTGAATTTTGTTAAAGAACTGAAGTTATTTTAAATTGCATTTAAACACGTTTGAAGCTCTGGTGGTCTCCGGCGACAAAGAAAAATCAATAAGGTTCGAAACCATAATGTCTTACAAATTTTTCACTTTGATCGTTAGGAACATAATAAATACGTCATGCAGTAACTGCTTATTCATATGTATAGCGATCACACGCTGCGCTATTCTGTCGCTCCAAAAATACTTGTATTTATCAGCTGGACATCTTTATATACTGCTATTCGCGGTATGTAAGTGGCGGAAAAATAAATTGTTTTTGCATGTTCAACTCTAACTTATCTTCTGGAATATATGCAAAATAAATTTACTCCCAAAATTCTTCTGATCCCCCGCATTACTTATTTATTATTCTCGTTTATCTCGGAATTTTTTACGAGGAAAAACAAATATGGTTTTATTTGATGCAGCACTGAGATATTGTCGAAAGATAATTTAAGTTTTTTTTATGTTTTGTTAAGATAAGCGGTGCGAAATGTTTTACGTTTTGCTCGTTTATGAATTTTTTTTCGTTTTAACTAAATAAGATAAAAAAAGGGTACTTTAAAATAACCTGCGAACGTCGAACATATGTAGGAAAAGTAAAGCTCTTTATATTTCCATTAACGAAGGAAAGCTTTCTGGAAAAAGCTAAATGGTTTAAAAATAACTTGTAATACGTTTTTATCTGATTTTAAAAATGTTAAACTAGTAGCTTTAAATGTCATCGGATAAAAAAGTAAAGATTGATAAAGCTACATTTGATTCAGTTGTTGTATTCATTCCGTCTTTGTGTAATAAATGACACGGGCATAAAAGATCTTTTGCTTAGAAGCTAGTAATCATGTCAATTCCACTGTAGAGAAGATTTATTACGACATTTAGATCTTGCTAGTTGCTAAATGTTATATAGAGAATTGAACTCAAATCGTCCAGCTTTGTCAGTGTTGACCACCAATTCATTTCGCATTATACAATGCATACGATGCTTTACCGATGTCAGCTTTATCGCCATTTAATTCCGACCTTGCTAATATATTACTTCGCTTTCTGATTATTCCTAATGTAAATTATTATATGACGCATAAATTTATCTTTTGTCGACTTTTAAATGACGAAGAAAATTAATAGAGGCTTCGAACACGATAAAATATTAAAATATATATTAATTGATTAAAAAATGTAGTACGTGGGCGAATATGTTTCTCTGAACATGACAGGTTTGCGAAATCTGAAATTAGATTTTGTTATTGCGAAAGAAAAACAAATATCTTCGAGTATTTTGGTTTTATATGTAAAGATTTTTAAAGTATGTGTTGGTACTTTCTTTTTTCCATAAAAGCACGGAGTGTAATGTTATTGAATAACTTTGAAACGTGGTTTGTTTGAACAAGTTTCAATTGAAGCCGTAACGCCGGCAAATGTAATAGTGAAAAATCAAAGCTTCTGAAGGATATTGTCATGCATGACTTTAAACGGGTAGCAATCAGTGGCGTACTTAAAAAAAGTGATTGTACTTGTGAAAAATAAATTGCTGAATTCAAAATATAAAAACAATTTAGTTAAGAAACGTCGAAAACAAAAAACAAAAGTTCTTTAAAATATAAAATATGAAAAATTGAAACTGCTTAAATTATAGTGCTATCTGAACATTATAGAGTAGTTCGGGGGAACATGCCAGATCGGGTAATATGCTACTTGTTCATAATTTTTAATTGAAATTTCTCAATTGAGGGTTTCAGCTACGCTATCTCGTGTTTAAAAGTAGCATTAGTCAAAATGGATGACATCTCATCATAGTATACAGCTGTCAAACAACTGTTTAATTATTCTGTTATTTTCTATTCAAGGATTTTATTATGCACATCAAAGAAATTTAGATTTACACCTTCGCCATCATTTTTTATATTATTAAGTTTATTGGAGTCTATTTGATGAATTAAATTAGTAGATCTACTTGATAATTTTCTTGCTTTAATTGTATGACATCAGTGGAAGTAGATTGATAGAGTTCTATAGGATGAATTGGATCATAATTTATTGGAAGAATCGATCCACTTGTAAAATCAGAAGTTTTTTTGCTCTTCATAGTTTTCGCCTATTTTTCTCTTTTCTTCAATTTCAGTAGAATGTTTAGAAGTTGGAAGAGTACGCAAATTACGAGAGGGTACAGCAGTATATCTGACCCATTTTGACTGGTTCTAATTTAAAGTACCAGGCGCATACGTCACGGCACTTACCAATAGTGGTTTAGTCTGTTTTGTGCAACACAAGTTGCAACCATTTTATTCGTTGTTTTTACCTAATCTAGTAGGTAGGTCTATTCCTTTATTTTGGATCTCCATGGAGCTGCTTTATTGCTATATGTGGGACCATTGGGCATAATTTTTCTCTAAAGTTTATTTAAGAAGTTTTTTGGTTTTATTTTACTTTAGAATGGTTCTAACAGTGTCGCATACTTTTTTTTCTTATGTGTATTTTCAATATTTTTATGCATTTATATTCTACCAGAATAATTTTATTTATTATAGTTTTAAATGTGACATTTGGATAGTCGATAATCTAAGGTAATCTTTTGGACTAGATGTAAGGTTTTCCTATTTGTATTGTTAGAAATTGTCATTTGCTTTGATATTATTTCCATTGACAACTTCGTTAAAATGTTGCATTCATATCTCTGCCACCTGTTGCTTGTTGCATAATAATTTCGTTCTATTATTTCTGCATATATCATGTCATAGTTGAAAAGCTTTCTCCAGCTCATTAACTCTGACTTGGTTATTTTTGAATTGTTCATTCTTATGTTCGATTTTTTTCTTTGCATTAAAGTTATTTTTTTATAATACTGTGCCATTTACCTTTGTATAATTTTTGGTTATTATACTTCCTTTCATTTGCTACTGGAGAATAATACGAAAAGTAGATTGAAGTTAGTGGTAGAATTTATGAATAATTATGTATTATTTCATTTGTTGTAAATTGTTTATGTTAAACTATTTAATTAATTGATGAATGAAATTAATGAACGTTATGTTTATGGTTAATCTTTTTTCCACATTTTTTTGTAGTAATGATTCGAATATTTACAATAGTGATTCCCAAAGTGTCTTGTGGGGGTGCACTGGTAGGTCTTAAAAGATTTGCGGGTGTGTCCAGTGATGGATTTAGGCCTAGGCCCATGAGGTCCGGGCCTAGGGCGGCATAATTTGAAGAGCGGCAAAATTTTTGAACTACCAAAATTTTAGAGGCGAATAAAAATGTTGGATCAAAATTAATGAAATTCATCTTTTAAAAGGGCAGCACATCGAACGGGGCCTAGGGCGGCAGCAAGCCTAAATCCTTCACTGGGTGTGTCCTATTTATTTTGTTTATTTCACCTTAAAAGTACACTTGTACTTTTTGTGTTCTGTAATATTTCACTTAACCATTTTAACATATTACCCAGAAATTCGTAAATAGTGTGACTAAAATGATTTTTTGGATTTTAAATGCACCCTGACTTCAAATTCAAAGGGACATATGGAGAAATAATTCTGTTATAATCCCATGACTTTTGACACTTGTTTATATTTTTAACTATACTAATTACATTTGACTAAAGCAAATTTCCAAACAATGCACATTTCCATAGTCTTTGTCCGATTGACTGGCTAGCTATTTTAAAAGACTGGTATATGGAGCTCTTGTTTTCCATAACTATTAACAAATTTGGCATATTTTGATGCCTTAGCAAATACTTCAATTACACTTTTTGATGGTATGTCTTAAAATTGGGGAGTACAGCTTTGGTGGCTACTCTTGTATTTATGTTTACTGTTTGTGCGTACCAGTACAGAATATTAATAGGAGGCGGATTACTTGCAATTTTTCTTTGGATTTTTGTATTTGATGTATTAGGTTGTCCTAGAAGTTTCACTCCCATTTTTGATACGAAATTAATACATGATATTTGTTGTTTAAGGTTGAATCATCGGGTTATATGTGAGCCATTCTGCTCTTTTATCCTCCATCAGAAAGTCTAACTATTCCCTCTTTTAAAATTGTTGGGCTTACTTGCAAAATAATATTTGAGGTGCGTTTTTATTGTGCTTATGAATTGTAAGGAATGACAGGGATAAGTAGTAGTCGGATGGAAGAAGATCTGGAGAGTAAGGAAGATGCGGATCAACATCCCAGTCAAACTGTAACAGCTTTTCTCGTACAATCACAAGGACCAACTCCGGAGGACGGAATACAGCGCACGAGATCTGGACGACGCGTCCGGTTTCCAGAGCGTCTTCAAGTTGGCTTCCCGTGACTCCATCACTAGCAGGGGTACTGTGGGAACCAACGCTACACAGCGTTGGCCCAACAATACTCTCTTGCTGGTGATCCTTTCCTTATTAACCCCATGCCGTTCCGAAATCCTATAATTATACCTTAACTCCAAAACCAATTCCCTTCTAAGTGCTTTAATCCCTTTTCATTCTTTCTCTCCTGGGAACGCAGTTTGGCGGTCACCACCTACTGTGGGTGATACCGTTAGGCTGCAAACTCAACCATCCAAGCATGCACATCCTTTTATCCTATTTACAATCACTTTTGTATAAATATCCCGTTTTCTATCCCGAAATCATCAGTCATCAGTCATCTTAGCTCGACGAACCGCCGCACATCTTTTGCTCCGCCATTCGACATCAACTACAGATCCTTCGCCTCCGACACCAGGTCTCCGTCGACGATAGCTGCACCAGCCGACTCACCGCGCCCACAGCTACACCACCACGACGCAACATCTCCGACGATCCCCCGTGTAAATAATTTCTACTCCCTTTTGTAAATAAATCCAAAATAAAAAGTGGTAACACGCCACATAACCAACAGCCGAAAACGCCCGTTCAGATTCCACACTAGTAGAAGGAATTGATGTCAGAAAATTGAAATTCATATCTCGTTTCACTAGACTCGAGCAAAGCCATTTCCCTTTTAATGAGTGTTTTTTAATGAATTAATATGACTTTGGTTTTGCGATTCACATACTTTTACTACATAGAGTAATATTCCAATACTTCTCGTAATTGAACTTAAGAAGAAGAAGAAGCTTTTTCAGTCTGTGCCAGTGCAGAAAGAGACACCTCATCTTTTTGCTCCTCGAGCAGTGAAGTTATAGGTATTAGTTTGATATCATTATTCTGGTTCTATTTAAATCTTTCGTACAAACGCAATTACGCAACGCACATCACTACCACAACAACCGAATAAAAAAATAGAAACAAATACTCATCGGAGAAAGCGATCGGCCGAAATTAGGACTGTAGGGTATTCCCCGAAAATAAATAATGTCAACATCGTTTGTTTTAATATTGGTAACGCTGTAGCAAAATCAAAATACAGAATTCGCGTGTGTTACATGCGCGTAATTGACCAATCCCGCTAATTTAGCGGGATCTCGGTCATGTAATGTCGGGACTGAAAAATTATACGGGATCCCGGTATATCGGGATCCCGGTATACCGGAACTACAGTCTCTAGTCGGCATAGACTTGTGATTTGAGGTAGACTCGAAGACAATAATTTAAGGGTGTCAAATCATATGACCATGGAAGCAGGACTATCTTCCAAATGCACTAGGGCCCAATCAGCAAACGCTCGACGAAATCTGTGATCGCTTTGTTTTAGCTCTTGAGCCAAAACCACTTTGGAAGGATGTGGGATCACATTGTTACACAAAATTCTCTAAGATGACGTCTGATAAAGCCCTAATCGTTGCGAAATCGACAAATTTGATTTATTGGCAGTACTCGCTGCTGCAGCTGCGATATTTTTCTCAGTTAGCGCTTTTGTTGTCTTGGTGGTGGCATATTGTCCTGTAAAGTGAACTCACGCTTAAACTTTTCCAGGCGTACAGTCTGCACAAAGTGACGGTAACTACGACCTAATTCTCTGGCGAACAAACGTTGAGCACACATAAGTGAGCTCGAATTTTGGTAATATTTTTTGATAATTTCCAAACGGCCAGGAAGCGCCAAACGCTACATGATGAAACTGCAAACGATACTGAATATTTTGGCACTTGGAAGTATAGAAAATAAAAATTAAGGATCGGGAAATCTCTATTGAAATAACCATCACTCCTTTTGAAAGACTCGTTATTATGTTTATTTTCATTCAAAGAGCCGTAGTACGTAGTTGAAAACTACTAATAATTTTTAAAGCGATTTTATTATTTTTACATATATTTTTCTTCTGTACTTACGGCGTTGTTTTCTGGATCGTGCTGCTAAGATTAGTATAAAATTATGAATCTGGTGTCAAGGGTGCTCACAAATTAGCCACCCTTTTCTAATATAGCATGATTTAGTTCACGAAGCAGAAAGTATGAGGGGAACTAAAAATAAAGGGATATAGCAAATTATAGACTTCCTTCGCAAACTCAGTTTTAAAAATTAAATTATTCAATTCACACTTTTCTAACATTATTAAATTATTATCAAAGCCTATTGCGAAAATTTAATTTCACTGTGTGCATTTTTATGCAGCTCCGTAAAATTGAATTTCTTCACTTCCATACTCGAAGAATAAATTTGCTGAATTTTGTTAAAGAACTGAAGTTATTTTAAATTGCATTTAAACACGTTTGAAGCTCTGGTGGTCTCCGGCGACAAAGAAAAATCAATAAGGTTCGAAACCATAATGTCTTACAAATTTTTCACTTTGATCGTTAGGAACATAATAAATACGTCATGCAGTAACTGCTTATTCATATGTATAGCGATCACACGCTGCGCTATTCTGTCGCTCCAAAAATACTTGTATTTATCAGCTGGACATCTTTATATACTGCTATTCGCGGTATGTAAGTGGCGGAAAAATAAATTGTTTTTGCATGTTCAACTCTAACTTATCTTCTGGAATATATGCAAAATAAATTTACTCCCAAAATTCTTCTGATCCCCCGCATTACTTATTTATTATTCTCGTTTATCTCGGAATTTTTTACGAGGAAAAACAAATATGGTTTTATTTGATGCAGCACTGAGATATTGTCGAAAGATAATTTAAGTTTTTTTTATGTTTTGTTAAGATAAGCGGTGCGAAATGTTAAATAAGATAAAAAAAGGGTACTTTAAAATAACCTGCGAACGTCGAACATATGTAGGAAAAGTAAAGCTCTTTATATTTCCATTAACGAAGGAAAGCTTTCTGGAAAAAGCTAAATGGTTTAAAAATAACTTGTAATACGTTTTTATCTGATTTTAAAAATGTTAAACTAGTAGCTTTAAATGTCATCGGATAAAAAAGTAAAGATTGATAAAGCTACATTTGATTCAGTTGTTGTATTCATTCCGTCTTTGTGTAATAAATGACACGGGCATAGAAGATCTTTTGCTTAGAAGCTAGTAATCATGTCAATTCCACTGTAGAGAAGATTTATTACGACATTTAGATCTTGCTAGTTGCTAAATGTTATATAGAGAATTGAACTCAAATCGTCCAGCTTTGTCAGTGTTGACCACCAATTCATTTCGCATTATACAATGCATACGATGCTTTACCGATGTCAGCTTTATCGCCATTTAATTCCGACCTTGCTAATATATTACTTCGCTTTCTGATTATTCCTAATGTAAATTATTATATGACGCATAAATTTATCTTTTGTCGACTTTTAAATGACGAAGAAAATTAATAGAGGCTTCGAACACGATAAAATATTAAAATATATATTAATTGATTAAAAAATGTAGTACGTGGGCGAATATGTTTCTCTGAACATGACAGGTTTGCGAAATCTGAAATTAGATTTTGTTATTGCGAAAGAAAAACAAATATCTTCGAGTATTTTGGTTTTATATGTAAAGATTTTTAAAGTATGTGTTGGTACTTTCTTTTTTCCATAAAAGCACGGAGTGTAATGTTATTGAATAACTTTGAAACGTGGTTTGTTTGAACAAGTTTCAATTGAAGCCGTAACGCCGGCAAATGTAATAGTGAAAAATCAAAGCTTCTGAAGGATATTGTCATGCATGGCTTTAAACGGCTAGCAATCAGTGGCGTACTTAAAAAAAGTGATTGTACTTGTGAAAAATAAATTGCTGAATTCAAAACATAAAAACAATTTAGTTAAGAAACGTCGAAAACAAAAAACAAAAGTTCTTTAAAATATAAAATATGAAAAATTGAAACTGCTTAAATTATAGTGCTATCTGAACATTATAGAGTAGTTCGGGGGAACATACCAGATCGGGTAATATGCTACTTGTTCATAATTTTTAATTGAAATTTCCCAATTGACGGTTTCAGCTACGCTATCTCGTGTTTCAAAGTAGCATTAGTCAAAATGGATGACATCTCATCATAGTATACAGCTGTCAAATAACTGTTTAATTATTCTGTTATTTTCTATTCAAGGATTTTATTATGCACATCAAAGAAATTTAGATTTACACCTTCGCCACCATTTTTTATATTATTAAGTTTATTGGAGTCTATTTGATGAATTAAATTAGTAGATCTACTTGATAATTTTCTTGCTTTAATTGTATGACATCAGTGGAAGTAGATTGATAGAGTTCTATAGGATGATTTGGATCATAATTTATTGGAAGAATCGATCCGCCTGTAAAATCAGAAGTTTTTTTGCTCTTCATAGTTTTCGCCTATTTTTCTCTTTTCTTCAATTTCAGTAGAATGTTTAGAAGTTGGAAGAGTACGCAAATTACGAGAGGGTACAGCAGTATATCTGACCCATTTTGACTGGTTCTAATTTAAAGTACCAGGCGCATACGTCACGGCACTTACCAATAGTGGTTTAGTCTGTTTTGTGCAACACAAGTTGCAACCATTTTATTCGTTGTTTTTACCTAATCTAGTAGGTAGGTCTATTCCTTTATTTTGGATCTCCATGGAGCTGCTTTATTGCTACATGTGGGACCATTGGGCATAATTTTTCTCTAAAGTTTATTTAAGAAGTTTTTTGGTTTTATTTTACTTTAGAATGGTTCTAACAGTGTCGCATACTTTTTTTTCTTATGTGTATTTTCAATATTTTTATGCATTTATATTCTACCAGAATCATTTTATTTATTATAGTTTTAAATGTGACATTTGGATAGTCGATAATCTAAGGTAATCTTTTGGACTAGATGTAAGGTTTTCCTATTTGTATTGTTAGAAATTGTCATTTGCTTTGATATTATTTCCATTGACAACTTCGTTAAAATGTTGCATTCATATCTCTGCCACCTGTTGCTTGTTGCATAATAATTTCGTTCTATTATTTCTGTATATATCATGTCATAGTTGAAAAGCTTTCTCCAGCTCATTAACTCTGACTTGGTTATTTTTGAATTGTTCATTCTTATGTTCGATTTTTTTTTTTGCATTAAAGTTATTTTTCTATAATACTGTGCCATTTACCTTTGTATAATTTTTGGTTATTATACTTCCTTTCATTTGCTACTGGAGAATAATACGAAAAGTAGATTGAAGTTAGTGGTAGAATTTATGAATAATTATGTATTATTTCATTTGTTGTAAATTGTTTATGTAAAACTATTTAATTAATTGATGAATGAAATTAATGAACGTTATGTTTATGGTTAATCTTTTTTCCACATTTTTTTGTAGTAATGATTCGAATATTTACAATACTAATTCCCAAAGTGTCTTGTGGGGGTGCACTGGTAGGTCTTAAAAGATTTGCGGGTGTGTCCAGTGATGGATTTAGGCCTAGGCCCATGAGGTCCGGGCCTAGGGCGGCATAATTTGAAGAGCGGCAAAATTTTTGAACTACCAAAATTTTAGAGGCGAATAAAAATGTTGGATCAAAATTAATGAAATTCATCTTTTAAAAGGGCAGCACATCGAACGTGGCCTAGGGCGGCAGCAAGCCTAAATCCTTCACTGGGTGTGTCCTATTTATTTTGTTTATTTCACCTTAAAAGTACACTTGTACTTTTTGTGTTCTGTAATATTTCACTTAACCATTTTAACATATTACCCAGAAATTCGTAAATAGTGTGACTAAAATGATTTTTTGGATTTTAAATGCACCCTGACTTCAAATTCAAAGGGACATATGGAGAAATAATTCTGTTATAATCCCATGACTTTTGGCACTTGTTTATATTTTTAACTATACTAATTACATTTGACTAAAGCAAATTTCCAAACAATGCACATTTCCATAGTCTTTGTCCGATTGACTGGCTAGCTATTTTAAAAGACTGGTATATGGAGCTCTTGTTTTCCATAACTATTAACAAATTTGGCATATTTTGATGCCTTAGCAAATACTTCAATTACACTTTTTGATGGTATGTCTTAAAATTGGGGAGTACAGCTTTGGTGGCTACTCTTGTATTTATGTTTACTGTTTGTGCGTACCAGTACAGAATATTAATAGGAGGCGGATTACTTGCAATTTTTCTTTGGATTTTTGTATTTGATGTATTAGGTTGTCCTAGAAGTTTCACTCCCATTTTTGATACGAAATTAATACATGATATTTGTTGTTTAAGGTTGAATCATCGGGTTATATGTGAGCCATTCTGCTCTTTTATCCTCCATCAGAAAGTCTAACTATTCCCTCTTTTAAAATTGTTGGGCTTACTTGCAAAATAATATTTGAGGTGCGTTTTTATTGTGCTTATGAATTGTAAGGAATGACAGGGATAAGTAGTAGTCGGATGGAAGAAGATCTGGAGAGTAAGGAAGATGCGGATCAACATCCCAGTCAAACTGTAACAGCTTTTCTCGTACAATCAATGCAACATGCGGTTTTGCAGTATCCTAATGAAAAACGACGCTTCGTCGGTTTGCCTTTTCTGGCCGTTCAATTTATTTATTTAATTTCATTTATTTAGGTTTCAATTTTTCCAGCTGCTTGCAGCATTTATCAGAATTGATGATTTCACATTGAGGAAAGAGCTTTTGAGTCCCACCACATGGACAAAAGAACTTTCTTGGAGCGAAGTCTGGACTTTACGACAGTTGAAGTTCTATTGCCCTTAGACCAACTGAGATTACGATGCATATTTTGATATAAAATCCAAGTCTCGTTTTCAGCCACAAGCTTCATTAAAAAAAGGATAACATGTCGAAAATGCTTTCTTTAGCTATCCATATTGAACGTTGTAGAAAACCATCGCCGAAACGCATTTTTAAAAGACCTCTGGGACGACTGAAACTGATGCCATAGAAGGTTGGCTAATAGATAAACCTGTATGTTTATATAAACATAGCCAGTTAAAATCGCTGAGAGCATGGTGCAAAAGGAACTTATGGGACATCCTAATATCAAAAATTTAATACCTACCAGTAATCTGTAATATTGTAAATCATAATTAAGTTGATTTGCAACAACAAACCGAACAATTTTCTAAAACGATTCATTCAAGTCGAGGCACCTTATCTATAACTATACCAATGGAAGAAAAATATTCAGAGCATTTGCGATAATTTTGTTTAATAGCGTTAAATAGACGCAACAAAATAATCTAAATACTGCAATTTCATAAGCACCATCATGTATTTCTTCAATTAATTATTTAATCCTTTTAATCGAAGCCCTGTAGCTATCATCAACCAAATTTTTTTACTCTCATTCTAACTTGTTTGGCGTTAATTATCTAAAATGTATGGCATAAACGAACGTTCCTTTAGACAGACATTTACTAGTGTTAAACTAAAACACCGCACGGAATTAATAATTAAAATACTGGAATATAAAAATCTTGTTCTCCATTAAATACAAAACTGACTTTAAGAGCTTCATTAAATTAAGAATTTTGAAAGTTTTAAAATAGCTTTTATAAAAAAGAAAAAAGTGAATTATGAACTTCATAAATAGCGCGTGTACGTAAAACTTTTATATCCAATTTACAACTTCAAAGTTTATATAGTTATAAATACTAAAGAAGTTACTTTTTATGTTAATTGTGGACAATATCCGCCCACTCTTCTTATTATTTCTTTACTGGTTTGTCCACAACCACGCGCAACACGGCTGGCGTGTGAATCATAAATCTCTAATAATATTCCCACATAATATGCATAATCTTTCGTCCACCATAAATTTTACTTAAAGTACTTATTAGCTAATCAAGAATATTGTAGATTTTCAAAATTAATACAGAAATTTTTGAAATAATTTCTCTTTGAATCGATGTCTAACGTTACGTGGTTGGTACGCCTCTAGCCTTTCGCGCAAATTCTCTTTAATCCGATTAGAACTTACGTGACGCACCCAACACTTAGTTAAACCGCTAATCTTACTAATTAATGTTAACTAGCATTAATATTGCTGGATTAAACTTCTCCAAATTGTCATAATTTCTACGTATAGATATTTTAAACCCAACACACGTGTCTGACAAATAACCGTATTAGTTCTCAATTCTTCGGCACTGGAAGCCTTCTAAATAATACTTAATATGTTTTATGAAAGACCAAATCAGAATAGACCTACGCCATCAATGTATCTAAAAGTGATTAAATCATAAAGGACAAATAATATCCTGGTTCTCGTTAAACCATCGCCCACTTATTATTTAAAAAGAATGGCCGAAGTCTTATGTTGGTTAGGTAACTGTGAGAATTAGTTAATTTTTTTTAGAGATTCCAAACGCTGACGATAAATTTATTAAACTTCTAATAAAAGCATAAGTTAACGGTGTTGAGTTTTCATATTAGACTTAATTATGATTTATTCTTGATTAGATTGTCTCTCGTCGAGAAAAATGCATAATTTATAATGAAATTAATTTTATTTGGAAATTATAATTAATTTAGTATAATTCGGTTTTTCTGTGCTGTTCTATAATTCATTATTTTTCTACGGCTTTTTTTCTCTCTTTGTAAATCGACGAACGTTTTAAAATTTTTTTTACGAAACTTTGCTTTTTATAAATTAGGAATGCTGATTGGGATTTGCAAGTTTTTTTTGCTTGCAATTTGAATACCAGATTTTACTTTTAAATGATACAAAGAAACAGATCAATAAATAATTCAATAAAAAGGAAAAAACTAGGGTAAGTGGTAGGATGCCTAAAGCAATTGGTGTTGTTTAACGTATGTAACGCCCTTAGTATTGTATTTGTAGGAAGGAAGCCCTTATAATCTATATACCTGCAGGTTCAAGTAATTTATTACGGCAATAAACTATTTAGAACGCTTTCCTACGTTATTTAAGAAAATGAGCAAAGCATGAAGTTCTTGGAAAATCTGATGAGAAGGATGCATTTACGGAGTTAAAATATTACAATGTTTTATAACAACCGCTATAATTTCATGGATATTTAGTACCTTTGAAATATTACATTTTCCGTGTTATAAAATGTATTCTAATTATAGTTTTTTTCATGTTTCAGGTAAGATACTACTTACTTATTGATCTACTTGAAATGTAAGTTTTGTTCTTGTTAATAATTGAATTTATAATAACGAGGTAATTAATTATTATGTTTAAGAGTCTTGTATTGTTTTTAATATTCTTGTAACTCGTTCATTGGTTTATTAAAAATATTTACGACACAAGATTCAAAATATTACGTTAAACCTATTATTCAAAAAAACTATAAAAAATGTTTGTATATTCATAGTCTTTCATGGTGAACCTTAAAGTAATAAAAAAGACAGTGAACCCAAATCTAAATATAATAGACAGCTCAAGGTAGTCTATCATGTATTAGAAGTGTACGTCTCTGGTAGCTTTTAATGTCTCTATCATCTTCGAATAACTCTCCTCTATAATTTAGCGGTACACAATCATGACTTGCAAAATCTGAATAATGAACAATGTTGATATTATGAATCGTAACTTAAACTTTAATCCAGTACCTGTCAATATTTTAAAAACGTAATCTAACCTTAGATTCTTAACATTATTATTACTTACACAAATATCTAATGCTATATTATAACTAAAAATGTACAAATACCTTCAATATTTTTATCTGTAAAACTTATAATGAAAATTGCTTTCCTATCTCAATTGCGTATATCAAATTATTTGTGGTCACGCTTATTCCTTTTGTGGAAATAAAAAATATATCTATTTTATCAAAATCATTGGATATGTCTGTATGTAAATCAATAAAATAAGCCAACAATAATGTAGGACCTTTGAGCTGTGATCAAAAATATCTCATAAATTTTATTTATATAAAGAGTATTTATAGGATTTTAGTTAATGTAGGATTCATCATATGTTACTTAATGTAATGCGATCGATATTTTCCTTAATATCCAATCATATTAGTTATGGCTAAAGTCCTTATTTCTGTCAGCCAACCAAAAAAAAAATATATTCCTAAAAATTGTAATTCTAAATAAAATTGTCAATTATTGATTATTGGTTATTTGTTATTAATTATTGGTTACATTACCCCACTCGTCGTTTGTAACCATGAAAACACAATTTTTTGTATATAGTTCGTGAGAAAAATAGTATATTACACTACAAGGGCCGAAAGTTGAATTTTCGGCCCTGCGCGTTTGATGCCTGAGGCGAAGCCGAGGGCATCATGACGCGCAGGACTGAGATTTCAACTTTTGGCCCGTGTAGTGTATACGATTTTTCTTCATAGCGGGTCGAAAGTACGTACTTTTGTCCCTAATAGCAGGGACGAAAGTTTATTTCTCACAGGGAGTAAATGTTGAACTTTCGTCCTTGCTATTAGGGACGAAAGTACGTACTTTCGACCGAGGTATGAAGAAAAAACTTTTTATATTTCTTGTTATATTTACTCTGCAGCCCAGGCATCAATATAATGTTATTTTTTAATTAAATCAAGAAATGTTTCGAAAGTAATTCTCAATAATTGCTACAATTATGTATATACTTTCAAGAAAATGGCAACGTTCATGATGATTGAAACTAAATCACATAGCGCTTAGTAAACCATTTATTCTTCAACTAATTTTCAGTGTCAATTAAAAAATAAAATAATACACACGATTTATCCTATTTTACAGTAGTATTTATGTTCGAATAAATATGAAAAAAAAAATTAGGAGAAACTTTTTGATATTAGGTATCTTTGGCCAATCGTACTACTTTTTATTTAGAAACGTAGTCCGGTCAAATTAGACATAAAAATAGTGGTCAAATAACAAAAATTTCGACAGAGCTAAATTTTGTTTGAGACCTTGGGTACACTATTAGAAAAAAAGTGTCAAAAGTCCCCATCGATAACATGTGTGCTAAACAAGTTATTCGGGGTCAAAGGTCAAAATTTGAGGTTTTTTGGATTTTTTCAAAAACGGTAAGTTTTATCAAAAAAATAGCTCAGACAAAAATTATAGATCTTAATATTATCTACAACAATGGTCCTTATAATTTTTTTCTGTAAGAATCACCATTCGTGAGATACCGCGATTCTACACTAAAGGAAAAAATTAAAGGGTCAAGAAAATTTCCTAAATCTTTTGACAGACTGCATTTCAGTGAAAAATGGTCATATCTAAAATTTAAAAAAGGCTTTTTAAAGCTCCAAGATTCTAGTTTTCAGATCTTTTAGTTAAAAATTTTTAGGAGTCACCGTTATCACGCAATCTGAAGCAATAGTGCGCAAAAAAATTGCAAAATTTTTTTTTTGTGTCCACATACTTGGAAATTTTTTTTCAGCTAAACTATTATATGGAACGGATAGATTGTTTATTCAACTTTAAGTTTCTTTTTTCAAAACTTTAGTACGATTATTATTCACCGAATTACCGGACGTTAAATAAAAAAAGGTCCTTTTGTCTTCAATCATTAATATTTCAGTAACCAATAACTATACGGAAAATTACAAAGCAGTTTTGGAAACTGGAATAAATGCCCTACAAGAAACTGCTACAATTTTTAAAAGTTTTTTTTTCCTTTTTCAATATAAATCTGAAAAATCTGAAAAACGTGAAAAAATGAGTAATTTATCGTTTTTTAACATCTGACTATTACGACTTTGCTCACGACGGAAAATGGGACGTATGACCAACCGGGCCACATTACCCCCAGATACCTTAGGTTAAAATTTATTTAATGCTTATTTTTGTAATATATTGACGACGTTATAAAACTTTTACTTCTTTTTGTTGTAGACGCACAGAGAGTCTACTGAAGCTCCTTTATCACATTAATATACTAACAATAAGTATTTTATTCTTTACATTTTAATGCCACTTTAAAAAATGAGAAAATTTATTGAACACATTGTAATGCAGCTTATTTTTTCCCCATTCAAAGGAAACCGCGTGTATTCAGTTTACAGAAAATTGGTGAGATTATGTAAGCATTTGTGTTATGACATAAAAATAATGAGTTAAATAAAGTTCCCGTTATAATTTAACATTTTCATTTTAATTATTTAAAATATTCCATAGAACATTAAATAATCAATGTACGCTTTTATAATTAATTTGATGTAGCATACGACCGTCGCTTTCGTAAACAAGCTTAACTTGTGTAGATTGTATAGCGTACTTTTATAGAGATAATGCTAAAGATGAGATTTCTATTTTTAATTGTAATCAAATTTTATGTAAAACCTGTTATTAGAAGTGTATGTATTATATTAAGTGAAAGAACTCTTCGCTAAATTGGATGGTATCAAACATTTTTAAAATGTCACAAGTTTTCCTTAATTCAAAATGCCATACTTAACTAAGATTTATTAAATAAAATTACTTTTAAAATCATAAATTTGTGTCGGTTTTCAATATTGGTATGTGCTTGGTTTTTACTTAGGCGAGGTAAAGTTGCATAATTGATGAGACCGAAACCATTAAGGCACGCTAAAGGTTCTGAGTTTGCAAACTCTTGTCTTTAGAGAATGTTTAAATTAAGAGTTTTTCGGTAAACACGCAACAAATAATGGAAAAAGAAATTAGAAAAACGTGTTTTAATCTTGTTTTAAATCACCTCGGAGAAGAAAAATCGCTTTACTAAATGAGATGTTTTGTGTAAAAGTCGATACATAATAGTTTACGGTCAGTTCTCAGAACTTGTATAAGTATTTGTTTTCGTTAAATTGAAATGTCAATTCGGAATGAAAGCCCTAAAGCGGGCTACCCTTAACTTTTTAATTATTAACACGTCAAAACCCTACTTTCCAAATATTCCGACTTATTTCCAAATATCAGCCTCGGCGAAACTTTAAATTGACTTTTTATAAGATCCGCTTCTTGCGCAATGATTTCTAAAGAAAGAATTAATTATAAAGCGACACGATATCATTTTAAGAAATAGTGCAATTAATTATGTAAAATGAAATAGAAACGTCCTCCGAGAATTCCAATTATGTTAAATTATTAAAATATATTTTCTCTTACTTGAATGTTTGTTGTTTGAAATTTGTTAATGTAGACAACAAAAGCAACAACGCAAACTGAAACTAATCAAATTATTAAGCCGTGGATGTAGTCAAACGATTTCCTTGAGGCAAAGCTTAATTTTAAATTTTGCTCTAAATACGCTGTCACATCCAGAAATCATGAGACTTTAATGTTGTACATAAAATTTAATTTTTCGCATAGGGTTAAAATATAAAGAGCTTTTATTAAAAACAATATTTTTTTATATCAAGCGAATAATTTTGAATAATTATCATGTCGACGCAGAAATATCTTTTTTGTAACGCTACCCTAAATCATTTGTGTTCTATAAAGGTTATTTACTCATGCAAAAATTTAAATTTTAATGATCGTCGATGTTTAGGATTATCGCAAAAGGAAAGAAATACTATATAATGAGAAAAGCTTAAATTTTTCTTTTTTTTTAAAGCACGAAAAATCTTAGGTAATATTATTCTAGTAGGTACATTTATTTCAAATTATTTTTGGCATGTTTCAAAATTATTTATTATCGAAGTAAAAAGCATTGTTCTCTCACTTTAAAAGGTCCTATTTCCAAAACGGAAGGACAGAATTTTATAAAAATTTAACGACTTATCTACGGGGTCTTTAAAATTGTAACGTGTCAATTTGTTGTTGTTACAGAAAGAGCTGTTTATGAGATTTTGTAAAATATATCATAAAAATCCGATATTTTGCAACGTGTTTCAATTTGTTTCAATTTTATTTCTTATAAATCAATTGTTTCTAAACCAAATAATATGCAATTTGGAAATAATATAATTGAAACCTTCTTAAGGCGATAACATCCATTGGATTTTAATTATTTTATTAGTTCGCCTTTGTAGATAACAAAATGTCAAGTCATAGCCATTTGTAATAAAGTATAACATCTAATAAAAAAAAATGTTTTATATGATAACCTTAAGTTAATTAACAATAAGTGTTTCCTTATTTTGTTTAAATTATATTTTATTATTGTTTTATGGTAAATTTAATTCTAAGTTGTAATTTAAGCGAAATGTGTATAGCACATTCATATCCTGCTACGTGGTCAGCGGCAAACCACATATAAAATCATTAATAACTTTCATTTTCAAAAAATATTTTGCAGTTTTCTATTAATTTGATATTTACATTGAATATGGTTATAATCAAGAAACCATTTCTATAGAAATGGTTTCTTGATTTTGCAATAATAATATTTGTGATGTGCCCATTTATTTAAAATTTTCTAGAAATATAAACCCCCAAAAATGCCATGGTATATTTGTGATATGTGTGTATAAAAAGAAGTCATTTCGACATCTATATATAATTATAAATGACTAGCCGATCAGTTCGCTTTTTGTGAAGTTAACGGGTCGGGTATTTGTTTTTATGTCATAACTTAGTCATTTGATCTTTAACGCGGGAAAAAATTAGTTGATATTTTTTCTGGCGTACGCTTTTAAATGACACTAATATCATTAAAATCTCTTGTGTCAATTAAAAGTTCTGGGCGTTCGGAACTAAGAGTTATTTTTTTATTAAGGTTAGTTATATATTAGTGTGTTATGTGCCGCTTCGTAATAATTGTGGAAATACTGGGCGAGGCCGAGTTCTATAGCGCAGGTGTGGCCAACTTTTGTGCACATAAGATCTACTTTTTATTTATAAATTGTGTGGCGATTGACCTATTTCTTAGGTAAGAAGGGGTCTCCGTGCTCGAAGCATGAGCTGCGTACATGTTCATTCCTGCATCAAGTACTATACTTTGTCCGGCCAACAGAAATAGTTAAGCCACGCCCCACTAAATTGAACCTATGTATGCAGTGCCCAGTTTCACACCGTAAAAATTAATAATCAAGTTTGTCCCTATTCTTGCAGGACATAAATGCTAATATGGTTGCTTGTGTTACGTGCTTTAAAAATTAAGCCAATAGAAATAATTCAATTTAAATTTAGCGCACATTTGTGGGAGTGGCTTAACTATTTCTGTTGGCCGGACAGTGTATAGAAACATTTGGCATTGAATTTGTTCGCTCATGGAACTTGCGAGTGATTGACCAAAATTGGTCGCGCGATCGACTTGTTGGCCACTCCTGCTATAACGCACTTCACCTAAGCCCTTGTGCGACTACATTTAGCTTTTGCTCGTAACATAATTAAATTTTCTTAAGACTAACTAAAAAAAATTTTTTATTAACAATACTACGGAGTAATTTTTATGTTTTACCCTTCAATATGCAACCAACATTTGCAAAATATTTTTTTTTAAATGAGAGAAATGCAGTAGAATCAAACCAAACCTTTTAGCTCTTTTTTGAACTGACGCTGAGACATACATTTTTAAACTATACCTACATAAATAAGATTTGTTTCCAATGCTCACTTTTTTAGTAACTAATTATTAAAAGTAGGGTACAGTAAGGCATCGATAATTCGGGTGAATTTTGACCAGAATATAAAAGTGTTTTATAAGAACCAAAAATAAAGAATACTTGTTAAAAGCGTTAATAATTCGTTTTAGTGGTTGAATAATTACAGCATATAAATAAAATCATTAATTAATATGAACCTAAAAGTATTTTAATCAAATACTATACGTACAAATGTCTTGGAGTATTACATGTAGTGTACACTAAGTGTAGGCCTACAAAAAACAAATTACATATGTATATAGAACAATAAAATATCTACAAAATTGAATCCGGATTATCGACCGTTCGGATTATTGACGCTCTACTAAATTTCTCGAATATGGGCAAAGAAACCGGTTTTTTACACATAAAATTAAGGTAACTCATTACCACCTTGAACAAAAATTTTGATATTATTCATGGATGTGTAAAAATAAATTTGCTACAATTCGAATTTAGTTTGATTAAAATATATTGGTTATTTTTCGAGATCTGAACCTTCAAAGTTAGGTGAAAATACTTTTTACTTCGATAATGTAGTTGCTTGTAAAGTATTGTACACTTTTTGTAGGGGCAGTACGTTTTTTAATCAATTACGTCAGTTTTTATTTGTGTTCCATATCGGATTTACTACTACATAAAGGCGCTTTTTATTGTATAGTTTTGCAAAATAATTTATATTACTCGCGCTAAATCAAGCACATAAACAAAGGAAATGTTTTTCACGCTTCTACAATTCAAAAAGACTATAAACCAGACGGAATAATTATGCAACAAACTTTTTTTAGTTGTGTAGCTAACCGTTTGTTAGATCTTCCTAGTAATGTAAACAGCTTTTAATGATAGACTTTATAGCACCGCCTCTTAGATGTACATTAAACCCCTATGCAGACAAAAGGGCATGTATGTTATCCCTCAAGCTTCTATATGCAAGAACAGAAAAAATATAGGAAACCTTTCTTTTAAATTACTTACCGTAATTGCATGATTTTTGGTATGGGGTTTATTCAAAATATGCCTTTTATCAACTCAAAATCCTTTAAATTTTCTAAAATAATCCAAACAAGGCGCTTTACGGCTAATGGAAAAACCTTTTCAGTTTCCTCTACAAGTCTCTTTGTATTTTCAAGTACGACTCCATTTTGATTTAAAAGTTATTATGGACCCAAAAGATTTTAATCAAATACTATACGTACAAATGTCTTGGGTATTACATGTAGTGTACACTAAGGGGTAGGCCTACAAAAAACAAATTACATATGTATATAGAACAATAACAATATCTACAAAATTGAATCCGGATTATCGACCGTTCGGATTATTGACGCTCTACTGAATTTCTCGAATATGGGCAAAGAAACCGGTTTTTTACACATAAAATTAAGGTAACTCATTACCACCCTGTTCAAAAATTATGATATTATTCATGGATGTGTAAAATAAATTTTTCTACAATTCAATTTAGTTTGATTAAAATATATTGGTTATTTTTCGAGATCTGAACCTTCAAAGTTAGGTGAAAATACTTTTTACTTCGATAATGTAGTTGCTTGTAAAGTATTGTACACTTTTTGTAGGGGCAGTACGTTTTTTAATCAATTACGTCAGTTTTTATTTGTGTTCCATATCGGATTTACTACTACATAAAGGCGCTTTTTATTGTATAGTTTTGCAAAATAATTTATATTACTCGCGCTAAATCAAGCACATAAACAAAGGAAATGTTTTTCACGCTTCTACAATTCAAAAAGACTATAAACCAGACGGAATAATTATGCAACAAACTTTTTTTAGTTGTGTAGCTAACCGTTTGTTAGATCTTCCTAGTAATGTAAACAGCTTTTAATGATAGACTTTATAGCACCGCCTCTTAGATGTACATTAAACCCCTATGCAGACAAAAGGGCATGTATGTTATCCCTCAAGCTTCTATATGCAAGAACAGAAAAAATATAGGAAACCTTTCTTTTAAATTACTTACCGTAATTGCATGATTTTTGGTATGGGGTTTATTCAAAATATGCCTTTTTATCAACTCAAAATCCTTTAAATTTTTCTAAAATAATCCAAACAAGGCGCTTTACGGCTAATGGAAAAACCTTTTCAGTTTCCTCTACAAGTCTCTTTGTATTTTCAAGTACGACTCCATTTTGATTTAAAAAGCAGTTGATTGGTGGATTTTTTCTTGAAGAATACTCAAAGAAGTAATCTCGTGTAATAAATTGTTAATTTCCTATCTCTATAATTGCTTATTCGCGGAAAGGATTTGTAGAAGTGTCTTTAATAAAATATAATGTGCAATAAATATTTATAATTGAAACACCTCACTGACGTGGCCATAAAGTTTTAATATTAAAACATTTCTTTTTTCTGTTTCGCAAGCTTAGCGTAAGCTGTTTTTAATTTTGATAAAAGAGACGAGGGTTTCTTATCGCGCGATTTTTTTTTAATTTTGAGAATATTTGGAGGAAATACGGAAAAGTTTTACATTTCTTTTTAATTTTGTGTACTCGACAATGCCATAAATAATGTTGTACGTGCTTGAAAATTATCATTGTCTGATTTATAACTAACCTCGCAGTGGTTGGCTAGACGTGTACAATGCTCCTCCGCATGGGATTTTTATTCAAAATTGCTATTACAAGTTGTAAAACAAAACAGATGAAATATTTCGACCCATTGTTGTTTTTCTTTTGCAGGTCTCGTATTAAAAAAAGTTATGGATGCAAGAGTGTGATATATGGATAACCCGTTTTATTATTATTAAATTATTGCAAAATAAATGTTGAGTTTTGTGTAGGTTTACTTTTCTATTGTTTGGAAGAATTTTTTTGGGTCGTTTCAACTTTTTCTGTTTATTTTGGTTAGGTGTATTCGCCATTTTTTTTCAATTTAGAACCATAATTTAAGTCCAATAAGTATTAAGTTACATTTTTTGGTAATTTACCACGTTCTCGTATTTATTTATTTAGGAGACAGAAATACTACAATACAGCTGCGACAGCAGTCGTAAAGTTTCATGTGTAAAGCCTGAAGCAGACTAAAAGTTAACTAAGTCGGTTACATACTTACTACCTCCATGGATAATGATTGAAATTGAAGTCTTTATCAAAGAAACTAATGGATAATTTGTTTTTTTGTTTTATATAAACTTAGATGTTAACTTTTGACCATATTTCCTCTTTCCACTTTTTAATATTAGTTGTTACAGTTATTTTTTTGGTTCATTGACAGAAAGAAATATATACTGAAGTATTTTGATTATTTTATTTATACATACAGTGAAACTTCTCCTAACGGACACCTCTCTCCCTTTTACGGACATTTTTTATTCGCCGACTGGTTAGCAATGGTTTTTATGTATTTTTGACTTCTGTCTAGAGGACACTGTAGCGGATGTGGACACCTGTCCGCATCCTATTAAGCGCACCATTATTTACTGTATTTGATCTCTCTGTAACGGACAACAGAATGAAAATAGCCCAGTTCCTAAGTTCTAAGAACAAATATCCACTAGAAAAAACCCTGCAAGGAAATTTGAAGGAAATTGTCAACTAAGTTTTCTTTCCTATTGAAACGGTCTCACCGCCCAAAAAGTTTAAAGTCAATTTTTATCGATTTGAAAATTGAGACCGTTCAAGTAACATAATAGATCCAATACGGGCACTTTTAAAGATTAATATTATTCCTACAATTTGCCGTTGGGTGCAAGACTATTGCATAAACTCCAGTAGAAATATATAATTGAAAAAAAATCTTTTGATTCACATGTTAAATAAATTGGATAATTTTAAAATCAACTAGCAACTACTTAGAATTAAAATTAAGGGCAGAAATTTGGTGAGTATTTTCGTTTCTGATGTTTACAACAACATTTTGAGAACGCACAAAATTGTAGTTTTTAATAAAACACCCTATGTACATACATATTTTTTCATTAATGCATAAATAATCTGAGGAGAAATGTACTTTTTTATTATTATAATATTTGTGAGTTGTATAATAATATCATTAAATATGTAATTATGTATAATGTACTTTTTTTCACAAAATCTTTTATTTTTTTTCTACTTTTCTTTAGGGAACCCTTCTCTCTAACGGACAAAATATAAATCCCCCTAGGTGTCCGTTATAGAGAAGTTTTACTGTATATTGTCGTCAGTTTGGATTTTGAGTTTGGAAAGAGTTAAAGAGTTATTTAAAAAACTTCCCGAAAAGTCTGCATCGATATTTGCCACACAAAGGATATTCAGAGTTAAAGTTTACACAGATCAGAGATATGAATCTGAGTAACAATACGATTCTGTTAAAAGTCAATCGATTATTGTGTATTTCGGCGAAAAGCCGGGTGTGCAATTTGTGCACTTTATTTGGATTTGTCTACATTAGTACTCTTTATACAGTGTGTCAAACGAATAGGTTCTGAAACTTAACTGAGCGATACCTGGCACTAATCTAAACAATTAAAGTATATATACAATATGTCATAAACCTAAAGAATTTTGAGAAAAATTCATTTTAATTTACCAGTATCTCAATATGCTCTTAAAAATGAGTAAAGGTCATTCAGTAAGTGCTGCATTGCTAATTGGCATAATTGATAGCTATGCGATTTAATTGTTGTTTTTTTTATTTAAGAAAAATTTATCATGGATTTAATGGCATCGTCGTAACAGACCTGAATAAAAATTTACGAAATATTTATTACATACTTTTAAATTGCAGTTTAGGATACCATAAGTCAATAATATTAAACATAAGTCCGCTAGACTTGGGGTATGTTTTTGTTCAATTTAGGGTCATTTATAAGAGGGTTAAGTTTCAGTATTTATTCGTGTGACACTCGATATTCAAATTATCTAATTTTATGTTTGGAAACATTTTCAATGTATGCAACAGACGAACATTTCTTTGTCAAAAATAAACGCTATAACTTTTCCGAACATAGAATATAATTTTATTAGACTAATTTTTTTTCTTTATCTTTAAAGGGCTCGCGTTCACCTTTGAAACGCGTGAACTATCGCATACTTTTTTTTTCACGTGCTCTCGCGCGTGTTTGTATCTAACGCTAGCTCGCGTGTATACATCATTTTCTAACGCATGATTTTTAATGATGAAACATCGTATTGGTATTTTTATCTGTTAACTAAATAGTTGTACACCACAACCAAATTATCACACAAACTTGTATTAAATCGACAAGCAAAGAAAATATAATATGAAAGTATCACAAAGATGAGAATTTGCCATCAACTTCTAGACTCATTGCCATCAAGAGTCCCCACCCTTATCATGCGTAAATATATGTTGGATCGTCTATGAAGTATTTGTAGAATATGGGATTATAAATACTGAGAATTAAAAAAATCTATACCGAAACCTAAAATGTGAGATATTATCTAAATTATGTAAATTAAAAAGAAAATATCAATTTCTAAAATTTTTTATATCAATATAAGTTGACCTTTGACTAATATAAATTTTGCCGTACAGAAAAAAATTTAATTTAAAACAGAACTTAAAATTGAACTATTTATTTAGGTGATGTTTTTCATAAAGAAATTAACAAGTAAAACGTAACGTGATAAGTAAAGTAAAAAAATATTGCTAAAAACAATTCTTACTTCGTACAAAAGTTATAAATATGACATAAATATTGTTATAATTGGGAGTCTTTTTAAAAGTTAAAACGTAAGTACTTCCTGAACTGATTCATTTTCAACATTTCAACAAATTGTCCCACTTTTTTATCTTCGTCGTTAGTTTATTTATTTTTCAATTTTATTTATTAAGAATTGAAAGCATTATCTGTATTTCTAAAAAGCATTGTCCTAAGACTTTTATTACGATTAATCCGATCTTGATTGTTATCCTGTAATTGATAAAATGTATAGTTAAAAAACTAACATCTTATAAAACTAACCGAATCATAATAATATTCATGAATGCTAATTTTGATTATTATATTATTAGCATGTGGTTTTTTAGCTTTGAGATTTCAAAGCAATAAATTACTCACATTCATTGGCGCTGTAGAATGTAAAACGTAGAGGTGAAGGCGGCTCTCTGAATAATTCTTTGAAGTAGCGTAGGTGTCAACTGAAGAAGTGTTAAATAATTTAAACCTAATTTCGTTTCTTTGCCTAAAAATAAGTTTTGCCGTTTTTAATATCTTCCATTTTTTATAGATGGGTATAAATTAAAAGCAGCTTACAGAATTTTTTTTTATTTCTGACATAAATAAATGTTTTAGTCTCGAAGACTGACGTACTTTTTTAATAATTATCATAGAGTTTTTTAAAACATACTTAAAATTTAATTGGTTATTCGCTTTTTTAGAATTTGAGTCAAGCTGATTGTTATTATGTGCTTTTTATTACCTAAGTTATAAGCGGTTTTATTTATGAAAGAATACAGACTTATGTTTGTCCGAATGAAGAATTTACATGACCTAAAGCTTAGTACAGACCAACAAACATTTTGTTGGCAAGAGTTGACGTATGTTGACAACAATCTTGTTGCCTACAGCAACACGTTGCTGGATACATGTTGTGAACAATGTTGCATGTCCAAACTAAATTTGGTAATTAATTTATTTACATTTATGTAGATTTGACCATTTTTGACATTTCATCGAATTTAAGGTTATCTCGGCGATGCTTATTGTCAGGTGGAATGTGTTACGATTTATTTCAATTAACTATAAGTACTATTTGCTCTTTTGTCAAAATAATTGGTATTCTTGGACTTTACAAATAATCAAAATATTAGATAAATAAAGAAAGGGTAACGTATAAATCAGCAAAAAAACGAAAACTTTGTGCTTATTATAATATTTGTGGTTTACAAACGCAAATTAAATTAAAGGATATGAAAGGAGAAACTTGTCATTAATTACGTGGTTTATTCAAAGGTAAAAAAAGTGTCATAAAATTATGACTGCTGTCATTCACACGTCGCTACTATACAAAAAGACAAAGCAATAACTTCCCACCAAGATTTGTTACTCTGAGTGCATATTTATTTTTTAACGTAAATAATTTATTAAAAACACCGTCTACTTTGTACAAACAGCGCAAAATCAAGACGAGTGAAAGATAAGAGAGGAGGCATATGTCCAGGAGTGGACGACTAAATGCTGAGAAAAAGAAGAAGACTTTGTACACCTGCGATTTCAAAATAATTTCGGGCTCGGTATTGACGAGTTTCTATTCACGTGTTGCTATGTTGACGATATGCAAGTTGACAACACTTGTTGTGAACCAATTGTTGGTTGGTTTGTACTATTTTTTGAACTTCTATACGCATATACAAGAAACGTGCAAGAAAGCTTATTTTATCATGTTGTACGATGTTGAAGAACATGTTGCTTTGTTTCTGGAACTGGTGTTGACAACACCAATATCAACTTATTCCCAACAAAATGTTGCCGATCTGTGCTACACTTGAATAATATTTTATTATTTTTTAAATTTAAAAACTGATTAATCAATTCCATTTTATAACTATTTTATAACAACTGATACCTTACGTGTAATACTAATTAATAAATAAGCAATATGTAAAAGTTTTGTAATAGTTATTAAAAAAATTGAATTTTTAAATCGCACTTCTATTAAAACAAGAAAGACGACCAATGCATCATGACTTTTTTACGATTTGACTATTCCAGAATTTTCTAAGGGTTAATAGTTGTTCTTCTATTCTGGAATTTTTTTATAAGGAATTAATTTGCAAAGAACCTGACAGTATGTAAAATTACAAATGTTCCAAAAACGCCTGCAGATTTTTTACTTTACAGACAATGAAAAAATAAAATGTCAGTCAGGCTTGTAATCTGTTTAACGTAGTCTCGTTTTTACAACTATTATCTATACAAAATTTTCCAAATTTAAGTAATTTGAAAAGTAGCGGTCGCGCAATTAACGGTCGCGGTGGGGTTAGAGAGCGGTCGTCTTAAAGAGAAATTTATGAGAGAATTACATTACATTACATCTGTTCTGAAGTATACTGTCCGCTTTTAGAGGTGGTCTCCTTATGGAGATGGTCGCCACGAGAGGTTTTACTGTATTGAAAAAAATAATAAATACAATTTTATCTAATTTCAAACCCTTTATATAATTTTAAATGAAAGTAAACAACACAGAAAAAAGCAATATTGTATAACGGGATAGATAATTATAATTCTAATTTTAAAAGCACATTTGCAATATGAATTATGCAATTTACCTTTAAAAAAATGTAGACAGCAATAGAGTTTCTGTTTATATCAACATTCGCGGAGACAACCGGAAACATTCCGAATATGCAGGTATGCACGATATCGCCTTCGCAACCATATTTGCATAAAACGGTCTTTGTGTTTAGCTAATTACATCTCTCGTTTTAATATAACTTGGGCATTATAGTTGTTATTTTTTCTTGCTGCGTGCCGGAACACCGGTAACCGCATTTTTCAAGATAACGAACGAATTTAGCATGAAATCTTGGAAAACTGTAAACCTTGTTAGCAAGGTTCTGTCTTTTGTATTTTCTTGTTACACGCTTTTCTCTACTGTCTAACTCGCTGGGGGCGCTTATCTCTTCTTTTTATTCATGCAGGAAATTATAACATTGCAGTTACAGGTCTGCGTGTTATTCATAGCCGCGGTTTATTTAATCTTAGGGCGCTGGATTACGAAATTAAATTCTTTTATTTTTTATGAGAGCGCCGAGGCGACCAAGTAATAAAGATGAGGCAAAATACCCGGCAAATTGAGACCAAATTAAAATATACCGAAAGATTTTTCTGGAATAAATAAATTCTTTTTCGAACATAATAAACACTTTGCGAGAGGAGTTTTAATGATATTTCGATTGAACTTATAAAATCGCTGAAACGTAAATCAACGGATGTGGTCCAAACCCTAAGCCTTTAACTCTGCATTACTAATGATATCAATTATAATTCTCCCAGAACACTAATTAGTCATTAGTTCTCCAACTACTAATTATTACCTTACCACTAATGAACGTTCATTATTGCAAAAATAGCAGCACCCTCGATGCAATTTTCTTAAAGAATTTGTATGTTGAGGAAAATATATTTACACCCTGAATCCCCGCCGTACAACTAAACGTTTTTTAATGCTTGGTCGTAAATAAAAATAATTTATTTTACATAAAGTTAATTAAAGCGGACGATTTTACATTTATTTTATTCAGAAGTTTCGTAAATATATTTAATTTAAAGTATGTCTGTTAATCTATAAAAATCTCTTTAAAGTTCAGCGTTGTGTTAGAAGATAATTTTTTTAATTTAACTCGAACATCATATTAAAGTTTACTGAATACACGTTTGGAAAAACCGTGCATTTAATTTGATGATACTTTGAAATGCAAATTAAAAAAACATTCGAAAAAGTGCTGTAACGTTTACACAGTTTTATGTATTATTCAATCGGATTTTCTTCTGATTTGATTAAAATGCCATTGGGCTGAAGTGATGCAAATGTATCGATTTTGATAATCAGCGTATTGTTGTATTAAAACAAAGCTAAATTAGGTTGATATTTATACATTTTGTTATTGTTATTTTAATTTGAAATTCTGAAAATATCGGTAAAATTTGCCACGATAAATTTAACGGAAAAGTTAACTTTAAACACGTCGTTTTCATAATAGCGCAATTTAAAACGAAACGAAAGTATCGATCGGTTAATTAAATTAGTAGCCATTGTTACATCATAAATTAACCAGCTGGACTTCAAAGAGTTAGGTCTGAGTCGTGTTTTTGGGATTTTGCATATTTTAAAAAAATAATTTTTAATTTACTATAGGGTAACCCGACCAATAGATGGACGCCCCCCAATAGATGGACAAAAATTCTTTTAATAACTAATTACATTAAATATTAGTATAAAATTGTAAAATAAATTTTCTGTTTTACAAATAGGTATAGGTACATAGGTATTTATGATTATATAATTTTTTTTTCTGACATCACAGTGTTTTGTTTCCTGTGCGCCACCTCTAGTAAGCATCTGACAGACTCCGTGTATACTTTATACAGGGTGTCCCAGTACTAATAAACGCCATTGATACAACTCACAGAAAATAAAATTCTGAGACGAAAAGTCCTTTGTCATTTTTTGATCAGACCCATAAATAATTAGTTATTAATAAAAATGGGTGGCCAATCAGGTGCGCGTTATAGCGGCAAGAAAAAAGAGGGGGAAAGTGAGAGGTGACTGCAAGAGTGAGATGAAAGCGGGACAGCAGCAGGCTCGCTCGCACGGCAGTCTACGGGAGTAAAGGAGCTTTAACAACGGGCCGAAAAGTCCAAGCATTAACTCTTATGTGCTCGACTCTCCAGAAATTCCAGAAATTAATTTAATAATTATTTTTAGTAAAGAGGCACCTGAGTGTTGAATCCCCGCAATAAAAAAAAATTCAGCTTCCGATTCGGAGTAATTCATTAATTTAATAACGCGCACCTGATTGGCCACCCATTTTTATTAATAACTAATTATCTATGGGTCTGATCAAAAAATGACAAAGGACTTTTTGTCTCAGAATTTTATTTTCTGTGAGATGTTTCAATGGCGTCTATTAGTTCTGGGACACGGTGTATATCATAATTAATGCAATTAAATGAAATCATAAGGTTTGCATTATATGATTTTGTTTGTATTTAAATAACAATGCCATAAATTAAGCTATTTAAAAATAAAATCAAAAAAAAATATATAAATAATTTGGCTTTTATTCCTTATTCAATATATGACAATTATTAGAGTTTTGATAACTTTTTTGCTAATTATAATTTTTATTAATAAAGTTAATTATTGTATTTTTACTCTAACTTTCAAATAACTATCTTCATAATTGTTATTTTCAGTATTACTAGAATCACCAGTTATATGTTCTCCAACAGTAAAATCATTTATTGATACAACATAGTTTTCAATCATTTCTAATAAAATATTTGCAAACCTTTTTTCTTCTTCATTAATAACGCTTACGTTACAGTGATATTTACTGATAATTAAATATTTTAATTGGTTAATAATTTTGAGAACATTATACAATTGCATATTTTGTAGTTATTTAACCAATGTCAGCAAAATATTCTAAAAAGCAAGGTTTGAATACGGGCTATTCTGAAGGATATACTTTTTTGTAACCACCCGCGCTACAATGACATGTTAAAAGATCAATTATCATATACGTTACCCATTTAGCCAATTTTTAATATTCATAATTAATATATTTAGTCAGTTAGATTGAGCGTGCAAACACAAAGGCCTCAGCGTGTACAATTTTCTTTATCTAATGAATATACAGGGTGAGTCTTAAGTAATGGTACACCGAGCAATGGCGGATTTTTAACAAAAAAATAATGCCATTTAGTTAAATTTTGTAATTCTGAAAATCAATAATAACCGAGATACAGGGTGTCCAAGTTAAAAAATTAAATCCCATTTTCTTTAATGTCTCTGAAACACTTTGAGATAGATCCACGAATTTTTGTATTGGGGGGTTTTTTGGGATGAGAAATTCAAATTCGTCAATCATATGCATGTATTTTGTAGAGGGCGCTACATGCGACTATCAGGACACATCTAAATCGCTCCAACTTTTTTTAGCCACACTGTATGTTTTTGTGGGCCCCAAAAATTGTTGCCCCTATCTTTTTTACATAAAAAAGGTATACGGTATTAAAGTCGCTAGATGTATCGGTTTCCGAGAAAAATGCATTTAAAGCTGATAATTCGTGGATCACAGTGTTTCAGAGATATTAAAAAAAATGGGATTTAATTTTTTAACTTTGACACCCTGTATCTCGGTTATTAATGACTTTCGGAATTACAAAATCTAATTAAATTGCATAATTTTTTTGTCAAGAATCCGCCATTGCTTTGTGTACCATTACTTAAGACTCACACTGTATATAAAAAGAAATTTACTTGCTTAATATCCTACTTATTATAATTAAATATATTTTGATTCAATTTTATGATATGAGATTTAGGCAAACGCTTTCGTGGTCTTCAATTCCCTTTTATTCGTATCGTAGGTAATAAAATTAAATTGAAAAATATAGGCGCGCGTACTTGTAAAACGCAATTTAAATAATGTAATTTCGAATTTAAATCTATAGCAATTGGAGTAATTTTACAATCGAGCGTAATTTAATTAATAGAGAAACAGATGGTACTGTTCGAAAACAATATACCGAGATAGTAATTATTCAAAATCAACTTTGCAGTTCGTCGCTTCTCGTGGGCGCTGAAATTAAATTAGGTTTAAATAAATCAGTTGCCGTCGTGTTGTTTGCACATATGTAGCATGTAGAAAGGTGTGTCATTAGCGAGATCTGTTTGATTCGAGCTTAATCATCCACACTGTTGATGTGATGACGCGTATTGGTGAAATTACTTTGTTAAGTACAAATAATTGCACTCGCTTTCATTATTTGCTTGTTTTTCTAATTTAGTTCTTTTTCCGTTTAAATAACTCCGCTTTTTTTCCAAACGAAGACCCAAGTTCAATGGATAACCGATCGTAATTAAAACTCGAAAGATTATGAACGATTCGAAACCTCCACGCTAAAAATTACCGGATTTGATTTGTTTTTAATTATCTTTTTCAAAGCCTGATATGTATTTTAAATTTGCGTATCTGCGTTTTCTTTGCGACTTTAATTAAAAAAATTAATTAAACGATACAAAGTACAGGTTTATAGAATTACAAAGGTGTATGGCTGTTTTCATCAAACAACGATACCTCATTATATGAAAATGAATAATAAACGTATTAAAAAGCTGTAAGAACATGTTAAAGCGCATTCTTCTGTTATGATGACTTTAATGAAATGAAATCTGAAGGAACTAACTAAAGAGATTTAATGGGGATCAAGAAAAAAGTTTCTAATGTAGAGAAAATGCTGGTTTCAGAAGGGTAAATAGACATTACTTTCTTTGACGAAGTCGACATTGCTGTACGGTAAAAGAAAAATCATTCCGCTTCGTTAAATTCTTTAAGTTAATGAAAGAAAAATAAGCTTGAAAAGAGCCTAGAATACTTTGAAAACGAAACTAAAATACAATCTTACTTTTTAGTTAAAAATGAAATTTTGTTAGAAATTTTTTCGTGCTTCGTTCCACTCACGCCATAATACAAAAACTTTTTAATAACTCGAAGCAAATTTAAGTACATAATTGAAAATAGAGGAGATGTTTTATGACTTGGCAAAACATAAACTTGTACAGGTTCTGCTCCAACCAGAATTTAGGCTAGAACTAATTTGAATTTACCTGATGCTGGGATATGAGTGTGGTAAGCATTATGTTTGATGTTAGATTAAATTTGTAACCTGTGAAATTTGGAATGTATCAGAAAGGTTAATCTAACAGGATCTAAGTTAAAAGCAACAGACTTATTTACTATATAGCAACGTCTGCATAAAATAATATACATTAAGGTCAGAATTCTCTAAATCGCCCTTTCAATCGTACCTAATTCGATACTCATTTAAAATAACTATTTTATAAAAATAATAAAAGTAAATAAATATTTGTAGTAAAATATTGAAGCAGTACATTCCTAGTAAAAAGTATTGACCACTCACTTCACGAGTTTATATTTCTAAAAATACTTACTTACAAGTAAGTTTTCCAACTTTTATTTGAGTAAATAAAGTATATTTGTCGTTAAAGGTGATGAAAAACAGTATGACTAATTTTACTGTATTACTACATGTTTTTTATTACTTTTAGTAATATCCAACAAATAATTGTTACTCCTATACAATTTCAAAGCATGTTAGCAGTGTAAGATCAATATATAATTCATTTTTTATCAAACAGAAACAAGAAACTTTAATATTTGAGGTTATGTTGCGTTCAAAAACGAGTACTCAGTTCAGTCACTCAGGCAATATATTATCTCTTATACGCAAACTTACGCGGTGGTTACTTCTGCCTCCCTAATCTTATATATCAACAAAAGTAGTTAATGGATTTTAATTAAACAAACAATTTAAGTCTACACATTCATAAGAATTATATAAATTGTACGAAGACATCAATTCGTTAGATTAAATTTATTTTCGAAAAATCAGAATGTTTATTCATATGTGCCTAATCCAGATTATATTTATGTGCACATTATTTTCATTTTATTATAAGGAACCTGAGTCGAATATGGCCACCTTGACGTTTTGCATCGGTTTTCTCGCAATGTTTAAAATTTGAGGTTACCAATTACTTTTTATGCCGTTGTGTGTATGTCCAGGTATCATATTATAGATACAAAGAAAACAATGTGTAAATAGAACTGAACTTAAATTAGTCATTTTTAAAAACTGGGAAAATGACCACACTTTCGACAGTATAGTAAGGTAAATAGGACCACGTAGGACAATATTAACGATATGAATTAGACACATAGGCGATTTCCGTTTCTCAGTAGTTTTGCTATTTTGAAAAAAAATTATTTTTATAATTATGATGTTAAAAACTTCATTTTACCAATCAACTGCGAAATGTCACTCGTAGATGGCGCTCACAACACATTTGTAAATTTCTGAAGAAGGTGTGATATCAAGAGTAACAGTAAATAACATAAATGCGATTTTTACAATAAAATACTTGTATTTTTGGATGATATTTATTACCAAATATAGCTATTAAGCTCAGACTTAGATAAAAATTTATACAAATGAGTTTGAGCGCCATCTACAAGTGACATTTCAGAGTTGATTTAAAACTCCTTGTGCCATTATGGCTCATTTTACCTGGAAATGCTTCTAGGATTATGACCAGGGCTCATGGGGCTATCGACTCATGCCAATAACAATAGGATTGGTTCACTGTAATATTTTATGGTTCTTTTGTACGATATTTAAAAAAATTCGGGAAATTACGCATGGATATGTCATCTACAGTTACTAATAATTAAAATACAATTAATATTTTACTATGCAATCTAATTATAATACGAGAAATTTAAAAAACTTACGTTTGAAAATTCCTAATAGCGACGCGACGTTTTCTCTGGATTGATATTGGCGGGAGCGCGTGGTGGATGGTAACTACGCCGCTCTATTACTTATTGTGTTTTTGTAAGAAAGTTTTCCAGCTGGCCATATTCAACCCAGGTACCTTGTATAAGATTCGTTATTTAACGACGTATAATCACAAGCGGCAGTACTTCACGTTTATCATCTATAATAGGAAAATAATCAAAATAATTGAAATCGAGTGCATGGAATCTTTTTAGGAAAGTAGTTATTAAATTATTCCGAAATTATATTATATTTAGTTTAGAAACAATTAATTTATAACATAATAAGGCTATCAAAGTTTAACAACGTAGCAAAATATGGAAGTTTTCTAGACTTTCCTTACAAAATCTCCAAAATGCTTGTTTATGACGAGATGAAGTTTACATACTGTAACAAAAAATAGTCGATAGATAAGCTGTTAAAATTTTATAGAATCATGTTTCTTTGTTTTGGAGATATGAGCTCTCAAAGTGAGCGACCAATATTTTTACATCTTTATTTGGAACAAATATACAAATGTTTTAGTTTTATAAAAAAATTTACAAACTTATTTTTTCATTTTCCTACTATACATTATCCAAAAAGGAAATGCTATGATAAAAATATTTTTGTATTACAAAACTATAAAATACCCATAACTTTTTTTATGACATTTTTATGCTTCCATTAATATTAGGAGATATATACTACAGAAAAATCGATTTTTGTAAACATTACCTTCATTATGTTTCGGCATTTATGGGTTTTGTTTCGAGATAAGGGAGAACGCTGTTTATTATTCCTTTTATTTTTTTTCGAATCGTAAGTATCAAGTTCAAATTTATAGACGTAATAGCCGTGTAATAATTTCATTTCGATTCGATTCATAAAAAATCTTTTCGTTCCATTGTGGTTAAATTAAATCAATAATAGGTCATCAAATCTATAAATGTATCTAATGATAAAAATGACAAGCGGCACAGAGTTATGTTAATGACTTCGACTATTACTTACAAAGACTTAACTCCATGGGTTTCGTCAGCTCATCCATCATAATTTGTTGCGGCTCTGAGTTTTCTTTATTAGAGTCTAAAAAGATAACTATTATTAAATCTGAAGTATGGATAATAACAGTACTTTCTTTGTAATGATTTTGATTGGAGTGTTTGGTCTTTATCGAAGAAATGTTTTATGAAATCATTTTATCTGAGCCGGACTAATTTATATATTTTATTTAAATCGGTTTCTTTTGTTACGTAATCGTTTTAAATAAAATTAATAATGTTATCTTATATGAAAGTGTTTAGGCATTTATTATGAATGAAATTTAAAGTTGGGAGCATTTAAATGAAATGTGACCAGCTTACAGCATTTTCATTACGCTTCGAGGTTCAAAGAGCGCACAGCAAAATGTACAGAATTTCAGAATGTTACTAAATTATGAAATTAATTTAACTGATTAAAATAAATAGAATATTTCTAACTGCAGATCAATTATTATTTTATGGTATTCTTTATTATTTCAATTGGTTAAATTTTAATGAGAATTTGTAACCAGTACCTAGTAAACGATGTTGCAGTTGATGCCTCACCAAATCTCTCAGGACTCTATAATTTAAAAAAAAAAAAATTATAAGCAATTTAATTTTCAAATTGACCTAAATAACGAATTTACAGACCTGCGGCTTTGATTAAATACGAGGTGTGGTCAGAAAATAAATGAACTAATTATTTTTAAACTTAATTTTACAGTTTATTGGTTCTTGACTCTTTAAGGTCCTCTTCTTTCCTTTTGATACACTTTTCACAGCGGTTTTTTTGATTTTTGGCACCAAACTGACGAATTGACAAAGTTGAGTGGTGCAAGAGCCATAAATTGAGTCGTCACACGTCTGGTCTCTTTCAGATGTTTTCAAAAGTTGCAACGTTTTTGTAGAAGTTTTCTCTAATTTCACGCAAAATTTTAGGTTGCATATTTCTTCTAGAAAATCGCCACTAACACTTAAACACATTTCACTCAAATCACAATATGATGAAAACTACAAGAGATATCAAAAATCCAAAAATATGTGACTATAAAGCAGGGTAGTGCTGCCAACCGCATAGCACTAAATATCTCTGTTGGTGCGCAATTTAAAACGTTTGTTGTTTCTGGACAGATTAGGCCAATTTATGCTACCATGACTAGAGAATATGTTGCCCATCCACATAATAATCATTGCGCATGCGTGTTGAGTAAGTATGACGAATTTGACAGAGAGATTAGAAATGATTCTTTCAACTGCCGGATAAAGTAGGATAAGGGGAAGCGTTGCTTTTTCGTCCAATTTGCGCTATTGCATCTAAACATGTTTCACTTCAAAAAGTAATTAGCATTTTGTAAAAAGCTTTAAATTTTGTATGTTAGGATACTTTTATCTTCATTAAAAATTCTATTTACTTCACAGTGTTGTTGGAAACGGTTTTTTTATTAATATAAAACCATTATAACATTAAACCTTTGCAATATGGTGCTGCAGTTTATTCCATTGCTAAAACAAAATTTATAGAAACACTTTTTTCTATTTTGTCCACAAGTAAAAAATTGCTGAGTAACTTTCGCTAACCCACATTATTGTAGCAACCAAGTATGATTACCAACGTTAGGACACGTCAGGAACAACACAAAAAATGTGACAATTTGAATTATAGCATGTGTAGTTAATTCTGGGGACTTTCAGGAGTTTTTCTCCTGAACTGCTAACTGAATACTCTCTTGAGTACAGATAAACTTCATTTAATTTTGCGATAGAATTTTATTTTTATAGAAACCCATATAAGGAAATTCAAGGAGATCAAATCCACAGTACATAGTGGTCATAGCCGAGGTCTTTACGTTCAATACTCCAATTTGGAAAGCATTTTAAATTATAAAGTCTTACATTGAATTACTTCGTTTTCCTGACTTGGCTCTGTCCTTACATGCATTTTTGGCTTCATCTACCATAGTTTCCCGTAAAACATATATGTAAGGGGTTGCCAACTTGGGAGAACAAAATAAAAATGACGTACAATACAATTGAGGGATTTCCCGTAATACATAAACGAAAGGGGTTGCCAACTTGGGAAATTTTCATTCCCTAGTTTTTTTATTTTTTTATTTAAATAAAAAAACAATGTTACGTAACGCGTTATTTGAACCCCCCTCCCGTCCTTGTAACGCATCGTAACTTTTTACAAGACCCCCCTCGCCCAAATTGCGTTACGTAATACTTTAACGTTTCCTGATCTGATTACATTATAATGAAAAAAAAACATAAATTGAATAAGTTCTGGAGTTGCTGCAATGTCCCAGTGTATATATAGTACCCGCCACTGCCCACAATACGAAATGCTGTAATCAAAGATAAGGAAGGTATAATTCAATTTATTTTGTTTATCTTATAGTCATCTTATAGTCATTATTTAGAGCATATTATTTGTTAATTATTTTTGTTTGTAGGTTAATTTGAAATGCAATGTTTATTTGGTGTAAACTGTTGTAGTGCTCATAATTAGGCGAATCAACTTTTTGGATAAAGCTATACCGTACTACACAAGAATTCGTTATAAATAATGTACATTTTTGATTTTATATTCTACATGGTAAAAATACTCCGTCATAAAAATTAAATTATATTTTAAAAAACGCGAATATATGATAATTACTGATACAAACAAAAAGAAAAACGAAATTTAATTTGCATAAAATTTGAGAAGTTTGCTTTCGTTCGATATGATGTAATTTTGAAATAAACAAGCTCGTGCATCTCGAGTTATAACAGCTAAGCAAGCAACTACCCACATTGTGCACCGCAACAATGCAATATCCATTAGCGAATCAGTCGGTATAACTCTATGGGATAGAAGCTGGAACGCGTCTTGGCAACTCGAACGGGTCTTTCGCGCTCCGATGCTTTCAGAAGTCACTAGAGACAATAGACAAAACTTGTAGCTTTCTACACGAACAACAGATGAAATCCTATTGTACTTCATAAGGAAATCCTACTGATTATTGCTACTAAGTAAATTATAATACGATATAGTTTCAGGTACTGGAAAATTACAAAACTTGTTAGTTCATAAAAGCGGTGGTAGCTTTGATGCTCCTACAGAATCGATTTTAAAAATGTTTTAATTAGTAACCTATTTTTAGAGTGGAAATCTGCTTTGAAAGCAATTTTACTGAATTGATTTAGACAATACATCACTGTTTTTCAATCTTTTTTTTTCTGCTTAATTTTTCCAGTATGTTAAAAGCAGTTTTTTTTTAAATAGATTTTAAGATTGTTGTTTTTAGAATATGTAATAAGTTGTGTGGAAATTGTAAACCACCGAATTTTCAAGTAAATTTGAACGCACACCGCGAACTACTCAAATTAGTCACTTTATAAAATGTAAATTAAAAGATATTTGACTTTTGTTGATATTGCTTTCTCTCCTTGGATGTAAGTATACATACTTCTGAAAAGATCATTTTGTACTTATATAGTGAACCACCTATAATTTTAAAATATTGACTTTCAGTCTAAACAAAAAAAGTTTTGAAACGGTTACTCTAAAGTAGAACTCCTAAAACTTTTTATATAAAGTTGCAATGTGCTTCATTTATATAACAATTCATTGTGATTTATAAATAGGGGTGGGGGGTTATAACGTTTGAAAATATAAAATTTGTTTGTTAATTATTTCGTTAAAAAGCAAACTTTTAATTAAAAATATATAAATATAAAATAAAATAATTGAAATAAAACAGTATACAAAAAATCTACTGAAAATCTGGTCGCGATTGACCAGTTCGATAGCTCTACACCAGAAGTGGGTTATTCTTCAATTGAGAATCACCCCTTGGTTCTGTTTATTAATGTTTCTAGGTAAATGCATGTAGTAGGGATGAATAATAATTTTTAATACGATTTGAGAAGTAATTGGATTTTTTATTTGCCTATTCTAAAGTATGATCATTATCATGGAGTTGTCAATACAAAGATTCGTTCGAAGCAATTTCCATGTCTATTCACAACTATTTTGGGCCAAGTATTTTACTTCCTTAAAGTTATCTTTGGCTACATATTTCTCTATTAGTTTTACCATATATAAGTGAGTCCTGATCTACCACTTTTTTCGCTCGACTTTGCCGGCAGTTCTTTTGCTAATTGTTCTTACTATCCTCTTTGTAGGTGTCCTATCAGATTATCACTTCTTTTTTTGGATAAAAAATCAAATACAATTTTAAATAATATCATATAACGAAGTCGCTAAATCTTTAAATAAGATTGCTATAGGGAAGTTTCGGTATATAGAAATTACACAAATGAAATACTAATATAGTAGCAGTGTGCAGCTTAAAACTTTGCTGATCCAGAAATTAGATATATGGAAGTAAATTACATGGAGTACTTCTTTTTTACATTTGCTCTATGCAAAAATCTCTATTTATTAATTTGTCGGTCCTGCTAATTTCTAACATTGATGATAGGTTTCCATTAAAAGAAGCAAGACGCTCAAGAAGTTTCATCATTTTTCTTAACTATCTTGTCCTTTTGACTTCGACGCAAATTGACAATTGTCCTTTCTAATTTTGAGTATGTTGAGAAAGGTATTGAAATTCATTTTTGTCGATCATGAAAGACCAATTGCAATTCGTCTCTAAGGTTATGATTTTTGATCTAGATTATGTCACCGATTTGTATTTTAATCTATGAATGAAGTGGAACTTTTTGAGCCAAATATGTTTGTCGTCATACATACTAGATAAGCATCTAAACTTGGAACATACAATACTACCTAAGTAATAATTTATCATTAAAAAATGTAAATAAATAAAAATTGCAGTTTTTAAATGTTTATCTATTAATTTCTTTTATATTTCATTTTTTGGTGTTGTTTTGACCATACTTTAGTAGTAACTATATCAATAAAAGATGATTTGACAATTGAAATCTTTGACTATCCATTAGGAATCCATTATAGTGATGTTAAACGGTCTTAATGACTGTTTTGAGTCTAATGCAAACAGAAAATAAATAATTATAGTGCTAAAATTAGTAGTAGAATGTGACTAGTTACACAAATTGCATTTCACAGCAAAGGCAAACAATTCATCTTCGCTGCGGGGTTCGTACGCCAGTTATTATGGCCATTATGAAACATAAATGGTAACATATGTTTAAGGCCATTTCTGCATCGTTATAGCCTTAAATTTAATTACCATAAATACCTAGCAGCGTACCGACATTTATCTAATGTAGAGTAAAGCCTTATTCCATTACCACTACACTAGTTAATAATGGCTGATATTGAAATAGCTATTCGATGTATAAGAGCATTTATGTGTTTTCTCCGTTCTACATCGATACTGTGATTTGCACGTAATTGAAACAATAATTTAGATTAGTATGTATCTGACTATTTATAAATTATACATGCAGAGTAATTTATGCGGAACTGTACATACTTTGGTTATAGCCAGACGAATAGTTGTGAGTTTCAAAAATGTTTTGTTTTTTTGTACAGCGCGTTTTAGGTAACTAAATACAGGGTGTATTGTAAATTGGTTGAAAAACGTTTAATGACAATTATTCTCTTATATTTTACTTAGTCTTATAAGATTCTATAATCGCATAAATTTTTATAAATCACTTAATAGGAATCAAAAATCCAGATCTGTATTGGAGAAAATCTAAAATAGAATGACATTAAAAAATAATTTACTTTCTTTATTTCTGAAAATTAACAAAGTAGGTATAACAAAAATAAAAATCTTCATAACTCAGTTTAAAAGTGTGGTTGACCGAATTAAAATCCAATTTTATTTAGAATTTTGATCAGTTTTTGAAAAATATATTAAAATTACCCATTAAAAAAATTTAGAAATTAGGTAAGTACTTTTTAAGCGCCATTCAATTTTAGTCTTTTTCCAATACGGAACTGAATTTTTATTTTCTATTGCGCCAGTTAGGTTAATCTAATGGCTTTTCGTATAAATTTCCAATTTTTATTTGAATAAGTAAATAATTTCGCAATAAAAGGTTTTAAAGCAATTTACAAAACAACCTATATTTAATTAACTAAAACACGTAAAACAAAAAACGCAGTGTTTTTGAAACTCAGAGTGCGTTGTCTACGTGTGACCAAAGTATACATTGCAAATTGAATAATAAATTTCATCCAAGATTTACGTTATAGCAATACGAGTTTTTGTTTTATTAGATGGTTTAGTTTCGTTTACTCTTTTTACAACAGTTATTTGTTTACACATACTTGAAAAGTACGTAAACAACTAAACATTTTAGGATGTTTTCTGAATTTAAGCAGTATTTGAAAGTATCGTGTTACTGTTATTTAAGAAAAAAGATACTAAAGTAAATAATAAAAATAAAAGCATTGAAAGTCTTATTTGTACGTTTGCATAAAAAGAAGCTGAATTGAGTTCGTAAAACGAAGGCTGTATAATTTCCTAAAATTTATTTAGATTACAAAAATTGGGTTAACGAGTAAGCAGTAACCATTTGTATTCAAGTTTATGTTTCTCCCGTAAATTGGAAACAAATCCGAAAAGAGATAAAGTGAGAAATGTAAAATTTTCATGAATAATCCACTAGCATTGTAGAATTCAAGTCCCTTAGGAAACGTTTCTAGGCCTATGTTTATTTTTAACCCGCGTAAACGTTAACCAAATTCATTGCGGTTGCGTTAAGGTAACTTGAATGCATAATAAAATTAGTTGCGTAATTTCATTAGTTCTTATACAGTTTGATTTTGCATAGGAAAACAAATTTGTATAACCAAATTGAAAGGTTAGAGAAAATGATAAGCTTAGAATTTACGTCGCTAAGTTTTCCAACTTCCTTTTGAATTAGCAAGTTTCATAATAGTGAGACTTTAGGGTAATGACAGTTTAAGGCAAGTTCCAAGGTACATAATTGCATCGCACAAGGAAGTAGTGCATATAGTTACATGGTGCTTTTGAGATTTTCATGCATATCGTCTTAAACTTGCATAATTATAATCCTTCCCCGAACTAAGTTAAGGTACACCCTTTTTTTGGTTGTTGACTGTTGCAATTTGAGTAGAACTAAAATTAGAGTAGCGTTTATACTACAACACACAAAACTTGTGTTAGGCGCTTTTAGTATTTAGTTAAGTATCCTTTTAAATAACTAATGGTTTTTGTTATTGTAATGATATGAGTCGTGGTATTTACAAAGAAATTAAAATTACATAGCATACCCTTAATAGATTTAAAAAAAAATTACTTTTGTTAAATTGGATTCGAGAAATTATTTTATCCTGTTTTTCTTATATTAGTTATTTAAACAGGCGATGTTTGTTCAGAAAATAACTGAACTTTATTTTTTTATTAATTTTACAAAGTATTAGCCCTTATTCCCTTCAAAGTACTTGCCTCTTCTATTGACACACTTTTTCCAGCGATGTTTCCAATTCGTGAAGTAGTCCTGGATATCTTCATTTGAGATGGCTTTTAAGGTCCGTGACGAATTTGCTTTAATGTCTGAAAACGGCGCACTTTCAGCACTGATTTTAATTTCGAAAGTAAGAAAAAATTGCAAGGGCCCAGGTCTGGCGTGTAAAGAGGCTGCGGGAAGACAGTCATCTAGGTTTTGACACAAAACGAATTGACAAAGCTGAATGTGTCTAATTATGGTGCAAGAACCACGAGTTGTCTCGCCACACTTCTGGTCTCTTTTTGTGGGTTTTTCACGTAACTATTGCAAAGCGCTGTGATAGTACACACGGTTTTCTATTTCACCTTGAAGCAAGAAATCATAATTTTACGTAGCGTCGTTGCTCCAGAAAATCGCACCTTTCAAAAATCGCTACTAATACTCAAATTACAATATCACGAAAACTAAACTAAAGATATCAATTATTTAAAAATATGTGGTTACAAAGGAGGTTATACGCAAGGCAGTGCTGCCAACCGCATATCACTACATATCTCTGTTAGCGTGTAATTCATAATGTTCGGTTATTTTCTGAACGGACCTCGTATGCACCGTCGTGTAGTTATTTTTAACTTGAGGGGCGGGGTGTTGCACAATATCGTTCTTAAAATCATAAAAATATTAAAATTAAAAGAAGAAGACGTACATTCTGTTAATCGAAAAATAATGCTTTAGGACTCTAAAAAATGATTGTAAACTGATGAGTCTTAAATATTAAAAGTTTGAATAATAAAAAATAATATTTAAAAATAAGTTTTCGTACAACTTCTGGTAAGTTTCTTTAGCGAAGACTTGTAGTAAATTATTTAAAATAATATTTTTTTATTTGTATATTACGTATTTTGTACTGTAGTGTCCTTGTGTCCATTTTCGGTATATCTGTCTGGTGATAAATATGAGCAGTAAAAAACAAGATAAAACTATATCATATATTTTTTAGTATTTGGAGCAATTTTTATATGGCTTTAACACTAAAAATAGGAATACGATTAAGAGCGAAACAAAAATAAAAAGTTTTTGTGCAGCATGCTTTAAAAGGCGTTTTTTCATGGAAATAAAATCAGTGATTTTGGAAGAAAGTCTATATCATCTAAGAATTAATTGGCCATATCAACTTAATAATTAGGTAACCATTACTGTGCAGTCGTGTCTCTTGTAAGAATATTACAATTTTAATGTTGATAGAATTTTATTACTGGCGTACAAGATTTAAATGTTTATCAAGGGTTATATCAGGGCTTCTCAACCAGTACATTGTGATTTGTCGGTTGACCACCTTGTGGCAATAAGACGATCTTTACTCATTTTTTTCATTGTTTTCTAATTTGTTTTGAATCAAAATTTTGCTTTCTTTTGAAATCTTCAATAAACGTTCTGGGTTTTCAATCATTATAAAAATAATTCAAATTCTCTGTTTTTTGCAATTGATAGACCGCGAGGAATTTTTTTGGAAAAAAGTGTAATGCCACTACAAAAAGATTGGGGGGACCTTTATAATAAAAAAAACTCCTTCTATCATAAAATAATTTTTACATTTAGCCTTTGAATTTTGTCGTAAAATACTTGTCCCATTTTATTTATGAAGAATATATGTGTATTTATGATAACAATTTGGGGAATATTTGTCTAATTCTCGTTGTTTGCTTATCATGTAATGATTCGTCAATTTTGATTAATAACAGTGCCGTAGTAAAACAATGGCGGGTGGATTGAAAAAAATATTCATTTATACAAAAAATTGTAGTCAGTCTATTTAAAAAATAGTAGTTAAATTATGCTATTTTAGGTAAACGTAGGTAAACGTGATTTAGTAGTTGTTCAGTAAAATAAGCTCAGTTACTCAGGTAGATTTAAATTTTGGGAATAAGGAAACATAAGTTAATATTTATATTAATATTTATATGAATGAATCACAATACTTATCTCTTATTTACATCAATTTTGACAAGTTGTAATACCATGCTTATTTGCTAATTTTTTGCCTCATGATGTGACACTTTAGTGGTTGTTACCTTCGGCGGTCTTCGTTGGACCAATTTGCGATTAGCGGAACAACGTGGTGTAGCCGTAGCCACTTTTCATCTGGGATCTCCGTAGTGTTGGAAGAGAAATTGCTTTTAAAGCAATTCTCTACTATCATCGGCCACGATATCTTGTAGTGGCCGATTATGGGCCAGCGTGTAGAGGAGGCTTTAAAAAAACTAAGCGTCATCAAACTGATGACATCTGCATCATATGAAATATTTTATAGCATAAGCTCATGCAAGTTAAATGTATTTTTTAATCGTCTCTTAAGTATTTCATATATGAATTAAAAGACTTTAAGCACATGTTATCCAAGTTTGTTGTTTTTTTTCGAACATATTTACCATGAGCATTTAGGAGTCACGACAAATATCGAATGTTACTTACAGAAAACCTAATGTCTTAAGAACGAGATAAAATCTGTTTAATAATTGAAATGGTAAGTGTTATTTATCTTCGCATAGTATTAAAATGGAAATAAAGCGAATTCTTCTCGCAGATAAGAAATGCAACTGCAATTTTTCTTTGAATTTTATAATATAAATTGTAAAGGCACTATCTGGTAGATAAATTTAAAATCAAAATAAAACGAGTGCGGAGCGTAGATAAAACGGCCAGTTGCTGTTGTAGATTGTGAAGACAATCTGAAACACAAAACCTTAGACTAGTACTCAGTTGAAAGGAGACGAAGAATTCTCGTATGGAAAAGAAAGCACATGTGTGGCAGTCGTTGTGTTGCCGGCTCTGTGTTGTAATGCATTCTTGTTTTGTTCTTATGTATTTTTTCTTAAAATACTTCTTTAATTAATTTAGTATTTTAGCTTTAATTTAAAATTGTATATTTCATTGGGTCCTAAATTACAAAAATTGTTCACATTTATATGACACTTATGGTGAAGTAAAAAATTGATTTTCTGTTTATTATAATAAAGGGTGTTCACAAAACGTGTTGGAAAGTAAAGATGGCTAGATCTTAAAAAACGAGTAAATTCAAACCAGCGATTCTAAACTTTTTGTAGCTTAATAGTGTACATGTAATGAACAAGGTGTTCAAAGTAGCCACCGTTAGATGTAACTCCATGGTTGAGCCTAGCACAAAACCCTTGAGTTACGTTTAATATCACATTTTTTTCTATGGAGTCAAACTCATTTTTAATTACCGTTTTGAGGTCGCTTAAACTTTGTGGGCAATGTTTATAGATCTTATCTTTTCAATAATTCCATAAAATAACCAAGTAGGTTAAGATCAGGGCTATAGGGTGGCGAATCCAAACCAGCACCAACCGTTTTCTCGTAATCAAGGCCTATAACTCGAGGTTATATTGCTCTTCATTGGATATGAAAACATCCCTAGTGCAGTGTGACCGTACTCCACTTTTCATAAACCAGTAGGTGTTAGGCATTCGCAACCTAACAATTTTTGGGAAAAACTCTTTCTTAAATATTTTTTTATAAATATGCCTTGTATCGTTTTCTTTGAATGAAAAAAAGTTTACCTCACAGCGCATTCGAAACTGTGACTCTTTGACAACGCAAAATGTGGGTTTTCAGTGTCCCAGTTTTGCATATTGTTTTATTTACATATTTAGTCAATTGGAAATGAGCTGGATTTAAAAACCAGATTTTATGTGGATCTACCTTTCCATCCTCTAGTTTGATAATCATAGCGTTGGCGATTTCAAATCGTCTCTGAAGATCTTGAGGTTTGAATGGCTGACAGATGTGAATTTTATAAGGAAATTGATTCAATTTCTTGTCCATTATTCTTTGAGGAAATGTTCTTGGGATGCTTGCGATGATGAAGGCTCATCGAATAGCTCTTTGTCTTTTCAATAATTTCTGGGACGACAACGCTTGGTGTTCTGCCAGATCTTTCGTCTTGAGCATCTTTTAGACTTAATGTCTCCTCAAATCTCTTCACATTAATCTATGAAAATGTAAGGAAAAATCTGATTTATTTTCTGTGATAAACATATGGCAAAGTCTCTTTAAACTTTGAGACTCTACTATTCACCAACTAATAGTTATTTCACTAGGTAAATTATTTTGCCCGAATTTCGTCTTCAATTCACGCCGAACTGCAATGGCCGATTCATTGTTTCTATAAAATCTTGTTACTATGAAGAGACGAACTACGTCGCTCAAGGCTTCCATGATTTTATGCAAAATGAATGATAATAGATTAAGGGTGTCAAATGTACCTACATATATCTATTCTCTAACTAAATAAGGAAGTGTCAACGAATCTACGCAAAAACTTATTGAGATATAAACAAGGACTATTCATCGTCTTATCTGGACGACTCTGTACATATATAATTGTACAAATCTTTAGAATTTATAAAATAAGAATCAGTTTCAGTTTTTTTTTATTAAATTTTATTTGATGTATTTCCTTCCAAAAAATATCGATACTATTCCTAATATTTGCTATCAGTATTTCTAGTAAAATCCGCAATCCTTAGGGCAACAATTCTTGTTTATGTAAACATACAATTTTCTGAGCTTATTTACGGAGAATATAAAGCTGTGAAATCGCTTGAAGACATTTTGTGCTTTAGCTATTTTAATATGATTTTAATGGAAAGAAATTATTTTGGTTTCAAATGGAAGTGTAATCAAAATAAGCACTATGAATATTAGAAAAATATAAAACGAAATATCTTTAAACGTACTTTTTTTGTACAATATTACTCATTTTAAGAAGTAACAACTACGTAATGAGAAATAGCTCAAATTGTTCCCCTTCAAATTATGATATTGGGAAGCATTTACTTTCCATTAATACAGAATGATTGAGCTACTGAGCTATTTACTTACTTGAACGGTCTTTAATGTCAGTCTTCTGAGGCGAAGTCAATTAATTTTATTATCGCTAATTAATGATCGAGTAGTTACCTTCCTAATAGCTATCGGTTTGAGAAGTTAAATGCAGTCAAGCTTTAACTTTGAAGCTCGCCACTTTGGTTAGTTTTGTTCGAGTCTTTTAGATACTTAAAGTGTTCGATATACGATTAGAAATCGATTATTTTACTGTAAATTAATTAATGTTTATAATAGTATCTTGTTACATATTTTTTTTCTACATTAAAGATTAAGTGATTAAACAGCCACAACAACCAAAACCGTTAATGGTTTTGTACATCAGCTTCTAAACTGTCACAGAAGATGTTTCTGTTGTGTTTTAATGTTTACCGATTTTCCATTAGATTTTAACGCTTAATTTGTTTATTAATTTAGAATATTGACAGGAAAGCGCATATTAGGAAAATATTGGTCAAGTTTAATTAAAATAAAAGTACGATTATTTTTCTTTGTTGTGTAATTTATAATTCATGTTTTTATTGCTTTGGTAACCTGGAATGCTTTATTTAGTTACAATTTGGACATTTTTATATGTAATATTATCAGACTTCAAATTGGGAAAAAAACTTTATTTTAAAAAATTGTTAAAATGCGCTAATTATTATCTTATTTGCTTTGCAATTAATACAGGCAAAGGTCTCAAAAATCAGAAATGTGGTCCCTGTTATAAATACAATGGTGTAATATCTAATTATTATTTTTTGTTAATTTGAATTAATTTTAGTGGACCGTTGTGAAGAGCCAATTTAAGGTCTGAAACTGCTATAATTACGTTTTTCAAACATAACATTAAAAATTTACTGAATTTTAATTTTTTGAGTTTCAAGAGAAAATATTAATGTAGACCAATTCGAGCAAAAAGTGGCAAATTTTTCGATCGAGGGCAGCAAATGAAATGTTAAACGTAGCCGCGGGCTCCGTTGCGCAATGATCGGCAATGTGCTATTGCACAATTAGTTTTGCACTATGATCTGCGATGATAAACAGACTTTTATAAGAAACTCAAGCACTGTATTTATACCAGGAACCAAATCTCCGTTGTAGTGTTTTTAAACCGTACCAATGCATAAGACTTAAAAAAATAATTATTGAAGCTTTTTTTATAGATTATTGAAATTTACAATTTTTAGAATAACTTGAATTTATCTACAGCTAACAAAAAAAATGATTTTTGAACTTTTGACTTTGATTTGCCCTGGGCGCTAAAAAATACATACATACATAGGTACATATAAATTAAGTAGATAAAAACTTTTTCAAATAATGTAATAATATAAGAATAATAACATATTTAAATTGAATTATTAAAAAAGGGAATAAACACTAACATTTTTCTAAGTGTAGCTTATTATATTTTTTGTACAAAGCAATAGCAATTACAAAACTTTATTCTTAGTCGAATAATTCGATGTTCAATTTTAAGATTATGTAATTTTCAACACATACATTTTAGATTCGATTTAATAAAGTTAATTTGTTGCAATTGATTTATTTATACAGTAATACCTCTGTAGGTACGTTACGAGAATTTGGCGCATTCGTAAAATTCTGAGGGGCAGTATAAAAAACAATTTTCGTCATGCCTTGGGTGAAGGTTTGTATGTATGTATGTATGTAAAATAAGATTATTATTGAGATGAAAATTGTTATTATTGGGTTCAATTCATTGTCATTTAATGTTGACTTGAATTTTTCGAATTGTATTTTAAATACAGTTGAAACTCGGTTATCCGGACTAATTAATGTTGCAGCTCATCCTGATAATCGAAAATCCGGATAATTGAAAAAAAAACAATTTTACCTTGTTAGGTATTTAGTTACAAAAAAAACGAAACAAATAACTATTAATTATAAAATCAACAGTAAAAAATACCAAATAGAATCATAAAATGTTTAGGTAAGATTAAAAGTAAATTGATCATTGTTAATCGTGGCGAAAAGCGGAGTGTGCACATTCGAGCTCAAAGTGGCACATTCCGTTCTCGGGAAAAGGAAGCGCGCCGCTCCGCGTCGCGCTTTATTTGCCTCCCTCGCTCGGAAATGTGCCACTTTTCGCTCGAATGCGCACATCTTCGTGTTAATTGGATCGACTATATTAATAACAAATCCTTCAAATCCAGATTTTCTATTCGGAGAAAGTTTTCGCTTGAAAGTGCACATACTCCTAAATAATTGAATTTGCCTATCTTATTCTTCTCTCTTACAAATAATATTAATTAAATCAAACTGAACTAAATGTACCACTTCTCGCTTTTCTTTTAATTAAAAAATTCAGTAGGGTATTTTTACCAAAAACCACATTTCTAATTTAGTACTTTTAAGCTAGACTAGATGAGAGACTTCATCGTACATGAAAAAAAAATACTTTAACTATTTCCGAATTTTGACTCTTATTTCCCACCTTTTTTTTTAACATACCCCACCCAAGTCATTCTAAAATTTTGATACACCACCTATGTAACATATAAATATTTTTTTTATATTTAAAAATTGAATTAATCCATAAATGCAGTCTAATTACAACAGTGTCTACAAAATGTGTTTTAAAACTAATTTGTTTATAATTTATACAGATATGAAAATTACCCAAAAATATTTGGAGACATTAATTTTGACATATAAACCTTCAACAATCTACAAAAGATGATATAAAAATCAACTAATTGATTTTCAGTGGCCCACTTCGGAAAATTTGACTCATATACAATTTTAATTAATCAAAAACGCGAATTAGTAAACATTCGAAAGTACACCCGAAAATATTTTTATCAAGCTCGCTACAATTAGGCGTGCGGAAGAGCACCATGATAACTTATCAAAAGGAATAAAATATCTAACGTTTTTCAAACAAAAAATAGATCTAATTTATTCGACTTTAAATTTTTTGAATTAAAGAATAAAATAATAATATAGGCAAATCCGATAAATACGAGGATGTGCGCATTCGAGCGAAAAGTGGCACATTTCCGAGCGAGGGAGGCAAATGAAGCGCGACGCGGAGCGGCGCGCTTCATTTTCCCGAGATCGGAATGTGCCACTTTGAGCTCGAATGCGCACACTCGGTTTTAAGCACGATTACGAAGTGTCCCGTTTTAACAGGAAAAAACGTACGCGGTTGACAATCCGGATAATCGCGAATCCGTATAACTGAGGTCCGGATAATCGAGGTTTTACTGTAGATACTTCTCACGCGGATATACAGTTAGCAATAAAAGGCTTCAGGCAGTCAGAAATAATTTTTTCGTGTTTAGAACTGAGCGAAGATCAATAAATAAAGAAATTCGTAAGATTCTGAGGGACCGTTCAAGTATTACGTAACGCAATTTTTGAAGATTTTAACCCCCTCCCCCCCAAATTGCGTTACGTAATACTTGAACCCCCCCTGAAGTTCTAACCAGCAGAGATAATATTGTATATTATTAGACTATAGAATTAGAATAATCTTTTTCAAAAATTCGGATTACTACTATTTAACTGATCCGGATTATCGAGATATTACTATTTGTTTACTTACACGTTAGCAGTAATCTCTATTGTTGGGATAAGTATATTAACATTAATTTTTAAATAGTACCTACTTATGGAGTTCTTAATCTCGTGTAGGTTGCCTAGCTTATTATGTAGGATAAACTTGCGTTGAAATAATACCATAAGGCACGTGTAATTAATTATAATGCCGAAGGGACGCGGACTTAAGATTTTGCTGGTAATATTAAAACCACGACGTGCACTTTGTCATCTTTTTGTGAACTTTTCGGCTAACTAAATACAGCTAACGAAATTAGTTAAAGTCCAACTAATTACGCAAACGTAATTTGTGGAAATGTAACTAATATCCAGACATAATTCTACCTGAATAAACCTAACAAGTAATTAATCCGGCTTTGCATCTCTGCGGATTGTTCTAAACCTAATTCTTCCACCTAGGACCGACACCGTTCCACAGGCTTCTTTTAAATTAGTCCGTATGTCATTGTCAGTGAACACACGTATTAGCTCGGTTGGTTCGGTCCCGAAAGCAAATACTTCTCGGAGTTCTATATGGGTTCGCTGCAGACACATATATCTGCGGTACATGACCAGGATATTCGCGAGGTTTGTTCTAAAAGTTATAAAGTAGAGCTTCTATAGCAGAATTTTCTTCTAATCCCATTGAAAATTTCTAAAACAAATGGTTGTAGAAAGAATTCTTTAAAAAGATTTATTTGAGGGTTCGTTCTTAGATTTATAGTTGTTGGAGTATATTGCAAATTGAGAAAACCAGATTACATCATAAACTTTTCTTCGCAACAAGTTATATGATTTATCATACCCGTTTTTTTTTCAAATAGATATCTCACATTGTAATTTATTTTTCATTAAGCCTACGGACAAAGTTCTAATAACATATTTTTATGAAATTAAAAAATTATTTAAACTATAAAAGTAGTTTTAAATAATAGTTTGATGCTTTTATTTTGTACGCATACGTGTCTAGTTTATTCCAAATACTCTGGTTTGTGTTGCATATGACTTTGTAATAAATAATAGTAGAAAATATGAATTATATCTGATAATTGTCAAATACAAATTACACTTCTTAGATGTATTTTAAGTTGACTTATGCAATTGGTATTGATTAGCTACTACATATTAATTTGCATTGAAATGGTTTGTTCTTAACTACTAATTTAGTTATTTCTAATTTAACTTTGATTATTCTCCATCTAAATGTGGATATACTTATTCTGGATTTATCCAAGTGAGTGATAAAATAAATAGGCAGTATATAAAAATTTTAAATAATAATTTGTTTAAATATCGATCTGATATACATGTGCATTGAAAAAGTTTGTTTCTGAACGTTTCGTTGGGCCAACAGTGACCGAATGTAAATTACAAGGTGTTTGCGATCAGATAGCAAAAGTATTACTGATTGCTTGAGGTTATTTAGCAAAAGTTATTTTACAACACAGATTTTTTGTATAATACATTGAAAAGTGCCATGCCATGATTATTATTATTAGGATTAAATGCCAATAGCCTTTATACACATATATAAAATAAGTATAAAGCATACTATGTGCATGTGATTCGCATAAGTATAAATAACTGAATTAAAAATTAAAAACAAACTGAATCAAAAATAAATATTGCACTGAGGTGCCAGCTACAACCGTAATATAATCCTTCTGACAGTAGATGCGGATCAGGTAATTGTATCACTAAAAAAATTAATATCCGTCCAGTACTTATTGACTAAGTGAGAGTCTTTGTTGTGTAGTCCATGGTAAACTGCTTTTGGACGATTTAATAGTCTCAATTAGACGAGCTGACCTGAGTCTAGGTCTTGGCCAGATGAGTCCAAGAGGTTCGAGACTCAACTAATCCTTTGACCACTTTATAGAAATAGGTTAGATCAGTAACTATCGTGCAACTGGATAAACGGTAAACCATATGCTGAGTACAAATATCGTTATTGTTCAGAGTATTACCATTAGATATAACGCCATACGATATATATTTAATTAAATTTGATTGTATCGTTCTAATTCTTCTGACATGTATGTTAGAATATGGAGATCAGCTTGTCGAGCAGTATTCCAGCGCAGGTCTGATTAATGACGATAAAGTTGAACCAGTGTATTAACATTTCCAAAATCTCTGCCTGGTGGTATCAATAATTTTATAAATTTGTTTTTGATATAACAAAAGTGAGGATGAGAAAGTGTTAAGCGGTCCATAGATGTACAATTATTGCCTTTTAACTTCCTGAGGACTACATTTATATTTGAGAGAAAAATTTTAGCTTTTTACAAATATTAACACATTGATTTATTAAATTTTTAGATACAGGTGATATTTGCAAAAGTAGTTCATCAATTTATGATTGAATTAGTATATTTGAGTGGACAATCATTTCTGAATGTGCAGTTTGCTAAACTGTACGAACACCATCATCTTTCATGAGCTCACTGATTAAGACTGTTTCAGCGCGTAGGGCAAGTGATGTATTGTACTCGAACTGTAATGTTACAGGATTAGACCACATTTTAGACTAAAAAAGTTATAATAAATAGATAAAGAGGGTACCTTTAATCATAATTTAATAATACATTTACCATATCCTATTCTATGGTTTTGTATTTCCAGAAATGCAAATCTTGATGATACCAAAATTTTATGTAGGCTCTTTTTGCCAAGTTTGGGCATAAAAAATAAAAGAGCTCGCAAGATTTGATCTTTATGGTAACATCGGGATGGAAAATGCAGCATATAATCCCGTCATAATTGTTCCGGTGACCTATTGCACCAGTTTGGCTTTCAGGAGGGACTTTAATTATTTTCCGAAGCAGGTCTTATTGGATTCTTGGTATCAAATATAGAGTAGTTAGTTGTAAACTATTTATGAATACTACAAAGCTTAGCAATACATCGGAGTCAAACAAACAGCATGCTACAGCGAAGTTAATTAAGAAGAAGAGCCTTGGCGAGGCGTAATAACATCAATCTTCCGTTGCTAATTACCGTGAGCCGGCAGCGACCTGGCAATATGGCGGTAGACGACGTGCCCTATTACTATGGCGACGTGCTCGCGTAGTTGTCAGAGTTATTGCCAGTTATCTGATAAGTTGGTTTTCTTTACGTGTTTCTTAGTTTCTTGGTAAATCTCGTCAATAGTTTTAAACTGCCAATATTATTGACAAAAATGTGGAAACGCAGAATACTATTTTCCTTCTTCATACGCTCTCTTAACAGTTTGAGTAATGAATATAAATTGTACGTCAGAATATATTAATGTTCAATGTTCTAAATTTGATGCTCGGAAATACGTATATTTCAAAATATTACTGCCTCAACGCAGATTTATTTATGACGACGTACCTCTAGCTTTAATTATAATTTGCGGCACAGTTTTTATTTTGCCTCTAACTAAATCTGTGGTGTGCTTTATCATAATTTTTTTGTTATTCAATCATTGTCTTAGATTGCCGTGGATTTACTAGTTTATTTCTGTTTTATATTAGTCAGGAAAGTAGTGTTCGTTTCTGCCTAAAAGTTGTCTATCTTATTTTTGTTTTGGCGTAGAAAGTATTAAAGAACAAATTTTAATAAAATAAGGAGTAATTATTTGTAAAGAATTGCATATAGAAATGTTGCATTTTCAGTTTTATTTGTTACGTAATTTCTAACACTAATTGTTTCCCTTTTAGCTGATTTTACGTTAGTAGAATAGAAATCTAGTAATGAGAAGTCCCAAAAAATGAATATTGGTGCAGTTGATTGTGTGAATATAAGTTATATCTGATATATTAAATCTTTTATTTGTAATTAAAAGCGAAGATTATCAAAAATGTATTTTTAGATTAACAGACAATGAAATGATAAATTCGGCACTAGAACGTTAATGTAATGTTGGCGTTTAACTACTATAATAGTTAATGGTGTGTTATTGATTTGGAAACAGTAAAAGGGTTGACACGCTAGAATCTGTGATCCTATCTTTCCCCAAACCGCAATTATCGGGTATATATTTACTAAGAAAGATTAAACAATGGTGTTTAGTGCTTGCTTTTCCCATCAAAACCTCATTATAGACATAAACCTGGGGTCACTTGCTATTAGAATAAGATAATATGTAGAATTTAATATTTGTGATCATACTTTGCTTTAAAATTTTTATTTGTTTGTCTATCTATAAAATAATTTGCAATAAGTAGCAATAATTTAACAAATTATAATAAATACGTATAATGTTACTTATTTTAATGGTTTCCGTTAATATAAGATGTTGATAATAATAAAGTTTCTGACCAGTTTAATGCATTATAATATGGTTTGCTTTGTAAAGAAATCTTGCGTAACATAATATTTCTTTAGTAGTGTAAGGAAATTTTTATTAAATACATGTGTATATATACGTATATATACGTTGTTAATAGCTTTACTTATTTGTTTTTTGTTAAATAGTAGGCAGTTTTAGACATTCTAGATTAGAAATGGGTTAAATTTTATTTATTATTGCAATGTGATATAAGTTTATTTTAAACTAACTAAAACACGACTATTATTAGTCTTTCGTCATAATAAAAAAATTTAAACCGTTAAAATACTTAAGCAGTTAAATGAATTTAAGAAGAAAATTGGCTCTTAAAGAACTGATCTATCTTGTATTTATCAAAACTAAACAATTATTAACCTATATTTGTTCTGAAATATGATATCTAAACGATAAAATAAATTTGCAGTAAACAATCTTAATCGACGTTTATTGTGAAATATAATATCTAAAGAATGAAATTAATTAGCATTGAAGCACGTACTAAATGACCTCACTCTCTTTAAGAACATATGAAGACGATGATGTGTTGTCATTTACTATAGAATTAAAATACATTTTTTTCGATATTTTATGGATTTAGGACACAATGCATATAAACTTTTATTGTTTAGATTGGTGTCAGGTATCACCCGGTTAAATTTCAATATTTATTCATAGTACATACTGTTTTTATTTTAAATTTTTACCATAAAAAGCACACAAGCTAATATTTTATTTGCAGAATTTTAACGATTATAGTACTAAATACAGTCATTTTTTTAAATTAATAATAGCAAAATTTGTTTATAAATACAGAACTTTACTTAATTTATGCCATTCTTTCACTGATCTATGTAATTATCAATTTTGCGCTACTTATTGTTTAACAAGAACCGGTATCAATTTTCTTAAATTAAACAGATCGGTAATAATTTTTCTATAATTATATAAAGCTTGCCAAGAACTTTTACAAAGTCTAAAACAAGTTACCAATTGGTTTATAAACAATTCCAAAAATATTTGTATTATATTTCATAGTTGAGCATTGTATATTTTTAATTATCTATTCCTATCTGAATTTTTGCAGTTTTATTTTGAATTACTTTATGTATGTTTAAAGAACCACGTAGATTAGTTTGAACAAAAATATTGCAAATAATAGACTGGCTCTTGCAGGTACGAAGATAAATCTCATTTTACAAGTAATGGTAGTGTTGGACGTTATTACAAACCGCTATTAATTTTCCTAATTAATCCTTTATACTAATACCACAATTGCTTAAGGCATTGTGTTGGTCAATTATTTAACTAAAATCTAAATAAACGTCAGGCATAAAATACATGAGCCAACTGATTATTATCAAATTAATAGTTTGTAGTATTGTCAGCTAAATAATTAAATCTGCAATTTTTGGTTAAAAAAATAATATTTTATTTAGATGCAGATCTGTTAAATAAAACATTATTCAAAAAATATGCTGTGTTTTAGAAATTCTGATCGGTAGAAAAGAAGATTTTGAATTACTTAAAAATGTACTAATTCTTAAAAAATAAAGACCAAGCTTGAAACGTTTAGTTTATCTGATATTTTTTTAACAAACGGGTATTTATTATTTAACCAAAATGCCCAAAAAAACCTTGTAATACCTACTACGAAACTTTCATTTTAGAGCGCTGTGCGGCGGCAGTCAAGCGACCGATTTTCCCATGTCAGTTTAGATTCGTCGTTTCTTTCTGCACATGTGTGGAAAGGGCTTACTTTCGCCTTTTTCTTTCACTTTTTTATTTTGTATTTTATGTCGATTTATTTATATAATTACACAATTTGAAAAAAAGTAGTAATAAGCGTGTTCAATTACAAAATGTCTTCATTGACATTTGTTCCTTGAGGCATTTTATTTATTTTTATTTGTTGTGAAAAATTTAATTTTCGATTACTATCTACGACAATCAAACTTCGACAGCGAGTTTTACAAAAAATATTGTTCGATATGTATGCGTCAAACGAGGGACGCGGTAGATTTATTACTAAAGAATTACTAAAATATAAAACTGTTTAGTTTTATATATTTATGATGTTAAATACCATTGGACAAACTATTATATTTATGAAAATCAGGGATTATTACCGATAGTAACTTTTTTAAATTTAACGATTTCTTGAGATACATGTCTTTGTATGAAGGTGGAAGTTAACGCGTCAGTTTTATTACTTTGTGACAGTGTCTAGAGACTTCTGCAACCGGTAAACTAATATGGTTTCTTTTGCAGTCTCAGATTTCATATTACATCGTCACTAACGTCTTCGCAGTTTACGACCTATGAAGTATAGGGACCTACTTGGACTCTGCTAAGTCAGATCCACAATAATTGAGTTTACGCTAAAAGTCGTGATGTGAGAGATAAGATACGCACACTTTGATGCGTTCGCCTTTAAATAAACACGTCCAAAGAATAAACCTAAAATTTCAAGCCAAGCACGCCAACATTTAGCAAAATTAGGACGAGTATTGTTAGGTACATTTTTAAACAGCTAAACAGTTTATTAGAACGTTACGAAACTTTTAAAAGCTTTTATTATTGCTATCATAATACTCCATTTACTAATTGCAGGTAGAAAAATTCTTCCAATTAAAACTTTTTCACATTTCCGTCTCATAATTGTGCTCAATCTAGAAAAGTTGAAATCCCATCGAAATTTACTTGGATTATTTTGGCTCTTTCTTAATTAGCTTTTTTTTCGCTCTGAATAGTTCGATTTATTTGAGTGAAAAGTTCCTTGCCGAACATAAACGCATTAAGTAAGAGGTTTTGATTTTATTTTGTCGGGTAGACTTAACCAGAAAAATCCCAGTTGATTCTGTCGCCAGCAGGACAAATCCTTTTTACTTTATGGCCTGGCAGTCTATAATCTTATTTATTTAAATCGTAAGCCGATTTATACGCTCAGACCGAAAACTTTGTCTTATAGATATTGCATTTCACCATTTCAGTTGTATGCGTTTAATGTCGCCAGCAGACATGAGAGTTGTAATCGCATTATTTCTTTGTGCACAAAAATTGGCTGTCAGAAGGATTATACATTACAGTTTTTATTTTGTTGTAAAATAACGATTTGTTAAGTGTATCCGCAGTAAAATCAAGTGTAAATTTACATAAAATGGTTAATCATGATCTTCACGTTCAATATCTTTTATTATTATTTAATGTTAATGGGAATTGGACTTTTAATGAGAAGAACTGTTGTTAAATGTGTAACGTTTCGTTTTTTATGGAAACTCTTTTAAGCAACTGAAAAGTAACAAATTTGTATAACAACAATAACTACAAGCGTAGTACGCTTTGGGTAACACTAATTCCGGCGGTAAAGAAATCGTAATCGAACCAGAAACGAGTGGACGTTGTTTTTTTTTAAATTAGAGCGCTTGTTAAAAAAAAATTCAAAAATTTTTCAAGAAAAAATTTTAAAATTTAAAAAAAAAAATCATTTTTTGCATTAATTTAAATGTTGTTTGCAATAGAAATGTTTATTTTCCATTTTAATTATGATTATAAATTTTTTAGCGACAAGAAACGTGACCCTTTAATTCTTTTCAAAAGTTTGATTGTGTAAAACAATAGGAAAGGTTTGGTAGATCGAATTGTAACTTCACAGAGTTTTTTAGGGTATATTCAGCTATAAAAGTCACGCTTAACATTTGTTATTTCATAAATATTTGTAACTTAGCCGTCAATTTTCTAAAAATCCAAAAAATACTCTTTTTTCATGTGTTTGCAAATCTATGTTAACGATTGAAATTTTTTTATATACCAGGTGTGCAACCTTAAAACGGCCGTTTTCTAATAGATGGCAGTACGCGCGCATTAGGCATTAGCCAACCTTGCCTGCCATTTTTTCTCATTGCTTTGATCTTTGCCATTAGTAAACAAAAGACAAAGTCAGCAATTTCGGACAATAACGTGTCCTTTGATCACGATAAACATGTCGAATTTTGTGCCAGATAAAGAGCATTTGCGGGGAGCACTGCTATTCCTCTTCAATTGGAAGAAATCTGCCGCCGAAGCGCATAGAATTCTTGTGGAGGTCTATGGCGACAGTGCTCTTAGTGAAACTCGGTGCTGAGCGTGGTTTCGGCAATTCAGAGACGGAATTTTTAACGTCACCGACAAGAAGCGCGAAAATCGACCAAAAGTTTTTGAGGACACCGAATTGCAAGATTTATTGGACGAAGACGATATACAATCGCAGAAACAACTTGCCGCGAAGTTGAATGTTAGCCACCAAGCAATTTCGAAACGCCTTTTTGCTATGGGAAAGATACAAAAGATCGGGAAGTGGGTGCCACATCAATTGAACGATCGACAAATGGAACGACGCCAGACCGCGTGCGAAATCTTGCTTGATCGGCACAACAGAAAATCATTTTTGCATCGAATCGTCACTCGCGATTAAAAATGGATCTTTTTTGAAAACCCTAAGCGTAAAAAATCGTGGGTGGACCCCGGAGAACCCTCAACATCGTCTGCTAGGCCAAATCGATTCGGGAAAAAGACAATGCTGTGTGTTTGGTGGAACCAGAAGGGGGTGGTTTACTACGAACTGTTGAAACCTGATGAAACGATCAATACTCAACGCTACCAACAACAAATCATCGAATTGGATCGTGAATTGTGCAAAAAAAGACCCGAACACGCGGATCGGCATGAGGGTATCATTTTCCAGCACGACAACGCACCAACACACACAGCAAGATTGGTCCGGGATACATTGGATGCACTTGGGTGGGAGTTGCTACCCTACCCGCCCTACTCTCCTGATCTGGCCCCTTCAGATTACCATTTGTTTGCGTCGATGGGACACGCACTTGCTGAGCAGCACTTCAATTCTCATGAAGATGTTAAAAAATGGCTCGATGGGTGGTTCTTATCCAAAGGGGATGAATTCTTTTGGGGTGGAATCCACAATCTTCCTCGAAGATGGGAAAAATGTATAGCCAGCGAGGGCAATTACTTCGAATAAAATATTTTTCACTTTTCTGCGTTAATTATTGTGTTTTGCTAAATAAAAAAACAGTCGTTTTAAGGTTGCACACCTGGTAAAAGTCAGCAGTTTCTTATAGGGTGTTTATTCCAGTTTCCAAAACTGCTTTGCAATTTCCCATACGACTATTGGTTACTGAGATATCAGTGATGGAATACAAAAGGATCTTTTTCTATTTAACATCCTGTATCTCGGTGAAAAAAAATCGTAAAAAGGTTTTGAAAAAAGAAACTTGAAGCTGAATAAACAGGCTATCTGTTACATATAATGTTGGAGCTTCAAAATGATTGTTTTAAATTTCAGATACGACCATTTTTCACGGAAATACAGCCTGTCAAAAAACACCATAAAATATCAGAAATTTTTTGATCCTTTAATTTTTTCCCTTAGTGTATTCTTCTTTTTATAAGCTTTCTTCTACCTATTTTCGAGTATAGGCCTCATTCATATTGTACCATTGGCTCCGGTTTTCGACTGTACGGTACCATAACAGTCCTGCATGCTTCTTGATGTCGTCTGCCCAGCGTTTGAATGGTCTGCCTCTATTTCGATACTCTCCCCAAGGTCGCCATTTGATCATTTTGCTGCACCATGCTTCTCGTTTTCTTACAGCATGTCCTGCCCAGCTCCACTTTAATGAGGCTATTCTGTGGATAACATCTTCTACTTTGGTTTTCTGGCGCATCCACTCGTTAGTTTTATGGTCTTTCAATGAGATATTTAAAATTCTGCGTTCAACCGCTCTTTGGTGTACTCGTAATTTGTTTACTGTTTTGTTTGTGAGCGTCTATGTTTCGCTGGCATATGTCGTTACTAGTAGAATACTCTGGTTGTTTTCAAGTACAGCGGTATGTTCGATGTCATAATGTCTTTCACTTTCCCGTATGCTGCCCAAGATAACTTAATTCTCCCATTTATTTCATCTGTTAGGCTGTCACCTGCGAATGTTATTAGCTGTCCCAGATAAGTATAGTGTTCAACATTTTCTACGATTTTTTCGGCTACTATCACGTTTTCTTCATTGCTTTTGTAATTTGTGCAGATTTTTGTTTTGTCTATATTCATTTCTAGGCCTATCTTTTCAGATTCTTTGTGCAGTTGATATAACATTATCTGCAATTCTTCTTTACTTTTCGCTATAACTACAATATCGTCCGCGAAGCACAGATGATTTAATCTTTCTCCTTCTATTAGTATACCCCTGTTTTCCCATGATAGTTTTTTAAAGACGTTTTCTAGTGTGATTAAAAATAATTTTGGGGATATTACATCGCCTTGGCGGACACCTCGTCTTATTTTAACTTTTTCAGTGGCGTCATGTAATTGTATTTGCATAGTAGCGTTGTCATAGATGTATTTTATTATTTTGCTATACCTGTGGTCAATCCTTGCGTCTATTAGTGCTTTCATTACTGCCCACATCTCTATGCTGTCGAATGCTTTCCTGAAGTCAACGAATCCCAACCATAGTGGAATATTGTATTCTCTAGTTCTCTCCATTAGATTTCTCATCGTCTGTAGGTGGTCCAGAGTACTGCAACTTCTTCTACAACCTGCCTGTTCATTGCTAATATATATATATTTATTAAAATACAGTAAAAACTCGATTATCCGGACCTCAGTTATACGGATTTGCGATTATCCGGATTGTCAACTGCGTTAGTTTTTTCCTGTTAAAACGGGGCACTTAGTAATCGTGCTTAAAACCGAGTGTGCGCATTCGAGCTCAAAGTGGCACATTCCGATCTCGGGAAAATGAAGCGCGCCGCTCCGCGTCGCGCTTCATTTGCCTCCCTCGCTCGGAAATGTGCCACTTTTCGCTCGAATGCGCACATCCTTGTATTTATCGGATTTGCCTATATTATTGTTCAAAAAATTCAAAAAATTTAAAGCCGAATAAATTAGATCTATTTTTTGTTGGAAAAATATTAGATATTTTATTCCTTAATAAAAATATTTTCGGGTGTATTTTCGAATGTTTAATAATTCGCGTTTTTGATTAATTAAAATTGTATCAGTCAAATTTTCTAAAGTGGGCCACTCAATCAACTAGTTCATCTAGTTGATCAACTAGTTGATTTTTATATCATGCTTTGTAGATTGTTGAAGGTTTATATGTCAAAATTAAGGTCTCCAAATAGTTTTGGGTAATTTTCATTTTTGTATAAATTATAAACAAATTAGTTTTAAGGCACATTTTGTAGACACTGTTGTAATTAGACTTCATTTATATTATTAATTCAATTTTTAAATATAAAAAAAAAAATATATGTTACATAGGGGGTGCATCAAAATTTTAGAATGACTTGGGTGGGGCGTGTTAAAAAAAAGGTGGGGAAATAAGAGTCAAAATTCGGAAATAGTTAAAGTATTTTTTTTCATGTACGATGAAGTCTCCCATCTAGTCTAGTTTAAAAGTACTAAATTAGAAATGTGGTTTTTGGTAAAAATGCCCTATTGTAATTTTTAATTAAAAGAAAAGCCAGAAGTAGTACATTTAGTTCAGTTTGATTTAATTAATATTATTTGTAAGAGAGAAGAATAAGATAGGCAAATTAAATTATTAAGGAGTATGTGCGCGTTTAAGCAAAAACTTTTTCCGAATAGAAAATCTGAATTTTAAGGATTTGTTATTAATATAATCGAATCCAATTAATACGAAGATGCGCGCATTCGAGCGAAAAGTGGCACATTTCCGAGTGAGGGAGGCAAATGAAGCGCGACGCGAAGCGGCGCGCTTTATTTTCCCGAGATCGGAATGTGCCACTTTGAGCTCGAATGTGCACACTCCGCTTTACGCCATTATTAACAATGATCAATTTACTTTTAATTTTACCTAAACATTTTATGATTCTTTTTGGTATTTTTTACTGTTGATTTTATAATTAATACTTATTTGTTTCGTTTTTTTTTTAAATCTAACCTAACAAGGTAAAATTATTTTTTTTCAATTATCCGGATTTTCGTTTATCCGGATGAGCTGCAACATTAATTAGTCCGGATAACCGAGTTTCCACTGTAGTTAAATTTAAATGTGTACTTACGCATTACAAATTACTGCTGGACTAACGGCAGCTATTCAGCACAGAAATTATCCAATACTTCCATAAAGAAAGCGCATTTTTCAGACGTGCTCTCTATAGCTCTATATGAAATTGAAAATTATAGGTCGACAAGCCATTTTATTGCAATTAAAATTTAAGCGATTGTTCATTTTAATGCATTTCAGCGGAACGTTGTCCGTTTTAAAATCAATGAAAGAGTTTTTAACATTTGCTCTAATTTTATTGAATCGCCGCAACTTATTGTTCTTTATTTTCTTAATTTTTATAAAGGGTTTCTTATAATTTTAATTCTATACTAATTAATTAATTGTCGACCTTTACAATTGGTCCAATTACGACAAAACGTCTCAGATCCAAGTTAGCCGGGAAGGGAATGGAATGGAACGTGCAATTAAAGTTTGTTTCTGAGCTATGGCACGGATGCGATTTAAAATTGATATATTTCCACTTATCTTTTCCATTGGTTGTTAAAGTTACCCCTGCATCGATTGTGTTGCGTAAGCATATTTTTGTTACTCTGCAATGTCAGCATGTGTTGCTTGTTTATAGACCTAACTTTCATGATTAATATAGCTAACTTTATGGTGTTTCCTTTATTGTTTTCTTCGTGAGTTTGATGCATACGAACCCTTAACATCTTAAACTTTGTTTTTATGAGTCCTACGTTTTGTAACTTTGAATTGTTCAAGCCGACTAGGGTTCAGCGGTAGTAAACAGTAATACAAAAAAGTAGTTTGGTGTTTATCGTTCTTTAAATATAGCTCATTCTTAGTTTTAGTTCGGAGGAGTACATTTCTTTTTTTATTTGCCTTTAAATGTTTTTTCTTTGAGCAAAAGAAATAACATGCGACACAAGAGGATGCGACAGTCATAAAGATAGATACACACATGATAGAACTTTAATTCTTATAACTACCGCTGGTACATCGTTTTGAAAAGAAATAATTATTATGCACGGTAGGGTGCTTCGTTTTTAAACAATTCTATTTTTTTACTCTGCATTGACCAAATATTGTTCTAAACATTGAGAGAAAAATTTCAAGCAAATTTCAGTGCTTTAGTGTTCGCTAGTTCATTTTAAAATTTTCCCATTCATTTAAAATGTAAATCTAACGGTTTTTTTTTCAATTATTTATATCTCTGCTGCTTTTTATGCAATTCTCTTGCTCTTAATGGGAAATAGTACGAAAAATATCAATATTTAAAACTGCCCAGAATTTTTATCAGATAGTTTCAAATAAATGTTTTTTAAAAAATTTCAGATATAGTGCGTTTTGTTTATTAATAACAAATACGATAAAATAATGTATCTATTTTGATCAATTTTGTTTTATTATTCATATTTCTTTGTTGAACCTAAAAAAAAATATTTGGATTTTTTTTAGATTTTGTAACTTAAGAAATAACTAAGTTTTATAAAGTTATCGATGCAACATCTTATATTTTAGCTATTACTGCTTAAAGCAGCACATTGTACACCAATTATAATATTTTAAAATTGTTTTGTTAAATCAAATTTTATCAAAAAAAGAAACCAAATGTATTGGGAAAGCTAATTAAGAAGGAAATTTTGTTGATTCAAAACGGATATGTAAAAAATAGTTAGGGTTTGATCAAGGGTTACTTATCTATTTAATAAAACTCTAACTGATTGACTGACGGACAAGGCTCTGCCTAAGCTGGTGGGTCTAGAAGCATGAAATTTTGCACAAAAGTTCCTGATATAATGCAGTCACGTGCATTAGAAAGAAATATTGAAAATTAACCCCTAAGAGGATGAAATAGGCGATGAAAGTTGATATGGAAGTTTGTAATTTTTGAAGTTAAAAACGTGGAAGTGTTGGTATTTAGGCATGAACAGAACGGGTTATCCAAAACTGTAACATTTGAGAAAAGTCGGTGGTTTCTGATATGTTGACGATAAGAAATGTTAGATAATTGGATAAGCTCGTCGAGGGCTTTTTAAAAATTTATAATAAGTCACCATTTGATTAATAAATCATTTCAAAAAATATTTTTTTTATTTTGGATTATGAAGGTGTTTCAGTAAAGCATCAGAAGCTTATAATTTATAAAATAATAAAAATTTGAAAAGAAGTTCAAATATAAACGTTTCTTTAATTGATACAATCTACATATTGGCCTAAATATAAAAGTTTACTTCTCGTTTAGCCGGAAATCGTGTCAATTTTCTTATCTTAAATAGAAGGGTATTAATTTTTTTAGATAATTGGATAGAGTTCGTCGAGTGCTTTTCAAAAATTTATAACAAGTTACCATTTCATTAATAAATAATTTATTTTTTTTTGTATTATTTTGGATTACTGAAGTGTTTTAGTAAAGTTCCACAATCTTGTAATTCCTAAAATAATAAAAATTGAAAAAAGTACAAGTATGAAAGTTTCTTTAATATTTACCTAAATATAAATTTAAGATAAAATATTTGACAGGATATTCGGTTAAACCAAAAGTACTACAAAAGTTCAATTTATGACAGTGCATAGATCGAATAAATTGTTTGGAAATTTTTAATTATTTTAAAAAATTATAAATCCGTGGCATTTTACTGAAATATATTTAAAAAAATTGAAATAATTAATTAATCAAATTGTAGATTGTTATACATTTTTGGAAGGCCTCGGCGAGCTTTAGCCAATTCGAGACGCCATTGGTAACTCTTGTCCAACGGATCTCATTTATTACTATACAAACGTAAAAATAAATTAGTATGTTACCAAATTGAAATTTCAACAAATTTAACAAATTTTTGACCAATCCAATCCCTTTCTTATGATAAAATGTAAATTATCTGTAATCGTGGATTATACAGATCGTAATATTTAACGAACCATATGTTTTAACCGCGGATTATGTAACTAAAGTAGACCGTCGCAATCCTAACTAAACTTTATTGTTAAATAAGTTTAGTTTGGTGTGGCATCGGAATCGCGTTCCGGAAAATTCGGGACCCAAATCTTGTCGAGTGTGAAATTTCTTGCGAACGCCGCGGAGAGAGTTCCATACATTCGAGAAGACGTATCTGCAAGGAACGTTAGCATAATGGCGAGATGACATATTTTAAAACCACGCTACCATTCATGCATGTCGAATTATATTATTAGAGATTTATGACGGGCGCTATTTAGAAAATAACGCTCTATTTCTATCGCCCTATTTCTTCAGCCGCACAGATTATAATTTGATTTAAACAGATATAGAAAGTGTTTAATCTTTTAGAAACAGGGTTGAATATATGGATTTCCTTTTGTATATGAGTAAAAATCGAAGAGCGCATATCTGCTGCTAATTTCGTATTCAGCTGCAATAAATTCAGTTGTTGTAATTTGCTACAGCCACAATAACTAATTTTTTTTATTTCTCGCAAGATGCAGCTTTACAATGCATTGTCACACATTGCGTGTTATTTATTCGAATATTATAATCTATAAATAAGACATCGAGGAGTTGTTTGCATTTCGTTAAAACCAAACATTAATGCTGAACGAAAATTTATGTTGGCAATTAATTCATAACTGTTTGCATTTAAATTTTCTACAAGCTCAAATATGTATTATACATTCACCTTTATAAACGTAAGCGGTATCGAGAAACACAAAATATGAATGCCTCTTTATTTTATGTATTTATTGGCGACAACCACCAACAGATGATTAAAAACTCTGTATTTAGTTTTAACGACTTCGATATCTTTTAGTTTCGTTTTAATCTTTCAGGCGCATTTTTAAGTACTTAATTAATTTTTTAATATTCCGTAATTTACAAACTTGTTTACGTTTGGTATTTATTATTTTCTTTTTATAATAAAGTTGTAAGTAAAAATGAAAAATGCTAAAAAAATGGAAAGAAAACACATAAACAAATCTAATAAATTTGAATTTATTAAAAATATACAGTACTGTGAATTAATTTTTAGAAATACTTCCTAGAACAATTAGATCAGCAAAATAGTGCATAAAGTGTGTTTATAGTATTAATATTTGTTTATTATATGTTAGATGAAATATTCGTCTACACGATCTATTTATTTTGAATAAATTATAACCAAAAATGTTGACGCAAATAAAATCTGAAACACAAACACATTGAAAGAGGCTGTAAAAAGTTCTTGGAAATCACAATAACCATTTAGTTAGAAATGTGCAAGCTACAATAAAAATACAATATTATTATTTCAAATATACACTATGGGCTATTAGGGTAAGGTAGTTTGTTTTTGTAATTAATGCGACGAGAACTATTTTTTGAAACTGTGTTAAAAAAATAATTCGAAAATATAATAATACAACAGGCATTGTAAACTTTGAAACATTTATAGAAAAAGGATAAAATAAAACATCTAATATTATTACAAAAAAACTGGAAAAATCCATATTAAAGCGATTAAGGGGTGTAATTAAACATAAGGGATATCACATTAAGCATTAGGTAAAATTTTGATAAATTTTTAAAATTATTTACAGTAAAACCTCAGATGTGCGCATTCGAGCGAAAAGTGGCACATTTCCGAGCGAGGGAGGCAAATGAAGCGCGACGCGGAACGGCGCGCTTTATTTTCCCGAGATCGGAATGTGCCACTTTGAGCTCGAATGTGCACACTCCGCTTTACGCCATTATTAACAATGATCAATTTACTTTTAATTTTACCTAAACATTTTATGATTCTTTTTGGTATTTTTTACTGTTGATTTTATAATTAATACTTATTTGTTTCGTTGTTTTTTAAAATAAATACCTAACAAGGTAAAATTATTTTTTCAATTATCCGGATTATCGATTATCCGGATGAGCTGCAACATTAATTAGTCCGGATAACCGAGTTTCCATTGTAATTAAATTAAAATGTGTACTTACGCATTACAAATTACTGCTGGACTAACGGCAGCTATTCAGCACAGAAATTATCCAATACTTTCATAAAGAAAGCGCATTTTTCAGACGTGCTCTCTATAGCTCTATATGAAATTGAAAATTATAGGTCGACAAGCCATTTTATTGCAATTAAAATTTAAGCGATTGTACATTTTAATGCATTTCAGTGGAACGTTGTCCGTTTTAAAATCAATGAAAGAGTTTTTAACATTTGCTCTAATTTTATTGAATCGCCGCAACTTATTGTTCTTTATTTTCTTAATTTTTATAAAGGGTTTCTTATAATTTTAATTCTATACTAATTAATTAATTGTCGACCTTTACAATTGGTCCAATTACGACAAAACGTCTCAGATCCAAGTTAGCCGGGAAGGGAATGGAATGGAACGTGCAATTAAAGTTTGTTTCTGAGCTATGGCACGGATGCGATTTAAAATTGATATATTTCCACTTATCTTTTCCATTGGTTGTTAAAGTTACCCCTGCATCGATTGTGTTGCGTAAGCATATTTTTGTTACTCTGCAATGTCAGCATGTGTTGCTTGTTTATAGACCTAACTTTCATGATTAATATAGCTAACTTTATGGTGTTTCCTTTATTGTTTTCTTCGTGAGTTTGATGCATACGAACCCTTAACATCTTAAACTTTGTTTTTATGAGTCCTACGTTTTGTAACTTTGAATTGTTCAAGCCGACTAGGGTTCAGCGGTAGTAAACAGTAATACAAAAAAGTAGTTTGGTGTTTATCGTTCTTTAAATATAGCTCATTCTTAGTTTTAGTTCGGAGGAGTACATTTCTTTTTTTATTTGCCTTTAAATGTTTTTTCTTTGAGCAAAAGAAATAACATGCGACACAAGAGGATGCGACAGTCATAAAGATAGATACACACATGATAGAACTTTAATTCTTATAACTACCGCTGGTACATCGTTTTGAAAAGAAATAATTATTATGCACGGTAGGGTGCTTCGTTTTTAAACAATTCTATTTTTTTACTCTGCATTGACCAAATATTGTTCTAAACATTGAGAGAAAAAATTTCAAGCAAATTTCAGTGCTTTAGTGTTCGCTAGTTCATTTTAAAATTTTCCCATTTATTTAAAATGTAAATCTAACGGTTTTTTTTTCAATTATTTATATCTCTGCTGCTTTTTATGCAATCCTCTTGCTCTTAATGGGAAATAGTACGAAAAATATCAATATTTAAAACTGCCCAGAATTTTTATCAGATAGTTTCAAATAAATGTTTTTAAAATATTTCAGATATAGTGCGTTTTTGTTTATTAATAACAAATACGATAAAATAATGTATCTATTTTGATCAATTTTTGTTTTATTATTCATATTTCTTTGTTGAACCTAAAAAAAAATATTTGGATTTTCTTTAGATTTTGTAACTTAAGAAATAACTAAGTTTTATAAAGTTATGGATGCAACATCTTATATTTTAGCTATTACTGCTTAAAGCAGCACATTGTACACCAATTATAATATTTTAAAATTGTTTTGTTAAATCAAATTTTATCAAAAAAAGAAACCAAATGTATTGGGAAAGCTAATTAAGATGGAAATTTTGTTGATTCAAAACGGATATGTAAAAAATAGTTAGGCTTTGATCAAGGGTTACTTATCTATTTAATAAAACTCTAACTGATTGACTGACGGACAACGCACTGCCTAAGCCGGTGGGTCTAGAAGCATGAAATTTTGCACAAAAGTTCCTGATATAATGCAGTCACGTGCATTAGAAAGAAATATTGAAAATTAACCCCTAAGAGAATGAAATAGGCGATGAAAGTTGATATGGAAGTTTGTAATTTTTGAAGTTAAAAACGTGGAAGTGTTGGTATTTAGGCATGAACAGAACGGGTTATCCAAAAACTGTAACATTTGAGAAAAGTCGGGTGGTTTCTGATATGTTGACGATAAGAAATGTTAGATAATTGGATAAGCTCGTCGAGGGCTTTTTAAAAATTTATAATAAGTCACCATTTGATTAATAAATCATTTCAAAAAATATTTTTTTTATTTTGGATTATGAAGGTGTTTCAGTAAAGCATCAGAAGCTTATAATTTATAAAATAATAAAAATTTGAAAAGAAGCTCAAATATAAACGTTTCTTTAATTGATACAATCTACATATTGGCCTAAATATAAAAGTTTACTTCTCGTTTAGCCGGAAATCGTGTCAATTTTTTTATCTTAAATAGAAGGGTATTAATTTTTTTAGATAATTGGATAGAGTTCGTCGAGGGCTTTTCAAAAATTTATAATAAGTTACCATTTCATTAATAAATAATTCATTTTTTTTGTATTATTTTGCATTACTGAAGTGTTTTAGTAAAGTTCCACAATCTTGTAATTCCTAAAATAATAAAAATTGAAAAAAGTACAAGTATGAAAGTTTCTTTAATATTTACCTAAATATAAATTTAAGATAAAATATTTGACAGGATATTCGGTTAAACCAAAAGTACTACAAAAGTTCAATTTATGACAGTGCATAGATCGAATAAATTGTTTGGAAATTTTTAATTATTTTAAAAAATTATAAATCCGTGGCATTTTACTGAAATATATTTAAAAAAATTGAAATAATTAATTAATCAAATTGTAGATTGTTATACATTTTTGGAAGGCCTCGGCGAGCTTTAGCCAATTCGAGACGCCATTGGTAACTCTTGTCCAACGGATCTCATTTATTACTATACAAACGTAAAAATAAATTAGTATGTTACCAAATTCAAATTTCAACAAATTTAACAAATTTTTGACCAATCCAATTCCTTTCTTATGATAAAATGTAAATTATCTGTAATCGTGGATTATACAGATCGTAATATTTAACGAACCATATGTTTTAACCGCGGATTATGTAACTAAAGTAGACCGTCGCAATCCTAACTAAACTTTATTGTTAAATAAGTTTAGTTTGGTGGCATCGGAATCGCGTTCCGGAAAATTCGGGACCCAAATCTTGTCGAGTGTGAAATTTCTTGCGAACGCCGCGGAGAGAGTTCCATACATTCGAGAAGACGTATCTGCAAGGAACGTTAGCATAATGGCGAGATGACATATTTTAAAACCACGCTACCATTCATGCATGTCGAATTATATTATTAGAGATTTATGACGGGCGCTATTTAGAAAATAACGCTCTATTTCTATCGCCCTATTTCTTCAGCCGCACAGATTATAATTTGATTTAAACAGATATAGAAAGTGTTTAATCTTTTAGAAACAGGGTTGAATATATGGATTTCCTTTTGTATATGAGTAAAAATCGAAGAGCGCATATCTGCTGCTAATTTCGTATTCAGCTGCAATAAATTCAGTTGTTGTAATTTGCTACAGCCACAATAACTAATTTTTTTTATTTCTCGCAAGATGCAGCTTTACAATGCATTGTCACACATTGCGTGTTATTTATTCGAATATTATAATCTATAAATAAGACATCGAGGAGTTGTTTGCATTTCGTTAAAACCAAACATTAATGCTGAACGAAAATTTATGTTGGCAATTAATTCATAACTGTTTGCATTTAAATTTTCTACAAGCTCAAATATGTATTATACATTCACCTTTATAAACGTAAGCGGTATCGAGAAACACAAAATATGAATGCCTCTTTATTTTATGTATTTATTGGCGACAACCACCAACAGATGATTAAAAACTCTGTATTTAGTTTTAACGACTTCGATATCTTTTAGTTTCGTTTTAATCTTTCAGGCGCATTTTTAAGTACTTAATTAATTTTTTAATATTCCATAATTTACAAACTTGTTTACGTTTGGTATTTATTATTTTCTTTTTATAATAAAGTTGTAAGTAAAAATGAAAAATGCTAAAAAAATGGAAAGAAAACACATAAACAAATCTAATAAATTTGAATTTATTAAAAATATACAGTACTGTGAATTAATTTTTAGAAATACTTCCTAGAACAATTAGATCAGCAAAATAGTGCATAAAGTGTGTTTATAGTATTAATATTTGTTTATTATATGTTAGATGAAATATTCGTCTACACGATCTATTTATTTTGAATAAATTATAACCAAAAATCTTGACGCAAATAAAATCTGAAACACAAACACATTGAAAGAGGCTGTAAAAAGTTCTTGGAAATCACAATAACCATTTAGTTAGAAATGTGCAAGCTACAATAAAAATGCAATATTATTATTTCAAATATACACTATGGGCTATTAGGGTAAGGTAGTTTGTTTTTGTAATTAATGCGACGAGAACTATTTTTTGAAACTGTGTTAAAAAAATAATTCGAAAATATAATAATACAACAGGCATTGTAAACTTTGAAACATTTATAGAAAAAGGATAAAATAAAACATCTAATATTATTACAAAAAAACTGGAAAAATCCATATTAAAGCGATTAAGGGGTGTAATTAAACATAAGGGATATCACATTAAGCATTAGGTAAAATTTTGATAAATTTTTAAAAATTATTTACAGTAAAACCTCAATTATCCGGACCTCAGTTATACGGATTCGCGATTATCCGGATTGTCAACCGCGTTCGGACTCGTTGCGAAAATTAAACCTCGCTATTTCTTACTAAATATTTTTTTATTTTATTTTGTATTTCGCACTAAACAGTGTTTTTTTAATTTGTTGATTTTAAGATAATGTGCGACTGTTTTATTTAGTGATTAATATTTGTTGTTTGTAAACATATACCTAACAATTTGACCAACCTTTTTCCTGTTAAAACGGGACGCTTTGTAATCGTGCTTAAAACCGAGTGTGCACATTCGAGCTCAAAGTGGCACATTCCGATCTCGGGAAAATGAAGCGCGCCGCTCCGCGTCGCGCTTCATTTGCCTCCCTCGCTCGGAAATGTGCCACTTTTCGCTCGAATGCGCACATCCTCGTATTTATTGGATTTTCCTATATTATTATTTTATTCTTTAATTCGAAAAATTTAAAGTCGAATAAATTAGATCTATTTTTTGTTTGAAAAAGGTTAGATATTTTATTCCTTTTGATAAGTTATCATGGTGCTCTTCCGCACGCCTAATTGTAGCGAGCTTGATAAAAATATTTTCGGGTGTACTTTCGAATGTTTACTAATTTGCATTTTTGATTAATTAAAATTGTATGGGAGTCAAATTTTCTGAAGTGGGCTACTAAACATCAACTAGTTGATTTTTATATAATCTTTTGCAGATTGTTGAAGGTTTAGGAGAAGGTGGCCTAAAGCGGGTAGGTTAAGGTTCATCGATTAATATGAACCACTTCGACTAAAAAAAAAGTGTTTCTTTTTTAGATTTACGTAATACAATTATTAAACTTTAATTTTATAAAAAAAAATAATTACATTTTTGCTTTAATTGTAGAAATAAATTCAAAAATATAAAATGTCCGAAATTAACCGCTTTGCCCGACAGTGGGGTCTAAAGCGGGTAGCCTCTCATAAACCAATCGGATTAATCAAAACCTTTGAAAACAATTATCTACACTTGACATGTTCTTGACAGTAACATTAGTATTAAGTTATATTAAGCATTTTCATATTATTACTGCTAATTTGTTCCAATCTTAATATTACTTCGGTTTACCATTGTTTTTAAATCTTAATTGCTTCAACGCTTTAAATCACTTATTTTTAATACCAATTTATTCATATCAACTAGTTCCTATCAATTATAATAAAATTACTCCTTCTGGTACAAGCAAAGAGGGTACCTACCCGCTTTGCCCAAACACACATTTCTTAGTTTTGATACATTAACGTAAAAAATAATGGATGGATATTAAAATATTTAGTCAAATAATAAAACTAGTTTATTGTAAAAGAAAACCTCATTATAAAAATGGGTTAATGTGAAGGGTTTTAGTAGCAATTGAAGTTAAATTAATTTCAAACATTTTACAAAATTATTAAATTTTTTGTTTTTTAATTTTTTGACGTTATTAAGCCACTTAGGTGTCAAAAGTAGTATGACATCAATAGGGCTGGATACTGGCATTGTAAATAAATATATAAATTTCAGCTAATGTATAACATATCCATATAAGGGCCGTTACCCGCTTTGGGCTACCTACCCGCTTTAGGCCACCCTCCCCTATATGTCAAAATTAATGTCCCCAAATATTTTTGAGTAATTTTCATTTTTGTTAAAATTATAAACAAATTAGTTTTAAGGCACATTTTGTATACACTGTTGTGATTAGACTTCATTTATGGATTAATTCAATTTTTAAATATAAAAAAATATTTATATGTTACATAGGGGGTGCATCAAAATTTCAGAATGACTTGGGGGGTTTTGTTAAAAAACAGATTGGGAAATAAAAGTCAAAATTCAGAAAAAGTTAAACATTTTTTTTCATGTACGCTGAAGTCTCCCATCTAGCCTAGTTTAAAAGTACTAAATTATAAATGTGGTTTTGGTAAAAATACCCTACTGTAATTTTTAATTAAAAGAAAAGCAAAAAGTGGTACATTTAGTTTAGCTTGATTTAATTAATATTATTTGTCAGAGAGAAGAATAAGATAGGCAAATTCAATTATTAAGGAGTATGCGCACTTTCAAGTGAAAACGTTTTCCGAATTGAAAATCTGGATTTGAAGGATTTGTTATTAATATAGTCGAATCCAATTAAAACGAAGATGTGCACATTCGAGCGAAAAGTGGCACATTTCCGAGCGAGGGAAGCAAATGAAGCGCGACGCGGAGCGGCGCGTTTTATTTTCCCGAGATCCGAATGTGCCACTTTGAGCTCGAATGTGCACACTCCGCTTTTCGCCACGATTAACAATGATCAATTTACTTTAATAAAATTCAAGTAATTTTAAAAGCGTAGCTGCGCTCTCAAAATGTCTCTTTTGGGCTTCGCTAATTTTTCATAATTTTTCACTTTTTTCATTGCGAAATGGCCGTAAAATTAATTTGTATTTAAATTAGGAGGCAAGAATAAAATTCCTGTTTAGGATTTCTTAATATTCGATGTCGTAATTGACAATTTTTTGAAAACGGGTCTTTTTGGCATCCCAAATGATTGCTTGGGGACAACGGGATAAATGATCTTAAAATAGAACAGTCCCATTCAAAACAGAAAGTATGGTCACATTATATATAGCTAAAATTTATTTTTTTTCTATACATACAATTAACCGAATTTTCGATTATCCGAACGAGCTGCAACAATATTTAGTCCAGATAACCGAGTTTCCACTGTACTTATTTTTATACAATTTTAGAAGAGAAGAATGTAGATTTCCAAAAACTTTTTCACATCTGTTTAAGCAGCACTTAAACTTTATATTTAATTTTTGCAATAATAGTTAAATGTGTTTAAATTATTAGTGTAATATGTTTAATATTGTTAACCCATCAATATATAATAATAATATTTGTTTTATATTTTTAAATTATTTTATTATTAGCGTTTTTCTAACTGGATTTGTAATTTCCATTTATTAATCCACAGTACTGTACCTATACTTAAAAATTAAATTTAAATATATTTTTTTATGAATTCTAAGTTTGAGAAAAGTGAAAAGTCGAGAAAAAATTTGTTACGATTCCTTTAAATTATTTGTATGCGTAGAAAAGAACTTTTGTTGAGTGATTGTGGGCATTTAAATAGCTTTATCTTCCGAATACACGTGGTAGAAAAAGGATAAATTTCGTATGAAGAATGGATCACGTTAAGTATGATGGCCTCTTATCTTAAGCCACTTTTCACTTTGAAATTTGTCGAGTCAGCTCCTAGCCGTGTTCAAAATGGACCTGTACTTCAACTCGACCCTTCCATTACAGACAGCCATTATTTCAGATTATTATAGTTTTGAGCGCACCCTTGTTCGGTTTCCCATTTACAAAATTCGGTGCAACATTAAGAAGTCGTGCTTCGAAACGCTGCACTTCTCCACCGTTTAATGGCCATCGGTTTCTTTCGTCGAGTTATTTACAGTGACACAAATAAATAATTCGTGGCCGACTCGTCGGCATTGTTTGAATGAATAACAATATAAAGCGCAACGAACATAAAATGCGAACGTTGCAGTTTGCATGGCAGAATAAGCTGCACAAATAGATCTCCTAAAATCATCATTTTCTGTGCGCGAGTAATTTTTGCTGGAAATTTGAAATGGCATGTTGGATTTGTACTAAAAACATCGGTGTTGTAAGTTCAAGCGCACGTAAGCGAAATGAATCTGACAGTCATGGAAGAGTGGGTGAGTTACTGGATACCCAGCATTTCCACGGCGCATTTCCGCAGATATGCAGCAAACCGGAAAATCCGCAGCACCGATATCCGTTAAAGATCCGATTGGGACACATTTTTCTTTACACATAAACATATTGGCTTCGTTCATGGAGCTTTTTCAATTATAACTTTGCGGCTATATTTTTTACGTAAAAATCGAAAAAGTTTACTACGTCACGAAGCTTCGTAACTCCATTATTTTTAACATTCAATTAATTTTTACGTGCACATCAATACAATGGGAATTGTAAAAAAATAATAAATTACATCTATAAAATTGATACCAAGTGTCACGTGAACAAATACAAAGTGGTTCAAAATTGAAGTCAGAAAATAAGGAAACAGAATATGTTAAAATAAGTCATCAAAATATCAAACTCAGAATTTTAAGATAGATTAGTATTAACTTAGTACGTTTGTCATTATTATGTTTATTATTTCTCAGAAAGCTATTGGTAGCATAAAAATATTTAAAGTAGTTTTTCTTATTCGAGATTTCTACTTCCGGGAACTTTATGTATAAAATGTATCTATATTATCTAAATTAGTTGACACTATTATAACGCTTAAATGATATTTTTCTAAATGCCAAAGTTATGCAATGTAATCTACAGGGATTGAAGAATACTCTTAAGATAGACATAACCCAAATGTTTACACTTGTTGCAAGTATATCTAAACGTAGACACTAAAGAGTCTATAGACTATTTATTGTGATGCCCGAATATGTGGTCTCGTGAAATAGTATCGTAGATGTCTACGCAATAATTAAATTACTTTCTTATACGACTAACTTCATACTATTGAATTGTGGTGGGCTGGCGCGCGCATCTGCGGTTGATGGATAAAATTTTACTCTCGACACGAGAAAAGAAGTATAATTTCGAAAAACAGTACTGAAACTTTTAAATTTTTTGTTTATATATTTATTATTAATTGTTCCATATGATGTATAGATTTACAGAGAAATAGGTACAAAGTTATCACTAGAGACAGGATTTTTGTTATTTCAGATTTTGTTTGCTTGGGTTTTGCGCTATATAAAACCAATATTTATCCGATTTATGACCCAAGGAATGATATCCTGTAATATTATTTTGCACAAAAGTGTCTATTTTGCACATTTTGAGCTTAACTGCGCGAATACGGATTTTATTGCACGAAATTGCACAATTGAATAAATTGGGTCTAATTTTGATTTTTAAATTAAATGATATTTTAAAATAAAGTATGACGTAAACCGGGTATAATATTCAGTAGTATTTTTAATGAATTTAAATTATAAATATTTTAATTATGCTTAAAAAAATGTAAGTTGATGTTTTGAATTTTAAAAGTTCGCAATGTTTTCTTTAGTTCTAGGTACTAAAATTACGAAGATCAATCTTAATTGTTTTTTAACCATGCAACGCCAGATTTTGTCTCTTGGAATAGTACGTTTACTGTAGGTGTGTTTCTAGGGTGTTGATTACTTCTTAGTTTGACTGTACATAATACATACGTATACACACACAGGTATAAATATATACACATACCTCCCATACATTTATAAATTGGGATTCTACTATAATTGGTGTTATCTGAATTTATTTGTTTTGAACTTGTCACACTTTTTTACTATATAATAATTACTTGACATTATTATTCACATTATTTCAAACAAAACTTAAATCTAAAATTTGATTTTTAATTTTTTGAATTGGAGAATAGAAGATTAATATAGACACATCTAATAAATACGAGGATGTGCACATTCGAGCTCAAAGGGCACATTTCTGAGCGAGGGATGCAAACGGAGCGCGACGCGGAGCGGCGCGCTCAATTTTCCCGAGATCGGAATTCGTCACTTTGAGCTCGAATTTGCACACTTGGTTTTAAGCACGATTACCAAGTGTCCCGTTTTAACAGAAAAAAAATTGGTCACGCCTCCCACACAGAGTGATGCTTTCTAGAACAAGGTCTTTTCGCCGAAAAATTTGATGCCACAGCTCTCTGTTACTCCAACTTAAAAGGACTGCGTTTTACCAAAATTTCATCGAATTATTTTTTTATGGAGCTTCTTTATTATACTAATTATAAAAGGCCAGTTTTGATTTTTTAACCGCACGTTTTGGGTTTTTTGATGCACATTTTTTTGTTTTTTACTGCACAAAGATCCGGTCTTTAGTTATCGCTATTACGGTTCAAATAAAGTGAAAATCGAGAGCCTATATATATTTAAATTTTATACTCAAAAATTTTTGCAATTTTTGATACTTTCTTTTTGTTTTAATAAATTAAAACCTGAAATAAAAGTATTACCTGTACCTACCATATTTAAGAAACCCATTAATCCACTACTCAATTTTATGTGAATTAGATGGTGAAATTTTGGCTTATTAAAATGAAATAATTTTGCGATTTACTACGACGTGTGTAATTAAATAAGTGCAGTAGTTGATTGCTTTTATTTAAAATAGGGATTTCTCCATGTTAAATGAAATAACTTAGTAAGCTGTGTCAGCTTTTAAATTAGTTGAAATTAAATGCTAATTAGGTTTAAATATTTGGTTTTATGTGTAAAGTAGGTAATGAAATATGTAAAATCTCAAGATACCGAATGCGCAAAAGTAATTAGTCTTATTAGGTTTATATTATAATTTTATTCGTACATTTATATTAAATTAAAATTTATCGTTGTTAGAAAATTGAGTTTCTGAACTTTCCTAATATAACGTTAATTAAATAATATTTTTAAAATTACAAATCTAAAATGTTTAAGAGAAATTAAACTGGTAATGAACAACCTATTGGACTTTTAATTATGTACTTAAATAAAAAGTCAGTTCAATAAAAACATATAACAAACTCTTTTTTATTCCGTAATAAAATACGATGGCAAAATAATTTAAATATTTATGAATTTCGTTATGGATTATTTAAATTACTTTCTTCGGCGAAGATGTGAAAGAAAAGATACAACGACAATATCCTGTACAAAATTTCAGTTAAAAGGATGTCAAAAAATAGATTTGTCCTATATCAGAATTAATATTGTTGTGAAGACTCTTTAAAAAGCAAACAAATTTGTAAAAGACCTCAACCACGTTTTTCTTGTAAAATATTTAATAAATATTTACTTTCACTTTACCGAACCGCGTATTATTTTAAGCCGAAATTTTATAAAACATCATTTAAATGATGTGGTAAATACTTAATTGCAACATCCAATGTTATAATTGTTATTTGTGTACGTTTTATTGTAGCAAACTTAATGAGAAGAAAATACATCAGTAACGCAAGAAAAAAGGAATTTATTAAATGTAACACAATTTAGTTACGTTTAAATGTACGTATTTTAATTGTAAGATGTATCAAGATTTTATTTTGCAATTTTGAGGAATTTATGAAACATTTTTTTATTATACAGTTGTTTGATGAAACCAAGTTTCCCATTACATTTCTTTTACGTTCATTCATCTTTATATCTGTCAGACAAGTTTAAAGTTTTTGTTTGTTCGTGTATACGCGTCGATTGTATTTTTAATAAGTAGATATGCGTTGTTGTTTTTTAACATTTTTATTATATAAAAATTGTAATAAAAACAATTTGTTACCACAACACTTAAAAAGTATAAAAAGTTATGAATATGCGCACATTCAAGTCAGAAGAAACATATTTTCAATTTGAAGTGGAGTGTTTATTTGGCAAAATTGAAAATATATCACTTCATCTTTTAGGTTAGGGGTCCGTAATTTTTTTTATAATTTGTTTCGGTTTTTATAATCAACTAGAAAACTACATATCTATGTTTAACAAAAATTTACAGTTTTAAATGCTAATAACTGCAAAATATAACCAAAATAATACATTTTTCTAATAGGATCATTCAGGTCAAGAGCACGCACTTTACCTTTTTCGACTACGCCAACCTAAAACTTACTGGATATTAGGAATATGATAATGTTTATTAGATAGAGAATTTAATGCACTATAAAAGGTATAAGTGTACGTATTGGCTTAAAATATAGCTTTTCTCGACTAACACAATGATGAGTCTCGGACAGAATGCGAACTTTTGTCCCAAATCCTGGTAAGTGTACGCAATATTTGGGGTATAATTTCCTATATGTGAAAAAAAAAACAACTTTAATTAAATTCGGAGAAATTAGCGAAATACTATACTTAAATAATAAAAAATAACTAAAGTAACTAATTACGAACTTTTGACATGAAAAATATTAACTTAATTTTTTTTAAGCAGAATTAAAATTTTTCTTCTTCTACTTTTGTATAAGCATTTTTGTGCAATTTTTGTGAAATTTAAACAAATTAAAAATAACACTGAATATTATACCTACCTTACCTTTTAATTTATTTTAAAACATAATTTAATTTACAAATTTAAAAATTAATCATAATTACACGAAATTTATTCAATTGTGCAATTTCCGGCAATAAAAGCCATATTAGTGCAGTTGAGCTTAAAATGTGCAAAATGTACCCTTCTGTACAAAATAAAATTACAAGATATCATTCTTTAAGTCATGAATCGGATAGATATTGGTTTTATAAGGCGCAAAACCCAAACAAACAAAATGCGAAATAACATTGAAATTCGTTCTCCACTCATAGCCATTTATTTATTTTTATTTTTTTTGCTTTAAATAAGTCGCAAAGAGATTTTATTACAATCTTTTATCAAATGGTAGATGTAATCATTTTTCTGGCATATTACAAAATATAGATTGTATTATAGTTTCAGTAGTTTACTTTTGTTTTCAGTTTGTTTTGAAGGCCTTAATTATATTCGAATCGATTTCGGTAAGAGGTACAATAAATAAGCCGAGTCTAGCTGTACGTTCTGTATTATTGAATAGAATTACCAACTACAATAAGGATTTGTTTTGCGATTTTGATAGTATAATGTGTGTTTTGATAATACAATTTAAATGGTTTTTGAATTTAGGTTTCTGTGTACGTATTAAATTGGAATATGTTTTCGTAATTTGTGTAATATTATATCAAATAAAACACTCAATAGTAATTAACATATTCATTTAATTTATGCAAATAAACCATTAAGCCGAAAATAATTCAAACAATATTTTATTTCTGTTTAATTTCGTCTAAAGAAAAGTTTCGCTTCATCTTAGGAGAGTAATAACCGTAGCAATTTGGAGGTACACATTAAAAAGGGTAGGCAATTATTTTACTCGGATCTTTTACGCGAGCAGAATTGTAATTTTATATTTTCACATAATATGACTTCAAAAATTGTAAGTTCGGTTTTTAGAAACGTGACGTAGGATGACTCGTATTTTACATATAAATAAGGGAATTTGAAAAACTTTCATAAGACTAAAGAAAGCGGTGGAATAGTAGGATTCTGAGTGAATTCAACGTTTTTGTCTAAGTCCGTAGAGCTAAAATCGATAAGTCTTTGTGTTGCCGCACTTAAAATATCAATTTTTTTGTTTAATTAAAAGTACGTGGAAAGTTTCGGCGGTGCCTTTAATTAACCGTGCGAAAAAAAGATGAAGCGGAGATATAAGCAACTCCAGTTTTTCTCTATTTTTAGTTTTCGGCGAAAATACTGTATCTAACGCGAAACTAAATATTAGCAAACTTGACGGAAAACATAGTGATCATTTGAACAAACTTTGTGCTACTTTTTTGCGCCGTTCAAGAGTTTAAATTGATAAGTTCGGTACTTAAAGAAATGAAAAAATAGAAAGCAAGAAAGTAATTCAGTTAACAAAAATTTGCAAAACTTTCTACTTAACTTTACTATACAAAAACATTTCGGAAGATATATCAAAAGAAGAATATTTCACGAATAAACCTGTTGCTTTGTCAATATTGAAATTTATGAATATTTATTGGAGTTTATCTCGCACAATGGAACGATATATTTATAAGGAATGCTGCAGAAACGAATTTATTTTCTGAAAAATGTCAAATTTATTTGTAAAATTGGAACCGCCCGAATCCAATCTTTTTTGCATATGAGAGCACATACAAAAACTTAATAGATGTCTGTACGTTTGAGGTGCGTTGAATAGCGTTTTATATCCGTTACGTCGTATACTTATGTTTAAATAGTGACTTATTACTTTTCGGTAAGGAACAACGTTTGGAAAATATAAAAATCTGCAATATTAAACAAAAAGCCGATAATATAATCACAAAAATATGTAACAAAAAAAAACAAAATGAAATTGCTTCTTGCTTTCTAATGTCTTGTGAATATGTCGTCGCTTTTATGGCAGTTTCCTTCTTGTGTCGAATTCTTCTTTAAAGAAGAGTTGCAATTTCTGCGCATGTAAAATTGCTTAATATGTGTTATTATGTTTTTCCTATAAGCACGATCTTGAGATGTTTTCGTACTTTTTCTAAATTTGATCAGGTCAAGTCATCGTTTATGGGGACGACCCCGTGGGCGTTTTCCTTCAACTTTTCTAGAAGTTCTTATAATTATACGTTTTTGCTACGAACATTATCTCATAAGCTTAAGTCCCTTTTAGAGAGTAACGTTCTTAATACAGTAGAACTCCAATTACCCGAACTCTAGGTATCCGGTACGATAAATATCCGGATCGCTATGAGAAAATAATTCATTTTATTCAATCGATGAGTTATGTAGTTTTGTTCGATTACAATTAAGTAGTTGTTACTGTACGACTTAAAACGTCTAAAAACAGCTCTTAGCGAAATGATAATTTATGTATGTACCATACCGTACGATTCTGTACAATTGAGGTAGCTGAGGGTACTATAGCCCATCCAAGGTTTGACATTTTTTTCTGCCACCATTTTAATAATTTTACTGTTTCTGATTATTGACGTAAGCTCCCGTTTTAATAAAACTATTTTTTTTTATAGTCTACTTTGGGCTATATCAATAACGTATGTATAAAACATGGCCCACCTTTTCGCATTTGTAATACTGAAGAATACAACAATGAGGAACCTAAATTTTAAGTTAATTACGCAATAATATAAAGAAATGGTAAAATATTAAAAATTTTTATTTATAAAAGTTTTAAACATAGACAGCATTACTTACTCTGCTCACAACGGAAAACGGGCCATGCCATCAACCGAGCCATATTACCCACAAATACCTTATTTTGTTTTTTTTTAAGAAATTACATTTTCTTTATTATTATCCAATTATTCGGAGCGGGACCGGTCCCAATTAAACAGGATAATTGAGAGTTTTACTGTTTAAATGTAATACACTTTTTATATCCTCGGCGTTAATTATTAACTTAATTGTAAAAGTTATCATTTAATTTTAGATACTATGTGATTCAGTAGCTTTCTTCTTTTTTTTTAAATTATTTTTCTAATGATAATAAACGTTATTTATTACAAAATTTAACGATATTTTATGTTGTTTATGTTTCTTGAATTTTCTTTTTTAAACTTTTTAAAACGCCTTTATTGTTTTCTTTTTATTTTCCCTTAGATAGGGCTTGTACTAATAACTTGTAAAACTATTCAGCTTAATGGTGTTCTTTATCGTTTTATTTATTTTATTATTTTTTGTTGATTTATTTTTGTATGGTTATTTAGCCTTCTAGACTATTTAATATTGGTCCAGTTAAATCCCATTGACCCAATGGGCGTGTTCAGCCGAACAAAGTCCTTAGTAACTTTCGTAAGTTAGTTAGCCTAAAAAAATTTTTGTCCTAAGCATCTGAGCGCAGTATGTTTTCAGCCTGAACACACTAACTAACTACAAGTTACAACTTATTGTATTGTTAAGAGAGTCATAACCTATTTATTTATATAGTGTCTTGTTTATCGGTGACATTTGTCTATTATTATAGTGTTGTGTTGTTTACTTTTCCATAGAAACTAGGTAAAATGGCGGAAAGTAAAATGGCGCCAAAAAAAAGTTCCTTAGTATCCGTAAAGTGTCCAGGCCGAAAACTTAGCTCAGTATGCTTAGTAACTTACGAAAGTTACTAAGGACTTTGTTCGGCTGAACACGCCCAATGTTTAGTCAAAATCTCTATCAAATAATAATTTCAATTATGTATCTATAGAACGCTATTTACCAAATAATACCACTTTATATCTTAGGTTCGAGGTAAAATTCAAGAAATTAAGATAAAAAAATTCTTTTCAACAAGTAGATTCGTATGTAAGTATGTACAAGCTATAGAAGGGCTACAGTCGCGGGCAAAATGCCCGCGAAGTCCTGATTTGCTCCATTGTAAAAAAAAATACTCATACAAAATGAAATTGAGTTGATTCCAGAGCTTCATACGTTCGATACAGCGAAACGTGGGTAGTTGTAAGAGCAAAACTGGGAAAAATTGTTGACTCAAACAGCAAATTTTTTAACGAAAGTTTATCTAATGTATCTAACTAACAATACTTCATTTAAATCGACGAAATTTTTATTTAAAACAAAACGATCGAGTCAACCTGTAATAGAAAAAGTTGTCTGGAATATGTAATATGTAATACGTAATTGAATCTTTAAAACGCAGTCTAATTTATTATTTATAGTTGATAATTCTATCGCACATATTATTAAAGAACCTGAAACGGAAATATTTAAGTTTTAAGGAGGTCCCCATCCATAATCTTTGTATTGAGAGGTTGCGTCCTTAACCACTGGGCTAAGAAGCTATAATTAAATTATTAGTTAAAAAGTTGTTGAAGACAAAAAGAATTAGAAGTAGGTAAACGGTTGACCAGGTAATATTATACAATTTGATAAATTTTAAACACGCAGCATATAATTTCGGTCAGACATTAGGAATATTCTTCGAAGTATAAGAAATATGTTTAGTTTAAATGTGTAATGTTACGCAGACATTAGTTTTGTGACCTGCACTGGAGGACTACACGGTGGATGCAACAGTCCGAAAGATACAAACAAAGGTCCAGGGATTCTTGACTCAAATATTTCGATTTTCTTAAAATAAAGTGGCTACGATTCAATAACTCAATATTATATTAGTTCAACAAAAAATTAGTTTTTTTATAGTGTAATTATTTTTTGAATTGAAAATTTAGAATAGGCAAATATAGTTGATACATACATATATATCATATATGTTGTTGAGCAACTCATTATTTTCTACACATCACGTACATATGTAGTGTGTGAATAGTGAGACGCAAATTCTTTTCAACACTGAACATATCATAATTATATTTCCTGTACTTTTCAGATCTACTTTGTGCATCACTGCCTTTAATTATGAACATGTCACAAGAATCAAAACTTATACATGTCCACGCTATTAATAAATCTAATGAGCAAATACCGGCACGCAGACAGCACTATCAAATTATGTAATTATGCAATATACCAAATTATTATCATGTAACGAATTACTAACTCGCCAACGTTTTTTTATGATTATCACATGATTGAATTATTATCACGGGCGTAATTCAATAACTGTAGGTAATTAAATGAGCCATCTATAGATACTTCATAATCAAACACCACCAAACAAACAAAACTATCAAGTATCATAATTACCTAAGTTACTCTGTTATATAATGCTTTTGTAAAAGTATCAATATGATTTTGAATATTTTCTTTTTTGTTTCAGGTACGGCGTTTCATATTACCTAACTTCAAAGACTTTGTTAGGTAAGTATTTTTTTATTGAAAAGTGGAAGTCGCTTATAGGGATTATTTTCCAAAATAGACAATTTTGATTTATTTCAATAGAGTTAGTTCGTTAAAAGGCTCATACTTTCTAAAAGAAAACCCTACAATGATCTTTGCTTTAATTAAATTAACGTTGTAACATCTTATCGAACTTATATTTAACAAAGCCCTGTAGGGTAATGACTCTAAATATTGACTAAGGTCCATTTATTGACAAGACATTGTAAAACCACTAAAATACCAAAGATCAATAATTATCACCTTTTGATATTAAATTTCTGTTAACAATTGAAATAATACCGAGTCCAACTATTGGTGTCATAGAATAGCCAATGCACCAAAAAAGTAAATCGCTCATTATTTAAAACACTATAGGTATTTAATCCAAAGAACCATTTGAAGAATTATAAATGGAAAAAAGTAAGCTTGAAATAAAAAAAAAACAATTAAAACTATAACAAGCCGAACGTGGTGCTAAAAGGTTGAAAAAGAAAAATAAAGCACGTTTATTAAAGAAACAAATTGAAGAACAAGAAAATCTAAAAAATCTTGAACAAAGAGAAGAATTATTTCATAGAAAAGAAATATATAAAGAGGATAGAATGAATATAAAAAATGTGGATAAAAGTAACACGACTAATAAAACCAACAAGTTACTTTTCTAAAAAACGATACCAAAGACTAAGTATTGATTATGATAGCGATTAATATGGGTGATCCTTAGAAGTTTTCTTTTCTTCTTCTTATTCGCATGTCTAGTATTTCTCCCGTTCCATTTCTGTTGTAGGTGATTGCCACCTTTTCGTGGTCTTCTAATTGGTTTTCTTCTACAGGGTTTGTTCTAACATATATTTGCTATTTAGTCCAAACGCATCCTATTCTCATGATCATCCCATTTCTTCTTTCTCGTTTTTATCCGCTTGTTAACGTGCTGTATATTACATTGTCTTAAGGTTAAGTTTCAGTACCTATTCGTGCGACACCCTGTTTTTAAAAATATCTGTGGCAGCTCATAAACTCCTTCAATTAATTTACCTAAAATATTTTTCTGTTCTTTTTATTAAAAGCGGTCATTATTTGGAACCATTAGCATAAATGTTAAGTTTTATTATATTTTTTGCGGGAAAAAAGAAAACAGAAAAAAATATTAGTTAAACGATTGACTTTTGTATTATTTGGTTATTGATTTGGCATTTTTAAATGTACTTACAGAGCGGCGCGTAAACTAATTTAGCCAGTCAGCTAATACGCGAAAATTAATTATATACTCTATTCAGACGGAATATACGGAAAATCTTAGTAGTCTGACAGTTTGACGTCAAGATATTCATTTCGGTAGACGGAAGCGACTAGTTTTTAGTAGGATGTCGTGAGTACAGGAAGAGGGATGCAAGAGGAAGAGATAGGATTCATCTATTCACAGGAGGGAATTGAGTTTGCAGCTATTGGAAGTGGAGCTAAGTATATTCCAGCACTTAGCAACCCCTAAGGCCCTTGCCAGCAGCTTCGACGCTTTTAGCGTAGTAACTGCAAATTTAGTTTAGTAAAAGTGGTTGTTAACTTATTGATGTATGCCACGCAGTGTTCGAATCGCGAACAGAAATCAGCTAATAACACTTGTTTTCTGTAAAGTTCTAGGATTGTGTTTACTTTGTTTCCTAGCTGTTAGGAAAAGGAAGTTCTTTACCTTTTCTTGTAAATACGATTTTATATGATGTTTTTTCAGTTCTATAGGCCTGTTTACATACTTGCACTTTATTGTTTTATTTAATTGAATTGTTGCTTTTTTCGAGATGAACTGTATTTTATTGGCATTTTTCAATCTATATTTCCAATTTTTATTATCCGTAAATCGTTCTAATGCTATATTTCTTAATATCTTTTAGGATTGTATTTTTAAAAAGATTTTTTTTTAAATATTTTTATTAAATCGAAAGCTGGTGTTGCTCCAAACTATCTTTATTTTAATCGGTTGGGCTGAAGTTTTAAACTTGTCTCTTTACTGATATATTTTTTATCTTAACTTTAAACTATTTGCGTCAGTTTTGTATAATAATAGATGCTATCTTTCAATATTATTTTTAAATGATATTAATTGGGTTCTTCTTCACGTAAGATAAAACGTTCAGTATGTGACTACTTACCAGTGAATGACCGTTACCAGAAATTATGTTAGTAATAATTAAAAAAAATATATATTCATGATATATTTATTTATGCCACCTTTTATGTCTGTTTTTTCGTATAAGTAGGTGAAATGAAAGTAATCAAGAAGTGTATAGCTAAAATAATTAAATTTATATTGCAGCTCGCTTGCCTGCTTGGTTATTTCTAAAATTGAAATATGACGATTCTATAAACTATGTATTATGTCGATCATATTCGTTTGTTATCAATCACTTGATTTACAATTTCATAAAATAATTATTTAAATTGAGTTTAAATAATTTCGCCTTCATTAAATAATTACTTTTGATTAATTTTATGCCGGTCATTTACTGGTAGGTTTTATTGCAATACTCAGCCAGGAAATGACCGACTATTTTGACATATTAATATTTTTATTTTTAATTCCTTAAAGTAGTGATCCACTGAACTCAATGTATACTTTTTTATAGTTAATTTTACAAAGTTTATGACCATAATTGAGATTATGTTTTCATTAATTCAGAAACAAAAATAATATCTCATTTCAACTGCAACGCTTGTTTTGAGTTTATTAATATCTTTAATATTTATTTTATATCAAAATAGCTCTGAATCCAATAAATCGGTCATTTACTGAACGTTTTACCATAAATTGAAAGCAGAAGGTTCAAACGATATCAGGTTTTAATTTGAAGCGTTTTAATATAATTTTTACATAATTTTTTAGTTAACGCTCTTGCAGTAGTTATTCCGTATTTTAAAATCCGATTCTCTCGTAAATTATTACATTAGCTATAGAAAATCAGAAAAAAAGAAAGAAACATAATTGAAGTATAATATTGTTCTTTCTAGCGGATGCCTTGTATTTTATCTTAATGGACATTGACATAAACTAAGAGATACAAAAATGAGTAATTTTGTTGCCGATAATGTTGGAAAAAGTAATTCTACTCTTTTCGTTAAATTGGTGGATGTGATTAATGACTTCCTCCTAGTTTTTCTCCACTTATGTCTCGAAAAACGCTATTTTGCTTTGTAATATAGAATCAAATTTCAAGACACTTTAGAGTAAGAGCTTCTTTTGCTTATTAAGTGAATTTTCTTTATGTACGCTTTAGAAATTTGCAATATTTCTTGTTTGCGAAAAAATATATATTAAGGGATAAGAAATACACATTTACTAATTTTTTTCTATTTGTACAAAATTAGTTGATGCAGCAATTTCACGCAATCGTTTTTTAATATTTGGTCAAATATCATATCGACAATAAAAAGAAATAGTCAATAATTCTGCATGGCGTAAAAAGGGGCTTTTACTAAAAAAAGTAGTCGTAAATTTTAAAAGAGAATTTCCATAGAAGCGTTTACGTTTCCTCGTTATTTTTTTCGAAAACCACATCTTCGAAGAGTTTTCTGTTACGCCTCCTTTGAATGGTAGACAATTTCCTTTTGAGCTATTCTTTGGTGCTTTGTGATAAAATTCGGGCTCCCATTTTTGTTCGTTAACGGTGCTAGAGCTTCAAAAAAACCTTGGTGTTAGTTAGATTTATGCCGAACTAAAAAGGTATAGGTAATCTATTAGATTCAGATCGCTTTTTAATCATCGTATTAAGTCGAATCTATTTAGTGCTTTCCCTCCAGCGCTTTATTTCAATTTTATTGAAATATTGGCGTGATGTTTACACTAATGAATCTTTAATGAAAATCCGTCCATGAAAAATGCATGTGAGGTGAATTAATGATTTCGGTTAAGCATAAATTAGAGATAAAGTGCATTTAAATAACATTATTTGGATATCTTAATTCTTACTTTATATGCAGCCGTAATGAACACGATTTTCAATTTCACGGGTCATATTTAACATCACTATTGACGACTTTTTTAAATAAATAAAAAACGCGTTTTTCTTAAATGATTAACTGAATATATTTAGTTTTAAATCTTGATTTAAACGTTTGTAGTATTTTTTTTATTGTTACGGAAAAGACTAAAAACTAAACACCGAAACTCGCGCTTCATTATGTTATTAACCATCATACAATATTCAGGGCTGGTTTTTTTTTTTATATCGAACACACTTTTAATCAAAATTCCACTGCTGGATTTTCACTGATGTTATCGGGCATTATCTGCTTAATCTACGTGTAGGGTAATCAGTTTCATGGAATTAATAGTCAATAAAAACGGAAAATTTACAACCAGGACGAATTAGTTTTATATAAATATCACATTAATTTAATTTTAATAAATATTATTTTACAGTAATTGTTTTGTAATTACTACGTGGGCGGTCTTAGAGCTTTTGCCAAAGCAGAAGGACAAGGGTTGCTAACATTATCAATAGATTTTTATTTTTTTACTATTTAACTTTTTATCGTTTTTCACAAGTTCGGAAACTAAAGCTTAGTTTTGGAAATTTTTAAAATAATAGTCTTTTGTTTTTCAAATACCGCATCTACAATATATTAGAATAGTGCAAAAAACCGTTAATTTTTTTACTTCGGTTTCTTGTGAATTTATTGTTCTCTCACCTCACCAAAGATTGGAACTATTAAAAAAATTTAAGAAGTCGCTCGCATATTTAAAAAATTGTGAAAAATCGTTTTTTTTTAAACTATTTTTTTTCTTGTTATGGTAAATAGTTATACTTCTTTTTTAGGTGCCATATTCTCAGTGGATGTTAGCGGTCATCGTAGCCCAAATTCCTTGTTGACTGCTGATCTGAATAAATCAGTTGAAGACAATCCGGTCCATTGGTTCAAAGATTTTTAAAAAATTTTCAGTTTTTTAGTATCTACATTTGATGCTGTAGAGCGACTTGTAAATAATAATATGTATTAAGACTTTATTCTGTTTTTTTCTAGTGTTAGATTTTAAATTTGATGTAGAAGAAATGAAGACAATCGTAAAATATATTCCACTGCAACTAAAACAAAGTATAATAATGTAACTGTTTATTAAAATTCATTTAACTTTTAAATATGTACGTAAAAAAGGTATAAACATGGTAAAAGTAATTACATAGTGTTAAAGCGGATTTATAAATAAATATTTCAGAAATTACCTTTGCAATTTCAATTTTATGATGTTTCAAATAAAAAATTTACAATACTTAAAAAAAAACAATGATTAATGTAACTAAAAACAACCGAATACTTATTAAAAATATATGTTAATTAAAGTATCATTTCTTCAACGCTTTCTTAATTTATTTTTTCTCTCTCATTGTACATTTTTTACCCTTATAATGTGAATGAAGTCTTAATATTTAAAGGTCGCTCGACAGCTTCCAAAGTAATGAACTGAAACACATGAGAAATTCTTGAGCGACCTTTAAAAATTTATATTTTGAAATGAAATTGTAAGGTGCGTATTATTGTTTTCCGTAAAAGGATTTAATCGTAACAGCAAAAAAAATAGTAAAAAACTTAAATGAATTTCTTACTTATTTTTCAAGTATTTAAAATTGTTGGGCGACTTCTAAAATTTTTTGATTTATTTCTATCTTTCGTAAAGATTCTTACATTAAAGTGAAATATATTCATGAGATATAAAAAAAAAAATAATAGTCGATTTAGGGCGACACCTTAATGTAACTATAGTTATACGTATTTTTCGTATTTCTATCATAACCTTTACAGTTTTTTACATTTTTTTTACACGGTTTTTAAACTAAATATAGTTCTTTAATCCACCTTTTACGGTGGTCGGACAACAAGCAACTTATTCCGAATTTTACTATGGGAAACTCATGATTTTTTACAATATTTTTTTATTACGAATTTCTGACGAACGCACATATCTACCCTTTAAATAAAAGTTGGGTGTATGTCAGCTGTAACAAAATATACCTACTTACCTAAAATTTTTATAAATAATGCACTTTTTATTCTATCCTCTTCGATTGCAATAGATGCATTTTTCTATTCGAACCCAGGGCGAGGAGTAAGTGGTCCGTTTGCTCCCCTTTGTTGACGTCTATAACTGGGAATAAATATAAAATTAATCTTATTAAATATCAGGAACTTGCTGTATTTGACATATCCGTCTGTGGGTGTTTTTATTAAGACTGCAGCTAATTTATAAATGTCTTTTTACACAGGCGTTGTTTGTAGACATTTCTTAATATGCACGGACATTTTAAAAACCGCACGCAATATTTTATTTAATGCACCCACAAATATAATTTGATAGGTTTTATTTAAATCCGTTGGAACAAAAAAAAATTATAAGTAGTAATTCCTGTATATGACGTGCTACGATTTTTATTCGTGCTATAATCTTTTTGCATAAAGAGGTTTGAAAGCAATGTCAATAAGTTCGTAAAGCTGGCTATTTATTATGGTATTACTTATAAGAGTTTCAAGTCGTGTTAATATGTTGATGTAAATAAAAACACAATATTAAGTAGTCCAGCTTAATTTTATTTCAAACAAAATAAAAAAGCGTTTTACGCTGAACTTATATAATTCAATTTTCTTCGAGTGCAGCTTTAGAGTAAATTCCAATTAGACTACTAGTGCAGTGTTTTGAAAGAAGATTGCACCATTTTACTTTTATATTCATTTTCTTATTACTATTTAGTGATACTTTTATGAGTTCAAAGTAAAAGTAGATTTATTCTGTTGGAGTACTAAAGTAATTCTCCCGTTAGCAGTTCTACAAAGATAAATTTTAAAGCGTAACATTCCATGCACAGTACTTTGAATGTAAGGTTTTTCAACAGACCTCTGCACCATAAAGTTTGACTTTTATTACCCATAAAGTTTTGTTGACAAGTGCAAAAGGGTAAATAATGCAAACGTACGTAAAACATTGTTCCTAAAATTGAAAACCTGAACCCATAAAAATGAATAAGGTAACCTTTAATTAGAAAATAAGTATTTTCCTTCATAGAAAAAATAAAAAAATTGTTTTTGAACTTGTACTTCTTTTAGCGCGTGGAGAGTAAAATATTCGCAGGCAACGGAGTTGCGCGAGCACTTCTAACGAAAAATCCACAGAATGAAGTTAGTCGTCTAAGAAAGCAAATTAATTATTATAAGTTATTCTTCAAACCGAGTGTGCACATTTGAACTCGGGAAAAAGAAGTTCGGCGCGAAGTGGCACGCTTCACTTTCCGGATAACTACATATAATTTGGGTCAAGAATCATAGTTACAATCTTTCAAGTTTGACACATGTATAATTTTTGAGTTTTGAAGGTTAAAACCGTTTTTGAGATGTGAAGGTTTTTTATAATTTCTATTTATTTATAAAATACTTATAGTTGTTTAGTCCGGTCAAATTAGACATAAAAATAATGGTCAAATAACAAAAATTCCGACAGAGCTAAATTTTGGTTGAGACCATGGGTACACCATTAGAAATAAAGTGTCAAAAGTCCCCATCGATCCCATGTGTGCTAAAAAAGTTATTCGGGGTCAAATGTAAAAAATTTGAAGTTTTTTGGATTTTTTTGAAAACGGTAAGTTTTATTAAAAAAGTAGCTCAAACAAAAATTATAGATCTTAAAATTATCCACAAAAATGGTTCTTATACTTTTTTTTCTAAGAATCACCATTCGTGAGATATCGCAATTCAACACTAAAGGAAAAAATTAAAAGGCCAAGAAACTTTTTTAAATCTTTTGGTGATTTTTGACAGGCTGTATTGCTTAAGATTCGGTGATAACGGTGGCTTCTAAAAATATTTGACTAAAATATCTGAAAACTAGAATCTGGTAGCTTTAAAAAGCCTTTTTTAAATTTTAGATACGACCATTTTTCACTGAAATACAGCCTGTCAAAAATCACCAAAAAATTTAAAATATTTTCTTGACCCTTTAACTTTTTCCTTTAGTGTAGATTCGCGATATCTAACGAATGATGATTTTTAGAAAAAAAAGTATAAAGACCATTTTTATAGATAATTTTAAGATTTATAATTTTTGCTAAAACTACTTTTTTGATTAAACTTATCGTTTTCGAAAACAATCCAAAAAATCTCAAAATTTGACCTTTGATCCCGAATAACTTTTTTTAGCACACATGGGATCGATGGGGACTTTGACACTTTATTTCTAATAGTGTACCCAAGGTCTCAACCAAAATTTAGCTCTGTCGGAATTTTTGTTATTTGAAATGTCTATTTTGACCGGACTATTGTTATACAAATTCGTTAATTTTCAGTTGCTTAAAAAAGTTTCAATAAAGAAACGAAACGTTGCACATTTAACAACAGTTTTTAAAAAATTTGTAGATTTTTTATGGGATTTAATGTTATTACCGAAAATGGAAAAAGTATAAACCAGCTCGAAATTTAAATTTGCTGTGTTAAATCAGAGATTTTCGATCGTCTAGTGGCGCGGGCCCATTTAAAGTGGGGAGAAATAGAGGCAGGCGCAAGTTAGATTAAAAAAATTAAGTATTGTAGCGAAATCTTAAACATTAAAGAAACTTTATTTTTTTTTAAGATTTAATTTTTTAACGTACATACAACTTATAAATTATATCCATATTTAGTAGTAAGTAAATGTAAAGGTCTATCTTAAAGACTTGCTTAATGAATATTTTTATTAACTAGGGTTTGACTTGTTTAAATTAATTTTTTTAAACCTTAAATAGCAAAAAAATAGAAATTTTAGTCTAATAGAATTAATAATTAATTAATTTTGCATCGGTTCGTAGATAGCGGGTTCGTCGGCAAGGTGTCTTGGAACATGACATATACAATAATGCGTCTATTATTATCATTTGATTCAAACCTCGAGTTGTAATGTGAGAATGGCAGATCGCTAGCTTTCCATAGCTAAATAATATTCGTACTCGAAATAAACTTACGATTTGATTCAATTCACATCCGAGTGTAGAGAGTATTCGCTCAACATTCCATTCAGCTGTCTTAAGTTGAGTTGACAGAAACGACTGTAGGGAGTTTACACTTAATTAAGTTAAATACTATGGATATAAGTAAGATCGTAGCAAAACCTGCTGTGTTTGCTCTCATGTAGCGTAATAATGAATGCTTAAGAGGTAAATTGACTGAAGTAGTTGCACTAGACCGGCTACATCTAATACTCGACGTGACATTACCACTACAACTTGACAAGAAACATGGGAAATCCTTCTGGATGCCTACGTTTACTGTCTTGGGACTTGACTTGATTAAAACTTATTTCGTAATCTAAATTGTTTCCGATGCTCTACGTGTCCGATTATTTACTGCTCCAAATTGTTTTTCACAATGATAGTAATATTGGTATTCTTATAAACTTTGTTATATAAATATAAATATTGTGAAAAAAGCTTGGTATGCGTCATCTTTTAATTAAAATAATTTGCTTAAAAATGTACTTTATTTAGAGATCAGATTGTTTAGAACACATCGACACTAGAGTTTTTTTTTTTGTTATTATAAGGAAGATGTGGTGAATCGCAGTCATTTAAGGCAGAATTGTGTTAAAAGTGGGTTTAAAATGTAATATTTATTACATATTATTTTTGACACTACATGTTAACTATTAATGCAAAATAGATTTATTTACTGTGGCAACGTAATTTGGTTTCAATTCATTTTTTAATAAAATATGCGTGGCCTGACCATTAATATTTGTGACACACATAACCTTTCTATTTAGTGTACCACACATGACCCCCATAGACCACACGAAGTATTCATCAAATAAGGCATTTTTTTTCAGAGTTTTTACGGAAGATAAATTGGTGCAAGTTAGAGAGCGGTTACGAGGCTGCAGCTTGTTCCTGGGCCCTCCATAATTAAATTCAAATATCATTAGTGTCTAAAGAAAAGAAATCTAAACAAAGAACTAAATTTCTAAAAAAATAACCGATTTTGGAAAGGGGACGACTTCTTCTCAAAAAAAAGTAGAATCCTTAATATCTATGGTATACCTTGAAGCTAATATGTGTCTGGTAGTGTCTTATCAGCACAGCTGACTATCTTACCATAAAATAGTTTCTTTTTATTTTATATTTTTGTGACAACTTTGACTTTGTGCAGGTTCTATTTCCAGTTTTAGAGCAATTTACTGCCTTATTACGATTAAAGTGTGTACCATAACATACTCTCGAACACTTTCTTGACAATATGCAAATACCAATAACATAGGTTGCGAATTATTAAAATACAAATCTTAATGGAATTTTATCAGATTATCTTTTTTTCCATTAAATTAGTTACGCAATTTAAATATTAGACCTAAACTCCGTTTCTTTGACTGGCGTAGAAATACGAAATGTGTAATTCTAAAAAAGCCACAATATATGGGTTTTCTGTTGCATAAAGCTAACTTAACGCACCAAATTCTAGCAAAATCGTATAAGCTGTTCTACATTTTATAATAAAAAACAATTTTAAAAACAAAACTATGTATATTTGTACTGAGGTAGGTTTAATTTTAATCGGCTTATTTTAGTCTTAGGAATGTGTGGCAAAAGTTTGTAAAAACTTTTTACAAACACCCTGTATATTGCAAATGATTATTAAGTTGACAGATTATTGTTCCTTGTCTTCTTCAAAGCACTCTCTTATTCTATTGACACAATTTTCCCAACGGTGTTCCTAATTTGCGAAGCAGTTCTAGATAGCTTCATTTGAGATGGAATTTACGGTCTGTGACAAATTTAATTTGATTTCCTCAATAGTCTGGACACCGCGTCTTTTCAGCACTGATTTTAATTTCGGAAATAAGAAAAAATCGCAAGGAGGCAGGTCTGACGACTAAGGAGGCTGTGGAAAGACAGCCATCTAATTTTTGGCACAAACTGACAAGAACCACGAGTTGGCCCACCACAACTTATCACATGACCGTTGAAAAATGTCTTTATACTACATACGTTTCTAAAGTGGAGACGTTTATGTGAAAATTTTGCCCAGTTTCGCACAAAATTTTATGTTACATAGTCGCTCCAGAAAATCGCATATTTCTAAAATCACCACTGACACGTAAACACATTGCACTCAAATAACAATAGCACGAAAACTAAACGAGGTATCAACCATCCAAAAACATGTGATTACAAAGGAGGTTATGCGCAAGGCGTATGACTAAATATCTCCGTTGGTGCATAATTCGAAATGTTATTTTCTGAACAGCCCCCCGTATTATGTTCAGCATACTACTTTAGATTATACTTTTTACTGTTTTTTTTAAATGGTAAGCAGGTTTCAGGATTTTGAGGCTATTTTGTTAGTGAAACTATAAATAACATTTTACCTAGTGCATTTAGATGACGTCAAGTTTGCCATTGGTTTGCAGAAGAATTTATTTAACAGAATGAATACAACTAGAAATCGGAAGATATTCTTTTCAGCAACGTCAGCATTATGTTGGAAAAGAAGCTATATCATATATGTTAAGACAAACCTACTTACAAATTATATTACAATGTAGATGTAGAACAGGACCGAAAACGGGAATACCATTTTATTGTTGGTTTAGTAGAATTTTTTAAGACTTATTTGATAATGTTTGGGATCAATTACTTTTATATTAGATACCTATCAATCAAAAGCTAACTTAGAATCTGTCAGTTTGGGAAAGGGTTAGGTTCGCTCACCCTTGCATTATTCGCTTTAATATTTTACCATGACTATAAAATACGCAACCCCGTCATATCCATATTTTACGAGTCGATATTTTATAAAAGCAAATATAAATAGAAGCCGTTTTTCTTAAAATAACATGTAACAAATGTAATAAATATTGTGCAGCAACATTCGTTTTAATTAATTTAGCAGTTTGATTTTCAATAACTTATTGCATGGTTTTTGGTAAGGAATTTGATGTTCTATACGAACTGCGAGTGTTTAGTAAAAAAAATATTTTTTAAAATTTCGAAGGTGTAATTGAATACTTAAAAACCGGATCATGTGAAACGACAGTAATTTATAGTGTATCATTTTACGATAATGTTTACCATAGATCAACTTCCTTTAAAGTTTCTAGTCACGCCATTGTTTAACAAACAAAAAGCGAATTTCCATTTGCCAGAATTACCACATACGTACGTATATAAAGTAGAGAAGTCATTAATTTTTATGATAGTTTTGAGTATCACTTTACAAATTTCTATGACTACTGTCCCATAAAATATGTAAGAGTGTTTGATCATAAAGTACAGTTAAGTTTGCTACGTGGTTTTATAGTATATTTATGACACTATCTGCATTAGACAAGTACAAGTATAGTCGTTTTAAGTTAACGCAAAGCACACGTAAACCGAACGAAAACTGAATAAGCATTTTCTAGTCGAGTTGCTATAAAATACAGACGGTAAACTTTTAGATCCGAAATTATAAAATGACGTAAATCCAATGCGCCACTGTGAATTTTTTTCAAAGCGAAAAATAGTTTTTAATTTAGGTTTTTTTAAGTAGGTGCAATGTTAAAATAATTTCCGGATTTTAATAAAGCGGCGGTTTTATATTAAAATCATATCTGATAAATAAAAAGAAATACGAAGGAAATGGCGTATAAAGTTTTATGTAAAAATATATACAGGGTGTAGCAACGAAAACTTGACCCCTTCCAACAAAAAAACTCGGAAACAAAAAAGTTTTTCAAATTTTAATATATCCCGTTCAAGAGGGATTTCTGGGTATGAATTTTCACATAAAATTCATACCCAGGAATTCCATCTTCTGGAAAACAGCATCAATCTTACCGCAGCAAGATAATAAGTAAGATAATATATTTTAACAATTTCTAATCTTTCTTTAAAAGAATATATCATTTTCGAAAGCTTTGACAATTCTGAGATCTTTGACAATTCTCAAATCAAAGGTAACTTAATATTGGCATTCAAGTCTCACATTGGGGTACATTTTTTTTGTCTTAAAAAGTGATATCTCCACACTACAATGTATTTGCGTTACGAGGACGATTTGAAAGTAACTAGGCATTTTATACAATATATTCGCTAATTTTAAGACGTTTGGTGTATTTTATCTAATTATTGTTATTCTCAAATAAATATTTTATTGTAAAGGATCTTCCAAGTTATTTCATATATTTAAAAAAAATACAGGGTTTTATAGTGAAAAAAATTATCTTTCAAACAATGTGCTACGTGACCAAACTTGCAATTAAAAAAATTAGGGGGGTGATAATGAGCTTCAGGGGGTCAAATTACTCGATATGAATTCTAGGTAAAAATTCCACCCCTATTTATCAGCTTCTCTTTCATCGGATACAATTTTTCTTGGTTCAGGTATTCAGTATTTTTGTATACATATATATCTTAATAAATAGTAAACCTTTTTAAAAAGAAAATATATTATTCATATTACTATCTCTACATTTTTATTTTCCCAAAATTAGATATCGTCAATTACATAAATGTTTTAAATAGTAAAAGTTTTTCAGCATTCCGAATTACTATATGATCTTTATTTTGTATATTAATAATTTTAATTAAAAAAAATAGAGAAAGCGTGACGCAAGCGGTTTAGTGTTTTGGTCGCTGCCTGGGTTCGATACCCGCGATAATTATCAAAAATTTTCAAGCTGCTATTTTCTTCACAAGGTTCAGCACCAAGCAGGAATTAAAACTGCTCGAAAAGTTTACTTAGAAATCGACGTGGTTCGGACCCCACGAAAAACCGTAGGTAAATTGTATTTTTGAAACACTACGACATTCACAACAAATATATAGTCCGTAAAATTGCGGAAGTACTATTTTGGAACCAATTTAAAATGTTTTCATAAAAGATAAAGAATTTTTATGGGATTTTTTTGACGTAATTTTTTGAAACGTATCTTTTGCGTAAAAAGAAATTGAAGTGTAATTATGAACCTTGCAAGTACTTTCTAACTAGCTAATTTTTTTTTAAACCAATATCTGCTACATTATTTGCAATAAGAATGATTAAAATTGAGGAAATCTCACTTGTCCTTGTGTAACTTTTACATTTGTTTATTAACACCTTGTATAACTTAAAAAATATTTACTTCTGTTAGAACAGTTTTAGAACATGTTCCATCTGTAGAAAAAAAGCGGTGGTATGTCTTAGCGTTTCGCTTCGACTATACCGTTTAAAGTTGGCTAAGAAACTGACTTCTTTCGTATTTTTTAATAAAATTATTCCGACGGGATCTTATAGATCAACACTTTACTCACAATTTAATTCTGAAGCCTTAGAAAAGTAGCAAAAACTACCTATCAAAGTAGATTAAGATTTATTAACTAAAGACCTGCTTCGTTGACAGTTCTATAAGAAATTACTTTTTCGTAAGTGAGTTTTGCGACCTGGGCGAGATGTAATATTGGAGAGTTCAGCAACAAAATCAATTGCGACTCGGAAGACGAAAGAATTAATTCTTTGTCAGCTGCAGCTTGGCCACAATTTTGGGCCACGTCCAAGAGAAATTAATAAAAGAGAAACCTACACGTGGGTGTCATTTTTATGCTTGAATTGTTTCATGATAATATTGTACGTGTCCCTGGCGAGCCGAAGCTCTAAATTCGACAAGACGCACGTGAGTGCGACTTCTAAAACGGAAAACTTGATTGCTCCTATTACGTTTGCAAAAAATTCTTTCGGAAAAAATTATGACTCAAAGATGCTTCAGGAATAATATTTAAGAGTGCGTAATTAAAATTTTAATTTGCAGAGATAATTTTATGCTACCACATCTTAAATTGTGTCACTTTTCATGTATGAATAATTAATTAAAGACAAAGCATTAGGAACTTTATGTAAATTAAATGGGAGACGGCTTAATTTTGTTGAAACGTTCGTTACTTAAATAACTGAGGAAATTCGTAAATTATGCAATTTAATGGATTTGACGTTATCGAAATACACTTAAATTCTTTTTAATTTTATTTTTGACGAAGAGCGCGGATAATTAAAATCTTTTGCTTATTTTTCCGTGAGCACATAATTTTCTATAAATTCCTGTAAATTAATGGCTGTTCCAAACTAATTGTGTGTTGGAAACAAAGTTATCCTGGATTACTTCTGTATTTAGCAAACTTTTCATATTTGTCAGCTCGAGAACGTAATAATAAATAATAACTAAATACATATTTGTGACACAAATAACCTCTCCTACATTAATCGGATTATTTTATCTCCGGCCACCGTATTTAAACCATCTCCAACTTTTTTATTTGTTTTATCGATCGGGGTCACGCAGCGTCATTAATCTGGCGCTAATATTTGCCGGATGACGTTTTGGAATAAATGGCATTCGGGAAAAATGATTTCTCGCAACGTATGAAGGGTGGAGGTCAATTTTCATGCAAATCCTCGCTGTCAGGACCTCTATTTGTCGTAAGACCTGGCTTATGCGGACTCTCACCAAGAGTTTTATCTTATTTTACGCCCCGTCGACTGCAGTGCTGCCGTTGGAGTGCATATTAATCAATACTGATGAAGACCCAACTATAGAGTGATAGTTTAAGGTCGCGTTATTGCCCCTGATTTATTGTACGTGTCACGTTCTTCACGCTCTCACGATTTCTACTTTTAATATTGATTCCTCTCTAATTTCGCTAAACTGCGTTACCTACGTATTGTCACAATAGCGGACGGAATATAATTGAAAAGGGCATTTCATAATCGGTGGTGGTGATGACTCCAACTTTTTTAAGTAATGACACTGCTATTTTTATTGTGGAACTCTCCGTTCAATTTTATATGAGTTTCTGGCATGCAGTGAAATTAAAACGGAGCCTATAGTTTTTCGAGTTTGCTCCAATTCGTTGATCCATTGTTAGATTTTATAGGAAAGGCATTTTAATTATCAATTAATGCGGGGCTCTGTTTCGTATATCAACAAATAATTTAGTTTTAATTTTAAATATGTTTTTGAAATTACTTTTTCTGAATTTTTTAAAAACGTTGCAATTATTTCATTTTAAATTGAAATACCTGTTACGATTTGAAAAGTGTTGGTATTTTAGACCTTATGGAAATATCAGAGTTGCCGAGCTTTGCTTGGCGCGTTTCGATTTCGGCGTGAGAATGTGACGTCGTTCGGTCTCCTAGGTCCTGAAATATATAGATATGAATGTAGTGCCATCTATTGTTGTGTATTAATGCATGATTATTTCAGCCTACTGGTCCTTCAATATTCTATGAGATGGCGTTAGAAAAAAAATTATGCTTCTATTGCAGGGATTATTTTTTGTAATCTGTAATTTAATTTTAAAATAACAATTAATAAGCTTCTGTTAATAGAAGCAAAAACATGGTTTTATATCTGGCACTATTGTACAGGATGTTTACTCGAGACATAAGCTACATGTAGCCAGATTTTCTGTGTAAAGTCATATATAGATAGTCATATATCCAACTGTTTAAGATTTATTAAACTTTTTATGTTTTGTTGACATAGTTTGATTTTTGCACCTAAAATTGGTTATAAAAGACAAATGATTAAAGATAGAACTAATATAGTTGTGCTAATAGAAAATAGAATGGTCTTGTAAAGCTAGGTATTACAGGGTGGGAAAAGAGTTCCCGGAATTTTAAAAAATATAATAGTACTGTATAAATACATGAATTTATGCAACTAAACGAATAATAAGTTTTATTAGTTCAATAACAATAAATTGAAACAAAAATATTTACAAAAAAGTTCAAAATTCCTTTTTTTGGTCTTAATGCATTTATGCCAGCGCTTTTGATAATTTCCGACGATGGTCGCACACTGTTCTATAGTAATTTCATCTCAGGCATACGTCAACGGCACTTTCAGCTGTTCTACTGTAGCTTACCGTCTTTCTGAGACTTTTTAGTTTAGGATGGACCACAAAGAAAAGTCCATGGGGTTGATATCTGGTGAGAATCGCGATCAAACGTCTGTCCTCAGAAACCGTAAAACCACAGTTTGCAGACTGCCATCGTTGATCTATCAAAACGGGCCGGAGCCTAGTTTTTCTGTAAGCCAAATCTGTCTGCTCAGATGGTCTGCGAGGCCTAGTTAAGTTTGGTGTTTTTAACGTGACAACTTTTACACGGAATTTAAGAATAACACTTCGAATAAATGTAAAGTATTTATTTAAAAAAAACAATTAGAGAATTAAAAAAATGATACACTTCTCGAGGTAAACTTAAAACTAAATCTTAAATCTAATTGCACATTTTTATATGTCAGAAAAATGCAGTTTTTGTGGTTCTCACAAAAACTGATTGCTTAGTCGAATATGATAAGCAAGATCATTGATCTATTAGATCATATCCGGCTTTGCAAGCCAATGTACGTCGAATGCGATATACCGACATCATCGATTTGTCGTATCCGGCGTCATATTGCTTCTCAGTTGATGACCCAACCACTGTCATTGAACTGACATATTTGGTACACATAATTGCTTACGACTCCAGAACATCTTGTAGGACCCGCTGCTGATACTCGCCCGCATTGGTTTTCACGTTTCTTGGAATGAAAACCAATGGCGTTTTCCTAGTCCCGCAAATTCCGCCCCATGCCATCACCGAAGCCGGAAAATGATGGTTCTTTAGGCGATGGTCTTTTTTGCTGACCTTTCTTAAGTAACTGGCGACGGCTTTGGCGTTTCTGGAGCGGCTCGAATGTGAAAATCTTCTCCTCAGTAAAAAGCACCTTGCTCAAGCGACCACCCGCGACCAGACGCAGCATTCGACAACATTTTACGTTCACTTTCAGGAGTCATAATGTTGCCAGAACGAAAAATAAACAACTAACAAATTTTTTTTCTAGTTTAAAATTTTACAAGGAATTCGATAAAATTATTTATATTGACATAAAATTACTATAGCAACGATAAAAACCGCAAAAACAAAATTCCGGGAACTTTTTCCCCATCATGTATATGGTACCTTTATAAAAATAATGAACAAGTTTTTTAAAAATGTATGAATAAAAAATATTTCCAAAAATTAATATTTTGTTATGTTATTGTTTGGAGAAAGGCGCCCTCCCTCCCACCCGTTGTTGAGGATTTCGATCGTCAAAATGGTCTCCCGGCAACCCCTTAGCAATTTTGCAAAAGGCGTCTTTAGTGCAAAATTGAAGAAAAAATAAGCTACAAAACCATCAAATCTCAACTCAAATTAATGGGACATAATGTATCCATCGGTGCCCATTACTGCCATCAACAAAGGCCTTTAATTCGGACATTAAGTGACCCTCTTAAAAAAAGGACATCGTAATAAAGAACTTAACGAGAACCAAATCAAACATCTTCAAAAATGTGTCAGAAAAGAGAATCGAGAATTACTGTGATCCATCGGCGGGCGACTTAATATAAGCCATACGTCAGTGAAAGAATTACATCAAGAAAGCTGGCATGAAACTCTACCTTAAAAGGAGAGTCCATTATCTCAATGAGGCCGTGGTTAAAAAGCGGTTTGAACGGGCATATCATTTTTACCGTTTTTTTGGCAGCTGAACGATATTAAAAAATTCGTCGCATCAGATGAATGCTTCTTTACTCTAAATAATGCCACTGGACAAACCACTCCTGTCAAATTAATCCTGATGTCCAACCAAACATGAAAAAACTTACCCCCTTTCAGTCATGGTCTGGACTGGAAAGACCAACAAAGACCAATCTTCGTCAAATCTGGAGATAAAATCAACGCAAAAGTGATCAAAAAAATGATAAAGGATATTGACAATCTTTTGGGAGTTGGAACATGGACCTTTACCCATGGCTCAGCCCTGAGGAATCGGTCCAAATATAGTTTGGAGTCTTTGGGCAATTAGAATATAACATATCTTCTTCCTACAAAATGGTTATCAAACTCACCTTATTGCAGCCTATGCGATTATTTCTTATAGAGATATGGTAAAGAAAAATTATCAAAATACAAATGTGACGCAATTTTAGAACTTCAAAAAAGTATTCGATTCGTCCTAAAGAACGTACTACTTTCACATATTAAAGAAAGAATTAAGACATGATCAAAAACCATTTTACAAGTCTACAAGGCTCAAGGAAATGCCATTGAATATTTCAAATAATTTGTTCACTCTTATACATTATTAAAATTTTAAATTTATATCGTGTCATTCTCATTCTTTCCATATTGTACTTACATACCTAAACGTTTATATTATTTACTGTGAATTGATCTGATTGCGACTATAATTTCCTGTAAAGCGACATAATCATGTTAAGCATTTCGTTGATAACACAAAGGTAATTGCAATTTGCTTGCGCTTCCAATTTAATAAAGGCAAACTATAGATAATCAATAATAATACCTATTGAAATTCTATTACCTACCCAGCATATTTAAGCTACGGTTACAATTCATTTCCTCTTATAATAACGTTTTATTTCCTAAATAATTACAAACTTTTCCGTTCTCTGTTAGTTTAAAAATTGTCAAGGAAGTATATAAATAACGATTGTTGAATTAGGAACTTTTTACTTAAACGGAGTTGTGATATAGCATAAAGGGACATCGTCTAATTTACATTAATGGTTTTGCAAATAGCATTTTCCATCATTGTTATGAGCTGTGGGAGCGGAAGCTGAAAACTGTACGTTCCATGAAACAATAGTATGATGAAACGGGATGCTGCATCAAACACCACCCTCATGCAGACATTGAGGAACATTAAGTGGCCGAAAGGTGTGAACAGCCATCGCGTCACACCACCGACAATAAACCTCTCCAGGATCGCAGACAATCAGGGCCTTTATACGTACTCTACTACCCTAACCCTTCTGTCAGTTACAATCATGTCACTCGACGGCGCTGACAGGTGTACTCGTTTTACTGAATATCTGCTATATTAAGGGGTATAAACGACTGAACAAACACAAACACTTTACTGAATATAATGACTTATGATGCGAGTTAGCGAACAGAGTTATTTCGACTGAATGATAACTTTGTGTAAAGAACTGCCCACAATTATTTTGAATACCTTCATTGATTATCTCTGAAGTCTTGAAATAATACAAAACCTTGTTAAACCGCTATTGTGTTATACGTAGTTAAGAAATACGCTTGTTACTGGAAACAATAATAAATTTGCTTCTTCAATTTATTTGGATTTAATTAGTGAAACTGAATAGGAAATAGTTGAAAATATAGATATTATATAAAATCATTAACGTTTGATATAGAATTTTTTAAATTACCAAAAACAGTAAAAATAATACGATAGATACAAATTATTTTTAATACAGGTTTTCGCGATTATTTTTATCTTTTTCGAACGAATATGTTTTCGCATATGGGCTACTTGGTGTTGCTCGACTATCGTTTGCGAAAAGTTTTCTTTTTCTTCTAGAAATAATTAGAAATATTCTGAAAGGGCTATTATGGTTGAAATAGTCATTTCATTGATTACTTACTGCTGTTTAATATTTAGCTATTTTGTAAGTGATGAAGAATGACCAGGTACACAAATCAATTGTCATATTTATTCTCTTTAGAAATTGACGGTAATTTCTTGAACAAAGTGCTTGTATTAAATTTTGGTTTTATAAAATTACCATAATGTAACTTTTTAAAATACAAAAATTTTAGATTTCTATAATGATTTAAATATTGAAACTGGCAAGTCTTTGTTACCGAATCTGAAAATGGCGAATCATTGTTTAAAGTCAAAAATGTTCAAAGTCGATTTAATGATTTGAATTACATAGTATCTAGTTCAATTTGCGTAAAAAAAATTATTTATCAAATTTTTTTCTGACTCAAGTTGAATATTTTGTGTAATGCGGAACATCTGTCTTGAAAATATTAGATTACCAATTTTGAACGATTTTTTTACCAACATTTTTAAGAACCACTACCTTGCATATTCTTGACATTTAAATCTAGGATTCTGAACCTTCTCGTACCCTAGGTGGGCAACATTTTGTTTAACACGAGCCAGAATACATTTTATGTTTATATTTTAATACATATATTGATAGAGCGGCGGACGAATTCTTTGTTCAAATCTTTAGAGTAATTATATTCTTATTACATCTTTTCTGAATCAATGTGTGACTAAGTCAACTTTTTTTGGAGCTGTAATGGTTTCTGTTTAAAATAAATCAAAATATACCCTTCTATGCATTTATTATTTTCCAGGGATTAAGTACAACGTTGATATGGGACCATAACTGTAACGATTTAATCGATTGACAAATATAATTGACAGTTTAACGTTATTTGCATAATTTTGTAGTGAAACTTCGCTCATTTACATATTATCAGCAACATTTATATTAACTCATTATAGTCGCTTAAACGAGAATATTGTCATGCATATTTTAAAACATTCATAGTATTTTTCGAAGGCGTTCTGTAATATTTAATTAACCTATGTTTTAAATTATTTAAAACAATTATAGAGATGAATTGGTATAGAGAAAAAACATTACACGTCACTATTCAAAAATTGAACACAATATTTTGGAAAATAAGGATAAATATAATAAAAACGGTAGTTAAGTTGAGAAACGTCGATCGACTGGCGTTGTATGTATTCATACTATTTTTGCACGCGTTTGCGATTTTAACGTATTATGGCCATTTTATAGATTTGTTTTTAGCACAATAGTAAGCTTTATTTACCTCCATTACAGGCTGGGCTAAAAGTCAGTTTACAAATACTATTATACAATTGTACAATATCATGGTTTTCTATTAACGATCTTAACTTTTAAATAATATAGAGATGCATTAGATCTAGTCGGCTATGGTCCTGAGGTAATAAACCAAGAATTAAATGTTGTTTGGTTTAGTGTAGGGGATTTAATTTGGTAAAGTGGATAGGAGCATACTTTTTTAAAGAATCTGTTACTGGTGATAGCTATCTCAACATGATACAAAAAACGGTTACACTCGAATTACAGAATAGTTTATTCTTTGAGGATACTTATTGTAAGATAATTTGGCAACAGAATGGCGCACCACCACAATGCAAATATGCCAGAGTTATTGGGTGCACCTCTTGTTTATTGAATTGGTGGTTGAAGAGCTTAGGATCGGCCACCAAGCTCATGTAACATAAACCCCCGCAATTGTAAAAGTCAACAGGTTATCAGAAACGTCTATTTCTGCTTAATATCTTTAATTCACAATTTTTTTGAACATATTAATAACAGCAAACAATGTATCTGGTGCATGTATAGTTCTATTAACCTTTCAGCACCCATGTTATGAGATTTTTACTCACGCTTTCAGTTTTTTTTTAATTCAAATGGAAAGGCTACTTGCAATTTTTTCTATTTTTGTCAAAGTTTATATTGTTTTAAACTATACGATAAAAAAATCGATTTTTTTTCTCTTAATAAATAATGGAAAAAATGTTTTGGAGGGCATGTGTTTTTTCTCATTGTCCGAGTATTAAAGGATGAAAAATTTGGCTATTCGTTGCCATTCGGAAAGGTTCGAATAATTCCGTTATAGGTTAAACCGCCTTACTTGCATTCACACATACGAATTGTCAATGTTTATTTATTGCTACTGACTACTGCCAAATATATTAATTTATTCGAAAGAATAAAATGTAGTTATTGTTTTCAAATGCAAATTTAAATATTAATATAATCGATACCCTTTGGGTATGTAATTATATAAATTCTATATCGAATAATAAAACTTGAATTCTTACCAATTAAATAATTAATTTATTAATGGTTATGTTATGAACAAAAATAAAAAAGTAGCAATAATAAATAACTAATTTAATCATCTGGTAGCGGGTGGACACTGTTCTATGATCTCGACAGGAGGCAGGTCTAGTTCAAGGAAGCGACCCTGCCGCCGCAAGCCTTGATTCTCTCCCTTCCCTACACCGGGCAGAAAATCATATCACATCCCTTATATCCCATCCATACCTCGTCCCATTATCATACTCTTATCCATAAAAAATTTTCAACACGTCTAGCCAGCGCGGCAAGTAATGGCTAAAACCCCTGAAATAAATGACGAACTTTAAAACAAAGCCGGAATTGCCCCAGGCGAGTAGAGGAATTTTTTAAGGTTGTTCAGTTGTGAGGTTATGGGAATATGAGACTATGCAGTAATGAGGTTAAGGGTTTATGTGATAATAACCGGTTGGTTACTTTACAACTCGAATCACAACGTTAAAATGTTAAATTGCCTATAAAATAGTTTTTTGAGGTGCAGGGGTATTTTTGACCTCGGATTCAGATTCAGCGACCTCAAATACATATAGAATTTATGGTCTGATCTTCTGACCCGACCACGACTTTTTTTTGTGTGGCTGTGTAATTGTTAAATAAAAATCAAAAAATAAAATATATCACGATGTATAGGGAGGAAACTTTAAATTAAGTATATAATGCGCATGCGCAGCAGAGGTGTGTATTTTGCTCATTGCCAGAGTAAAGAAGGTGAACCCAATCGCTTGGATGCTGAAGCAGTCTTGCCAGATTGGGCGATTTATCGCGAATTGGGCGATTTTCTTCATGCGTATGCTCCTAAATTAAACTTGGGCGACAAATTGAAAATTAGGCTCTTTGGGCTCTTTTCATTCTTTAACATTAACATAAAAGCATAATGCATAAAAATATTCTATATACTGTGCGTTTTTGTATTAAAATACATTTTAAATTACGCGATATTTCAAGTGAACCTATTGAATTTTTTCAAGCTTACTGTTGGGCTACTGTTCAGAATATTTTGCGACTTTCGATCACAGATGGAGCAACTTAAAAAAAAAATTTCTGGCAACTTTGTGCTGAAGGATTAAAGAAAGATGTAAAGCTTGTAACATAATTATAATCATTTTAAAAATTATCGCCAATATTTGTTCATATTTTATGATAATAGTAGCATGTTTTTTCACATGTTTGATATTTATTACTTACAATGCAAATTGATACACTATCTTTTGGACAATTCTGTAGATAATATTATTTACATTTCGTTTTCTCACTGATAGTACCTTAAAAGAAATGAACTCTTTGTAAAAGCCGAAATGAATATTTTATCGAGAAATGGTTTATATTAGTTAAAAATTATAATCTTGTCTTTGACGTTTTACTAAAGCCTTTAACACCTCAAAAACGTTTAATAAAAAAACATCCAACTACTTTGGCTATACTAGCATTTTATTCAAATTTTCCTAGCAGAATGCGTTATTCATATTAATTGTATGAAAATAAAGAAACTCTTTAAAAATTATGCATCACAAAAGCTTAAATTAAAATCAACGTTTACGGGTTAAGGATATTCATAAAAAGTTAAGTGGATATTTCTTTAAACGGCTGTGGCGCAATTGCTCTACAGTAAATTCGTGTGTAATGAATTTGTGACAGCTATTATGAAAACAGTACGAAAAAGACGTAAGTACGTTTAACTTTTACAACAGGCAGCTGTACGAGGGAAGTTAAAATGTGTTAAAACTCAAATAACGGCGGCGCGTGTTTCACCGCGCTTTGAATTATTCAATCAGAACCCAAATACAGCCGGAGCTTTTATTATTTTATTAGTCTCGCCATTTAAATTGCAAAGATCTGCAGAACTTCTTTCTTTCTTCCGAAACTAATTTCCAACTTACTAAAAACTTTCATCGTTGAGTAGAAGTGTTAATTATTCGTGTGTTCTTAAGCTGAAATGGAAATTTAAAATTTATGCGAACGAAAAACTTGTCTCAAAACTTTTCTACCGGATTTTACGTTTTAAACACTCATTGCATCGCGAATTGTCTTTGGATTTGCCGACTTAATAATTGCGAAAGCTTTTTTTATCGCCCATCTCCGTTACCTTATTTAATGTTTTTTCTTTTCGTTTCAGGTAGGCGAACGGGGAGGATTATTCTTTGCTAAACGAAAGTTTAACAAATTTAGAAGGAATTTAAAGCCTCGGGGCAAAATATAAAGTAAGTGCTGGTATGAAGGAAAATGAAACTTGCGCAGAAATTCATTAAAATAAAAGCCTCTTGATATAGAGATAACATTTACGGATTCCTAATTAATTTGTTCTCACTCTGAAGTCTAAGTGTTGAAAATATTTGATGAGATGCGTTTCAGGTTTCGCAGTTTTCTTCAGAAAACTTCTTTGTTCTCGCTTTCATTCTTCTTCGTGTTGAGTTTGTAAGACTTTCCTTTTAAATTACGCAATTAGGAATTTCTGTTTAGGTTTCCAATAAAACTTATTTAACGCCATTGTTAAATCTTTTCTATTACTGTTAATTAATTATTTAAAAATCCGTTAATCCATTCTTTAAAAGCGATCTACTCGTCCGTTTCGGAAAATGGTAAAATATCATTTTAGCCTTTAAACGACATTTAGTGGAGTAAACCTGACAAAAAAAGGTGAGTTTGCGAAAATTTTTAATTGAGCTTAGTAACCTGGAAAAAAGGTATGTTTTGGCATTAATAGCAATACCCTAAAATCTTTATTGCCTACTCAAACCGGAACGATGTCTAATTTTTAAAAATTCTGAATATTTCTGGATTTCTTTAGATATGTAAGAGATATAATATAAAAAAAATTGAGCCCAAAATTTAATGTCGATAATCAATATTGACAATTTTGAAAAATTTTAAGTTTTTAAATTTGGCATTTTTCTAATTTTTTTTCGAATTTTCGAGTTTCCGAGATATTAAAATACTTGAAAAATAGTGAAATTTTGAATTTTGCATAACTTTTGAAAAAAAAAATTAATTCTTGCCTTTGGTAGAACTTGGTCTTATGATGAGGAAAAACTTGAATGACCCATATACCGTAAATCGCAAATTTTTGGGTTTGCCTTATATTTGAGTTCTGTGACGTCAAAGTACGTAAAAAACCTACAATTTAATTTTTATAACTTGGCCCTACAACCCATAAAAAAATCGGCAACGTTTTTAAAATTTTTAAAAATTGGAGTAAAAGGGGATTCCGGTGGAACTATTCTATATTTTGAAAACAATTTACGTAGTAGTTTGTAATCTATATGTACTACCATCACACCAAATTTCATCCAGTTTGGTAAGATTTGTCCAAAATAGCCCAATTTGAATTAAAAAAAAACAAATATACCTATGTGAAAAGTGAGGGGGTAATCCGATCATCACAAAATTTGAACTGGCGGTTTCTTGAACTATACCTTAGCTAGGACCGGAAGAGCTCAAAAAAAAAATAAAAACTGAGCAAGTGACGCGTCAAATGGCCAAAAAACCGATTTTTTGGAAATTAGACATTGTTCCGGTTTGAGTAGGTCATAAAGATTTTACGGTATTGCTATTAATGCAAAAACACATCTTTTTTCCAGGTCATTAAGCTCTACAAAAAATTTCGTTCATTTTCTAGGTTTACTCTACTAATTCTTGAAGTGCTCGCGAGTTGAAATGGACACAGATATATTTTCATGTAAAACACAGACTAAACCACTGAATAATTAACTTCAGCGTCAACTGTTGAATTATAGCAGTGCTTCCGAGACTATTGTGCCTTAAAAAGCGACTAACGTACAAAATAGCCTAAGTTTAACATTCTTAGGACGATGAACTATACAGATAGTCCAGATAAGAAATCGAAAAGACTGACAAGAGATTAATGTTGATATTTAAAACATTTAAAAAGAAATCTCTGACAATTTTAAGAGATGCAATGTAAATACATCTTGTAACTGGTTTATTAGGCGCTTTCCTACCGATGTCATTAAAAACCTTTGCTCGCCGAACAAGAACACCCGGAGGGCCAACATTTTTATTTAAAATAACATATCTGTATAGCTATTGCTCTCACCACAATTTTTTAACTCTAATTAACCACACATGGAGTGATATATTATATTATTTGCCCGCTATTCGATTTAGTCGATGATTACAGGTTTCAATAAATATTACATTCTTTAAAAACGTAAAAGAAGACAGTGGGCAATTTTTTCTAATATTTTTTTTACATACTAATTGATTTCATCTGTGATATAAATATTTTAAACGAGTTAATAAACTTAACAAAAACATAATTTCCTACTATTAAGCTGTCTTATTTTTTTAGAACAATGTCAGCTTTTAATTTGTAGATTTAATTGTATAATTAATGAAGTTTAATGAGCGATGATGATGCGGATTAGCATGTAGATACGTATCTGTTTGAGTGGGTTTACAATAAACCCAATGATCGGGTCATTATTTACAATAGCCGTGATTAAGATATTTAATTTTGGAAGAGTTTAAGTTTAATGGCTGCATAACCGGATAATGCGAGTCAACATGTAGTATTTTTGGGGGCCTAATATATTATTTCTCTCCCACGAATGAAACAGTACAAATTAAATGCGCTTCGAAATTTTTTAAAATGCTATTGAGACCTACGTGCACTTTTGAAAGTGTGTTATTTTGTTTTAACTGAAAAGATTTATATGTATCTATAATAGGGATGTTCAAACTTCGATATGCGTGGAGGTTAATTTGATTTGCAAAACATTTAGTTGAAACAATTATCGGCAATTTTAAAAATTGGGTAGGGTGAAGCGCCCAGTGATAGACCGATTTGTTGCATTGATGCATTATTGCATTTCATGTAAAACAATAGTAAATAAATTAATAACTCAAAACAACCGTTACAGTTGGAATGAGATATTATTTTTTTATTGAATTAATGAAAATATTATCACAATTTGGTCATAAACTTTGTAATATTAATTATAAAGAGTATAAAATGAGGAGTTCAGTAAATGACCGTGTAAATATTGAGCGGGGTATAGCTAACATGATCAATTTTTTTCCTGTTGAAACGAGATGCTTAGTAATCGTGCTTAAAGTCAAGTGTGCACATTCGAGCTCAAAGTGGCACATTTCAATCTCAGGAAAATAAACCGCGCCGCTCCGCGTCGCGCTTCAATTGCTTCCCTCACTCCGAAATATGCCACTTTTAACAATTTTCACTTATTTTCATTAAGAAATTGATAGTGTAATTAATTTGTATTGAATTAAAAAGGCAAGAATGGAATTATTGTTAGAATTTCTTAATATTTGGTATATTCATTGACAATTTTTTGAAAACGCGAAAGTTTGGCCTAGCGAATGATTGCTTGGGGACAACGGGACAGATGGCCTAAAAATGGAACAGTACCGTTCAAAACGGGACGTATGGTCACATTAGGTATAGCCCAGTGAATGAAAGATTAATGAATTCGTTTATTACAAACGAGTAATTCATGAAAGTGTGTAAAATTTATTTTAAACACTACACGGAGAAAAAAATATCCTTAATACAACTATCTAACGTATACCCAATTGACAGATTGTTCTGACAAGGATTCGAATTTCTAATTTAAGGATATTTATAAGTCAATTTGACAATTCATAGTATGATCCAAACAGCTCTACATAGTATACTTATAATAAGGATTCATTTATTTGATTCAAGCGTTCAAACGAAAAGCTCTCGTGAACGTGTGCAGTATCCGTCGTGTAGGTAACTGGATAGTTAATTTGAGGATATGAATAGCTATAATAGGGATACGGATGGTTATTATAACGATATTTTGTTCTCCGTGCATATCCGTTAAATCACTATGACGAGAATCTTTTGAATGTCTAAAACAGTAATACGGATCGTTACTATAACGATCCGCAATAAGGATACTCTGGAGAGCTAAATTAGCTATACGGCGTATTCCTGTGAAAGATAACTATCCAACGGATAGCTATAATAGGGATACGTATGGTTATTATAACGATATTTTTTTCTCCGTGTATGCTTAGATGTACGTTCGTGTAGTTTTTTTTATTAAAATGCCTTTTGGTATTCTATTTCTTTCTTATAAATGAAAAAGAAGGCTTACAAGATATCATAAATAAATATATCATTAATGTAAATTCATTTTTTAATTGCTATAAACATTATTTCTCGTAACGGTCATTCACTGGCAGGGGATCACATAATGGACGTCCACCTTACAAACTATATTTTATTTAATCTTATATGTTGCATATTGAATTTAGCGGAGAAAGGATTAGAGATTCGAGTGAAAAGAGGAAAATTTTTGAACTTGAGAACTGATAAGCGGAGCTTCATTACCTGTATCGATTGGAAACTACGTGTAGAATACTTTACAGTCGAATTTGTACTTACTCTTATACTAAAGTTTTTTTATATTTTTTCTTTTGTTACGTTTTACAACAATTTTGTCGTTTATCAAGAATAAGTTTATGATATTTTTTTGGATTATACGTATTAATACATAAAAGCCATGATTAAATTGTATCTTAAACACAATCTATTATTAAAATTATTAACGTAGTTTTTATTAATCATGCGGGTCAAGCACTATCTTGTTACCCGTTGTTGCGATCGGAAAATAGATCTTTACCCATTCAACTCTTTTCATTTGGGTAAATCAGGAATTCTGCACGCTAATGACAATAAAAACAGGAAAATTTAAGTAAAACAGGCCAATCTATGCTAGAACCATCTTTTAAAATTTTATTTTTAAATCTTATTTAAAACACCTAATAAAGTATAATTTGCAAAACAGTACTTTTAATATGAGCCCTCTCACACTTTATACACTTACAATAATCACAATAGTAGTGAACGTATTTTCTTCTAGTACTGTAAATATGTGCTTGTGGCCTAAACTAGGACTTCCCAACCCGTTGATCGTTATTGCTCACGTGCCCACAGAAAAAATGTTGCGGGTCGCCAATAATTGAAATGTTCCTCTACTGAATAATAAATTTTATTATTAAAGAGTGGTAACAAACGCAATATTATACGTAGCGTTTCTGAGGAAAATTACTAAATCAAGCTATACCTACATTTATTACGAAATTGGGTTCCATATTACTCTCAAGTATGGGGTACCTATAATACATAAAATGTCATATTTCAGATCTTCCCAAGCACCCAAAAATTGGTTTAAAATAGAGTAGATTTGTTTTCCCTGCAGTGAAGAACAATGATGTTTTTTCTACTCGGTTAGGAACGCAAAAATTTTTAAATTATATTTCTATAAATTATGTGACTTCGACAAACACGCGTTAAAACATTCAAGAACGCATTGTATAAAATAAGACACAGATTGAAAACTTATTTATCGCGATAAGCTGTGCTTTAATAAACTTAATTTAACACTTTCTTATCGTAATTATTTTATATACATTTATATAACAAAAGGAAATTGGATTTAAAAAACGGTTTTGTATTAAAAATAGATTCCATATTACTTATGTTCTCCATTTCTCCATTTTAATATTTTTGGTTTTAAATTTAAAATTATCTTCTAGAAACGTGATTTAATCTCATGTAGCGCTACGATTGATTCTTGATTTGATTTCTGTCGGCAAAGTACTATCAAGGTTTTTCATCTTACTACTCTATTAATTTTTTTATGAAAAGTAGTTTATTGGGGCTTATTCGTCAAACTGGTGAAGAACAAACTAAATTTAATGCTCAAAATAATAAAATTACAGTATATTTTTTATTTAAAATTAAATAAAATTTTCTAAAGTCGTCAAGTATGGCTTACCTCAACAGGGAAGCGGTTGGACACAATTGCACCAACCCCTAACAATAAGATAAACAAGAAGTCGAGTATGATCCAACAGAAAATAGCGTATCTCTTAGAAGAGCTATGCATTGAAATTACTCTTTTTTTTTATTAAAAAATTGTATTTAGGAAAAATTTAAACTCCATTTTTGAATAACACACTAATTTCTTTATCAAAATATTATTTTTTTTTAAATTATTTGAAAAGAGATAACGTAAAAGATCCAGTACCCGATCATTATTTTGTCGAGTTTAACGCAATAAAGCTGTAGAAATATTTTTTTAAAATACCTTTTTTATTGATAAAACAGTTTTTAGATTTAAAATTAATAAAATCAACAGCATTTAGTAAAATTAATATTACAAAATAATTGGCGGGTTACTCCAATACCCGATCACAAGAAAATCAACATAATTAGTAGTCGAATATCAATTATTTTAAAACAGAAAATTTCAAAATTAGTTTTTATTAAAAACATGTTTACATGAGAAAGGTAATCTAAAGTAAAAAAAGAATAAAAGTTTAACGCGTACTAATTCCACACAAAATAAATGGTACGAGTACTAGATCAGGGTTTTATACCGTTTTAATAACAAATGGTATTATAACATTAATTTTAGGAATAGTTCATTAATATTATAGCAATTTGTTTATCTATCAGTTTTCACAAAATTACTTTATAAATACGAAAAATAACTAAAGTGATCGCTTATTGGGTCTTGTATCTTAGTATTGTAGATTTCGAACTAAAGGTGGCATAACTCTAATATGAAAAACATGAACGAGGAGGGCCGCAAAAATATTTTTTAAAATGCTTATGGATTACATTTTATATATTAGTCGTTAATTGAACACCCTTGACTTGGATATAAATTTCGTTGTAACAAAAAGTACATTCATTTATTATAAATAAAATATTCCTACAGAGATGACTTATACATAATGCTACTTGTTTGGCGCCACCAAACGTAATTAATAAAAACAACTTAAAAAAATTAAAGACTTATTGTTCAATTTCTTGTATAGTGTTCACGCAAATCACTGGATTTTTCTATTTCAGGGCGCTCTTTCAGAGCTAAATTGTCTTTAAAAGCATCCCTTTTAGAGCATTAAAAAATAGTAGACTACGATGTAAGGTTTCTGCATGCATTACCATATTTGTGGCTTTTGAGATAAGAGGTTGGCATAAAAATAGAAACTCAGAATATGCAACAGTTATCTAGCAAGCTATTTAACACATTACTTCTTGCACTACCAAGCATTTGTAGTTGATTATTTGTTGCACTTTCACGATATACAAGAAGTTACATAGCCATTAATATTTTCAAGCAACAGAAATGTGCATTAAGTATCTTTAATAAATGATCCTGGTCTTATAAATAACTTCCACCTTATAAATTCGAGACACTTTGTTAGTTTCAAGTGCATTTATTAAATGTTAGTATTAAACCGAAAACTTGAATCCTTCGATAATTTAATGACCATTATTTTAGGTAACTTTGTAGTTGGAAGCACTTTATAAATATGTACTTTCGCATTATTATTTGATCAGTTTCTTAGATATTACAATTTAACAATCTAAAGATTTAAAAAATTACAGTTTCCTTATCTTATCATGCCGTTATTAATATTATTTTTAATTTTATAGCCAAGTATATTTCTTTCGTGATGCATTGCTATGAGTTATACTTTAATAAATATTTAGTTGTTTGTTTCATTTCTTTCTATACAACCGTTGAAATTTTTCCGGCTTTTCGACACTTGATTTGGGCATTTCCCAGTTAAACTATCTATCTTAAATATTTACGACCACCAATCTCACTTAATTCTCGTAGTAATTCCAAAATGTCAGCGAGATTTCTTGGAGTCTGCTTACGAGATTAATCTTAACCCCGTACCGTTTGCAATCACCATGCGTCACCGAAATTGCGCTCCACTCTTAACCATCATTGTTGTTTCTCGGGGACTTTGTAACTTCAGAAAATTTAAAGATGTCTAAATGCGTAAAAAATGGTCTCGACTATATTTATTTGGCTTATTTATTTCTCGATTTTTCTACAGTTTTAACGCAAAACCTACTTTTTTAAATTTAAATTTATTTTTGTAGTAAAAACAATTAATTCAAAAACATCAAATTTTTTAAAGATATTCAAATTACGCTTAGAATAGGGTAAATGCGGGAGAGTTGGCGCGGTTCAGAGATGACGCTTAGGGAGTAGTATCCACAAATGAGAGATTTTCTGTGAAACTATGTACTCAATTATTATTAGTTGCCCTGAAGGTTTTCTGTGTGTTAATGAAATGATCTCATTGGGCCGGCTTACGTTATTACGAAGGTAGGTATGTATTAACCATGTTATAATGTTTATATTTACGTTGATAGAAATGCTTATGTATAATGTTTACTTTTCATCTTCACGAGAGTCCCATGCGGCATCTATCCCAAAGGAAAGGACAGTTGCCACACTATGAAATGGGATAGATGCCGCATCGTTTAATATAGCTTATATATTTAGTGTTACTATGATTAATACAATTATGAACAAAAATACCATTCAATCTTTATTTAAGTTCTGCTGCGGAAGTATTTAGGAAAAGCCTTTCCGGCCTTTCCATGACTAGCTTTGCGCAATCATGTCCGCCATGTTAAAACAGCGGTACTATGATCGTTTCGGCTATTTTTTATAAAAATGAATGCACAATATGGATTATTACTTTTATTACCATTAAAATTAAATGAAAAACCAGTCATAGAGGCACAAATAAAAGAAAATATTTTTGGGTAAAGTGCTTCGAGTCAGATGTATTATAAGTTTCAGAGCTAAACTACAAGAAAAAGTTGGACACCCAAAAATTTATAACTGCGGCATCTATCCATTTTTAATGCGTCGTTCTCACCAAGAACGAGGGAGAAATGCCGCACAATTAACCTCTTTGTGTTTTAGTTTTAAGAGTGTTTTTTAGTGGAATTATTATTTAGTATTGTATTGGTATTAAAACATTACATAATAAATAGAATCTGTTAAAATATTATTTCATTAAACGAAACATTTCCAGATTTATGAATTTTTTTGGAAATACGCGGCATCTTTCCCGCATATGCCCTATTAAGAATAACAGATTTTCATAATTTATTTAATTAAATGCTTTCTAAATAATGTCGAGTGTCTGTATCAAATCTCGAGAATAAACGATAATAATATTATGGCGGTTCGTTTACAGTCTGCAGTAAAAAGACAATTAAAATTAAAAGGGAAACCTTTCCATTGATTACATATTGTACAAATAATAAACATGCGAAGAAGCGAACATCCCAATCGGGCATCCTTCCTTTATCCGCATTAGTTTGCAGTGATATACGGTGGTCGAGTTGGTTATCGTGGTTTAGGACCAAGCAGGACCAGTAGGGTAACAAACCGCAGATCGCTTGTGTTCGTTACACCAAACCAAATCCTCATGTATATTAAAATTACAGGGAGATTTCCTTCGCTGGTATTAAATTTTATTGCGAGGGTGTGCGAATTTAATGTATTTATCTCTGAAAAAGTAACTAACTTAGGGCTACCCTTAATTTTCCTTAAATATTCAATGTATGCTTTCGTAAAATTCAATTATAGAAGTGAAAATGTGGGCATTTTAAATATGCAAAGTGGGAGATTTTTCAAAAAAAAAAAAATACTGGTGTTGGTCAAATCTTATGAAAGAAAAATATTTATACAGCGATTAAAGTTAAGATCTAAATAAATTTATTAAATCGTTTCATAGCTTTCGGTCATTACAACATTCCTTGCTTTGCTTAAGCCTGCCATTAAAGAACTACAGCATAAATAAAGCTTAATTTAATAGCTCTCTGTATCTGTAATAAAAGTCACATAAACACAAATAGAAGTTACCAACTTTTATGGATCCAATATTCTCTTTAGGTTACATTATTCGTAGAAACAATTTTCTGAAATAATTTTTTTTAGAATCTCATTGTAATTATGCTAAATTCTAAGAATTGTATTTTTTTTAATGAGTAGTCTTGATTTGCAATTTTTTTTTTAAATTGGGGAAAATATGTAGTGAAAAATTCTCATAAATAAGTTTTATCTATGGGGCAAATACGAAATGTTTTTATTTTTTATTTATAGATAAATCACTTATTTTACAATCAAATGTAGTATTTTAACTTAAATACAATTAAACTATGCAAATATAAACTTGGAAAAAATTTACAAATTCTAGTCTTTTTAATTTTACCGTTTTGTCCTAAGGGAGGCACAATCCGGTGTTATAGTCAATTTTACCCCATAAACATTCATTGAAACTAAAAACATAACATATATTCTAAAATGATTGTACCTACATACGACTTTAGTTTGATCTTTTATTGCTATATCAGTGCTTCTCATGGCGGGTGCCGCAAGTACGCCACAAAGATGCCGCGAAAGTTTTTGACGTCTCGCAATATGATGGATTCTTTCTTTCATTTATAAGTTACTGCAGGATCGAAATCTATCTTTTTTACTAACTTGTTCCATTACCATGTCCTGTACATTCTTTATTTCTTTATTAACAGTAAAAAGACAAAATAATAATAATAATAAGGGTGCCGCACTTCTGTTTAATAGTTTTAGTATGCTGTCAATCAAAAAAGTTTGAGGACCACTACTATACAATTTTTTTTTAATGATTAGGATTATGATAACACTGGCACACAAAAATAAAAAAGTGGTCAGAATTTTTGACCAGACCCACCTAGGGTTATGTATTTCGATACCCTGAATCCGAATTTGAGGTCGGTTTACCAAATATATATCTAAAATTTTGAGTAAATTGCAAAAAACTGCAATTTTTAGCCAATTGAAGCAGTTTTTTGCAATTTACTCAAAATTTTGGGGGTGTACGGGCCAAACGGACTTCGGATTTGGATTCAGCGCATCGAAATACATAACCCTAGGTAGGTCTGGTCAAAAGTACTGACCACTTTTTTTGGTGTGCTGGTGATATTTTTGACTATGTTCTACTACTTTTTTACTATTTTTGACGATTTTGGATAAATATATGAATGATTGAGATTAAGAGATTTTGAATTTGGATTCATCTCATCAAAATATACGTATAAGGAAGATTTAATCTAGTTTAATCAAATTTTCTTCATTTTCATAACTGCAATTTTTAGTGTTTTTTTGCAATTTACTTAAAATTTTAGAGGTATATTGGGTAAACCGACCTCAAATTCGGGTTCAGGGCATCGAAATACATAACCCTAGGTGGGCGGATCAAAAGTACTGACCACTTTTTTATTTTTGTGTGCCAGTGTAATTAACCTTTTTCTTCATAATGGTATAAAATACTTATTTATTTCAAAATATATTTAATTAGGTAAATGGAAAATACATAGGAAAGTTCGAAATCATTCGCCTAGGGGTAGACCTAAAAAGAGGTGGAAAGATGTGCTGGATTAAGACAAGTTTCTAAGCTTACAAAGAAGAAGAAGAAGAAGAAAATACATTGTAGTAACCAACATCTTCATTAAAAATTCTAAGTTTTTCAAATATACTCCGAATTCTTCATCTGTTGTGGTAACTTCTTAATCATTACGTAATAATTATTAGACATAAAAAGGACAAGCCTGTTATGAATTTATATCCACAACAAGTTATCCATTACTATTATTTTTCGTAAATTATAGTGTTATACTTGTTTGAAAATTTCGATAAGATTATAATTTACCTTGTTTATATAAAAAAAACGAAAACTGATGATTACGTTCAATTTGACTTAAACGACCACTTAAATAAATATTTGTACGTCGAATTAGATAATAATAAGTTTAAGAAAATGGATATGCGTGCAGGAGAAAACCCCAGCAAATAATCAGGTAAACAGTGGTCGACTGTGAGAAATGGAACAAGTAGTCTGTTAGGAATGCAACTAACAACTGATTTCTTTTCACTAATGCCTTTAGGTAGTATGTGCCGCACAGCGTCGGTTCTTTGTGTTATACATGAGAAATCCATCTTGCCTTATCTGACACCATCTAATTCATGGTTATTTTTCCATGTGAGTACTTTGTTGTTGCTACTCATTCACTTCGGGGCATTTGTTTCTTTGAATTATACAGCTTTTATAAGAGGAATCTTGTATCATTTATTGGTAATTTTAATAAGCTTCATAATTTGAATAGTTTATTACTATAAGTCTTTTCTCTTGGAATGCAGTTGTAGCTTAAAGAAATGTTTTTCATTTTTAATATTTATCTATATTTATTAATTGTACAGAGCGATAACCACCTGTCATTAAGAGTTGCCCAGCTCATTAGATCAAAATTATTGCATTCGAAAGTAAAAAATTGTTTGTGTGCCTCATTTAATTAGGACATTATCATAAAGAGGAGTTCCCATATACCATAGGAAAGTATTTTTGGCACGCGACCTATGCGCCATCTAAGGTTTTATATTTTAAATTTTAGTTAGTCTAAAACTTGTAAACATATGGCATAGACATGTAAAAAGCAGACTATTTTTTTTAATTATTAGCAAATAATTACTCACGATATCTTTAAAAATTGATAAACGTCTTTCAAGAAGTTTACTTGGATATTTTTAGGAAAAAAAAGTATTTCTAAAGATACCAAATTATGTACTAATATTTAGTTTACAAATGTATATGAAAAGATTGCTGTGAATAATTCTCAGCGTATGTTGATAAGGTTTTAAGCGAAACATCAGGCCAAAATAGCACAAAAACCCTCAATTCATCAAATGTAAACTAAAAAAGTAAACTAAAATACTTATATCAAAATGTTTTCCTGATTACATATACAAAAAACATAATTTTTGAAAACTACAGTAACTCATATTGTAGTTTTACAACAATAACCATTATCTAAATGTTTCCTAATTTATAGGTTACTATAGTTTTCAAGATCCGTCACTGATTGGCTGTCTTATTTTCCCCAAGTGATGAAATTTTGAATTTGGCGCCGTACTAATTTATTTTTATGTCTATGGTACTGGATGAAATATCCTAAAATCCGTGACGCCAAATTCAATTCTTCAATCTTAAAAAATCATCCTGAACTTTATGCTCGTTCAAGAAAGGAAATGAAGATGATCCTATTATTTACCGAACTTGGAATATAGCATATTCGACGCAGAATAATTTTTGCATTATTTAGTCAACCTGGAAAGTACTTTCGAATGTAATAATTTCGATTGATCTAATGAGCTGTGGAAATCTCAATGGCAGACGGCTATCGCTCTTCTCACTGATTCTCGCTTGATTACTGCATCACTTGCTTTTATTGTTATTTCAAAACGATTTATGACTTTAAACTTAATTGAAGCATTTAAATTAATCACAATACGTCAGAGATACTTATTTGTAGAAGTAAATGTGGCAATTTGGCACAACTAGTGTTGCAAAGGGTATTCTATGGAGTAGGATTAAATGCCAACACCTTCAAGTGCGGAACCTGACCGGAGCAAATTTGGCGTAAAGCGCAAGATTCTTGTTCATTGGAGAAACTTAATTAAATGTATTAAATAAATTCAAACGGGCTTCGAAAATATTTCAATTCGGCCTACTTCCGAACTTAATTGGCTTATAAATACATTTGACGGAATGCGGTTCCTTTATCCCATTTTAATAGAAACTTGATTCAAGTGACTTGAACCAATTTCTTAACTCCGATTTAATGTTAGCAATTAGTAATAAAATGATTAATATTTCTTAGATCTAACGTTTCTCATAAATCGCACAAGCTAATTTTTGACTACTTATTACTGATATTTCAAAGGTAGATACGGCCATATTTGAACGCAAACGTTCAGTCTATAATTGTACACAATTAATCACGTGAGTTTAATAGTAGCTAATTTACTGTCTTATCAAATGTCTGGTTAATCTCTGTGTATTTTAAGGTACACTTAATTTAAGATAACCTAATTTTCAAAACACCCTGGCTTATTAGATATTTTTTTTACCATTACTTTATCAATAGATAACCTGCAACTTTGTTAAATTTTAAATTTTCTTCTAGTCAACTATACGCCACTTTATTAATTTTTTTACGAGATAGTTATCCCTGTCGACACGTACGCCAACACTGGCCAAGTGTCTTCGTCTCGTTAGCGAAGAAATCGGGCATCTGTTGCCGGTACCAATGACGCACAGCTGCTTGCACGTGCTCATTATTAGTGTAGCGCTGTCCCTTCAGATTTCCCTCAACTTCGGAAAAAGGCGAAATTGTAAAAGGCGGGAGTCGTACGGGAGGTGGAATACGGTTGATGAAATTTTGATAGTTCTGTTTTAATCGAATGTCCATATTACCTATCGTTTTGATAACTATATAATAAAAACAATGAAAGAAATATTAGAAGACCGCCATAGGACAATAATTTTTGAAGCATTTAGATTTACATAATCACGACTACAATTAGATGAGAATTAAAATGAGGATACTTAAATTAGATAATTTTAAGTTTATAGGAAGCTTGCAAGAATGGAATTGAACCAAAATAATCGGAATATCAGATCTCTAAATTAATAAACGAAAAATCATAAATATACCTACTGATATGCTTTTTATAAGTGGATGTTATAGATCTAGATATGGATTCGTGTTTTGAATTACATACAAAAATTATTGAAAGTTTGCAAATATTCAATATGGTTCTAAAGAGAAACATGTTGATGTTATTTTTTTTTCAATTATCTTCATTTAAAAAATTACTAATGATAAAAAAAAAATAGAAATAGAATTTAGACATTTCACTTCTTAACTATAGTTTAAAATTGTTACTATAGATCAGATTATTGGGAATTAGTTTTAAAAAGTTGATAACAAAGTGTACAGAATTAATTAATCCGTAATTTTTGCAGTTTTATACATATGAATTTAAATTAACTTCTTCAATGACTTATGTGTAACTTTAAAAAAATAATTATTCGTTTTGAACTACAATGTATGCACAATACTCTTCAATAGTGAATTACAATGGTATCTTAGACTTACTTACATTTATAATAATCAAAAATAATCCACTAAACAAACAAATAACACTTTAGCAACTAACAGATTTCCGCGATGTTCACAAAATAGCTTGTCGAGAAACCTAATTGTACTAAAAGCACTAACAATCATTCTAACATCTTATAATGCTTAATTTAAGGGATGTGAGATATTTATGACCTAGGGTCAGTTACGGAATATAAAATTGTCATAAGATTTACAACCAACATCAGCTTTAGAAAAGATGGCGTTAGCGCAATACGTAAGAATTACAATACAATTAATCTAAAATCCAATACTTAATATTTAATTTTAATAGTAAATATTTGCGGGATAAAAAATAGCCTACACTACTCTTTCAAAAGTGCTCTACCGATCAATGAAAGTCTCATTAAATTCGGTTCAGCCGTTTCTGAGATTATTGGGAACAAACAGACAGGCGGAGAGACAGACAGACAGACAAAAAAACTAAATACGCGTGTTTGGGCATTGGTGACTTTCATATAACAATATGAGCTTAAAAAAAAGTCTTTATTTTGAAATCACAGACAGACACTTTAGATGTTTAGATTATTTGGTTCAGTTTGCCTGGAAATGGAATATTTAATTTAATTTACAATTTATTAATCACAAACTATAGCAACTATGTAGGTAAGACTTGAGCACTCGAAATACCGACAATGCTTCAGTAAAGTTTCCTACAGTTAGCAATACCACGGAATGTTAGTCCACTTGGTATTTCGACACCATTGGTCTTCAAATAAACGACATTCTTGAAATTAATGTTGCTTTTAGTAAACATTGATTCGCATTGCATAACTTACGGTTGCAGTTATATTAAACACCAATTCAATATTAAGATATTTTAAATTAGCTTGTTTACATTAAACTTTTAATGAAAATTCCAACGAAAAAAAGGCGAAAAGCAAAAAAGTAATTATTATACATCAATTCGTGTTTACTTGTTTATTGTAAACACCCATTTTTTCTTCTTTACGTTTATTTTTAAAAATGCTTTTAAATAATAAACCGTTTTTAATAAAATGGGCGGCATTTAATTAAACTCTAATGCGGTTTATATTGAATTAATTACTATGCCTTAAAATTTCGTTCAATTACGTGAAAGCAATTGCAAAAAGTGTTTTTCTTATTCGAAAGGAAAATTTCTAAATTTTTCGCGTGCCGGTAACTAAATTAAAAATAGCTGAAGGACTGCGCGCTGCAAAGTGCCCATCTTGTGTAATATATTGTTTACAATACTGTTTAGAATAAAGGTTTTATGTTAACATTACCCATGACCCATGTCAACGTCACTAAAATCTAAGAGAAATGCTCTAAATGCAACAAAAGCAGCTACTTTACATATGAATGCATGACACTGACAGAATTGTGAAAGGCTTGGACGTTTTGCCAGCACTGACGGTTAGAAAATCTACTTTATCTAGTCTCTTACATGGCATTATAAACTTTAATATTTTATGCCATTTTCTCGTTAGATTGTTTTTTTTTATTAAAACGCAACGCAGTGCTAAAACTCGTTACCCGCTCTTCAGCTTTGAAAACGTCGTTTCGATAAGACACTAAAGTTTCTTAATGCTTCATTTTGGCAAATACTACTTCACATTTTATTATCTAATTTCAGAATTTAAGTTGAGTAGTGTATACAAAATAGAGAAGTTTCGTTCTTTAAAACTTAAAGTTATAGTTTCATTAGACATAGTTACCTATTAAGCTTCGAAAATTACATTCAAATTTACATACTTTGTTAGTTTCAAGATTCATAAAATAGTTTTACGGACTCGAACATAACGAGTCTGTACAATCACTTTATGGAGCATCAAGCTACTTGACAACGGCACTTCCACATTTAAATTTTCCACATTCATTTTATCGCACTTCTTCGTGTTTTGTGATGTGCAAGCAAATAAATACGTTACTACTGTCGAAGCAAAAAGTATTGTCACTACACTTTAAAAGGTCGTATTTCCAAAACAGAAGGACATCATTTTAATAAAAATTTAACGCTTTATCTATGGACTTTTTATTGTTGTAACGTGCCATTTTGATATTGTTACATAGAGCCATTTAGGAGATATTTTAAAATATTCCATATTTTGCTACGTTTTTCAATTTGTGTAACTTTCATATGTAATAAATCGATTCTTTCTAAACCGATTATTATGCAATTTGGAAATAATGTAATCGAAGCCTTCTTAGAGAGACAACATCCATTGGATTTAAATTATTTTGATAGTTAGCCTTTGTAGATAACAATATGTCAACACATCACCATATCGAAATAAAATTAAAATACTTATCAGAATCGATGACGAACCCTCTAGAGCAGGTAGTAGCACTGTCACTAACACTAACCCGACACCGGCTTCAGGATGTATGCTGCGTCTTCTTGTAGCAAAATGCCGACGTTTTGTAAACATTCTAGTTTCCATCTTCATGGTTGGATGCTCTTATACTGAGTCATTTTTGGATCAGGGGGTCCTTATACACCCATGCTCATGTCATGGAACAATGCACCCAAAGCTATTCAATCATTACCTCAAAATTATATAAAAAAAAAATCAAAAATGTTTTTGATATTTTTTTTCCTCCTCAAAATTGAGTTATAATTATCTATGTTAAATTTGAGATAACATTTTTAATGAAACTTAACAACATACAACTGTAACAATCTAAGCTTAGATTTGATATTTTGTATTTTAATTAATTTTATCTTTTTCAAGAACTTTTTCTATTAACAGTAAACTCTATAATGCATTAAATGGTACTTCTCTTTTATTTAATTTTCATGATATCTTAATTTATAGACATTTTGTATATTTAATGTTAGATTTACTCATGGTAAACTTATTTATATAACAAACAGGCGTTTTTTGTAAATATCAATTTTTGTCGTAAAATTAATAGTAAAAATTTGTTTCCTCTTGTCAAATCCATCCGGCGACACAGTGTTTATATTATAAATGAGTTATATATGAGCGTGTTATTTGCCACTTCGTAATAATTGTAAAAGTACTGAGCGATATCCAGTCATCTCCGCACTTCTTTACGTTCTTAAGCGACCGTATTTATTTTCCTCGTAAAATAATTAAAATTTTTTAAGACTAATTAATATTATTTTTATTAATTTGAATGTGTAAAAATAACTAGTCTATAATCAGAATTCAGTGTGATTAAAATACATTGGGCATGTTTTGAGATTTGTGCCTTTAAAGTTAGGTGACAATAATTTTTACTTCAATAGTAGGGGAAGTTAACCGGTTGTGGGCACAGTTAGCTATTTAGGCCATAACTTTTGACCAACTCAATATTTATGCAGAATGAGCATATTATCGGGAAGCTAGAGACCTTAGCTAACTACTGGTAAAGGAATTAATTTTATATTAATTTAAAAAAAAAACATTTTTAACTTTTCATAAAGTAGTCATTTTTCATCATGCAATTTTTTTTAACCGGTTGTGGGCACATCAGGAAAATCCCCTCAAAATGGGAAAATATGGAGTAAAACGCCACTATATAGAGAAAAAACACAATTTATTCATATTCAAAGCCTTCAGTTATGAAAATAGATGAAAATAAAATTTAAAATAGGCTTTCGTAGTGGACTTCACGGAATCATTGTCAAATGGCTCCAATGTACGCATTAAAATTGATTTTTGAAATCTACATCGCTAAAAATGCACTAAAAAATCCGCAAAAATTACGTAAATATATTATTTACAATTTTTAAGTCATATGAATTGGTCTGTCAAAGATGCTCGACAATCGAAAATCTGATTCTCGACAGTCGAGTTGTAAAAAGAAGTCTGTTTGAAATTCAAAACCAAAAATGTTTAATTATTTTTTTAATTATTGTGAAAAAGTTTTCATATCTTTACATTTTTGTCGTACATGCTAATCGAGCGGGGTCTTTGCCCGCCCCCTTCGAAATCAGGCCACGGCTACACCCCTAGACTCCGCAGGGGGGTTATGTTAACATGAACAACAATATTCGACAAATTGTCAACGAAATACAAGGTTTAAATGGCAAAAACTTAAGTGCCCACAACTAGTAAAATGTAGGTGCCCACAACTGGAAAATTCATAGCTGTGGACAAATGACTGGCAAATTTATTTCACGAAGATTTTGATTGAATCGAAATTAAAATTATAAAATATATTTAATTTCCTGCATATATTTACATTAGACCGACCTTTTGCAATAAGTTACTTTTATTTATCGCACTTTAAACACAATAAATGATTACATCGCGGTACATTTTTAGAGATGAAAACATGAAATAACGCATAGCTACTACGCATATGAGTCTGTTCGCTTTATATTAGCAATGAAACATAATAAAACAAATGACTATCGTGAAAACACCTGTATCTGTTCACGATCAAAAGTTATTCGGGGGTGCCCACAACCGGACAATGCCCACAACCGGTTAACTTACCCTACTTACGTACATTTTAGTAATTTGGATTATGAAAAAAAAACTGGTACGTATATATATGTACGCGCGTTAGAATATATACTTCTTTGACGTAATTAAATTAAATATTACCACGTGTTCTGCCCACATTGCGTTTGTTTATAGCTAGACCAGTGGTTTCTAAACTACACTCATCCCCCGATTTACGCGGTAGATATGTTCTTCTCAAACACCGCACAAATGGAAACTGTTTAAAAAAGGACAAGGACCATATACAAATTCGAAGAATAGGTTCGCTTATATAAAAAACCGGGCAAATAAAGACATTGATTTCGTATAAATTTGAAAATGCGTTCCAAAAATCTTTAAAAAATCCACAGTGTGTTATATTAAAAATATTAATTCAAAATCGTGTTCTCAAAATTTAAGAAGACATGTTTTAAGTAACGAGTATTTTTTATTTAGGAACAAAATATAACAATAACCTTAAAAACAATAATTTATTCATCTTCGCTGTCGCAGACATCTTTTAATATTGTAACCCTTGTCTTTGTAACCGGTTCGAAATCATTTTTATCATTACAAGAATTACTCAGTTCTATTTTACAATTTGCGGATATACTATCTACGTTGTCCGAGTAGATTTTTTTTTAAATCCGTGATCTTTGTTTTTTTTTTTTTAATAATGTCTTTATATATATATTCATATAATCCCGTAAAGCAAGTAGCGTGTAAATTGAGGGATAGATGGTTATTGTGAATTTTAGTTAAAAACCTAGTGCAGAATTTGGTCTTAGGAAAATGTGCACCTTTTGCTCGAGTATGCACATACGTCGTTTCATTTGGGTATAATACTTTTTTCTTCTTAAATGTAAAAAAAATTAATGTAAACTAATTCAATGAATGCGAGGTATGTGCACATTCGATCGAAAAGTGGCATATTTCCGAGCGAGGGATGCAAATGAAGCCCGACGCGGAGCGGCGCGCTTCTTGTTCCCGAGATCGGAATGTCCCACTTTGGTTTAAGCATGATTCACAATAATTTAGAGCAATAAATTGGACGAAAAAGCAGTTGAATAATTTTAATCGTTTTATCTCACTCCCACTGATGAGAATGTCGTATCTTTTTGCTTTCTTCCACTCATTGCTATGCTAAATACATTTTTCGTACATAAAACCGATATTTATCAAACTAAATTTAATCGTTTGATTTGACAGATGTAAGGGATAAAGTAGACAAATCTAATAAGTACAAAGATGTGCACATTCGAGCGAAAAGTGGCACATTTCCGAGCGAGGGAAGCAAATGAAGCGCGACGCGGAGCGGCGCGCTTCATTTTCCCGAGATCGGAATGTGCCACTTTGAGCTCGAATGTGCACACTCGGTTTTAACACGATTCACAACAATTAATTTACTTTTTAAAAGTATGGAGTTTCATACTGTCGAATTTTCGTTAGTTGTGCGCGCGCAACTTCCGTTGCCTACTAGTATTTCACTCTCAACGCCCCAAAAGAAGTATAACTTTCAAAAAAAGCAAAAAAGAATCTAACATAAAAATGTTTTAAAATTATTTAAAATGTAATGACAGGAACGCATGCCTTTACCATAACGCTTCGTTAACTTTCCGTTTTAGAATCAATAATTTAAATGTAAAACTATCCGAACATTTAAAATTCAATGTTTTTTTAATGTGGCCAATAAATTTATCTAATTTGTACGAAACGAACTTTATAGTATTACCCATATATTTACATATTTGTGTTTTTAAATGTAATCGTCGTCAAATTATCGTACTTTATACTTCGACATTCGACTTTATGGGGCTATATAAGGGAACAAGAATGTAAAAGGCTAGATATTCCATATATCTATATAGTTTCTATTTTATTACACATAAATTTAGTTGAACATGTACGCATATTGTAAACTAGTAATCTAATGTAGTGGTTTGGTCAGTGATTCCCCTGAAAGGGAAGAGAAACCAATAAAGAGAAATGTTGGGAGTTTAAAGCCCTAACGGTCTCTTTGAAGTTATACTAAAACAACTAATGTAAGGAAAACAACTATTTCTGGACCTCTCGATAACTTTCAAATAAATTATACAACACTCTATTTCGCTGCATGCATACATTTAATAAGCCATTTCAACCAAATTGCCGTAACTTGTAAAAGTTTAAAACAAAGCTTTACGCCGAAAGTGTATAAATATTAAATTAGGTTTTTTTTTTGCTGCTGCAAAACTTCGAAAAGTGTATGCTTTATTTAGCGAAATTATTAAAATGCTAATTATTCTAATGTTGTTCGTTTCTCTTTCGTGTCTGAAATATTGATTATCAATTAAAGCTTACATTTTAATTAAACTTCTTTATGTTTAATCCTAAAAACATAAACTTTGTTTGATGTTTTTTTTTTCGTAACCTCCGCAAAATTTCTATCGTTTGCGTAGCGGGGCTTCGTAGGGTCGTAAAAAAATTTATGAAGTAAATCTAATTTGACGTCGTTCTATTAGAAGTGGAAAACAGTGCCATACATAAATATAAGAATTATTAGTGTCACTTAAAAAAAATATAGTGAATGGTGTGGCGAAGCGTACAACGCCCGTTTAGAAATGAAAAAGAAAGAGCGGGCTGCTCGTCAGTAAGGGTATGATTAATGGCGTCAAGTCATGGAGTATAGCCTTTATCAGCAACTTGCTCCTGTATTTACGGCCTGTTTAATATATCATACACACACGGCGTATAAAGGCTTGACACATGTTCGTACTCGTATTTTATATCTACATTATTTTTTGCTTTGTGACGAAAAGACTCATTCACGAAAAAATTACCCTTCCACTTGTAATTTCTAATTTAATTTTTTCTTCGGACCTCGTTTTTTTGTCAATGTTAACGACACTCCGAAACAATACGAAGAAGATTACAACGCATTTGGTTTATTTAAACGCAATTAACGCGGAACCGTTTCTCGTGCCTCGCACTAAATTTAAATGACAAGGGACTATCTTTTGCTCCTTGAAATTTTTAAAACATTCGCCTAGTCCGTTTTTTATAGTTTTACCTAAATATGCTTTGCGACGTATAGCGGTAGATTTTTATATCTCTTCTGATCAGATTTTGCTTTAGAGTTTAGTCGTATTTTGGTTGTGACCGTAATCATTCTTAGGCTGTAAATTTGTGATATCGGCCGGATTTTACATGCTTTGCCCTATAATAAAATTGAAATTGCTAATAAAATGTCACCGACTATGATTTACGTTGTTTATTTATGGATCTTTAAAAATATTAGGTATCAGTCGTGATACATAGTTATTTCGAACATTTTTTTCGTTTACAAAGATAACCCTTATGATTTTAAAGTTCAATTAGAAGATTTGATTTTTATTTTAGTTGGGAGTAAAATACGAATTAAATACTAAATAAAATAATTTTCTATTTGTGTGCATAAAGACGTCACAACTCGCAAACCTTCGCACCCAGCAAGACATAACTAAGGGAGGGGAGAGGGCAAGATGGTTCACTTAACTTGAATAATGAAAAATAAATACTTGGCATTGAAATTCAAAATCGCCTCTATTTTTGATAAAACCAACTGTTTATAGACTTTCAAACTAATCATATAAATGTCAATAATTTTCATCACAACCGTAACACGAGATCAACAAATGAGGTATTTAATTTGATTCGTCTTGTCCTACACTATCCGGGTAAGATGGTTCAGAAAGATGTGGAACATTAATGATCTAGACCAGGGGTGAGCAACCTTTTTAATCAATGGGCCAATTTAAATTTTAAAATTTTTGGGGGCTGCACATAAAGTAACACTTATTAATAATTTACAAAACTTTATTTATAATAAACATTAGAACAAAAAAATATATAATTTAAAAACATGAATTCAATTTTAGAAATGCTTGACGGGCCACATAAACACGTTTAACGGGCCGCATGCGGCCCGCGGGCCGCGTGTTGCTTATCCCTGATCTAGACAGTTGTCACAAAAATATGTTCCTTTTCCATGATAAGAAGAACATGCGTTGTGGCTCCAGTCCTTGCACTTGGGGTATTGTATCCATTCTTCAGCTGAAGGATGAACACACTGTTCTTTGCACATTGTGCAATGGTACTCACGAGGTATTTCGTACTGATTTTTTTTATTGATTCTGAATGTAGATGGTTTTTGTGAATTTTTAGAAGTTAGTTTATTCTTTTTTCCAAAATTATTAACAGTACGCTGTTCAACTTAATAAATTTTTGTTTTTGGGAAGATGAATAGGGCTATATTAATCTTACCCGATGGGGTACTTAATGGATAAAAGAATAACCTAAAATGGTAATAATAGCGATGTTAAAAAAATCTCTAATACAAATTACTTTACATAAGATGAGAAAGCAGAAACAACCTAAATGTAGGATGTAGACAATTTATCAATCAAAAATCTTAAAAACTTACCGCTGTTAAATATTTTATTTTCGGGTGTTTATTTTGTCTTTTGTTACTGATGCGCACATTTTCTAATTAGCAGTAAAGTTGAACTGGCTTGCAAATCTTCGTCTTACCGCGCTAGTCATGGTTATGTAATGAGTGAATAGAAAAAGATATAAGAACGATTCGTTTTACCCGCTATATTTTGCTATATCTTGTCCTCCCGTGCTCTACCATAGAGAAAAGCGAATGATTTAAAATTTTGTAATCTAATTAGTTTTTAAATTAATCTACATTTAATAATGCCATTCAAAAATTGTCGAGCCAAACATAAAATTATATAACGGTTTAGAATAATGCAATATTGCATTTAAAATATTGTAACGGATTTCCCAATCCAAATCCACTATCCAACGAGAGCAAAAGCGGTTCGTACTCGGGTTGTGAATAATAACACACAGTTGGCCACTTAATTTACAATTACAATTTATTAACACAAATAATAAACAAATTCTCCTTCACCAATAACTTAAACACTAGCACTTAACAATTATTTCGTTACTAACTAACTAACTTACGGTTCTAATACACTAACTAATTTATTTACACTCGTATATTTATTTAAACGATTGACACCCGTATGTTGTTTACATTTATACCGATAGCGATAGCGCTCACCTTGTAAATTCACCGAGCGGAGTTAAGAACATTGACATTCACGTACAACTGTTGACTTAGACTCCGTGTAGGAGTACCGCGGAGTTTATATATGTGTCGTGGTATCTATCGAACTGGCTTCTAGAGTATTCGAGATAAATCTCCTCTACAGAGATATGGCGAATTCAAGGTAACTCAGATAGAAACCTCTAGTTAGTCGTGGCTTAAGAGATATTGAGATATATCCGCTTACTCAATATCTCATGGTCGCATGAGTATCTCGCGCTTGATTAATGTACATCTATCACGGCTCTACACTCGATCACCGTGCCCGTTACAATATGTTAATTGTTCACATTGGAGACTTATATACCAAACTTCTTCTTTTCAAATCAAACAATTAAATATAGCTGACCAAAATTAATCTTTTGATACAAAAGTTTGATTATTAACATAGAGAAATTTCACGAATGAAAGGTATGTGCACGTTCGAGCAAAAAGTGGCACATTTCCGAGCGTGAAAAGCAAATGAAGCTTTTCACCACGATTAACAATGATGAATTTACTTAAAAAAAAATTTAAGTAGGTAAATCTAAAATCGTAGTTGCGCTCTCAGAATTTCTTCGTGGGACTTCGCTTATTTTTCACAATTTTTCACTTTTTTCATTAAGAAATTAACCGTGCAATTAATTCCTGTTTAATTAAGGGGACAAGAATGGAATTCTTGTTAGGATTTCTTAATATTTGGTATTTTATTGAAAATTTTTTGAACGCGGGACAGTTTGGCGTCCCGAATGATTGTTTGGGGACAACGGGACAGATAACCTAAAAACGGAACAGCCCCGTTTAAAACGGAACGTATGGTCGCATTAGGTATGACTGATTTTGAAAATTGGAATTTTGCAAGCACTCACAATCACTATTTAAAAAGATATTTGCCCACTACATAGTTTAAAAATCCATCAAAATTGTAAATCCTTTGAAATATCTTGTCATTATATTTTGCGAACTCCAAAAGTATATTTCTTTTAACTTTCAAAGTAAAGCTTACCTCAAAAATAAGTCTTAAAAAAAGGAGTATATTCATGCATTTACCCTAATGCAGGTTTTAACGTAAGACAACGCTTACGGTTTCGAAGCGTATTATATAATACATATTATAGAAGCAGCAAAATATAAAGTGCATACAAAAACTGGCTTAAATCGATCGTGGAAAGCGCATTAAAGCGTCTGCACCACGAATGGTAATCCTCGAAGCGCCGAGAATACTAGAAACCCCTCCAGGAAAATTGAACATTATTTTTTTAAGGTTTACACTCTTCTTTTTGGTTTCTATACCTACGATGCAAAATTATTTCTATCTATTATGGTATGGGAAATTTTGGGATTAGTTTTTTTTATGATTTCGTGACTGCATCGCATGCACTACGAAGAGAAATTTTTAATCAAAATTTAAATATCGGATGTGGATATATAAAAATGCACTAAACGCATACGCACACAAATCCTTTATAATTTATATTAGCTATTTATTTTTATTAAGTAGGTATAATTAAACTGTAAATGTCGTGTGTTTAATGAATGCTTATAATAAATGGCGTAACACTTCGACATACACGTATGTGTAGTTTTATGGAAACATGACTACTGAGTTTGTATTTAGATTTATATTATTAATAATAATTTTTTTGTATTTCAGGTGAGCCATTCAAATGAGTATTACGAAGATATTGATTGCCACTTTCGGTAAGACTTTTGTGAAAAAAATGCAATGTGCTTTAATTTTTTACTTGTCAGTAGAGCACGCACATTGAATGTTAATAACCTTCTTTTCCTTCTTTTAAAATGGTTGTTGCAATAATTTGCATTTAGATTAAATTTTTTAAATTGCAATAAAGATTTTAAGAAAATTCGTTAAAATAAAATAATACTAACTCACCAACTATATCAATAAAATTTATGAATAGGTTGTTGTAAAAAATGATGTATTCTTACGTATGAGTATTAATCAAATTCAATTATTTTTCTGTTTATTTAATTCTGAGTGCAAAGCATTCCTTTTTTTGTGTTGTTAGGCACAATTCGCTCGAAATGATTTGAACTTAAAATAAGTCAATTTTATATCATAAAATTAACTTATTTTGCGAGAAAAAAAAACAATTTATATGATTAAACTTTTTAACAAATCCTTTCTTCTATAATTCAATAACAAATTAAAAATTGAGACAGGATAATTTTTTTTTGATAAGACAATACAAAAAACATCTTCTTCTTCTTTAGCCCTCATTCATCCAGCTTTGGATATAGGCCTCTCCTAGCAGTCTCCATCCGTCTCTATCTTGTGCAGCTCTTTTCCAGTGTAGACCTGCTGTTCTCTTCAGGTCGTCGCTCCATCTCATTTGTGGTCTTCCCCGGGTTCGGTGTCCTAGGTATGGTCTCCAATATTGAATTAAGTTGTTCCATCTGTTATCATGCTGCCTAATGACATGACCTGCAAAGCTCCACTTCAGCTTGGCGACTTTTTGGGTGACGTCTTCCACTTTAGTTTTGCTGCGGATCCATGTATTTCTTTTCCTGTCGGTCAGTCGTATACCCAGCATAGATCTTTCCATAGCTCTCTGTGCCTTTGCTACTCTATCCATGGTCTTCTTTGTGAGTGTCCAGGTTTGACATCCGTAAGTGAGTATTGGTAAGACACATTGGTTAAATACTTTGCTCTTCATATGTTGTGGTATTTTTGGGTTCTTGAGTATCCATGCCAGTTTTCCAAACCCTGCCCATGCTAATCTTATACGCCTCGTTATTTATAGAAATCCCATATCAAATATGCCAATTAGTAATGAAGCACGAACTAAATGACCTCACTTTCTTTTAAAAGCTTATGGCGATTGTAGTGTGTTGTCATTTGCTATAAAATTGTAATGCATTTTTCTCGAAATTCTTTAGATTTAAAACATTGCATACAAACTTTTATTGTTTAGATTGGGTCGGCAGGGGCGGATCTATTTAAGGACTTTTTGGGCTGCAGCCCAGTGCCCCGTGGATATAAAGGACCCCAATTGAAAACAATAGACGATATTGTAAATTAAAAAAATATATCTAAAATTAAAATAATTCAATCATATTACTATACAGTATAGATATACGCTATACGTTATACCTACATTACTATAGAAAACAGTTTTTGACAAAATGGCTATTAGTTGAGTAATTAGCTAGGCCCCTAAGTAGTATTAGACCAGGGCCCCACGAATTCACGATCGCTCGCTGGGTATCAGGTATCACCCGGTTAAGTCTCAGTACCTATTCGTCCGACACCTTGTATAAGACTTGAAATTTACTGATTTTAGGGAAAAGAAACAGCAAATTGAAAGAATCAACATTTTAATACTTTCATTCATAGATGATTCAATAATACAATGAAACAGAACCGATCCCATTATTAAAATTTAAAACAATTTGAAACGTTTTTTGGACAAGGCAACACGTGTAATAGGTATGTACAATTGTTACATGCATGTATAACGAATATGTACAGTCAAACTAAGAAGTAATCAACACCCTAGAAACAGACCTTTAGTTCTAGGTAGGTACTAAAATTACAAAGATCAATCTTAATTGTTTTTTAACCATGCAGCGCCAGATTTTGTCTCTTGGAATAGTACGTTTTCTGTAGGTCTGTTTCTAAGGTGTTGATTACTTCTTAGTTTGACTGTACGTCGGTACATTTGAAACGGCAAGCATTTAATTTTCTGTCCGACTGAAATGACGCAAGCATTAAGAGCCGAAAATCGTACGCGCAGACAACCAAATTGAAAAATATTTAATTGCCTCTAACTTTTCCTATCAACTACTTGCAATATTTCAGAAGAACTTTCGAAGTAATCAAGTGCTTTCAAATTGAACGAAATGTTGATAGCGCCATTCGTTTTCCGAAATTCTTTGTGTGTTATCGCAACGAACGAGGTAGAAACTTCAACAATAACTACGTAATAAAAGAAAAAAGCAAGATCTTAATTACAGTCGATACAATAGTTTATCAAGTTAACGGCCAGTTAGACTGTCAACGATAAACTCTTATAAATCTCCACCCCAACACTTTACCGACAACGCTATTAGCACCTCCGTAGCATTTTCTCCTTGGACTCGATGTGGTCCACTTGTTTTATTTTGGTTCGCAAGACTTTAATTCTGACAAGTTCTCTTCATTACCGTCGTTACTTACTTACTAAGGAAAACTTGTGATGTGTCTCTTTAATGGTGCGACACTAAACGATACCGAGGTGCTTTCAGACGTGAGGTTACTTTTTTTGGCTTCTTCTATTCATCAAACTGCGATCGCTAAAAGTTTTGCTTCTTTAAAAATTTACCGAGTCTGCAGAAATTGCGAGTCCTAATTTTATATTAGACACTAAATCATGAATAAAATCCTGAAGTCGTTAACCTATTCCTTACGGAAACTGAATTTTTAACTTATAATCTTCTATGTTTTGAAATATTAAATTTTATTATTTCAAAAGACTTCGAATTCGTAGAACATTCACTAATAATTTGGCAAATACTGTTATTTTCCAAAATTATATAGAGGCATACCACATGATACGATGCCTAATAGGTTAACTTCTCTAATTATATTAACTTCCTTTTATGTAACATAAATATGACTACTTGTGGTTTGCTTCTAAGATTAAATTAGATTCGAAAATATTTAAAAGGAATTTGTTACGTTTTCAATTTTATCGAATTGGTTTAAGGAAAGGATTTTATAATTTCAAATAATTTTGACGTGACTACGTTCCATTCTGGGGTGGCATGTTCGAAAAATTTGAGTAATGGAAGTTACATTACGGAAGTTTACATTTAGAATTGTCTAATATTTCGTTTATTATCGCTATATGGCGATAGTTTATTTAGATAAAACTATTGACTTGAAAATAAAGTAAACAATAACTGGTTATTTGAAGCGATGGAATATTTTAAATATATTTAAGCATGTAGCCCTATATGTGGATATACACATGTCTCTACATTTGTATGTAGACTAGTTATTTAATTGTGGTTGTAAATTACTAAAATTTTTTATGTTTTTTGTGTCGTCAAATCAAAATTACAGTAAAAACTCGATTATCGGGACCTCAGTTATACCTAAACATTTTATGATTCTATTTGGTATTTTTTACTGTTGATTTTATAATTAATACTTATTTGTTTCGTTTTTTTTGTAAATAAATACTTAACAAGGTAAATTTTTTTTTCAATTATCCGGATTTTCGATTATCCGGATGAGCTGCAACATGAATTAGTCCGGATAACCGAGTTTCCACTGTAATTGAATATTTGTACGCGGTCGTTGGTAAACTACAACCGTTGGATGAATTTATAAAGAATGTTTTTGTGGGAATAAAATTCATTTTTTTATTATTTTGCCACGGTTGCAAGTTTAGTTTAATTTTCTACGATACTAATTAGGGACTTTAAAAATTAAAATTTTTGAAGTTATAATTCTTTTTACGCGTGGAGAGTTCCCTTGCTCGGAAATGTGCCACTTTTTGCTCGAATGTGCACATTTCTTGGATTTGTCTATATTAATCATCTCTTTTTCAAATCAAAATTTAAATTCAGATTTTCTATTCGGAAAAAACTGCAGTGTTTATATTTCTAAAGTAACTGTTTAAAAGCCCTAACTGTGAGATTTGGTCTTTCTCGTATAAATAAAATAATCATTATACCTATTCTTCCATTTACACGCGCTACTTGTTTTACACGATTACGCTTTTACACAGTTGACCAAAATGAAAATTCTAAAAATTTTTAATAATGAAAACTATTTAAAATATTACATTTTTGCTATACAAAATTTGAATTTTATTAATATTTTAACACAATTCATTGGATGATATTGATATTATAACCAAAAAAAAAATAAATTAGTTTTATTGTTATACATGCAAAAAGTCATTCAGATAAAATACTCTTTAACCCCGTTTTATAGTGGAGATATGTACCTAAGAAAATTGTAAATCAAAAAACATAAAATGTATATAATTTACTTTCAATTTCCATGTAAAATAAAATTGGATAATGCAAATACATTCTTATGAATTAGATATATCTACTATTATACTATATGATAGATACATAGTATTTTTTTTAAAGGAAGCATTAAAAAAACTATTATTAATAAAAAAATTATTAATTTCTAAAAATAACTGACCAATTGACCATATTTTGCTTTATTTTCGATTTACACGTTTTCCGATACAGAAAATTATGAGTTCGATTTACACGTTTTTCTCCGCAATGTATTTAACGTGTAAATCAGGCAATAGGTAAACAGTGTGGAGGCGCCAAGAATTATTTTTTTACGGGAAGCGCAGTAACATATAATTTTGGAAACCACTGATCTAGCTATACAAAAACACAAGGTACGCAACATAACAACGTGGTTATATTTAATTTAAAAAAGACAAAAAAGTTGAACCTCTAACACGCCTACCGGTTTTTTTAAATACTGCTTTATATTTCATTTATCAAAGCTTGTTAAGAATTTAACCAACAATTACTGTGAAACATAATACCTATTCAAGTGATAAATAAATTTCACGATAAAGCAAATACTGAATGACCTGAATCTTTTAAAGAAACATATTGAGACGATGTAATGTTACCATTTTTGGTAAAATTAAAATACATTTTTTCCATTAATAGTACATCTTAGCCGGACAAACTTTGTTACGCCTTAAACAATTGCTGCCGTATGACAACACTGTCTAACCTTTATTTAATGTCTAAATATGAGAGTAGGTGTCATATATTTATGACGTACTGTCAACAGTCGTATGACACGATCGTTTTGTACCTCAAATATGATTCAAAGAATTAGTTCAGAAAACAACTCTAGATTCAAAAAGTAGGAAAAAGGCATACTACAGTAAAACCCGAACGTGCGCCCTTGATAAATGAGATTCATCAAAATACCTCTATTACTGGGAATTATTAAATCTCTTCATCTGAGATTTCTTTTTTGACCTTTCAGCAAACCGTAAGTTTTGTATTGTGTAAATTCATAAAAAGAATAAAAGTACTATGTATTACATACATAAAATATGCATTTTTATTTAACATTTTGACCTCTAGAATTGAAAAAACGTTTATTCCCACCTCACTTAGTGGGTTCCTTTGTAAATGGGAGAACTATTGTCTTAAACTTGGCCGTTTGAGGAACTGGTTATATGACAACCCTCTTTAAATGATAATAAATGCTTGGTACCTTAGGATCCCAGTTATGCAGGTTTTACTGTATTTTATGTACTCTGTATTCTGTATTTTTATCAAAATATCTCATCTGATTTCTGCATTTTGAAAAAAGAAACGTGTTATGCGGAGATTTCTTCAATTTATAAACCGTGTTGTTGACGCCCCGTGTTATAGAAGGGTAATTTGTACTTGCATCGTAGACATTAGTAAGTTATTTAGTTAACATTAGATCTTGGACCAGAACATCAATAACATAAGACTGTGAAGTTACCTTTCAACAAGGTAGCTATATTTTAAAATTTCTATCGAAAAATAAGTTTTTGAATATTTTATTTTAAATTTAAAAAAAGAATAGTACACCACCCACTCCTCGCACGCATTGGATATGGTAAACATTTCTTTCGTTCTAATACCGTTGTATATTTGCAGAATATCGGAAATTTCAAGCAGCCTCAGATGTAAACTTTGTAGAGACTTTGTTTTCAGAGAAGTGATTTGGTATTCTTATTCCGTTTCCACATATTCGTCATCTCTATATGAAATTTTAAACTACTTGAAATACGAGAAAGCAAAGTAACCCCGGGGAGCTTTTAAGGCAGGGATATACATTGACTGTCCATTAGAAAGCTATAAATCTACTTGCAATATTTCCATGACTTACCTGAGAGAGAGATTTATGTTGAACTCCTCGCCGGAACCATAAATTCGAGCCTTTTCAATACCTCTTTCGTGTGAGTTTTGTGTTTATTGCCGTTGTTCTTATAAGTTTATTGAATAGTTTACGAGGTATCAAATTTCGAATTAATTATCCCGCGGATATGCGTACACGAAAACTGCAAAATTTATGTGCGGCAAGAAGTTTTTGCCGCAAGAAAAGATGTTTACAGAATATGTATCAAAGCAACTACGACGTGTATTAGATTTATACACGCATGTACACGCATGACATAGCATTAATCTTTCAGTTTTTTACATGTGTAGATGTAGTTTTGGTTTAACAACTCTATTACTTCGGGTACTGAGAACGATCACGCTCATTACTCATTGTGACAACGACCCTTACTTCGTGCTCGTTCCCGTAATAGATTTGTGATTTACCTTGGGCGGAAAATTAATTTAAAACTTCATAATTGTAGTTAATTTTTCTTAGGTTATAAAAGACGGAATAGGATCAATTACAAGCAGAACAAAGCCACAATTTGCTAAACTAAAATACTTAAGCTTTATTACTGGTATTCATCTATGATAAAAGGAAATGATGTTCCAGACATTATTCATAAAGGATATAACACAAGAATTAATGATGAAATTTGTAATACGCAGATTGTTAGCAGCAGCTAAATCCACTTGAGAAGGTATAGAATTCAAACTCGCTTCTTCAAATCTATTCAGATGAAAACGTTTTCGTTATTTCACATAAAGGTTCGTGATGTTTGCCTGATTGTAAATAGCTTCTTAGAATTTCAACTCAACTTATATCTACTTATTTCTATCTTTATTAGGAATTTTATTATAATGAATACCAAAGCAATGCGAGTATTGTGTAGCAAAGCAGATTTTAGTATATATCTATTTTATCATTTACTAAAACCTAAGTTTCTGTATTTATTTTTGAATCATATCCATAAACTGCTTAAATTGACTAAAAATTGCAATTTCGAAATTTACTCAAAATTTTGTGGGTGTACGGGCCAAAGGGACTTCGGATTTGGATTCAGCGCATCAAAATACATATGGATAGATGGGTTTGGTCAAATGTACAGACCACTTTTTTTGTGTGCCGGTGTAATTATATTTTTTTAGAAAATCACTATCTATGCGTTTAAGGTACTGGAGGCAAATAAAGCCTACCTAACGTTTGAATTGCAATATTTCGAAAAATAACGATAAATATAACAATAATAATAGTTGAGCTATCGAACTTTTTCCAAAAATGATTTTCTGAATTTATTGTTAGAAAAACAATTAATTCATTTTAATAAGAAAATCTGCAGCTGCGTAAAGAATTAAAAAGCCTTACAAACGAGGTGGCATTCAACTCCACGTTCCATTTAAATTATGTGATTTGATCGTTCGCAACACCAGGGGGTTGATTATATATGGCTATCAAAAAGCGTTTCTTTAAGATGAAACATTAAGGTGTTGTAATATGTTTTCTTAAAATACGTGAAAACTGTAGGTTTGATATCTGCACATAAAATACTGCTCATGTGAACAAATACAGGGTGTTTTAAATAAGTTTCCAAACTTGGTGCACTGTATTAAAAACGAAGCTCAGCTTTATTGGGAATTTATTAACGTTTTTAAGGTTTGTAGAAATAAAAAGCTGCTTGGATTTTAAATTGGCGATAATGACACCACTAAATTGTTTCGCATTGTTAATAAATTGATAACATGACCGACATTTAATTTATGCATTTTTATATCCTGTTTATTGTTATTGTATCAAATCGAAGATTTTAAATAAGGTCCAATATGACCGCTACTTAATTGAATCAGAGAAATTAATTTAATAGAAAAATACAGAAAAATACAGTCGAATAAGTATTGGAAATTAATCTACTTATAAACTAAAAAAAAAAAGGCGAGTGGCCTTATGTGTAATATTTTTGAATTATGGTATTGTAAACATCAATTTAAAAATGTTTAATAAATACCTTATTATTTAGAACATTTTGGAAAATTTTTCTTCTAGTTCGTTATAACAATGGTATTAAAGTCATATGTAATTTTTTTCTTTAAAAAAAACAAAAAATACCTATCAAATAAGCATTGAAAAAGGGGAAACATGTTTGGCAACAATGCCTCAAATTTGAGACATGAAATAAAGTTATCTATCTTAATTACTTCACGGGTAACATAATATGTTTATAAAAGCAAAACTTTGTACATTTGTTATTTAGAGGTGGTCTCCTTATAGAGATGGTCGCCTCGAGAGGTTTCACTGTACCTAGGACTCTAATCTTGCAAATGATACAAGTCTATTTCAACAATTTCACATCCAATTGCGATAATAGTATTTTTTACTTCCCTAATTGTAATTTAAATAAAATAACTTTAAAAATATCTAAATCGCAATATACATGTAATGCTTTCCGATTTTGACTAGTGTCTAAAATCCTTATAAGATTATAAAATCTATTATAACTTTTTGTCTATTCAGTTGAGGAAACTAATAATAGTAAGTAAAAAAAAGTATTTGGCTTGTTTTAAAAAAATAGGCCTTGCTTTAATGATACGATCTGTCGATAAGCTTATATCAAAGAATTCTTTTTTCATGACAATTACAACACATATAAGTAATAATAGAAATTATAATACAAACAAAAGTTATGTTTAAAATTCAGAACGTTTTGTTTTACATTTCTTTTACAGTAGTTTTACAAGAATCTTTTAGTAAAAGTTTACTTCTGTCTTAACTCATCAGTTTAGTTTTGCCCGGCCTTTCATATCAATTTTTAGCTTTCAGTGATTCATATTGATCTTGAAGCGTCTGGCTCACTAATTAGAAACATATCACTTTTGACACTCTCATTAACGAGAGAGGTAAATGAAAGACGGTTTTACTTTGAACTTGACTTTCCAAACAAACAAGATGTTAGGTACATAGGCGTAATTTTCAGAATGCTTAACGTGTTTCCGTAAAGTGTCGACGAAGTGGCAAGAGATAATAAATAATACGGCGCGGTTTCTATAAAAAAAATACTTCTCTTAATTAGGTCATTAAAAAAGATGTTTATGACATGTCTAAATTGCGACGCTTAAAATAGTGGCCTTACGTGTTTCATTATTAAATTTAGCAATTTATTTTTTTGTCGCCAATTCGCCACCCAAGCGCCGATAAGCTGTTGGTTCTGATTAAGAAGTACTTAATTAAAGACTTGTTAACTGCCTGGCCAATCCTTAATAGATGCTTCTCGTAAATTTACCAGACCGGTTTAAAATGGGCGACGATGGTGTTTGACGGAAGTTAACTTAAGTTTTAATGGCCACCTTTAAAGAATATGGTTAATGAAATTGGGTGTCGAGCGAAGCTACGCTAGGATTTAATTTAAAAAATAAAACAAATAAGCTTGTTGTTAATTTTCGGCCTGTAAATCTTCTTAGCTGTAAAGTAATTTAATTACTTGTAAGAGCTTAACAAGCTTTGGCAAATTAGAGCTTTTACGTTATAAATACGGTGAGAGATATTTAGGTAGGTATATTTTCTGCCAATAGCTATCGGTGAATGCCAGCAATAATACTATTTGAGTTTTGTTGAAATATCTCGATACAACTGGGTTAATTTAATATTCAATGTAAAGCTGATGAACCAGCTTAATAATCAAGATGAAATCTAAGGAGCTTACGCGTAATGTGACTAACTCAGAACGTCGCCTTCTTACATTAAAGAAGTGTAGGTAGACGTTAATGGCTTTTATAAAATTAAGATTTCTTAAACCTAACTCTTTGTCTTTTATTGTTCGGTAGCTTTGACTTATGTAGCTGTAAAAGCTTCTTTGCATTTTATTAACTATTTAAAACGCTTTTAATCTAAATACCCTATTAAAAATATTTTAATTGTTTTACCATATGCCTATTTCTTTTGGTGAAGTGCAACTATACTTAAAAAAATTAAAAACTCAAAATTCGGTTCCGCTCCACCAATTACTAGAAAAATTGTTAGAAAACTTATAATGCAATGGAAATTAAAAATTAAAATATAATGGTCAAAAATGTTTTAAAAGGCGTTTTGTGAAAATTCTATCAAAAAGTACAGTGGACGCCGCTTAAAATATTAACTTTCAGGCCTATAAAAAGTGCTCAGCGGAAAAAGTAAAACTCAAAAATAAAACATGTTTGTCTATTACGTATACATTAGAAAACAAATAATTTAAAGTAAATTACAAGGTAATTTTACATAGGTACAAATTTTTTTATTGGCACAACGAAACAAATTTTTGGAAACAAGAGTGATGCTTTTGTACAATGTACTGAGGTACACAGATGGCACACAGATGTACAAATATTATAAACTACAATGTAAAAAAAGTTCAATGATTTTTAAAGTGCATATTCAATTGTTGCTTTAACTTGTGATTTGTTGATTATACAATAAACGAAATTTTAATAATAATAAATAGAAATATTTTAATACATTGGTATTGCATGGACCCATTCCAAGCCATTTTGACCACACTAAATGGTTGATAACATTAACCGTGACTACGTTACACGGTGTTCACCTTATTTAATCAATCGTACAGATACGAGCCGATAGGCGAGTATGTGTAAACGTATAGGATGCCATTGTGAATGTATCATAACCTTAAATTGGTGTTGTCAATTCAAGGCCAACGCGTTCCTCCTTTTACCTATAAAACATTTTTTTAAAACCCGCTGCAGAAGTTTAATTTGAGAGGAACATTCGCATTATCATAAATAATAATCGAAAATTTAATTTTTACAACAAAGTATATAAACGTTGTTTACTACTTTTATTCAACTTATGTAATTATATTAATAAACTGACAATAAATACTAAAACGAACTATAGCGTTTTAGCGTACAGAAGGGGATAAAAGTGAAACGGTTAAGAGGGAAAACGCATTTTCTACACACGTGCTGAAAGGAATAACAAAAGTATGTATTCTTTATTCTTACATGAAGAAATCGATCACTTTACTACCGCCGCACGGTGCTCGAAAATCAAAATTTCCCAGCAAGTATTACAAATATGCAATTACAGTGGAAACTCGGTTATCCGGACTAATTTTGTTGCAGCTCATTCGGATAATCGAAAACTTGGTTAATTGAATGCATAGAAAATTGTGCTTAAAACCGAGTGCGCACATTCGAGCTCAAAGTGGCACATTCCGATCTCGGGAAAATGAAGCGCGCCGCTCCGCGCCGCGCTTCATTTGCCTCCCTCGCTCGGACATGTGCCACTTTTCGCTCGAATGTGCACATCTTTGTGTTAATTGGATTCGACTATATTAATAACAAAACCTTCAAATCCAGATTTTCTATTCGGAAAAGGTTTTCGCTTGAAAGTTCACATACTCCTTAATAATTGAATTTGCCTATTTTATTCTTCTCTCTTACAAATAATATTAATTAAATCAAACTGAACTAAATGTACCACTTCTCGCTTTTCTTTTAATTAAAAATTCCATTAGGGTATTTTTGTCAAAAACCACATTTCTAATTTAATACTTTTAAACTAGACTAGATGGGAGACTTCATCGTACATGAAAAACAAATACTATAACTTTTTCCGAATTTTGACTTTTATTTCCCAACCTTTTTTTTAACATATCCCACCCAAGTCATTCTAAAATTTTGATGCACCCCCTATGTAACATATAAATATTTTTTTATATATAAAAATTGAATTAATCCATAAATTAAGTCTAATTACAACAGTGTATACAAAATGTGCCTTAAAATAATTTGTTATAATTTTTACAAAAATGAAAATTACCCAAAAATTTTTGGAGACTTGATTTTGACATATAAACCTTCAACAATCTGTAAAAAGATGATATAAAAATCAACTAGTTGATTTTTAGTGGCCCACTTCAGAAAATTTGAATCATATACAATTTTAATTAATCAAAAATGCGAATTAGTAAACATTCGAAAGTGTACTTGAAAATATTTTTATCAAGCTCGCTACAATTAGGCCTGCGCAAGAGCACCATGATAACTTATCAAAAGGGATAAAATATCTAACCTTTTTCAAACAAAAAATAAATCTAATTTATTTGACTTTTAATTTTTAGATTGAAGAATAAAATAATAATATAGGCAAATCCAATTAATGCGAAGATGTGCGCATTCGAGCAAAAAGTGGCACATTTCCGAGCGAGGGAGGCAAATGAAGCACGACGCGGAGCGGCGTGCTTCATTTTCCCTAGATCGGAATGTGCCACTTTGAGCTCGAATGCGCACACTTCGTTTTAAGCACGATTACGAAACGTCCCGTTTTAACAGGAAAAAAGTTGGTCAAATTGTTAGGTATATGTTTACATAAAACGCAACAAATATTAATCACTAAATAAAACAGTCGCACATTATCTTAAGACCAACAAAGCCAAAAAAACACTGTTTAGTGCAAAATACAAAATAAAATAATTAGTAAGAAATATCGAGGTTTAATTTTCGCAACGAGTCTGAAAGCGGTTGACAATCCGGGTAATCGCGAATCTGTATAACTGAGGTCCGGATAATCGAGGTTTTACTGTATATAATTATTACACATACACGAAACGAATAAATAAATTTTTGTAAAGTTATTGGTATCAGGATTTAGTTCGAAATATGTTCAATATTTCTTTCACGGGTTGATTTTGATTTAAGTTTTTGATAATGGACAGGACACAAGACATTGATTTTATAAAAACATAACTATGATTTTAAATAGTAAAACACTTTAGAAAGTTGACCGGTAGCAAATTGTACTACCAAAATACTTAATTACTTAAATTTAATCAAAAACATTCTTCTTCTTCTTCTTATGTCGCTCTCTCTTATCGAAGGTTGGCAATCTAAATGGCAATTGTGGTTTTTGAGACTGCAGCACGGAAGATTTTTGCGGACGAACACCCGAACTATATTCTCAATAACATTACACAAAGGCATTATAGGTTTTTTTTAATATGAATGAAACCTTTGGAATTGATATTTTTTAACAAAAATAATAAGTCAGGAATTTAACAAGGTCCTAAATAGGTTTAGTGTATAAAGCGAAACAATTAATTAAAATTTTTAAGTTGACTTCATAGGTCAATAAACATGGAATTTTTAAAAGCCGTGTTCAAGACTTGTATTCAAACTTTCTTATTTCAGCTAATTTAAATAAACTACAAAATAAAACCTCTTTCAACGAAAGGCCTTTATTGCCACTTTTTCGTAAACACCTTGTAGAACAAATATTCCAGTTTAAACACATGCGGCCTTGGCCATTTGCCAAATTTTAATCGAAAAATTTTTAAAAATTGTATTGAATCACAAAAAGATTTCAATTTTTTGCGACAAGATTGTATTTAAAAAACTTTACCGCATTCTGCCTTCGTTATGGAATTTTAAATCGAAAAACGGATAAGCTTGTTACATGCATTATACGAATTCTAGTAATTCTTTCGCTATTGAAGGAATGTAAAATGAACATGAAAAAGCGTTTAAAGGCGCAAACTTTATAAAAGTTTCCAAAAGTAATTCGGTTTATAATTTTTACTTTAGGTGCTGATCCGTGAAATGACTTACCCACTTCTTTATAATGTTCAAGAGTTATTTTTCAAATAGTATTTGATTTATACTGAAAGTTGTTTACTCGCTATATAAACCGAGGTTTATTCAATATCATTTGTCTTCATGCAGCTTGACGTTGTTCCGTATGAGAATTGTATTTCGAGAAATCATAAATACCATTCTATTTCTTAAATTAATTTCCGGACCACGTAAAACAATTTCTTTCGCGCTTCCAAGCAAATCGAACGTCTAATATCCGCGTATTTTTTTAATTCGAATACATAAATTTTAGCCATAGAAATAAGAAGTGAAATGTTGCATTTTGTAGAGTCGAAAAACGATTTTAAGTACCTCAAGATCGTCTTTTACTTAAGAAAAGCATCGAAGCGCTACACAATGTAAGTAGTTAATCTTGCATTCTACTTTTCGTGCCAACATTTTGTGATCTTTATCTCGAAGAGCTTTTCTGATACCACAGTATTGGGAGAAAAATTTATGTGCGAGTCCAACGTCTAAATCCCCGCACTAAGTTACGACCTACTCTTTCGGTTTTCTTGCGAAATGTGCAAGGCTGGATTTTCAACGCAACCGTTTTTGTAGTTTATGTGCGCGTATAAAAGAGCAGCTTTGTTAGTTTGTTTGTCCGAAGTACTTAATGGTACAGGTAATGTGTTTGTACAAATTACCACGTCGCTGAATAGGCTGAAAACAGCGCGGTTCATTTGCCGATGAATAGAAACATAAATTTTAACTACGGCTTGAATAAAATAAACAGGCGTGCACTTTTTGTGCGCCTGTTTACAAAATTCCTTTAAATGCAAATTTAAATACTATAAATATTTTGAGATCTCGCTTAAATTGGAAGTCGCCAGCACAAGTCCAGTGCGTAAACTTCATTAAAATTATGCACTATTAACCGTATAAAATCACCACGTGAGAGAAGTGGCGGAACCACAGTTTGATGGAAATATTTTTTCTTATGAATTTGAGGACGAGGAATTCATTTGGTCCCATAGGTGTCGCATGTCGCAAAACGCACGAGTAACTTTTCACCAAGACAGAAAAACACGGTAGGCTATGCAACAGTGCAATACAGGAAATCTCAAAATACAGGGCGGTGAAAAAGTTTCCGGAATTTTTAAAAATATTTTAACAGTATAACAATACTGTATAAATCAATGCATTTAGGCAATTAAACGAATAATAACTTATATTATATTCATAACAATAAAAAACCAAAATATTTAAAAAAAATGTTAAAAATTCTTTTCTTTGGCCTTAAGGGGTTATGCCTACTTAGGTTAGGTATTTTTTTTATTGCATTTTTTTAATCTTAAGAATATTTCTCCAACATTATATAAAAATTGGGGCACAGGTACAAAAGTTATAAGTTAAAAAAAATAGTTTTAAATAAAAAAAAAACAACGACTTCAAGCTTTAAACGCGATTATCTCAATACTGTTTTTTTTGCGCTGACCTAAATATTTTAAAAACTATTAAGCCGATCAAACTAAAATTTTATGTGCTTATTTGTTATTACAATAGGCAGGGCCTGAATGAAGGATTTTTTGTTTGGGTTAAAATTGTGTTGTTTATTGCAAAAAAACCAAAATCAGTTCGCTTCAAAACTTTGACTTTTTCGTAAAATTGTTGTCATTTTGGTAAAAATCAAAATTTTACCAAACCCTTCGTTCAGGCCCTTCGTAATGCAATATACTATCGCAATGTTTTTTTTTATTTTGATTTCACATAAGCCGTTCTGAAGATATCTTGGTCACCGCAACTGATGAAAAAAAACGGACGTTCTAAGAGAAGAGTCGTATTTCATTCATTTTTAAATATTTTTTAAAAAAATTTGCACATGTGTCTTAAAATAAGTATTTTTTGATAGCATTTTGCGAATTTCAATAAATACTTATTAAAACAGGAAAAAATTCTTCAAAATCACGTAATTTTCTCGATTCCAAGTAGGCATAACCCCTTAATGCATTTATGCAAGCGCTTTTGATAATTTCCGATGATGGTCGCACACTGTTCTATTGTAATTTCGTCCCAGGCATGCGTCTACGTGATTTTCAGCTGTTCTACTGTAGTGTACCGTTTTCCTGAGATCTTTTAGTTCAAGATAAACCACACAAAAAAAGTTCATGGGGTGGCTCCAGAACATCTTGTAGAATACGCTGCTGATACTTTTCCGATAAAACGATAAAAACCGCAATAACAAAATTTTTGAAATTTTTTCCCCACACTGTATATAATCAGGTGTCCCTTGCACAACATTATTAACATGGCTTTATTTTATTACGACGCAAAAATAGTGAAACTGTAGCAAAGATGAAATTATCGAGGACAAATGTTGAAAATCATTTTTAATCAACAATTCTTGAATTTTCACTAAAATTATTCTTGGTGCTTCAATTAATGGCTGAAAAAGAACGGGTAAATATATAAAACTTGATAAAACTTTGTAAAATGTTCATATGGGTCCAAGTCATCATCATATGCCTATATATCTATCCTTTCCCGGATGTAGGCCTCTCCAAGTATTCTCCACCGATCCCTGTCTTGCGCTTTCTGTATCCAATCGTAATTAGCTTTTCTTTTGATATCGTCGGTCTACCTGGTCGGGGGTCTTCCACTTTCCCTCTTTCCTAGTCGCGGTCTCCACTGAACCATTTTCGTCGTCTATCTATCGTCAGTTGCACGTGCAATATGACCCGCCCAAGACCATTTCAGTTTTAGTATCCTCTCTACCACATCCTGCACCTTTGTTCTTTGTAATATTTTTATATTTGTCCATTTATTCCTTAAATTAATTCCCCTTAAAGAAGTTCCATGGATCTTTGCGCTACTTTTAGTTTTTGTTTGTTTGTTTGTTGGGTCCAAGTAATTGCTCTCAATCACCTGGTCAACGTTAGGATGACTTGTTGAGCTGCTTTTGCTATATTGAAACTACAAATTACCAATTTTACACCCATTTTAAATAAATCAAGGTTAGCAAAATCATGCAAGGGGCGCTCGATTATATATTTCAAGATTTTTTTGTGAAACGCTGTTGAATATCCCAGTGTTGCTGTTTTTATTTTTCAAAAAATAATTCACATTTTTTGTTGACTTTTGAGGCTCCTGGCATCAAAAGAACTCTGTTACTAATTTTCTCGCCTTCGATTTAAAAAGGAGAAGTGCTTTTCATCAAAATTTGGTTCAGGCACTTCGGTCGCTTCCCTCTTTCGTTGTTTTACTATTGTTGTTATGAACTCTCAAAGTTTACTACTTGTGAAAATGTCTTAATAAAGATTAATGAATGAAGTAAACCATTTTTAATTTATGACTAGCTAAGCAGTCATTCTGTTCTATAACTTAAGTTATTCCAAGTTTAAATAATATTTATCTTAAATTTAGAACAGGCCAAGTTTGATTATGAAATACACTTTAAAGTTGATTTTCCTTAATTAACAATGCTATTATATTAACTGGCTTTTGATGGCGTCTTTCGTAAATTAAAAGTTAATTCCTTTTGCGTATAAGAAGAAATGCAAAATTCAATTCTAAATTAGATAAGTTCTATTGTAAGTTATTTTTGTTTATAATTGGCGCTCAGGACGTTCCATTTGAAACTATTTGTTAGTTCGCTCAATAACTTATTATTTCAAATATTTCAAAAACGTTTGTTCAAGGCTGTTATAGTGATGCCATATGTAACCATATGTAGAAGCGCGGGACACGGCTAGTTTTATATAAAAACTAGAAGTCATCCCTCTGGAATGACCATAGCAGATCGTAAAAGATGCCCATATTATTTCTTCGTTTATTTACACTTGCCGTTTTCCTTTCTTCATTTACCTTATCTTCCCAATTTTTCTTCTTCTTTTTCCCCACCTGTGATTATAAAAATAAGTACCTACAGGGACGGTAAAATATTTTCAGCTTAGGGGCGGCAAATTCGTAAATCTGCCTCTGTGTAGGGGGTCAAATTCAAAACGTCCTCAGTCTTAAAAAATCAGCCTGTATCTCATACTTATACAGTTCTGTTTGGAAAACAATAAATTGCAGATGAAGAAAACACATTGAATTTATTTAACATAACAAAATTGATAATGAAATCTAATATAACAACCATTCGATTCTTAGGAAATCATTTGACCAAATATAATTTATGAATTTATGTTTTCCAATATAAATTTTAATAATTTTAATGGAAACGTGGTTGTGACAGATCACTTTGAATAATAAACGTTGGGGGTGGCATATAAAGATCTTCCAAATAGACTACCGTATCCTTATCAAATTCTTAAAATTAGTTTTTTATGGGTATTTTATTGAAAGGTACTATTGCTTATACATCAAAAGGTTTACTATAGAATTAAACTACAAAAATATGCATATTTGTGCACGGTTCTAAAAGATTTATTTATGAAAAATAGATACCGTGATCAGAGAATAATTGTTCCATCTACGTTTTAGCTAACTATAAATCTGCTATGTTCTGTCAGTTGACAGTTTTATAGTTTGAAGTCGAAGTTCAACTAACCCATGCCTCGCTTTCAAATTAATGCATCACTCTGCAAATCCTCGTTTTTATCACGAAATTACTAATCGATATTTTTTAGTTAAAAAGAACAAAGTTATAAATTCAAATTGATTGAATGCGACATTAAAAATTAAACTTGCGCAAAAATTCATAAATTTATACTTTTACCCTTTGATATGCCATTTAAAGGATTTAAATCCGTTTTAGTATTCATCGGGTAAAATAACCGAAATATCTTTAAATCCATTTGCGTGTATTTTAAAAGGCGAAATTTTTCGCGCAGGTGCTAACTACGAATTTAAATAAGGAGATTAAAGAAAAGGGACGTTTATTACAAAAGAACGATAATAATAATAAAAAACGGAATTAAAAGAAGATTAAATATTTCTAAATCCCGCTTAAAAGTGTAATTAGGCAAAACCAATTCTAATAAATGCGATTAAACGGATAGTAAACTTTCTCGATCCCGTTTGAAAATTTGTAGGTTAGTATCAGAGCTGGCGAATTCCCAATCTGGACACGGCTTATAATTAATTTTAATTTAATGAGCCTTTCTGTGCCGCTTTTATCAACCTTATAAACGTTAATATTGCGTGTATCGCTTCGGTTCGTTAGAAAGGCCATTGTCGGATTTACATGGGAAAAGTGCCCCCGCAGATAATAAACTGATTTTTTTTCTGTAATGTATCTTACCATTAGTAATACTTTTGGAAATTATTAGCCCTCCAGCTGTTATAGTTTTTGAATAAAACATTAATTTGAATTTTTTTGAAAATGTTTTTTTTTCTCCAAAACGGCTTTTTCGATTTGATTGTGCTTTGGATAAGTTAGAGGTTTATATTTGATCTCTCATTTAAAAAAATTATTGTAACCAGAAATCACTCACTTCGTGTAAGAATTTATTTTTTTGATATAAAAAATTTATTCTTCAGACAATAATTGTTTTTTGTTATAAGATAATTAGTTTCTTGCAAGTTATCTTTAACCAAGTGTATCTTTTTTTTTGTGTATGTATTGCTTGTGTATTGAAATATGTTTACACCCCTATCTGATTTTTTAAATATTAAACTATGTTGTTCCAAACAGAAAATTTAAAGTGATCACTTTAAAAAATTTAAATGCACAAAAATTATATTTTTTGCATTAATTAAAAATTGATTTTTTTTTAAATGATATGTTTAAATATGTATATACATTAGGGTGGCGCAAAAAAACGACTTTTTTTTTGAGTCTCAAGTGAAAAAATGTTAGTTTTTGATGTTTTAAGAGCTACCACCAAAGGAAAGCTCAAAAAAAAATTTTGAAGAGGTCGCTCAAAATTTTTGAAAACTTCAGAAACCGTCAAAAATCGTATTTTTAAAATATTTTTTTTTCGTTACAGTATAATTTTATAGACAAACAAAAAATAAGTTTCTGAAAGTTTCAATTTAAAATTTGAGTTTTAAAAGGTGGATCAGAATTTTTTTTTATTTATTAGTACATCACTTTGGATTTTTTAAAATAAAGTTTTAATAAAATTTTGTTTTTTTGTCATTTGTTTGATTTTTAGTTCATATCGTGGTGAATTTTTGTTGATTATTTTACTAAATAATAGAAAACAAATGTATGAAATTTTAATTTGAATATTAAAATGTCTCTCGAAAATATCCAAAGTGATGCACTAATAAATAAAAAAAAATTCTGAGCTACCTTTTACTATTAAAACTCAAATTTTAAATTGAAACTTTCAGAAACTTATTTTTTGCTTGTCTATAAAATTATACTGTAACAAGAAAAAAATAAAAAAAATCGTGTTTTGACGGAATTTGAAATTTAAAAAAATTTTGAGCGACCCTTAAAATTTTTTTTTGAGCTGACCTTTGCAGGTAGCTCTTAAAACATCAAAAACTAACATTTTTTCACTCGAGACTCAAAAAAAAAATGGTCGATTTTTTGCGCCACTCTAATATACATCTAACATATACAAAGCACAATCAAATCGAAAAAGCCGTTTTTGAGAAAAAAAATATTTTAAAAAAATGAAAATTACAGTTTTATTCAAAAACTATAACAGCTGGGGATCTAAAAACTTCCAAAAATGTTTTACTAAAGGTAGGATACATTACAAAAAAAAATCAGTTCATTATCTGCGGGGGTATTTTCCTATGTAAATCCGGCAAAGGCCCTTTGGCGATTCGGAATTCGGCGCTAATCGGCTAACATTCAAAATACTTTTGTAATTCGTACAGGTGCTTATTTACTATTTGTGTTTTGAAAATGTAGCTTCGTTAAGACGACAAGCAGTCGCAATTTTGAAACGCTCACGACTTTAATTAAAACATATGAAGGATATGTGACACTAGTCGTAATTAACGGAACTTGTATTTATAACAACGTTTAAGGGTAGATACACTCAGCAGCTGGTAATGAGAGAAATTTGTATGTAAAACAGTTTCAGAAATTAGAAACTTTCTAATGCATCTCTTGGATTAAACAGTCTAACGACGCAACTTTCTAATCTCTTTATCTATCATTTATACGTTTGCATTTCAAAAGTAAAACTTCGTTTAATGCTTACTAATTAGTTTAAGTTCAAATTAATACTAATGAAAACTAATTAAAATACAAAAACAGGTAAAACCGCGCGAACGAATCTCCCTAGCGTTCGTAAATCTTAATAATTTCCTCTGAATTTTGATTTTATAGTAGCAATTTCGTCGCGGTTAGGGTATTAAAACCAAAGGGACGCTTTGTCGATACTGTTTACATCGGCTACATTCTGCTTAAGAGTAAAATTAATCTTCAAACGGAGATTTGATCGGTTCACAAACAGATCAATCCGCTGCAAGTTTGTGTAACGGGAAATAATAGATTAGGTGTTGATCCTTTTAATTCGCCGAGGAAGAGTTTCTATTTATACGGTTTATACAAAAAGATAAGCTCTAGAGCACGCTAAGAATTTAGACAATTAAATTTATTTAAGTTATAAGTGTTGGAAGTTCTCTAAGCGTGGATGTGGAAAAGCAACAGTAACTAATTGCTTAGTTTCTTGAACGTCTCAGCCAACTTCATTTAAATTCTTTTGAAGACTTATCTAAATTATTGTATACGCCCGTTTTAACAAGGATATTTAACATTTTTTTAAAGCAATTAACAAACTTGAATAATATTATTTAACGTTTATTGTTTAACTACAGAAGCACACACAGAAACACTTAAAAGAATAGTATACAATTTTGAATTATTTTAGATTTAATTTCATGCATATTGTAACACTTATGAGAAACTATATCTAATGTGACCATATGTCGCGTTTTGAATGGGACCCTTGTGCATTTAGGTCATGTGTTCGATTGTCCCCAAGAAACGATTTGGGACACCAAAATGTCCCGTTTTCAATTGTCAATTATGATACCAAATTTTAAGAAGTCCATCTTGCTTTCTTAATTAAAATAAATTAATTGCCTGGTCAATTCCTTAGTGAAAAAAGTAAAAAAATATTTAAAAGTTATGAAAAATAACTTCATTACGACTTCGAGAGCTGCTAAAATTATGAACTATTAAACGTATAAAATTACGACGTGTAGTTAGACAGAAGTGACGGGAACAAAGTTTGATGGAAAATATTTTTTCTTATGCATTTAAGGGCGAGAAATTCATTTGGTCCCATACGTGTCGCGTGTCGGAAAAGCACGAGTAACTTTTTAAAAAGGCAGAAAAATACGGTAGGCTATGCAACAGTGAATTACGGGAAATCTCAATATACAAGGGCAGTTTGATAAGTCTGTGACTTTTTAAATTTCCCGCGCAGTGACTTTAAATGCAACCCTGCTCCCGTCAACTGCCATCTATGAATAGACTACTGTCAAAGTTTGAGCAAACTGCGTCATTCAGTTTGTGTTTGACAGCCCGTGGCAAAAATCCATAAATTAGGCTACGAACTGAAACCCCATCCAGCATATTCTCCAAATTTAGCGCCTGCGACTATTTTCTATTTTCAAACCTGAAGAAATGGCTGGGCGGTAAAAGATTTGTGTCGAATGAAGAGGTTATAACAGAAACAAACGCTTATTTTGAGAAAACTTATTATTTGGAAGGAATAAAAAAATTGGAAAAACGCTATACTAAATGTATCGAACTAAAATGAGACTATGTTAAAAAATAAAACGCTTATTTGCCAAAAAAAAAATTTTTATTCAAAAATTACTGACTTATCAAAGTGCCCTCGTACCTTGCATGAAATTTATTTATATTAATATTCAATCTCTGAAATGATAAAAAATATTTTAGTCCGCTTTATTGTATTGTATTATTCGAAAAGAAGAAGATTAGTATAGACATCTCCACGTAGTCATTTAGTTGATTATCTAATTCATATTATAATTAAACTAGAATATATAGTTTCCAATTGCTTGCTATTAAAATAAAACAATAAACATTTCATAAATTACAACAGTAATAATAATATTATTAGTGAATACAAAATACCATACTCCGTTTAATATTAAACGGAGCTTTTGCTAAACACATAGCCAGCGCTGTATTTAGTTTAACTTCAAAACAGCGTTAATAATTTTTAATTAAAACTCATTGTACATGTGACCTAGTATGTATATAATAAAACATTTCCAGATTCTATTTTCTCTGTGAATTCCAGTTGGAAAAATGGAAACGTTAGTATACTAATATATTTCAATTTCATAGACTTACAGCGGGTAAACCAACGATGAAACCCCAAGAGGTTATATTAAACTAACGCTGTGCTTAAGGATAATGGATATTAATTTAGCAGACTTCCTCTGTACTCTATCCAGAATTAAGAAAAACGCTAGACACATTATCAGAACTCTGTTTTAAAATTCCTGTAACATTTCGGCTAGTTTTTAATCAAAATCACTTTGTTCATTTTTCATCGCCCATGAATTAATTGACTTTTATCTATCTACCTTTTTTTGTATGTTTGGATTTGTATCATCGGAGCTTCTGTTTAGAGCAGTGTCTCCCAACTTGGGACCGGCGCCTAACAGGGGGGGAATTTAATTGTTAAGGGGGTCAATTCGAAAATGAATCGTCCAATATCTCGAGAAAATGAAGCGCTCCGCTCCGCGCTCCGCTCCGCGTCGCGCTTCATTTGCTTTCCTCGCTCGGAAATGTGCCACTTTTCTCTCGAATGTGCTCATCTACTTTATCCTTAGCTCTGTCAAATCAAAAAATTCAATTTAGTTTAATAAATATCGATTTTATGTACGAAAAATACATTTACCATAGCAATGAGTGGAAGAGAGCGAAATTCTCATCAGTGCGAGTTAGAAGAAACGATTAAAATTATTTAACTGCTTTTTCGTCTAATTTATTCCTCTAAATTATTGTCAATCATGCTTCGTTAATAATTTTGAAATGCATTATTACAAGTCAATGAACATTTAAAAAAATATTAAAACGTTGCTTATTTAATGAAATATAATATACGCGTAGTTTAAATAGTGTCAAAAGTGATTTTAAAATAAAAAATAAAAAATTTGTTCATCAATTTGCTACAACATTGATTTCTTAAAAGGTAGGTTAAGGTTTTTTTGACAAGTGATATTAAATATAAAATAACTATAAAATCAAAAAATATTTTTGAGTTAATTAGCATAGGACAAAAAAATTAATAATTTTTTATTGATTTAAACTAAAAATAAGGTGACCGAGCATACGTACAATAAAATTGGCTTTGCATACACAATCAAAAGAATAGTAAAAAAGCAAAAAAACTTTAACTAATAAATAAATTATAAGATTAATTAAAAATACATCTTTTATTCGATTGTATTTATTTTCCATTAATAATAATGTTATTAAATATGGATTGATTTTGTAATTTAAAAATTTTCGTAAAGGTGGCCGATAGAGGGGCCAGAGGTTAGCGATAGAGGGGTCAGGACGGACGATAGAGGGGACATCGCAAATTACTATTATCATTTATTATTAACATTCTAATTGATACTGCTGACCTTTTTCTTTTTTTATTTTGAAGTTAAAGTTGTGATCTATGAAAATTTTTCATAAGTTTACTTATACTATATTGGTTATTAATATTTTTAATATTGCTTTAAAAAAACTGTACGCTTAACTGTCCGGTAGAGGGGTCACTTACCTTACATGTTTTGAAAATTTAGTTACTGTTTGCTCAATAATTTCTCATCACTCAAGTTTCTCTAGTGATAATTTCAATTTTTTAATATTAAAAATTATGCCAATGTTTGGGGTTTGGGGAGGCATAATAATTTTAGATAGACTTAGGTGGGGCATAGCACAAAAAAGGTTGGGAAACTCTGGATTAGAGCGACCCGAATTCTTCCCGTTGCATCCGAATACGTATTTGATAACCTGCGGAGCAATCGAGCTTTAATTTCGAACACTAGCCTCCCACACCCTAGAACTGACGGAGATGCAAAATAAATGTTTCCAATCGCGTTAGCTTTCTCTATTCTCTTACAATTTAAGATTCATTATGCTTCGTAATAGATTAATGGGATTACATAGAGGATTATTTATATACTGATTCAACATTAACGTTTTCACAGCGCACTAAAAAACTAGTATTGATGCAAGCGCTATCCATTTAATTACCGCAGCTATAAATCAAACTTATTCCGCATAGTCATTGCCGGTCTTTGATTATTCTGGCGCATAAATCATCGATAAGGCCATAACACTTCAAAAAATGTATCCAAAATTGTGCGTAATCATACTAGAAATTTCTACTTTTAAATTAATAGTCTACCGTTAGTTTTCATTAGGACCGATCATCGATAACAAACAAGAAATATCAATAGGAAAGCTTAATTTAATATCGATATCAATTAGTCCCGACAAAATTAGTCTAGGGCGATTCTTTCGATTATTAATTGCATGATTACATACGCACTATTACCGTCAATGTGTACGTAATTAGAGCTATTCGAACTTAATTGGAGGAGACTTCAATTAAATAATTAATTAACATCGTAATTTTCTGCAGAATAATATGAGCAGCCTTTAAATTAATTTATAACGTCTTTATAAATTGCATTAATATTTACTGATTTACACATCCCTGTTCGAGCTTGCAATTCAAGTTTCTTCATTAATTAATATTTCTATAAATCACGGCACTTTTCTAGTTAAATGAAATTGCATTTGAAAGGAAATTATAGCCGTAATTACGGCAAATCGAACGAGTTAAGCGACCAATAGATTTCTCGTAAATAATAATTAATTTATCAATTCTTTAGTAAATAATTATCGGGAGCGCTTAAATTAATATTTATTTCCTAATCGGATTGGCGCAAATGGAAATGTATTTAAAAAGTTGCATGGTTTAAAAAAAAACGTATCGAGCGAGGGGAAAATTGAATTGGGACCGGAGCTTTCTTAAATAAAACATTCGCATGGGAGGGACGTTTCTTAAGCTTTCTCTGTAAAAAAGCCCACAAAAATTTCCCTTCCTATGCGGTGAACGGAGAAGAGAATTAAATGGTCAAAAAGAAAGCCGGAAATACGTTCTTGCAGACATTCTTTTAGACACGTTTTTGCTTGTGGATTGCGTGAGTTCGGTACTGAAAATATAGAGCAACGCACGCCTTCGGAATACAAAACGGGATTTGTCATATTCAACAAATATGAAAAAAATATTTATAGAGGAATAAGATTAGTTAATAGCCGAGGAAAGTAATATTAAATATTTTTGGGTTGCCATTATCAAATATTTATCAAAAAATAAAACGGTGCGTGTGCTTATGTACAGTGCTCGTCAAAAGAGAATGGACATGCGAATTTAACATTGGAAGTTAAAGCTCTGAAAGTAGAGGACCAATCTTGCATGCTGCTATTAGTTATACCTATATGTAAAGTTGAAACGATTTGGTCGTTGCTCGATTAACTCAGCTGGCTTGTCCGGCAACTTTGAGATTTTTTTACCGATGTTCGAATTCCAATAGTTTTTTTAAAAGTTTTTTGATTGTAAATTATGTGAACAAGTAAAAGCACAATATTATTTAATAAAGGTACAAAATCAGCTCTTAAAAAACGGTTAGTATAATGACAACTAAAATAACTTTCAAATTCTAATACCTACAATATTTTATTTTCATAATTTGGGCGTTCTATTTAATGTAAGATTGGTCCTCTAACTTTAGAGCTTTAACTTCCCCTGTTAAATTCGCATGTCCATTCTCTTTAAAGGAGCACTGTACGTGCTTTAAAAGTTATACTTCTTTGGTATAACTAAACTAAATATCACCTCGTGTTATGTTGCGTTTGTGTATAGCTGGACCAGTGGTTCCCAAACTATTTAGCGTTTATTGAACATTTTGGTTAAAATCCGAGTGTACCAATTGATCTCGGAAAAATATGCACTTTTTGGTTAAATATCCACATACGTTGTTTTATTTTGAAACATTGCTCTTTTCTTTTAAATCCAAATAATAATGTATTCAAATTCAATAAATTCGAGGATGTGCATATTCGAGCGAAAAGTGGCACATTTCTGAATGAAGGAAGCAAACGAAGCGCAACGCGGAAACGCTTCATTTTCCGCACCGAAAAAAAGAATATCTTGGCTCAAGTGAGAAATTTTTTTCGTTACTATTCTCTTGAACTAAAATAAAAGTAGCACTTGAATGAAAAAAAATAATATTCTTGAACTAAAGAAAAAACCTTCTTCAGACAAGAATTATTTTGTTATAAGATAATTAGTTTCTTGTACCATTTAATAATTTTTAGGGGCAAAATTTAATTCTTAGAAGAAAACAATTTTTATAAAATAATTTTAAATATTTAACTATTTATATTTATATAATATTTTTTATGTAAAATATTAAATATTTATAAAATAAAGTGAATATTATATTTCACTAAAGAAAAAAAATTGTATTATTATATGTACATTCTTCTCATAAGAAATTTTATTGTTCAACCAAGTATGACGAAATTTTTTGTCAATTCAAAATTGTCGAAGTCAAGAAATTATTTTACTTCACTCAAGAATTTTTCCGACTAGAAAACCTCAATTTAACCTTTTGATTTAAAAGAGAAGTGATGAATAGCAACAAATTCAATAAATTCGAAGATGTGCGCATTTGAGCTCAAAGTGGCACATTTCCGAGCGAGGGAAGCAAATGAAGCGCGACGCGGAGCGGCGCGCTTCATTTTCCCGAGATCGGAATGTGCCACTTTGAGCTCTAATGTGCACACTCGGTTTTAGACACGTTTCACAATAATGTATTTATACTTTTTCAGATGGCTAACTTCGTGCTGTCGAGTTTTCGTTGACTGTGCGCGCGCAATTTCCATTGCCTTCTAAAATTTTACTTCCAACTCGCTTAAAGAAGTTCAAAAATATAATATAAAACTCTCGTATTTCCAATAAAATAATAATTTACTTATATTTATTAAGCACAATTAATATGGTGATCGCCCATTATCTAAAAGATACGATTTATAACTTTTTCTAACCGAGAATAAACAGTATTTTGCGGGTGTAATCAATAACTGGCAAAGTATTTAGGAAGAAGGAGGTATTCAAGCAATAATTCTTTCAAAGTTGAGAATAACTAGCTTTCCTCATGAGAGAACTCATAATGTGGAAAAAATATTCTTCCAGCGTATAGAAAAGGATATTATTTTTATCATAAATTTTAAAACCCACAGACTTGGTTCATTCGAAATACTTTATTGTACGTAAAAGAAAATATCTCTTGAATTTAAAGCGCAAAAGTAATTTCAAGTAATAAATACTTAAGCGAGTATTAAGTTTAGATCTAATATAAAAAACTGTCGTCCATAAATCCTACGTTTCGGGTTCATAAATGCGGTAGGTAACTAAAATGTAGTATACTGGGGATGACCAAAATTCTGAATAAATAGATGCTTAACCGATAAGGGATTATTGGAACCCATAATCTAAACCTCTCACATAAAACAACACTTCATCGATAAGTACGGAGGGGCGAATTTAAGTTATGATCTCATTAATTTTTTGTGTTACCATCAATTTTGATTAAAATCTAGAATAAAATCTAAAAAGAGAAAATCATTTTAAACGTTCCAAAAATTTAACAAATACAAGCATAACGTGTTGAATTAATTAAATTGTATACAAAATAATGTTTTTGGCGAATTGTGGGTAAAATTTTAGCAGGCAGCGCAAGCTGCGCGCGCACGTCTAACGAAAATTTGACAGTATGAAGTTAGCCGTTTAAGAAAGTAAATTAATTATTGTGAATCATGCTTAAAACCGAGTGTGCACATTCGAGCTCAAAGTGGCACATTCCGATCTCGGGAAAATGAAGCGCGCCGCTCCGCGTCGCGCTTCATTTGCCTCCCTCGCTCGGAAATGTGCCACTTTTCGCTCGAATGCGCACATCTTCGTATTTATTGAATTTATTATTTTTATTTTTACACGTCCGTTATATTTAATTTAATTACGCCAAAGAAGAATAACTTTCGACGCGCGTACAAAAGTACACGCACCAGTTTTTTTTTAGCTGGGAAATATGATAAATTTATTTTGAATATTCATGCCCTGCGAGTTAGAATTTTTGTAAATTTGTCTATGAAAGTACAAAGATGTTCTTTGAAAGTAATTGTTTATTAATACCGGATTTAATTGTAAAAAACATCCTTTTCTATATATTAATGATTTTTGGCAAACTCATGGAGTATAAATTTTATTTTATATGTAGAAATAATTTTCAAAAAATTCTATTTGAATATGTTAAATATTTCAATAGGTATTTTACACGTTGGTTCTGCTGCATTAACATTTTTTTTAATCTCTACCTACATAGGGTAATTAATTGTTATTAATTTTCAGTAACTTTTACACATTGTTGAATCTTTTTGTATCTTATCAAATGTCATAAAAAGCAAAATTAATAGGTATTTTTTTTTTACTATTTGTATAGTTTATAATTTATAGAATTTATTTGTTTTGTATAAATAAATTAATTATTTAAGAACAGTTCTAATTTTTAATAAATAACCGACGCACATAGTAAAATGTAACTTTTATAAGAATTTTACAGTTAATTAATGATTTTTTTACTAAACCAGTTTTAAAATATATTGTGTAAAAGATGTATGTACCGTGTATTACAAGGTTTTCGAATTACGTCAACCGTTATCTATAACACTTAGGGTGGTTTTTAAAAGTAGTTGTCAAAAAATGTTGATCATTACCATGTCTTCCAATACATATATTAACGTAATTTGTTAATATTGTGAACACACCTTTTACGCCGGGCTATAAGGGATTTCCTTTATGTACCTATAGTTAATACAGACGCATTTGAATTACGCATTCACAATATGATTTGCTATTGAAAATGAATAGCATATGAATCGTTATCAATATTTTGGTATTAGCGTGACGTTTTTTTTTTCGCAATACAGTTTTTGGGAGTGCTACCAAAGAAGTATTCAAAAGGTGGTTTGTGTTTAGTTGGTTTAGGAAGATATTGAAATACCTATGGACGCTAAATCTCATTACCGTATCCATTTTGTCAGTTGTCTTTTTGAAATTTGAACGGCACAAACTAGCACAAGCCCTCTCTGTTTATATCTTTTAATGCTATAGACACTAACGGAAAAGATTATCTGAAATATTTATATTTTTATTTGTCAGGTCTTTATAGTCTTAAAACTCCACACTATCAAAGATGTACCTAGTATGTTTAATCTGGTACTGATTTTGAGCTATGTACAACACTATGATCAGTAACAAAATCTGTTGCTGCAGACCTAACGATAATATAAATTTTAGATCATCTGAATTATAAATCATGTGATGTGATTTGTCGATGCACTTGATAAATTCACGCGCATTACGCCCTATTAATTATGTCTTGATACATTTCGATAGTGCGTCCATTATGCGATACAACTCATGAGCAAAGTTGAGAAGATGCACCGACATATTGTGAAATCAACAAATAATCCATGAATTAACCTCTGAGACCAATTCGCTGGTTCGTTGTCCATCTTTTAATGATTTTTTCAAAAACTGATTTCTTGCTAAACAATGAGTCGTACCGACGAAAACCATCATCTTCACTATTCGCAGATCGGTGCATCGATAAATCAAATCAACGCACCCAATACATAGAGAGTAGAAAGCTTACCATACCCCTACTTATAATTAATTCCCTATTCAGTCTAAATACCTAATTTGAGAAATACATAAAAAATAACTGATACTTAGTGGCGCACTTACGTATCGAGTGCCTTGGAGCAATTAAAATTGGCGAACTCCTTATTTATAATCGATGAAAAAACGGCAATAGACAAAACCTAAAAATGTTTATTAAGCATGATCATCCAATTAAAAAAACATGTAACCCTTTCTAATTTCGCGCCTTTAAAACTCGTACGCTTGGGGCATTCTGCTCCAGCTGCTCTACGATAGGTACGCCACTGCTGACGTTACATTAAATAATTGTTCTTTCAACAGAACAAGTTAAAACCTAGCATATTTGGAAATAATTCACAACCTACCAAAATCCCATTTGATTTATTTGTGAAATTTTACTGACGATAGAAATCGAAGATATAACTGTATTTTCAGGTAACACAAAATTAATAAAACGAATCTACAAAAAAAAACAAATTGAAGGCATCCCTAAATATTTGGTAGTCAAAACTGATAGTTTTATTGATCTACCACTGATCATTACTAAGAAAAAGATTTATTGTTTGTCGGGGATGTAAGTTGTTATTTTATTGATGTCTTATAGGGACACACTTAAAGGCGTGATAAATCTTGAAACCCCTAGGGCCAGAATTTTATTGAATTTACTACGATGCTAGATTTAATTACAAAAAGCGATATACGGCAATTCGTTTATAGATTTTTAGAGAAAATTTATGAAGCTCCTTATATTCACACGTTGATAAAAATTATATGGTTATTGATGTGGTGGGATATAAACACAAGAAATATTCCAGCTTTAAAAGTGGACGTTTTTCCAATATGAAATCAGATGACTGACCCATATTCGTGAAGATGCAGAAGATATATAAGAAGGTTAATCTCGGCATTTGTACATCACGTCAATGAATAAAACGGATTCTAAATGCAAAATTTATTGGTTTCGGTCATCAAATGCTTCAGCTTTCAACTCGATTCGATTTTAATTCACAATCGAATATCTCTCTACCTATGCTGCAACGCAATTACCTATAATTGCATAAGCTGATTGTGATTTGGTGTTCGATTGCTTGCCGAAATCAATTACGAATACAATGTATTGCATGAAATTTTCAAGTTGGCAATACTTAAAAATTTTACAGCGAAAATTGTTTTCGTGTTTAGACGCCGTAATGCCTCATGCTTTGAATACGCATTTGAGTGAAAGCCTATGATGTATTTAAAATTGATGACAGGCACGTGTGACACCAATATCAGAAGTTGTATGCAGCAGAAGAACAGCTAAAACACAATACGAGGAGAGCAGTTAAGGTGTTAGCGAACTTCTGGGAAACTCGCAGCCCTAGTTGGCGACAATCAATACGGTTGCTGGGTTGGTCGAACACGCACTACCGTCGCTTCTTTGTCGTATTACCGTACCGATTCTCTAGGGGGTTCAAGTCTCAAATCTGCACAATAAATGATAATGTAAACTAACAGCTACAAAGCAAACACACACCGCCTAATTCACTAAGTAGGGTACTTCGAAATTTGAAATTCGAAGTCGCGTTTAACTTTTCTTACTCCACGCCACTTGACGCGTTCAACGTTTCGTTTCGGTAATGTAAAACTTGAGCTGAACATTTTCAAATTTTAAGAGTTAGAAGCGACTTTTAAGCTACATTTATTTTGTCGAAGTAAGAATAAAAACGAAGAGGTTTACGTCGATAATGGATATACTTTTAGTATTCGATATTTTTTTTTAGAATTTTCTTTAAAAGTTTTCGTTTAAAGAAGATTGCGTAAAAAAAATTTAACTACAATTTTTCTAATATTCTAATATTCTAATATTTCAATAAAATTTATAAGAACTGATATGGGTAATTGTGAATTTTTGTAAAAAAATTACGAAAGATTATTGTGAAATTGTAACGGATCGTAGATAAAAACAAAATATGCCATTTGAGAAAAATTAGAATATTTTTTTTGGAATCAATGACATAGAAGCTTTTTTTAAAGCTCGAAATCCTTCTGTTTTTTTAATACTTAACCACTTGACATACAAAAAAAACCGAAATTGATGAGTCCGAAAAAAACTATTAATTTAGCTCAACTTAACTGTTATGAACATACACAAATAACATAAAATAAATAATTAATAGTTTTAAATTATTTTGAAATATGTAGAACAGTGTTTCCCAATTTTTTTTAACATTCCCCACCTAAGTCATTCTAAAATTTTGATGCACACCTATGTAACATATAAATATTTTTTTATATTTAAAAATTGAATTATTCCATAAATGAAGCTTAATTACAACTTGTTCAAGACACAAGATTTAGATTTTAGCAAGAAATCACTAGGAAAGTATTAAAAAAAAGAAACAATAAGTAAATTTTAAAAACATAAACTAAAAAATATTTTTATATCGATAGCTCGAATTTTTGATAACGCGAATTATTTTTAGTTTCTCTTCAACTTCGACCTATCGAGGTTTGACTGTATTTAATTTTATAAATTTAATATTTCTGAACAATTAAGATAATTTATTTATTGAGTTTTCTCCAATATTAATTTTATATGCGTAAATTAATGATCTTCAAAGTTTTTTGAAAAACCACAAATTCTGTATTTACTCTATTTGAGTTTTCTGAAAATACATAATAATTTTTTCATCAAAATTTCCTTTTAAATTTACCGAATAAAATTTTGTTTTATTCAATTTGTGTTATACAAAATAAAATTGATAATTAAAAATTTCTAAAGTTCTTAAATATATTTTAAAAATTTTCCATTTTATCAATTTATTTAATTTGAGTTGTCTAAAAACTTAAAATAATTTATGCTTCAAGTTTACTGTAATAATTTTGCTAAGAGTTTAAAACTGAATTTCATTCTATGTAAAAAAACCGGTGCATGTACTTATGTACGCACGTTAGAAGTAATACTTCTTTGGCGCGACTAAATTAAATATAACAACGCGCTATGTTGCGCTTGTGTATAGCTAGACCAGTGGTTATCAAACTATATGTTACTGCGCATATGTCGTTTTATTTGAATACATTGCTATTTCCTTTTTAAATCCAAAAAGTAATTTAAACAAATTGAATAAATACGAAGATGTGCGCGTTCGAGCGAAAAATGGCACATTTTCGAGCGAGGGAAGCAAATGAAGCGCGACGCGGAGCGGCGCGCTTCATTTTCCCGAGATCGGAATGTGTCACTTTGAGCTCGAATGCGCACAATATTATTTATTGAAGAGACGTGAGTTTTTGAATTTTTAAAATAATTTAAAACAAGATAGAGTAAGCATTAGCTAGCACGCCATACACTCATCATGTGTTAATACACGTTTACAATAATGTATTCAATTCAAATTCTATTTTTTTTTAAATTGTAGATAATATTGCATATTTGATACGTAGGTATAATTTTAAAGTACTTTTTAAATTGAACAGGCCTGTGTTATTTACTACGTCTTCCAATTTTGCTAATTATTGTTAATTTCATAATTCATTAAAATAAGGACTTGTTTTTACAATAACTTGCAAAAATTTATGATTCTATAATTGTACATAAAAGTCAAATTGAAATTATGGATTATGGACGAAATGTAGAATAAGAAATGTTATTAACAATTGTAGAAAGACTGAATGAATTCTGCTCCGAACTCGAGTTCAATTAATCTATACAAAAAATTCACACTGTAAAATATCCTCAGGACATTTACAAAATGTAAAATTAAATACTGTATTGAACTAGCTCGGTGACACAATCCATTGTCTCTTTCTCTGAAAACAAATAATCTAAAACATTTTATTATATTTTTTTTTTAAATGACTTCCTTGGGCCATATTCGACGAAACAATATTGTTTTGCGCCTCGCTTCAATTATACAACATACTTTCCCTGTGATAACTGTTTTAATAATAATTGAAAAACCTATAGAATATCAAAAATAATAAAATTCAATCTTACATAAATATGTATGTATATTACAAGGAAAAAAAAACGATTGTATATTGAACCACATTCATAATAATTTGGACAGCTTTAATTTCGGTTAATTCCAATGACCTCGAACTGAAATTGTGTAGAATTGTGGGTAGGTAAAGCACGCAGAAAAAAAAATATATCGTTTAAATGCATCTTAAAAATTTCGAGTTTTCCAATTCTTACAAAAGTATAAGCTGGATAAGGATATATAAAATCTGTCCCCACATCAATCATGTTCAAAGGGTCATATTGGGCTGTATTTCATGTGAAATTTCATCAAAGATTAACTTTTAGATCTCAGGTTCTGAGAGTTATGACGAAAAAAGATTAAAATTAAGAAGTTGATTTTTTGGAAAATAATTGAATCGATTTTAATGAAAAAATCGGAATTAAACTTTGTTCAGAAAATTTAATGAATATTAATTGAATTTCTTTAACATAAAAAAAAGTGGTTATGAATTTTTTCTTAAATTTCTTGAAGGAAATTATTTTTAAATTTTTCCAGAAATGCTTTTATTCAGTACTTTAACACGTAAATTTTGTCCTTCCCCAAAGAATATATTTTTTCAATTTTTAGTAGACATGGTTAAATAAACTTTAAATTTCTAGTGATTTTTTGAACGGTTTAGTTACAATCAATTTGCTGTTGTTATATTAACGATGCTATATAAAATAAAAAATACAGGCGGTTATACACACTCTTGAAGTTTTCTATTCTAATTTTTGCAAAGCATACACGGAAAGCCTTTTTGAAAAGTAATTTTGCAATAATAAACATGGTATTGCAATTTTAAAAACTAGTTTATTGTTTTTGTTTTGGTAAATTACAACGAATTCTATGGTAGTTTTCCTGTACACTTTATCTCAACTCGGTTCGGGAATAATACAAAATATTTGTTGCAATATTACTAAGCATTTATGCAAAATTGGTTCATTACCAAAGGAGACCGCCCATATCGGGCAAAAAATCCCCGGATGTGCACCGAAATTTGATTGCAGATTATGATAGTACATAGTTCACTGAGTTTCACCATGCTTGAAAAAATTTTTTAGTGTTACGGGAACATGGTCAAAATCACATTTGAAGTTTTGTCGATGTCGATCTTAAATCTGAATTTTTCGATTGGAATACTGTTTTATACTCATAATGAAACAATGTTGAGAAGATATTATGCAAACTGTGAAATTTTATGTTAGAAAAAAGATACATTTGTTCAAGAAAAGATCAAGTATATAAGAAAAGTCGCTACAATTCTTATGCTTCGCTCCCTTCGTCATCACTGCTCTCAGCAATTACTTCAAAATAGTGGGCCATGTGCTGTGATCTTATTAGCATGTTGCTGACACAGGGCTTGGCTTGTGGATCTTACCTGAGACTCGGCGTCTCGACGCTTAAACGGACACTAGCTGAAAAATCTGATCAAAATGTGATTAAAATGAGACTGATGGCAAAGCTACTGCGCTAATTACTTAACTCGTCGAGGCGCATGCGCTATTGCGCAATGACTGACAGCGCCCCCTGGTTGACGAGCTGCGGGTCGATCACTCTAACCAGTCTAACCAATGCATATCACTGTTTTTCGGCAACTCTTATGCATTAAATTTGGACTTTGCAACTTTTTCACATTTCACTTCTAACAACATTTTGACCATGTTCCCGTTGTCGCAAATTTTTTTGCGACTCCTTGTTGCACTCGTCTTTCAACGTACTACAATAATCTGCAATCAAATGTCGGTGCACATCCGGGGATTTTTTGGCCGATATGGGCCGTCTGCCTTTTTATTATTTTTATTTATTTATTATGTAATAGTTCTTAGATTTATCGACAGAAGTCAAACCGAAAACAATTACAATGAAGAAGGAATTACAAAGAAAAGTAGATAAACGTAAAAATATATTTAAATCATAATTCGGCGATAACCCTTTTACATGGTGAATGTAAGTGGCGACTTATACCCAGTGGCCATCTAGGGGTAACGTATTTAAGTAACGCTAGTAGAAAGGCGACTAGTCTCTCGTTTATTGCGGAATTGGGCACGTTACAATTACTGATTAAAAACTATCGAAATTTAATAAAATTAAAATGTAAAAAAAATTATTTACAAGAGACATTGTAAAAAAAATTGTTTGCTTTCAAGCTATTTTCTTGAAATTTAAATTGCAATATTGTTTTGAGATTTTACCGTACATTGTAGTGAATCAAATTACAAATACACGATTTGGATGGCATTTTGTATTTAGATAAAGTTTTACTTTATCAAGTTTATCTAGATATGTGTCATATCTGAAAAAATGCGTATTCACCATCTCATGCAATATTGAGATATCAGTAGGCTGAAATATTCATGCATTTATACCCAACAACAGATGGAATGACATTCATAGATAAATGTCAGTACCTGGGCGACGGAAAGCTATCACATTCCTGCGGCGAACTCGAAAAACACCGAGCAAAACTCGGTCGCCCGAATATTTTCTCATTTAAAGACACCGCTTTTTTATAAAACTTACTAAGTGTACTTCGTTGAGAAATTCATTGAGGATTAGTAAAATTATACCCTTTTTTATAATTTCCTTATGAAATAGTGTAATATTGCTAGAAATGTATTTTAATATTGCACTGTAACGCACAGTTGTTTAATTTTCACATACATTTGTTTTGTAAAATATTGTAATTTTACAAATATCTTTAACAGTGTAGTTCCGCACGAAGGAAAACTTAAACTGTTATTAATTATGATTGTACTTCATTAATCAATAAGTTGCTAGTAGATATATTTCTTTTTAAACACTAACTTGTGAAGTAATACACTAACAAGCTGCAATTGATGTACTTCTGATGTTACGTAATCTCGAGCTTTAATCTGAGTTCTAATGGTGTGGATGTACGAATAGCAGACGCAGTTATAAATATACGTACGTATGTAAATAGTAGTTTTATAAGTATTGTTCTGACATACAGTTGGAGTGGTAGTTGTTATCTGCAGGTAGTAAAAGTAAGGGAACTATCAATACGTCTAGATAATAATCGCTTAGATAAACGGGCAGATAGTACGTAGTATAAAGAAAATAATTGGCCCTGATATATTTACGAAGCGCGAACTTTTCTTATTTGGTAAAGACAAGCTACCGAAGCGCCTGTAAAGTTGTATAAGCTGTGTAAGCGAGCAGCAAAGGTGTTTATATCCACGGTAAAAGCAGGTGTGGCACAAACTAATGCGAGAACATCTCGCAAGATCCCGCAATCGTGAAGAGAATATTTGCCGATCAGCACTTTAGTTAAAGCCTAATGATTTGGTCTGAGCCGACTACTAACACTTTCCTTCACAACTTTGAGTCGGACGTCCTTTGAAGTGCATATCAAAAAGGTTAACCCTTTTGGTTAAACTATTTTCTCTTAGATTAATTTGAAATAGCTGGAACTGCAAATGCCGACAATTTTACAAAGGAAGCTCTAATGTTTCATTTCAGAAGTGTTTGTTGAATATTGTGACCTACATAACATTCCGCAAAGTTCCATTAGGGACTAAATCCTTCACAAATGGATGTGTCGGTCACTTAATGTTACCTCAGGAACACAGCAAAATGTTTACTAACAATAAGAATTAATAACAAACACGTATTTGCCTTTCTTCCTTTTATTTTAAATTTAATTTCGTAAATAATAGAAGAATAGTTTTCAACAAATTTTCATATGCCGCCGGGAATAGGTAAAATATAAAATTTGGCTTAAATGTAAAAATATGGGGAAAAGTAGATATGGAAGTAAAAAAAAAGGTCTAAACGACCCTGACACGAAATTGTTTCGGCGTTCCCAAAGCGAGCCATTTTCAGCTCACGACAAATTGTCACTGTGAAAAAAATGTCACGTTTGTTACCGCACAAATAAAGAAAATAGTCTCTTATCTGAATCCGAAGGATGTCGGATGTATCATTTCACGGATGCTGCGCAATTTTCATTCGATCAAAACGAGTCGAGGCTTCCCGCCTCTCGCGATATTTCTTCTCAGCTTTTCTCACGGCACGACTCATCTGAAGTTTGTCATCTCCCAGACACCATCCATCTTTTTAGACATATTTGTCTAAAACCGTTTTTCTACTAGTCACTCTGTCTTAGCGTCACATAATTTTTAGACTTCCTTATTCTCTTACCACATCACATTTTATATTTCACCGCACATAAAGTAGCTACACAAATATTCCGTTTCAAATCCTATAAAAATGAAGAATTTGTGTATAATGTTTACTTTCATAAATTAAACTTTTAATGTATCCTGTGTACGTAAGTATTATTCTATTGAATAGTACAATGTTTAAAATTCAACTACAAGTTATTAAAATATTTTAGATTTTTACATAAACACTGGTCGAATTAAACTTCACTTTTAATACTTTTCAAAATTTTGATTTTTTTTTGAAATTTTTTTATGTATGGGTTGTTAAATGTATATAGTATACAGAGTGTCCTGCATAAGAATGTACATAGAAAGGATCTGTTTATCTGACGTTATTTTAAGTCGAAATGTTATAATAAATATATGGCCTACAATCTATGGTACGAAAGTTATTCAATTTAAAAAAAAATAATTTAAAAAAATGTTTAATAAAAAAAATAAAAGTAATACAATAGAAAAATTATGAATTTTTGTAATGAGTCCCATAATTAACTAAACACAATCTCAATCTTTATGAAAAATTCATAACAGAATAACTATTTAATTTCAAATAAGATTATATAAATAGCCTTTTGATCAATAATTTTTTACTTTTTAGTTAATGGTATCAATTTTATAAAAATGTATCTTTATAATTGAACTAGAACGTATAGTATATTATATTACTTATTGAAAATTGGCAACGTTAAAGTAGAATATCTTTAAAACCATCAACATTAGATTATATGTTTATCAGAACTTTTCGACTTCAAATGAAGCCAGGAATACACTTATTTTCAATGGAGATCTTTATGCAGAACACTCTGTATATATTAGGGTTTCTTTTTCTGCTTAATTGAATGCCATCTACAAATTAAAATTGTATTTAAAACTAATTATATACTGGCTCGTGTAGAATAAAAAAGGGAGAAATGAAACATCAAGATAGTTGCCGCACCCTTCGTTGATTTTTTGTGAATATGGTAATTCCCAAACTGGTGCTTTACTTGTGAATGGTTTTGTTGAATATATACATATAGATATTTTATAATGCCAAAGAAGTTACTTTAACGTTAGCAAATGTTTTAACAAATGTGAATATTGGGTTGGCTTTTTTATAAGATAGATTAATATTCTAACTTTATGGTATAGAAGTGTATTAGTTTATTATTTTTATCGTATACACTAATTTGGTGTACGACAGTATAATCAAAGGATGATGTAATTTATTAAAAAAATTATGTAATAATTTTAGTCGATTATAGATATTATGTTAGTACAACTTACGATTAAGACGCTTTGTAAATTCCCGATATTTACCTATAATAGAAATTCAAATATATTTAAATCTATGTTATCTGATTCTGTATCGACTTTATTTTACATCTACGTTTAGTCAACTACAGTTTAATTCTCAAGACGTGTACATTATCTGGTATTCTATAAATACATTGTTATAACTTTTAAATTTTTGTAATGTGCAAGTGATTTTAAGCAAAACATAAAATTAGGAATAATTATGTGGATTAGACTGGTTCAAAAAAATCGACTATTTTGTTTCCAAAGTCACATGTTTAATAGTTTTAGAAAGAGGAAGTGAGATGGCTATTAAAATTTGAGGCCTCAACATTATTATTGAGTGGTTCCTGAACGCAATTATTCATTTTTCACTTAAATAACATGCAAAATTAATTTTAGTTATTTCTGAATTTTGTAGCTCACAATCTGTAAAAAGGCAATGTACATAAATGTACGACATATATTTTTTGTAGGGAATTTAATACTCTACACAAAAAGTTTCTTAAAATTTTTTGATAACTCAATGCTTTCAAAAGTTATTCAAGGTTGAAATCATGCAAACATTCACTTTTCACAAACTAAAAAATTTAAATATAATGGTTTTTATGATAAGAATATATATTTAAACTATTCAAAATAGTGAAATAAAAATTTAATAGTTTTTGGTAAGTACTCTAAGTAAGCATTAAAAAATAACACCAAAATATATGTCTTTTTGCTAATTATTTTAATACCTCTTTAAAAGCAACTATCCGTAGTAAAATAAATTTTGCTTAAGCTGAAAATTAATTGAATGACATCGTTTTATAGCGGTTAAAATGCTTTTCAAAAAAACTTCCACGATATTTTGTAATTAGTCTAGTAGTTTCGTTGTTAATCTCGAAAATAAGTGAAGTTTTACATCATTTTAACTTCAACCTTTAATAACTTTTGAACAAGTTGAGTTATCAAAAAATTATGACAGACTTATTTTGTAGAGCATTAAATTTTCTCCAAAATGATGTATTTGTCGTTTATGTACATTGCCTCGTTACAGAATTACAAAATTCGGAAATTAAAAAAAAAATATTGCATCTTATTGAAATGGAAAATTGGGTTCAGAAACTACTAAATATTAATATTAAGGGATCAAATTTTAAGAAGTCGCTTATTTGCTCTTCCTAGAACTATTACAAATGTCACTTTGAAAAAAATAGTGGACTTTGTTGAATCAGTTTAATCTAAATATTATTAAGTAGTTCGAATACTACAGCACTCAAAAAAAAATGCTATGTAATAAGTATGTATTTACATTAGGTGCGTTAATTACAGTTTGTTTGTGAAGAAAAAAAAAAGTATAAAACTAGTTCTAGTTTTTCTTCGTCTTTGTCATTTTATAAACTGTTGCATGGAATAGAGAAAAACTATTGATTAAAGCTAGATATTATTTATAATGACATTTATAGAATATTAATATTTTAGGTACTATTGTTTTCAAAATGGAATGGAGATTAAGTATAATTGGCCAGTCGAAATGACAATAGCAGCATTTCGCGTTTAGTTCATAACATACAGAAACATCGAAATTGATTGAAGTTCTAGGGGATTGCGATTTGATGGGTTTGATATGAAAACTACTATCTGAATTGTTAAGTACATCAGTACTATCTTCATATGGAAAGCTATTTGTTGTTGATATGCAACCACAAATTATGATATTATAAAAATTATAATGTTTATCTAAATATTTAATTAAGAACAAACTAGTAAATATCCTCCACAAAAATTTACCGTTCACCGTCAATAAACGCGCCGATACGACGTATTGAAGATTTTGTCGTCAAAAGTAAAGTTTTGAGCAGTTTATTGTTTCTAACGCCTATACGTACAAAACTAATAATAATATGATTACACTATAATTTTATAGATATATTAGGCCTTCTAATAACGTATATATTTTGTAGACTAATCTTTGATTTCATAGTAATTTTCGAGATTTTGTTTCTTGAGAGAATATGTTTTGAAATAGCCGGACTGCAGTGTAATAAAAAAGCCACCTTTTAATTGCATAAAATGCAATAATAATTGTAGTAACAGCAATCAAGAGTGGTACCGATGCAAAATTGTAATGGTTGGGCATATAAATCCTGTGGCGTAAAAGGGAAATTGCATTATTTTTGCTAAAAACGTTTTTAAGTTTTTGCAATGATTGATCTCAAACTTTCTTAGATTTATGTAAGTCAATATTTTATCCAGAATTTGCGTTATTTAAAACGTTTTATAATTATATAAGATCTAAAATTATAGCTTAAGATTATTATTAAATAATATATTCGTTAATGTGCAGTTTTAATCTTGTAATAAGAACATAGCTTTTTCAAAACTTGGGTTGGCTGTTTCAATACCTATAGGTTATGAAAAAACCAAATTTTATTTTTTTTATAAATGATTAGAAGTCGAAAAATATCGTTAATTTTGAAAAATGTTTTATGACATTACGTACATAAATGCATGAACAATTACAGATTTAAAAAAAAAATTGATTTATTTATGTCCTTCTATATTATTTATCCCTTTTTTTAAAACTGGCTGTTTCATGCCACTTTCCCCCTACTATCTTCATATGGAAAGCTATTTGTTATTGATATGCAACCACAAATTATGATATTATAAAAATTATAATAGCTTAATCTCAAATATTTAATTGAACATAAAACTAAATATAGGTAAAATTAAATATTCAGAACTAAAACAATAATCATTTCAAAATATTACAGTATAATCTAATAAACGAAGAAGAAAGAATTTTTACAATTTGCAAGATCTGTATCTAAATATATAAATAAATTTTCTCCAATATAAACCTTCACCAAAAAAGTAATAGTTTTTATTATAATTTACATTTCTAATTTTAATAATCAATATTTAACGAACGTTTACGAACAAACTAAAACTTTTGTGTTTTAAAAAAATATTGTTTTTTAAACAAATACACTTCTACATTTACATACATTATAATTACTAAAATATATTGTTACTTTCTTCAAAATAATTTGCTCTTTTTCCACATTCTAATATTGCAATATTATTTATAGTCAATTAATATTTAATGAATAATTTTTGTTAAAGTGTAAGTTCATTGAAATTTTGTAAAGTTTCATTAAAAACAAAGTTTTAACATAAACTCCTGAACAAAATCCTGTTTATTTTGTCTTTACAAAGGGTCGTCTTTTATAAAACCACATGTGTAGATATTATTAGTTTAGTTAAATTTTAAACAAAAAGTTAACATACAGCTATGTAATTAAAAGCAAAGTTTATCTCATTTATTCAAACAAATATTTTTCATGCGTGCTTCTCATTTAATAATTTTAGTTCATAAGAACATATTATTTTAAAAAATAATGACTATTATAACTTTTGAATGTTTATATGGCACATATAACGCATACACTAAAGAAGTGCTTCCTTGAGAATGCTTCTGGAAGAACGATTTTTAGCTTGTCAGATTCTGACGTATGTTTCTCGTTATTATTCATGCACGAGGTCGTCGCCAATTTCAGAAATAAAATGGGCTTAGTCAAGCCTATTAATCAGGGAGTAACACTTTTTTAGTACGTTATTTTATCACGTGTTGGTGCAGTTCCCAACTGTGTCATATATTACCACACTCAGGACACGTGGAAAGATTACTTTGTGGTCCCAGGCGTCGTACTTTACCGCCCGAAAACGATCTCCAACTTTCCTTTTTACGAATGCCCGAACCCAATAGACCGAGAATAATGTATGAAAACCAAACGTACCGGAACCCCATATTTTATGAAGATTTAGACTATTCTTGATGATTAAAAAAAGGTCGCAAAAACCACCTTCCTGTTAAATTTATTCCCAAACGAGCTTTATATTTTTTTTTCAAAGCTAAAATTTGAGGAATATTTACTTCGCTTTAAAATTTTCAACGTTTAATTTTGACTTGGATACTCCTACCTTTTGCAACCTGCTCATTAAAACTGACTAAGAAGTTTGCAACTCATCAAATTTAATTCGCTTTCTAGTGGAAATCCCTTTCTACATACTTTGAAATGGTAATAGATGTGGGCCTTATATTGTTAATTTTCCAAGTTTTAGAACAAAGTATTTTGCTACTACGTAATTAAATACCGTTGTATAGTAGTAATTAATATTAGATATATTACGCGGGATTTAAAATACCAACCAAAATATCAACAAATTGGAACGACGATTAAGACATGTTATTTGTAAGTGTTGTTTATTTTCCAAGAATAATCTTTTGAAAGCGTATTAATAGAGGTAGTCGATGATCGGTTACCATCATAACTTTTATTACATTTCACTGGTGGGTGGTTAGAAAGTAAAATATCGCATTGTTAAAAATAAAGTATAGAATTGTATTGGTTGTAACTGAAAATAAATGTTGGTTAATAAACTGTTTTGAAATAAATTAAAACTTTGAACTGTATGTTTAAATTAACGCAAACAAAGGCTACATTATCTTTTTCAATTATGATTTGGTCTTTTTTTAATGCAGAACAAGACCTGATTTAACCGATTACCGTTGTTATTCTAAAATAAAATATTCTGTCTTATTAAAATTCCTGCGAATATATATATGTATAATGCAGGGGAAGCACTTGAACAAATGTTTTTAATTCCCAGGCAGTATGTTAGTCAGTGTAAAGTAAAATAATAGAACTGTTTTATTGCCATCACCTTTGGCGCGAGTTCTAATAGAAAAAACAGAACCCGTCCGTTTTATTTCATTTATGATGCTAAATTTATAAACTACAGTAAAGCCTCTCTATAAGGAGCCCACCAATAAAAGCGGGCAGTATGTTTCAGAACAAATATATCGTAATTCAATTCTTCTTATAAATTTTTCTCTAAGGCGATCACTCCCTAACCCGACCGCAATCGTTAATTGCGGCACCGCTACTTTTCAAAATAACTTAAAATTGTAAAAAATTTGTATAGATATAGCTGTAAAAGCGAGCTTACGTTAAACAAAAAGAATTTACCTGTTTTATTTATGATTCTAAGTCTCACGGATATTTTAATACTTTCATTGTCTATAAAGTAAAAAAAAATCTGCTGGCGTTTTTGGAAATTTATAATTTTACATACTGACAGGTTTTTTCAAATTGATTCTCTATAAGGAAGCTCTGGAATAATAGAACACACTTGGTTTTAAGCATGATTCACAATAATTTAGGCCAATAAATTAGACGAAAAATTAGTTAATAATTCTAATCGTTCCCTCTCGCTCCCATTTACATGATTGTCGTACCTTTTCCCTCCCTTGCACTTATTGATATGGTAAATATGTTTTTCGAACATAAAATCGATATTTACTAAATTAAAATTATCAATTTGAAACAGCCAAGGATAACGGAGAAAAATTCTATGTATGCGGGGTATGTGCCACTTTGATCTCGAATGTGCACAACCGGTTTTAAGCACGATTCACAATTATTTAGACCGATGAGTTGGACGAAAAAGCAGTTGTATAATTTTAATCGTTTCCTCTCACTCGCACTGATGAGATTGTCGTATCTTTTTGCTCCCTTCCACTCATTGCTATGGTAAATATGTGTTTCGAACTTAATGTTTAAAATTACTAAACTATGTTTAAAGGCCATAGGGGGATAAGCATGATAAAAATGCCTTTTGTAAATACCTTAATAATATTTTATGGATATATAGACACTATAGAAATATAAAGATCCTGAAAATTTTAGACTTAAATCTATATCGGTTTCTTCAAAAAGTCTAAATAAGTAAAAATTGGAAAATATTTTTTTTCTTTGGATTGAGTGAATAGATTATTTTGAAAATTTAGTATATTATGCAGGCGATACAAATCTTTCACGGACACCATTGACTAATTTTTAACTTAATAAATTGATGATCAAAAAAAGTCTTTTCTTTTACTTTTTTACTATGATACTTTTTGAGCAAAATTATGATTCTATCATTTTTACATTTCTTATAAGACCTATAATCTTTCAGATTTTTTTATTTTTTTTAATAGTACGCTATAGTTAAAAATAATAAAAACTATTTTTATTACTAAACAAATTGAATTTTTCAACAAATTCTAAATAATAATTACCAATTATCGCTAGGGACAGGAAGAGATTTCGCAAATGGATAGAGGACCCGACACCTTAGGGAAGTGGTTTCCAACCTTTTTGTAACTGCGCCCCCCTTTAAAAAGAAATTGTTGCGCCCCCTTAATTTTTCTAACAATCTAATTTCATAAATACTCAATTGATATTATAATTTATTTAATGGGCTACAAAATAATATACAATATTATCTAAAAATCTACATAAAAATTTTTTGATACCTATTCGACTTTTTTGGTTTGTATTCGACAATGATATTTTGGAAACAGCTGCATGCCCCCCTTGCAACAGTTTCGCGCCCCCTCGGGGGGCGCGCCCCACAGGTTGGAAACCACTGCCTTAGGGTATAAGGGATGGACAAAGAAGAAGAAGAAGAAGAAGAAGGTACTATTAATATTACAGAAATAATAAGCTGAAATAAATTTCTTACATTAGAAGTTAAAAAAAAATTGTTCTTACAATGAAATATAACGCCTATTAGAATTTAATAAAAATTTAATTTGAAATAATTTGTAACTTAACTTTATTAAAAGTATATTTCAGCGTATTATTTATGTAATAATAATAGTATAATTTGTAGTTATTTAGGTAGAATTTTTTAAAAAATTCGATTATTTGGTTATAAAAATAGTTTTTATTTTTTTTATCTATGACGTACCATTAAGAAAATTTTGAAAAAATTCTGAGTGATTATAGATCTTATAAGAAATGTAAAAATGATGAAATCATAATTTTGCTCTAAAAGTATAATAAAAATTGAAAAAGTAAGACAAAATAATTTTTTTGATCATCAATTTATTAATCTAAAAATTATTTCATGGTGTCCATAAAAGTTTTCTATCGCCTGCATAATATACTAAATTTTCAAAATAATTGATTCACTCAATCCAAAGAAAAAAATTATTTCCCAATTTTTACTTATTTAGACTTTTTGAAGAGACTGATATAGATTAATTTTTTGAATTGAATAATAGAAGATTAATATAGGCAAATCCAATAAATATGTGGATGTGCGCATTCGAGCGAAAAGTGGCACATTTCCGAGCGAGGGAAGCAAATGAAGCGCGACGCGGAGCGGCGCGCTTTATTTTCCCGAGATCGGAATGTGCCACTTTGAGCTCGAATGTGCACACTCGGTTTTAAGCACGATTCACAATAATTAACTTGCTTCCTAAATAATACTACTTTATTTATAATAACTTTTATTTAATAACAATATGATTCTGATAAATAATAATTGCTTTCAATCTAATATAATATTCGTTATTACATTTGCATTGTCTATCTTTGTCTTTCTCTCTATAAAAGACCAATTTGAGCAAGGACCGACAATGGTCGAGGTTTTACTGTAATTTTATGAACGAAAACTAATTAAAATGCTGCCAAATTGGAAGTGGGCGATCACCGTTCAAACTGCATAGTATTTATAATTCAAACTGTTATAAATAAAATGATGGTTTTAATATCTTCATCAAAAGCGCTCTTGTACAAATTAACCAACTCTGAAACTAATAATGGAAGCAATAAAATTCAAAACAAACATTTATTATTTCGGAATTGTAAGAGAACGGTGCCGACTACCTGATATTAAAGTCGCAATCAAAGTTCTATGAGTTGCTGTGGATTTAAAATGCAAATTATAATTAAGCAAATTTTATGGCATAAAGTTGAATCGTCGTTGAGACGGAGATATAAGAAAATAAGTGAGCAAATACATCTTGATAATAATAAACGAAACAGTTGTTTGAATGTAGTTAACCATAACATAGTGAAATAATTTTTTTTAAAAACTTAAATTAAAGTAAAAGTAATAATTGAATTTTTTTAAATTAGCGATATAATTATGTGAGTATCAAAAAAATTAAGAGGATTTAACTTTGTTGCTTATCGCACACCAGATGCATAATAAGCTACTTTAATTTGACAACAATCGGCAACGAACATATGAAAACAAATTATTATTTAAAAGAGTTAATTTAGGTATGTTATTTTAGTATTCTGCTTAAGGTAATAGTTAAAAAAAATGTAAGTTTGTTTTTTTAGAAAATGTATCTTCCTCAAAAAACGATTAAATCTGTGTTTGTTTAATCAATATTACTTTCACTGTAAGAAAAGTTTCACATCTGCTTTTTCTTTTACTTTACGTGAGTTTATTTCCTCTTTCGTTGTATTTAAAATAGATTGCTGATTGTGAGATTGTTTTTAAATGTATTTTCATTATAAACAAAAATGTAATACAAATTCCAAAAAAATGTAAAACTATTAATATTTTCAAGTAAATAACAGATGCAAAAATATATAACATTTTTAAAATCATACGAGCATCCAATCTAATTCCTTTAAGCTAATAAAAAATACAGTTTAGGGGAATTTAAGTAAAAACACAAAGCCCGCGGCTACAGAAAATAAATTTTTATTTATACAAGATTTTACACAGAGAGGAAAACAAACCTTTTAAATGTCTAAATTGATTTATAAAATCAATTTATTACGTTTAGTAAATAAATACGTACATTTCTTGTGGTCAAAAGGAAAAAAAGTATAATTATAAATAAAAAGCAGCTTTAGAAATAATTAGCTATTTTTAACCTTCCGTGTACGAAGTGGGGTATAATTAACGTGATCAATTTTTTTCTTGTTAAAACGGGACGCTTGGTAATCATGCTTAAAACGGAGTGTGCACATTCGAGCTCAATGTGGCACATTCCGATCTCGGGAAAATGAAGCGCGCCGCTGCGCGTCGCGCTTCATTTGCTTCCCTCACTCGGAAATGTGCCACTTTTCGCTCGAATGCGCACATCCTCGTATTTATTGGATTTGCCTATATTAATCTTCTATTCTTCAATTCAAAAAATTAAAAGTCGAATAAAAGATTTATTTTTTGTTTGAAAAAGATTAGAGATTTTATTCCTTTTGATAAGTTATCACGGTGCTCTTCTGCGCGCCTAATTGCAGGGAGCCTGATAAAAATATTTCCAGGTGAACTTTGGAGTGTTTACTAATTCGCATTTTTCATCAATTAAAATTCTATATATGTATCGTATCAAGTAAAACCCTTCAGTTCAATATTTCACCTGTAGGATTACATAAAATTTTATTTTTTCATAAAAAACAAAAAGTTACGGTTGCTAGGTAAGGAGTTATTGATTTTCATAATGTAAATAATTTTAAAATAAAATTGTTTATAAAAAATAATTTGAAATCAATACTAAAGATTTAATAAATAAAATAAACTAAATTGGTGACGATGATAAAAATGACAGACTCACAAACGGAGGGCAAAGAAATCGCACGAGTAACAATTAAAATTCCGCCTTTTTGGAAACTTAATCCAGTCTTATGGTTTTATCAGCTGGAAGCTGAATTCGCTCTCCAAAACATTACAAAGGACGAAACCAGGTATTATCATGCTATTTCTTCAATTGATAGCGACATCTTAAATTCTGTAAGTGATATAGTCATTTATCCTAATAAGGAAGGCAAATATGAAATGTTAAAAAGCAGATTAATTAACCAGTTTGCAAATTCTAAAAAAAAAAGATAAATTTTTCACAGTTAATAGAAAAGGAAAAATCGAAAATATTTCCATCGATAGATTAAAACCGGCGTTCATACTAAATAAAAAAATTAAATTTATTGAACAAAGCAAAAACAACAATGATAATCATACCAGAAGTAAAGATGAGAAATTAGATTTATCGAAAAAACCCATTATTACGAAATATGGAAGAACGGTGCATTTTCCAAACCGTTTAAGAGCATCCGTTCTAGGGGGGAAGTAATGTAGGATTACATAAAATTTTATTTTTTCATAAAAAACAAAAAGTTACGGTTGCTAGGTAAGGACTTGTTGATTTTCATAATGTAAATAATTTTAAAATAAAATTGTTTATAAAAAATAATTTGAAATCAATACTAAAGATTTAATAAATAAAATAAGCTATACACCCAGTAAACAGATTAATGTAACAGCAACGTAAAACTAACATAATGAAATAAATTGCGTTACGTAAAATTTAAGTAATATTGGAGTTACTTGGACTTCACCCGTGGCGCACTCTTTCACACTCAGTTACGTAACACTGTGACGTAACATAATGAACGTCAATGTGATATCAATGTAACGTGCATGTGATATCGTTTAAAAATCCTATTTACGTAACAAAAAAGTCACAAATGAATATGAATTTAAAGTCTAGGTTATGTCGTTTTGACCTCCTAGTGATGTTAAACTTTATAACATTATTATATTGAAAAAAAATATATAAGGGTTATATTACAATTATTCCAATATAAATATCTACATATCCCGAGATCGGAATGTGTCACTTTTCGCTCAAACATGCACACTGCGATTTTCGCCATGATTAACAATGATCAATTTACTTTCAAAAAAATGGAAGTATTTCTAAAACCGTATTTGGACTCTCAAAATTCCTTTTTGAGGCTTTGCTTATTTTTCATAATTTTTTACTTTTTTCATTAAGAAATTGCCGTGAAATGAACTTGTATTTAAATAAGGAGGCAAGAATAAAATTCTTGTTAGGATTTCTTAATATTCGGTATCGTAATTGACACGTGCCTTTGGAATTTAATATGTTAAACAAGAAAAGACTTAATTGTTTATAAATTGAAGAAAAAGGAAACCTTTTGTATTTTTATTAATAAAAGTCTATTTTAATGCATAAATAAAGATGTGCTTTACTTGAACCTATTCATTATTAGTTATTAAAATATATTTCTTATCATTCAACTGTCCTAAAGTACAATTTTGTGTATTTTATTTCATTTTATTTTCGGCGTACGGCAAACCCCACCTAGTATGGCATGTGACATTTAGTCACCTAGTATACGGAGGGTTAAAAATTGAATTTCTCGGTAAAAAATTGAATATCCATATTCAAAAGTGTAACGTGTTAAAAGGCATTTCAAAGTAAAATAAAACATGTAAATTTTTATTTAGAATTAGCATTTTAAATAAATCGATTAAAACCAATTCCAAACTGAGCATCATTAAAAGACATGAATTTTAACGACTTGTTTAGTTCATTTAGTTCGTGATAAAGTTTCAGTCTTCGGTGACAGTCACGAGAGCTTGCATGTAAAAATTTGCGAATGTAGGCGGCAACAACTTTGCTTCTGCTTGCATATTCCCCATGTTATTGTTCAAACTAAATCATGGCTGAGATGCTCTACAAAAAGCTTTTTATTTGATGCCTTCAACTTTTCGAATTCTTTCGATTCGAAACAATTCAAAGGTTTGCGTAAACTTACAAAGATTTTGTACATGACGTATCTTCGTGTGTTATAGAACGGAAGAAAAATAAATGTTATTGGACTTTTGATGTTTATTAAAGACAAACAACGTTTGTAGTAGGATATTATATAAATCATAAGGCAATGCAACGAATTGGAAGATACCATTAAAGATACTAATTAGAAAACAACAATCCTTTCTTTTTGCTTAACATGGCGTAAAAGGAAATGCCACTTGCAAATAAAAAATGTAACTTCGACCCTCATTATTTGTGTTCAACGTTCGTGTCCGAATGTCGTCATAAAACACCGGTGAGTGTAACAACTTCTCCGAATTTATGATTCGCGAGGCGCGTGAATTACAAAGAAGATGAAGCTTCTACACGAAAAACAGAGCCCAGAAAACTTTTAATGCGCGTTTTCAGCCAAGATGGAAATAAGCTTCGGTGAAGGTAAAAACAACAGATGTGCTGTTTCCAAGGCGGGATTTTCTAAGTTCATAAAAATTTTCACTGTCGGAACTGGTAATCTTTAGGAAAATTGAAGGGCTTTATAGGTGAAGATTTGATAAGATCACCAAAAGTAACTTTTATAAAAGAATATTATTATCCACTTGCTGACATTCAGCGGGTTGCAACTTTAAGATTAGATTCTGCATTTTAATATTGGCTGACGTCATTTCGCATTTTTCTCTTATTGCAGATTTTCGGATTTTTTGAAAAGATGTGTGAAATATGATAATTCAAAGCGAGGCGTAGGTACTGACCTAAATATAACTTCGTTTCTTAGCACTTGAGAGGGCGTAAGCCTTATTCAATTTTGACGCCCCCCAGAATTATAAAAATTTTAAAATTTTAAAATGTTAAAATATTTTTAGAATTAAAAAAGGGTTAGGCTGTGTCAACTATACGGCCGCGAGTGTGTTGAGCGTTACAACCTTTGTCTGACTGGCTTATAAGAAATCAAATTCATTAAATTACTTAATTATTAAGAAAAAAGTATTTTAATTTTATCAAAATTGACAACATCCGTACGCTTCTTAACCGTTTAAGTGCCATGGGTCTTTATTGTTTTCCAATGGAAAATCGCCAAGCAGCGCGGTAGCCCTTTTTTTATTCCTTGTGTAAAAATGCCGAGCAACTAGATAGCGTTGGTTGCTTTTTATACGATCTTTATTTTATTAAATTTTATTATTAATTTTACAGATTATTGGTCCTTATCCCCTTCTATATACTTTTTTCCCTTATTGATACGCTTTTCCCAGCGGTGTTTGTATTTTACGAAGCTGTTTTAAATAACTTCATTTAAAATGGCTTTTAAAGTCTGTGACAAATTTGCTTTGTTGATATCAATACTCTGAAAATGGCGTCCTTTCAGCGCTGATTTTAATTTTGGAAATGTCAAAAAGCCACGTCTGGCAAGTAAGGAGGCTGAGTGAGAACAGCCATTGGGTTTATGTCACAGAACAGACGAATTTACAAAGTTAAGTGTGCGGATGCATTTTAGTGGTGCTAGAATCATGAATTGCCTTGCCATAACTCTGGTTTGCGATTTTTTTTTACATAACCGTTGCAAAACACCTCGTTTTGAAAAGTTTCTATGAAAGTTTTCGCCAGTATTACCCAAAATTTTTGGTAGTATCGTTTCTCCAGTAAATCACACATTTAAATAATTGACACCAACACGTTGCACTCAAATAACAATATCACGAAAACTAAACGAGATATCAACAGTCCAAAAACAAGGGATGTTATGCGCGAGGCAGTGCTGCCAACCGCATATCACTAAATATCTCCGTTGCCGCGTATATCAAAATATTCGATTATTTTCTAAACAAACCTCGTAAACGATAAGACTTATTTCTTTCAGTTTAGTGTTATTCCAAAATTTATCTAGCATAAGTAGTGACATCAGTGTGATTAAATTATATAAAAATATCATTTAAATATTTTATAGCCGGCATCCCATCCTACAGCGCTGGTTGTTCTGGACACAGGACGCTTAAATAGAGTAAAATCGTTCAGTACTTGCTTTATCGCAAAATTTATTGTATTATTTGAAATTACGTTTCACGATAAATGTCGTCAAATTCTTAATGATTATTTATCTTTGATAAATGTAATTAGGTATTTTAGTAGATAGGTATTTGTCGGCTCTTTTTCCAGCCACTTTGTAACAAATAATCTATTAATTTTATTTTGAATACACAAGTAATATAAATAATAATTTAATCAATTTAATACCGCAATTAAATAACACATTTACAAACGGTATTAAAAACAAACAAATATCTGCTACGTGCTTAAATATGCATTTACAATATCACAGTTCGTTACACATTTAGTTATTGTTTACTTTATCTGCAAGTTAGAAATTCTTATTTTAAACAAAATGTTGTCCCATATCGATAATAAACGAAATAATAAAAAAAATTGAATTGAAATTTCTGCTACTCCAATTTTAAAATTGAGATGTTCTTGTAAAGAATAATTGTTTAGTAACAAAACTAACTAAGGTTGGCTGCAATATATAGACACTAGATAGTAGTAGAAAATTCTATCAGTAGAGCTTTGTGTAGAATAAGTAGTTATAATAATTAAGGCAAAAAGATAAAACCGTAATTTTTTTAAAAATAGTGTAGTAAAATAAGTGTATAAAAAAATTATAGAGAAAGGCCTTTAAGAGTAATAAGAAAGGAAACTTAGCGTCATCAACCATTTTGTCTCTACCGCAACTAAGTGGAACAAATTTTTCTAATTGGAAGTTGCGCAATCGAATAATACTAGAAAAGGAAGGTGTAAGCAGCGCATTAGATAAAACCATATTTTCTTTATCAAATTGCGACAGTACTCACGTCCAAAATATTTACTAGGGTTGCTAATTGAAAATGTAGATTTTTAATCAAGAGAAGTGTCAAAAATGGTTTATTCAAAATATTTTCCATCGCTAGCTACACATTATTCCTATCTTTTATGTAATTTTTCACTTCTTCGAAATTGGTAAAGCGTTTCTCAGCTAATCCAAGGGCAATTTATCGGTGCAAGTGATTTTTGGAAGGCGCGAGGTCTGAATACAACATCCTAGTTAAGCGATTTTAGTTTGTCCTGAACGATTTTTGTTCTGTGTATTGAAGCATTGTTATGTGACAAAAACACTTTTCCATGACTTTTGGTTTATTCCGAACAGATTTCCACCTAGCCGTCATTTAAATTGATGATTTGTTGTTCAATAACGTTCATCATTAACCGTTTAGCCAGTGTTTAGCAATTCCATAGTACACAAGCCATTTCTGATGCCACCAAACACAGGGTAATGTTTTTTTGCAGAAGGGATGGGGTTTTGCCGCCGATGTCGAAGTGAAACCCATGATTTTCTGCACATAAGATTTTCACAATAGATCCACTTTTCATCAACAGTAATAATTTGATATTTTTTTTTCTTTCTTGCCATTGGAAGATGTGGTTGTCCATCTGTCGTTAGGTCAATTTATGCGGCTTTCTTTCTAAATCTTTCTCACCGCTTTTAAACGATTGAAAATACTTTGTTGAACAACATTTAGTATATTAGCAAGTTGTTTTTGAGTTTCACACGTATCTTCATCCTGCAATACTTGTCATTTGGTTTCTTCTGATTTTTGTGCATGCCGTAGACGTTTTTTTGTCGTTTACATCGAAATAGGTAATTTTAAAGTATTTAAACCAGCGTTCACAAGTTTGTTTGGTTTAATATAAGCTTCCTGAAGTATACGACAAACGTCAAAAAATTAGGATAAATGTCAAATTCATATACAGCAATATTAGGATTAGGATTTATTGGGGGGGGTGAACACTAGTTCAATCGCACCTAGGCCACTTAGTTGGGCCCATTGTGCTACCCCTTTGTGTGACTCTCGTCGCCCTCAATCCTGCGTCCATCCCAACCCTTGGATGAACTGCAGGATGACTGAGGGCGAGAGGTCACGTATGCTGGCCATGTTGGGCCAGCATTCCCCCAACATGGATCTTCTTATTTGGACGATTGCAGGGCAGTGACAAAGTATGTGTTCCATGGTCTCGTCCTCATTTTGCATCCTCTACATTTGGGATTCTCGCTGACTCCCATGTTGTAGAGGTGTTTATTTAGTCTGCAGTGTCCCGTGAGAGCGCTTATTATGAGTCTCAAAGAATCACGGGACAACCCCAGATAATAATTTGCGTTTTTCCTAGAAGGCGCTTTTATAGCCGTTTTGCAAATTTACAGCTGTTACATTTAGTCCATCTTTTGGAGTGATTTTCGCTTGTTAGTTGTTTTAGGATCTTGTCAAGGGTACTGGCCGACAGTGGCAAGATGGGTTCAGGTCCGTACGGGTTTCCTGATGATCCCAACCTTGCCATTTTGTCGGCCAGCTCATTCCTTCAATTCCTTTGTGGGCTTTGACCCAACAGAGTGTTAGGTCGTTGTGGGTACATACCTCATTCAGGACTTTGATGCATTCAAGCATCAGCCCAGAGGTTACTCTGCAGCTCCTTAGAGCTGCAAGCACCGCTCTGCTGTCCGTTAGAATGTGTATTGTTTTATTGCAGGTGTTGTTTTGCAGTAATTTTCTGGAACTTTCAAGGATGCCCATTAATTCCGTTTGGAATACGGTGGGATACCTGCCCAGTGATAGGTGTATGCTGAGGTTTAGTTCTGGACTGTATATGCCCGTTCCTGAACCAGCATGTTTTTTTGATCCATCGGTGTAGATGGAAATATTTGGTTTATCGAGGTCGATATCTGTGTTTAACAGGATTTTGTATTTCCTGTCAAAGATGTATGTAGGAGGAATACTTTCCATGGGGATGCTAGTAGAGGAGGATTTTAATACCATCCTCTACCACCCTGGAGTGTCCTACGTAAGGGTATTTAATATTCCATAGGCCTGAACTGCGAAGTCTTAGAGCCACTCTGAGGGCCTGCTCCCTCAGATATAAATCTAAGGGAGGAAGGCACAGCAGTGTCTCCATGGCCGCAGTAGGCGTTGTTCTCATCGCCCCCGTAATCATGAGACAAGCAAGTCTTTGAACACGGGTTAGCTTTGCTATGGTGGTTTTTTGTATGGTTCTGGGCCACCACACAATTACACCGTGTGCTAGCATGGGTCTGACAATTGCCGTGTAGATCCATAGGGCGATCTTAGGGGAGATTCCCCAGGACCTGCCCACTGCCCTGCGGCACTGCCAGAAAGCCGAACATGCTTTTTCGATTTTATTTTCTACGTGGCACCTCCAATTAAGTTTTTGGTCAAGTATAACTCCCAGATACTTCACCGTACTTGTCAGCTTAAGAGGTGTTCCTTTTATACTAGGCAAAATGATTTGTCTAAGTTTGCGTTTTCTAGTGAAAAGAATCAACTCCGTTTTCTCTGGGTTAACAGAAAGGGAGTGTTCTGAGCACCAGTTATCAATTATTTTGAGAGCTCTCTGCATTATTTCGCAGAGTGTGCCTTCAAATTTTCCATTAAGCAGAATAGTGATATCGTCTGCATATGCTATGGTGTAATGACCTTCGTTATTTAGGCGTTTTAGAAGGCTGTCAATAAGTAAATTCCACAAGAGGGGCGATAATACTCCTCCTTGCGGGCAGCCTCTAGTGACCATTGCTTTAGTGTTATCATTTCCGACATTCACTTGAATTATACGCCATTTCAGTACATTAGTTATCCAGCCAACAATTGTTGGTGAAATACCATGTTCCAGCAATGCCATACCTAAACTTTCATAGGTAGCCTTATCAAAGGCCCCTTCAATATCGATAAATGCCCCCAGGGTGAATTCATTTGAACTCATCGATCTCTCGATCCGTTCTACAACTTTGTGCAGCGCCGTTTCGGTTGATCTCCCTGAGGTATATGCATGTTGATTTGGATGCAATGGTTGGTTGCCCAGTACATTGCACCTAATTTCACGATCGCATAACCTTTCTGCCGTTTTAAGAAAGAAAGAGGTCAGGCTGATCGGTCTATAAGATTTTGCTAGAGTGTAATCACTTCTAGCTGGTTTGGGTATAAATACCACTTTTACTTTTCTCCATTCCAAAGGGATATAACGAAAAAACGATACATGCCCTGAGGAGCTTTACCAGGTGGTGGAGTATACTATCCAGACTCCACTGGAGTAGAGCTGGGAACACTCCATCTAACCCTGGTGACTTGTATGGGAGAAAAGTTTTTATAGCCCATGTTAATTTGGTGCTAGTGATAATTTGTTTAGATATTTCCCAGTCCGCCTGAGCAGGGTGTAGCTCTGAATGTTCAGGCCACTCGTACTCAGGTACAATTTTGCTTTCTGGGAAGTGTTCTTTTATTAGTTCTGCCGTAGTCTCCGCGAGGTTGTTGGTAAATGTACCATCCCTTTCTGGAGACTAATCGGTTGTTGGTTAGGATCCTTAGATAGAACCTTTTTAACTTTGCAGCAACAGTTGTAGATTCGATGCTGCTGCAGAAATTTCGCCATGCCTTCCTTTGGTTTTGGCGAATGGCTTTTATATTCAGACTGGTGTAGTCTGTAGGCTTCCCAGTCCTCATTTAGTTTTGAGTTTTTTGCTTTGTTAAACAGTCGCCGTAAGGCTTTCCTCTTACGCTCCAAGTCGCCACTCCACCAGGAAGCCGAGTGAGAGCTCGATTTGAGCGTAAGTATGGGACAACTGTTTTCGTATGCTTTCAAAGAGATGTGCCTAATGCGTTCGCATAAGTCTCAATCTCTGTTGTATTATTAAAGTTTTCGGATGTGGTCAGAACATTCTGCACGCTATCCAGTTCCAACGATAGATGCTCTTGAAAGAGCAATCTGTCTGTTTTCCTTGGATTGCGATACTGAACCCGCCCTACATCTATGGCCTTTAGTGTAAATACTATCCATTTATGGTCTGACATTGATAGGTCTTTTGACACATGCCATTCCTTAATGTCACTTGAAATAATCAGGGTAGCCAGAGTGATATCTATCACAGTTTGGCAACGCGAGGTTACAAAAGTAGGTTCGCACCCGCGATTGATTATTTCTAAGTTAGTGGTAGTGATAAAATCAAATAATAGCTTACCTCTATCATTGTTGACTCTGCTGCCCCACATTAGGTGATGAGCGTTTGAGTCACAACCAATGATGAGTTGCTTGTTGTTTGCTTCACAATGACGCACCAAATTTGCGAGGGACTGTGAGATCGGTCCACCCGGGGCGTCAATTGGGAGATAAAGTGACGCTAAAATTACGTCAGTTTTGCCTCTACCTAAATCGCAGTTCAAGCTGACAACGGTGAGATCGCTGTCGCTGAACTGCGTTAATAGGTTTGCTTGGATGGTCCTGGGTATGTAAATACATGACCTAGGTTTTGAGTTATGGCTGTATGTAAAGATGTTGCCATGTAGGTTGGAAAGCCCTACAATCTTAGATTGTATGACCCATGGTTCCTGAATTAGAGCAATATCAGCCCCCCCCTTTGCAAGGTGGAGCTTTAAAGTGGCCACTGCAGCACGGCAGTGGTGAAGGTTTGCTTGAATGATTTTTAAACCCATGGCGTATGGTGTTATTGCCGTGTGGTTTTGTAATTTAGTTTTGGAAGAGGCCTCTGTGGTGTTCACCGACACAGAGGTTTCCATGGGCGAAGGTGCAGCCACCAATAAAGGTGCGCCGCTCCCTCCGGCCCTATGTTCCTCGGTCGTCCCAACAACATTGGCCTCTTCCTCTACTTTTTGTATTTTTAGTGGTAGGCAGTTGAACTTATAGTTCAACTTGCCTCCACTTTGTTGAATAATGGCCACGTCCCCATCAGGTACTCCAAAAACTAGGAGACGCCCTATGGGTTCTTCCTTCGTGGTGTTTAGGAAGATGGGCCATTTATCGATTGCTACTGCTCGATTTTGTGCTGTCAGTCTTTTTACGACTTGTTCCTCTGGTTCCGGTGCTCCTGGAATCCAGAGGGTGGCCTTGCGAAGTCGTGGAAGGTCGTTTTCCCCGACTATGCGTAGGCCGATACCGACCTCAGTCCATAGTGCGGGTTCCCCCTCCACTTTCCTCTTTAGCCACTCCAACGAGTCGTTGTCTTTGCAGGTGATTCTTAGAATCTGCCCTGCGTATTTTAGCCTCTCGAAGGTAGGGGCTGTTATGTTTTTTGACAGCGCTTCCTCGATGGTTTTGTCGAGGAGGTCTGTCAGTGTATTTTCAACACAGGTGGCTTGGTCAGCTGTTAGCTTACCCAAGGCGTTACCTGTGTTGATGACAGCTACTTTGAGGTGCGATTGCGCAGCCTCTCTGTAGCTTATAAAAACTGGCCGAGATCCAGTCACGGCTGATGCAGCTCTTCTCTTGGGAGGTGCCCCAGGAGAAGGCTGCGAGCCGTCGGATCTGGCTCGCTTTTTAAAGCCTTTAACAGGTCGCTTTCCTGAGCCCGAAGGTCCAGGTAGCGCTGCCTGTTGTTTTGGCTTTTGTGTGGCCTTGGTCTTTGGATTGGTGGTCACGCCCCGAATAGGTGCCACACCCGAGCCCGAAGGCACGGAAGGGGCTTGCCTCAACAGGGGCAACACACCTGAGGTCTGGGAGGTGGTTGCTTGCGCAGCCATGCTCTCCCTCTCTCTCCTTCGACGTTTGGCCTCAGCGCCTGACCTTCTCTTCCTTTTGGGAAGAGTATCAAGCGCTGGTGTTTGCTGAGAGCCTTGGGGCTGCTCAGCTTTGTTTGAGGCAGACGGTGTATCTTTGGAAGACGCAGCCGTCGCCATAGGGGAGTTGGGGTTGGTTGTGTGTTTTTCCATGCTGGTTTTGTTAGTGCTTCGTTCTCCTGGCTCCTCACCCACCACGGAGTCCAACTAGGGGACGTAGCATTGCTACGCCAAGGCTACCAGAAGAATATAGCCTCCGAAACAGCGGGTTGTGCACGAGTGCCCAGGTGACTAGATGGCCAACCTAAACACTGCCCACCCCACCGCTGCCGAAGGCTCGTCCTGTCGGCCCTCTGACGGGACGACGCAGCCGATTGATCAGGGTGGACTAGTCCTGACCTCCCGTTTGTGCAGAAATCCGGGCCAAAGTGACGTGTTGCCAGAGCACCAGGCCGCAGCCTGGGTTTGACTCAGCCACCAGGATCCCTTCATCCTGCAATTACGGGTCTCCACGCACGGCACAAACACGTGGGTACCTGTCTTTGTCTGGCTCCTCCCCCATTGCCATCTTAACGCTCCATCGGACACGAAGGTTTTTAGGCCTTGGTCCGAAACGGGCTAGTCGGCACGAAGGGCTTTTTAGGGCCCTTGGCCATTCAGCCCTAACGAGTACATGCCGCTGGGTTCATCGGGGCACGCAAGCCTCCTCGCCACGACAAGGCTCAGGTACTAGAGGAGGATACAGCAATATATAGGTATTTCCATCTGTTGAAAAAAATCGAAATTTTTAACTTATACATCTAGTATATGTACTAGATTTTTTTTGATTTTTATTACTCTCTTGTAATTTTCTTAATTGTTTAACGCATATAGAGAAAATCTTTGATATGTTTTAAATCTGTTATTTGTTAAATGAAAAGTTAAATTTCGTTATGTTATACAGCAAAAATATAATCTATTTGCAGATTATCAAGGTTTTAGAAAGTATTTTGACAATATGGTTTAGTGATGCATTTCAGCGACATTAAACAAACAGAAACACTGTAGTTCTATTGAAATAAATAATTATAATCCTAAAGGTTCTGGCTTTTAAGATCAAGTTTCAAGTTTTTGTTAAATAAACGTTGGAACGTTAACTAAATCGTTGCTCATCATCTTTAATACATCTCTAAAAACATCCACTTTCCTTAGCATCTGGAAGATTGCTTCAATTTACCCTATCCTTAAAAGTGGTTCCTTTTAGAGCATTACCGGGCATTATTAACTGCGAACCCATAAAGGTACTTTGCAATATTTTCGGCATATGAAGTAAACTTAAGTATGAGCAAGAAAACTTCCTTTTATTACAGTGTCAACTTTTATAGTTCCACGTTTTACTTTAGAGAATTTAATATGTCAAAAAAAAACTACTTAACTTTAAATAATTTTAAACGAGCTATTAATTTTAATGTTTTAAGTTTGATAAGCTTTGGCATTTTTTATGTGTTAACAGATTTTTAGTATATTTTTAGAAACTGATTACTTTTAACGATAAAATTTACGACTTAGATATAATAAAACTTTGTTTTTATAAAAGTTATTTACGTATAAATTAATTTATTTATTGAATAAAGTACATTACTACTTATTGCTACTAAGACCAAATTAAAATGTTCTAATTAGCAGGCATTGAAATGTGTTCTTTATCAATTGAATGAATTAGCCACATACTCCGTTCAGCCCTTTTAGCCTAATGATAATGAGTACACGTTAGTTAATGATTAGATGGTTTTACATCAAGCCTTTGTAATCATTTACTGCCCAATGTACTTCAATGTAACATAAACACTACCTTTGTGTATGTGCATGTTGAACATGACGAGCAAAATGACCAATTCTGGTCTGCATAATTTTAAAACTACCGTAAAATATTTTAAACATCGTGACCTGATTGATCTGAAACAAACACAAGAGCTACATATTTAATTAGTATAATTTGCATAAAACTCTCATTTCAAAATTTCAATAATCAAATTTTGTGAATGAACCGTTAAGAAAATTACAAGCAAATAGCAATAATTTTTTTGATCTTTTAATTAATAACGCCTTCTTACTTTATTAAAATATGTTTTTAAAAACAAAGCTTTATTAGTTTATCATTTAATGTAATGTAAATAACATTGCAATACTACCGATTTAAAGGATTTAAATTGAATTTGCACAAAAGCTTAAAGGACGTTTACTTTAATTGTATTTATTAATAATTGATGCTGTAATTTTCTAAAGAATATCGGTACACATTTAGTATGAAAAAGTTAACAAAAACTTTAATTTAGAAGCTGTTTTTAAAGCACTAATTGCCTTTTAAAATTGAATTTTAAATAATTAAAAATTTAAGAGTTAATTTATTACAAGAAACACAAAGTTCCTTTTTATTTGACTCGAAGTTAGCGTTGCCAAAGGAAACTTGATACCCTTTTTAATATTGCTAACATTACAATGCGAAGTTGGTAATAAAAAGATTTATATATTCGGAGTTTCTTTTAAATAATTTCAATTTTGTTAGAAAACATTTAGAGGCCTTAAATTTGAATTACATTCATACTTATACTAAACACTTTATGGTCATTGAATGTTGTAGATCTAAGAATTTTGTCGTTTCCAGGCTATATAAATATCACAAGCCAACGATTTTTTTGCTCGGACTATACGTAAAACATACTTCTTTGTTAATTTAAAGGTGCTGAAAATGAATTTCAAAGCATAGTAATCAAGTTTGATTAACATTAAATTACTTTACACAGTATTACTTTTATAATTCATGTTTTAAAAATTAATAACAAAGGCATAGAAAGTTCTTTTTTTTAAAGAAAAGAGGTATTTAACTGATAAATAATGAAACTCGATATTTTAACACAGGCACGTTTGTTTTATGAATAGTAATAATTTATAGTGGATTTATTTTATAAGTGGCAAAATAATATAAATTACTTTATCGTTTCAGCCCGTCGGACATGTTTCTTAATTAGGCAATATAACATTGTCATAGGTCAAAAATCAGCAATTTTTAAAAGATGGGCTTAACTTTGATTTTTGTATAACTTTTTTAAACAAATTAATTTAAAAATATTACACAATATAAACTCTTTTATAAAATAACCCCGTCGTCTCTTTTGGGCTCTGACATTTGACCGGAAACATCCTGTATTATCTTGATATCTGAGATCGCTCTGTAAACGGTCTGTAAGAGAACAACAGTTATAAAATTTCGATATCTGCTTCAATAAAATATTTATATTTAAAGAGGCATCAGAATATAATTTGATACTGTTTTAAGAATTCTAATGAAACCGACTTAACTGTTTTTTAATAATCTATGTTTTATTTTAAATTCCAATAGTGATGTATTCGTTACAATTGCAAAAAAATAATTAAATAGTTTATAATTTGTGAACCCAAAAAAAATTTAACTTTTGAATTTTATTTTTCAGTTTTCGCTTTAATGGCCGGAAATCAAAAACAGACTTTCTGAGAGCTAAAAAAATTCAGAAGTAAACTCAAGTTTGAACTATTAAATAGTTAAAATCGATTTAACTTTCTAATCTCTCCATTAAAGGATTATCGCAAAGTGTGCTAAAATAATTACTTACAAAAGTTCGTATTTTAAAAAGAGTTATTTAGCGTAATTACTAACTCTAAATATAAAAGTTACCAAATTAGTAAACCTTGAAAACCATTTTCCATTTATTAATTTAACGTTGGAAACGTTTTATTCGTGAGCTGCACAATGTTAAAACAAAATTAACAATAAAATGCGAAAGATCAGAAATATAAAATTTTTCCGCTATTTATTTATATTAAATGCTCATAACCAGGGCCGCGCCGCCCCTGTGTGCGGAGTGTGCGGCGCACACAGGCGCCAAGACAAAAGGGGCGCCGCTATCGAAATTATTTTTGTTACACTTACACAACAACATTCAGATTCGTGAAAAAAAAGGCGCTTCATAGGTTTCGCACACAGGCGCTGTGGGGGGTCGGCGCGGCCCTGCTCATAACAACTTTAAAATTTAAATCAGTGTAGAGAACTTTGTTAACAATTTAATTTAAAACAATTAATATTTCATATTAAAACACTTCCATAGAATGGGTATCATTACTACTGTAAACAAACTGTTATTGCAACTCACGTTAGCACTAAACTTGTAATTAAGTTTAACTTTGCACATTCTAAATTGTTGTTAGAATAAAATTATACAACTGGAAACAAAATATGATGCGCTTTGTTAAAAAAAAAGTATATAATGAATTAGTTCTGTAGTGACAAAGTTATTTAACAAACCAGAATATTTTAATTTATTTACATAAACATTTAATAAACCAGAAAACTAATAAAATATAAATCTTGATGTACAGTCAAATATCAGAATGATTCGGACAGCCATAAATGGTATAGTATATGATGTATTTTTTAACTTAAAAATGCATTATAAAATTGTTAATAAATTCACAAAAAATGGAAAAGGTAATAAAAAAAAATAATTAAAACAGAAATTTATTATTTTACTTAAAAATCAGATTTTTATAACTCATAAGCCAAAGATATACAGAAAACGAACAATACAAAAAAATTCGGACACACCTAATAAATATATAAACTAAAGCTTTCCAAAAATAGTATGTTGTTAGAAATCTTTTATTTTTAAAATACTCTCTAATTTTTCAGGCATAGAAACTACGAATTTTTTAATTTCTATTCTTTTAATGTGGGCTTTATTTTGGTTGATTTGAAATAGGGTGTTTTTATTACTTTTTCTTTAAATGTGCTCATAAATATATGATAGAGTTAAGGTTGGAAGATTAAGAAGGCGTTTTGAACACTTTTGCACAATTATACAAAAGATACAAGCACTATTTGAAGGTGTTGTGCTTATGATCATTATCTTGATCCAACTTATTGTTCTTATGGCATTTTTTTGTATTTTACATACATATTACGTTATGTAAATTTTCATAAATAAACCCCAGTTTACTGAACACGTTTTGACGATAAACAACCTCAAAATATTTAACGATAATTTTTAAATTTCTTTTCTGTAATTCCGTATGTGGTGTCCTCCAAATTCTTTCCTTGCCATTAATTTTTAAAACTACTTGCTTCTATTTATTTCAAAATTATGATCATTTTTATCAAGATTTATTTTTACTGTGTCGACAGCATTTTGTTTATCGATTTTTTGTGATATGAGGTCCTCAAGTACCAAATATTTCAGAAAAATTAAAAAAAAACAATATATTCTGATTTAATTTTTTTTTAAGTTGAAGGAAATAGTAATTTAAATGTAGTAGTTATTAAAGAACAACTTATATAGTAAAAAAAAACAATTTTAATAACATCTCCTAATATCGGACAGGCGAGTTTTTTTCGTTAATTAAATATAAATATTTTTTAACAAGTAATTCGTAAAAATATCTATTTTAATAGAATAAATAAACCATTAGAAAACAAAACACACTTAATCACAATCAACTTCGGTAATAAGCAATGATCAGCAACGTAGGTAACTGAATCTTCTTCAATATCAGCACATGCTTCACGAGCTCACTGATTGCAAGTTTGACAGAATTTAGGCTTCATCGTAGTCTTCTTGGCAGATTAAACAAGTCGTTGTACTTTGTATCAATGATGATGATGGCATCGCTGTTGTCTTGATGTTGCAGTCGATTTATTATTTTTTTTTAATTTTTGCCGTGTCAGTTTTCTTTCCTTTAAGAAGTTGCGTTTGGATTACGAAAGGCTTCGATTTTGTTGCATTCTTTTCAGCAAGCTTATTTTTATAAGAGGAGAACGTTAAAATCTCACCTTTATCAGCTTTCCGTCTTCAACTTAGCTGCAGCTGCACCATTTGATCCAATTCAAATACTGCCCGGCTTTAGAAAACGTCTGGGCTTGCGGTACTTCCTCCTATAACTTTTTCCATATCATGATTACCAACATTATTACTCAATATGATTAAATAATGATTTCTTTGTGTTATATTGAAGCTGATTATAAATAGTTTACAAAATGATATAACTTTTTTTTCTATTTAGTATTCGCGGACTGTCCTGAAGAACATTAAGTCTATGTAAATGGTTTAATCTTTTTATCTAACAATCTATGACAAAAAAATTATTTAGTTCTATAACGCGGAGTAATTTCATTACACGATGTTTTCGTAAAATAAATATCTATTATCGTTAATAATATATTTTATGTGATGAAACTGTAAGTTACCTATACGTACAAATGATATTTGCTGAAAATTTGTATCTTGAAGTAGCCGGATTACGGATGGTTTTCCCAGATCGGCTTTAGTACGCGATTCGGTTTTCAATTACCGCTTTGTAAATAATAAATTTTAATTTCCCCAAGTTGCACCGGCTTATAGAATATAACGTTATCAAGTGTTATGCATACGGAAGATACATATTTCGCACTTGCTACAAAATAGAATTAGATTAATTTGCATAACAACCTTTCCACGTTGGAATGTAAACCGAATTTTAATTTCCGAAAATATGTTTTTCGAAACTCTGGCAGAATTCATTTTATTTTGCTCTTTTAATCTCTTCGCATAAGCAGTTTCAGATTACAATGGAAAGTGTACTTTACTTCTTTAGCAGAAGGTAAAACAGGAGAGGCGGCTTAGCGTAATCAGCTTTTGGTGACTTATGGGTTGGTTTAAATATATAAAATATTAAAATGTCCGTATATAAGGATTTCGTTCTTAAAAATTTAATAACGTGTCGAGAGTTTTACGCTTTTTAATAACATAATTTATTCGCGTCGACTTTTAAGATTTTACTGATGACATATTTTACTTTTGCATAAGGTCATACATATTCTTACCGCTGATGGAATTTTATAAAACTTATCTTGGAATACTTCCAAAAAATTTCGAGCGTAACATTTTTAAAATTTAAAAGTACGTATTCAGATTGTCCCTTACTGGGGCATTATCTGTTTATACCAGCAAAATAAAAGCTTAAAGAAGCCGTTGGAATTCTGTATTGCCTCCAAGTTCTTATTTGCTGTTTAGAGTATTATAAGCAAGAATGGCGAAACTACTTACTTTTATGCAGTACACGTTCAACTCTGACACAACGTTAGTGCAACTGATAAGCTCTTAGTGTGAAGTGTATGTCAAGCACAAGCAGCCAACATCCAACAGAGTGCTATGAATTAAACATGGGGCGAAAAGTTCGTTTCGTATACATAGATTCCTTCTTTTTTGTTAGAATACTCAAAACCTTTAAACCCGCAAGTATTGCCTTTTTATTATAAGTTTTATAGAGTTATGCACGCTGAATATTTCAACGGAAGAATATTTTAATTTCGAAACCATCCTGGAAGTTAATTTTTTGACTGCGGCTCTGTTGAACGTTTACCAAGTAAAATTGTAATGAGCGTCTTGAAGGGAAAGCAAAGCTCCACCATTACAAGACTGTAGGCAGAGCTAAACTAAACCGCGCTGTAAAAAGAGCCTCCAGTTGTTTGTCTAACAAAGGAAAGCCAAATTAAAATATTGATATACATACTTTTCTTTAAACACATGCTGTGTTTACTTTACAATATTCAAATGTTGGCGTTCGCGATTAAAGCTTCTTGATTTTCAACACGTAAAAAAACTATAATTCTTGTAACTGCATAAAGTTTTGTTATCGGTTGCATATTTTAAAAGAATTAAATTTATATAAAATATGCATTTTTGAACTTAAATTTTTTTTTTCTTGAATATTTAAATCATACAATTGAAGGGTTCAATGAATAAAGGGGGTAACTACCAAATATGTTAAAACTGAATTTTTTGTATGGTTGAAGGTTATATTGTGAACTGACATAATATGTCGAAAAATAGAGAGCAGTTTTAAAAATATTACATTTTACTGTAAGGTTGATAAACAAAATGCTATTAAAATTAAGTGAAATAATATTTTGGACTGCTAATAACCGTAATCAAAGAAATATACACGATACCTACATAGCAAATTTTATCAGATGCTCATTTAATAAAATATGGAATAAATGATGATAAAAGTGACAACAATGTAACATATTTTATTTGTGGCAGTGTTGCCATCTAGAAGTGATCAAAAAGCGAACAATAAAAAAAATATTTTTAGATAAACGTGTTTGTTACCTAATATATGTATATTGTATATGTATAACTAGTTGTATATGTATAAAACAAGTCAATTTTTGACAAAAATTAAAATTAAAATAAAACAGTTCTTTCTAAATTTTTAATTTCGAAGAGAACGAAATAAAAGAACCAATTACCAAATCACTATTCGAAAAACCGGACCGTCCGGGGGATAACCGGTTAAGTGGCAACACTGGTCAGCTAGCTTCACATCAGTGTCAAGTTTAAGACATCCGTTAATAATATACCTTAAATAATTTAAAAAGTATAATTCATAATTTTTATCAAAATCGGACAAATTAATAAATCTTAAAACCGGCTGGCCCGCGTGAAAACCTGCCTGATGGCAACACTGTCTTGTGGAGTAACTTCATTTAATTTCTTAAAGTTTTTCCAAGTTTTCTCTAAATTACCAAAAAAAATTCTATGCTAACAGAACGATTATCAGGCTTTGAAAAATAATATTTAACTCTTTATTTACTTTACTTTGATTAACCCCTTACTGCACAACAGACCCTTTTTTTCGTTTTTTGACGTGCTGGTAATATTTTTCATTGTAACCTTTATCTTTTAATAAATAATGTATTAAGATTCAATATCAATGTACTAACTTGGTTGTTGTAAGTTACTATTAGTTGCATTTTTACCACCAGATGTCATGACTCAATTTGTCAGTTCCTAGTAACCCACTAATAAATAAATGTAGACTTAAAATATAATTTAATAGTTAGACTGTCCAATTTGGTTGTTTATAACTTTAAAAGAACGATCAGGTATAGTATCAAACAGGCTCTCTACAAGTTTCACGACTACTTTTTTCTAAATCTATAAAAGTGCTTTTATAAGTTCTTAAACGGTATTGTACTGTCGCCTATTTTTGTAAACCTTACATACGAGATAGCTTTAAACGTTTTCCAGTAGATTTAAATCCGAGTTCTAAACCGGTCACATTATAGGGTCTCGTTAATTGGTTTGAAATGAGGTTCCTGCTGAACAGCTTCTGTGTACTGCTGCATTATCTTGCTAGAATGGCCAACCTGGTTGATAATACAGTAAGGCCTCGTTTAGAGCTTAGAATTCGTTCTTATATATCAGAGCGCTAAAGAAAACATGTCATTTTGAAATTCCACAAAAAGTTTTGAAATGTCAAACAGGCCGCCTTATATTTAATCAGCGTTAATCGGTACTTTACTGTACTTGGGCGAGAATGCAAGCAGCTTGTTGTTGCGTACTTATTGATACACGTGACAATAAACTCAAAGGTGATGTCTCTTTGCAGCACAATCCACTCCACACATAGAGTCTCTACCTGAATTTTGTTTGCTAGAATAAATGGGTTCTTTTCGGAGCTCTTTCCAGTATGAATGATTGCCATATGAGCCATCGCATTTGACCTTCTCAATGAAAATTGAGAAAAATTATTTTTAAATATTTTTGAATTTATTTCAATAAAAATCAATAAGTACTCAGCAACAAGCTGCCTACATGTTTGACTACATATTATCAACTCGGTTGGACATGACAAAAATGCACCATTATATATAAGCTGTTCAACATGTGTTTGAGTTCAAAGCATTTAACTAGACGTTATGAAGTGACCGGCCTGCAGTTCGGATTTAAATCTATTGGAAAACCTTTAGGGCTATCTCGTACGCATGGTTGATAAAAATAGGCGTCAATAAAATACCGTTTCTTCTTTTTTTCTATCGAGTGTGTAAGCGATTTCTCCGCTTGAATTTATGTTGTGCATATGGTAGTATTTCAAAATTTCAAGGGACCACGATGATTTCTGTGGAGCAGTTTTTGACTCTTGGCAAGGTGACTAAGCTATGCGAAGAAAAGAGGAACGTGATATTTTTCGATACTTTGTGCAAGGATTCGGGGTGCATGCGCATTCAATAATCGCACCACATTCGTTTAGCTTCGGCGATTCGGACCTAAGTTTTCGTATAGCTCTCGTTGTTGGCGCGAACTGAAACTGGAAAATTGGGGGTGTCAATATAATTATAAGATGCAGTGCAGTTTTTATGTCAACATGCTATCCAGATGAACTTTTATATAATAACCATACCATTTTTTTAAGACTTGAAGAATTTTCAAAATACATGTGAACTCTGTGGTCAAATTGATGACGTGGTAGCCGTTCTATTATTAACAATAAATAATTTGTAGACTCTCTTTCAATTATTAATTTTCCAAAAAAAATATTTTATACCTGCACGCCCAATTGGCGTTAGCAAAGCGGTCGTTAAGACCTGGAATTCTGGTAAAACGATAACATTAAATAAGGTGAACGATTAAAATTTAATTTACGAAAATTTATTCAGTTCTGAATATCTTAATGTCTTGCGACGTAATTCAGAGTTGATACACCAAGAGCAATAATTTGGGGTGTTATCCACCGCAAGAACTGTTACGTTTATTGTTCCTTCTGCAAATCTCGATGTTCATCTAAATATCTACTATATCCCAAAAGCCAAGACCATTTCTTACAATTACGACGCAGCTTAAATTCATGATATGGTGGTACAAAATAGATAATGTGTTGCTTTACTTTTACAAAGCAATGTTTAAGAAATTTTATTTTACAATTAGTTTAATGGTATGAGAGGATTACTAACATCAGTAAATTAAAAAGATACGTATATAACACTACATCAACAGTTATTGAGAATTGTTGTGTTTTTAGTGTCGACAGTGGAAAACCAAATGTTGTTTAAAATTTTTTGTTAATTGTCTTGTAATTTGAAATAGTGAATAATCACACTAAAATGGCTTAAAGCAGTCATAGTAATTGGATTTATTTATAACTAACTTGATTTAATGAATTAAATATTGTCTATGAAAATATTAACCTTAAAAATTACGTGAAGAAGTCGACAAACAAACGGCGAAACGTTGCAACTATTGAACATTTAATATCTAATTATTTGATTGTCCAAGTACCCAATAACTAATCATATACAGTAGCGGACAAAATAGTTACCACTTTTTTTAATTTGCTTTTGGTTGATTTTATTTGCATAGTTTCTTGATAATAATATGATGATTATAACTGGCCGCGATAGTCGCCAAATCTTAATCCCATTGAGAACATTTGGGGAAAGATTGAAATAGCATTGAATGGAAAAAAGTTTAAAAAATTCGAAGTTTTGTACTTGACTGTTTCAGAAGCTTTTAAATGGTTTTATTGGTAACTTGATTGATTCTATGCCGAGACGATATGCTGCACTGCTAACGACAAAAAGAGATACCACTAAATATTAGTTATTTTTAATATTATTTTGTTATTTATTGATATTTTTGAAAGTGGTAACTTTTTTGTCTGGCTTATTTCCCGATTGTTACGATTTGAGTTATTATAAGAATTTTTTTTGTTGATAAATTTGTGTAATTATGAAAGAGCGTTAATTTTTTTATAAGAAACGGTACTTACAAAAATAATAAACTGGAAAAATCACTCTAATAAAATCAACCAGAAGAAAATTAAAAAAAGTGCTAACTATTTTGTCCGCTACTGTATATGTATATTTTATCAAGGATGATATATTAATGAGAATTTATATTTAACGTTCATTACTTAAAATTATTTAAATATTTGTACATGTAATTAATTTTTGTGTTTGTTTCAGGTCAGTACGCAGTTTTATAATACAAAGAGTTCCGTAATTTTGTAAAGCGGGTAAGCTATCTTTACTTATAACAATTACGTGACTGGGATATAATTACGTACTTAGCAATGCGAGGTAGAATGTGAAACATTTAAACGTTGAATGGCATTTAGCATTTTTTAGTTCCACGTGAAATTATTTCATACTTACGAATCGTGCTTAAATTCAAAGGATTATAACAAGATAAGATGAGCTCAATACAAAGATATGTCATGGTGTATTTTTTGGAATACTTCGTAATAACTTCGTCTAATTAGGCTTTTCGGAACTTGACATTGTCTTTATTTATGGGTATGGTTTTACATAACCCGTCGTTCCGTTAAACAATAGGGTCTAACAAGCCGTTCTCCTGTGAACTCAACAATGCGACGGTTTTTTGCTCATCACGCTTGAAAGTAAAACTATTTGCTTCATTTGTAATGTTTCGTTCGCGCAAAAACGAACCAACTCGCTATTTCTATAGTTGAACGTCGTTAGAGATTAGTGGAGATTTGTTTAAAGCAACTTCTTTTCATTTCGCTTTATTCCATTTAAATTTCATTACGCTTCTTTAGATAATAAATAATTGTTTTCCAAATTGAATATTACATAACGTACAGTGAATTCAATTGTAGGTTTTCTCGCTTTTATAACTAAATAATCAACTTTATGTGCAGAAATAACTACAGTAAAACCTCGATTATCCGGACCTCACTTATACGGATTCGCGCTTATCCGGGTTGTCAACCGCGTTCGTTTTTTTCTGTTAAAACGGGGTACTTCGTAATCGTGCTTAAAACCGAGTGTGCGCATTCGAGCTCAAAGTGGCACATTCCGATCTCGGGAAAATGAAGCGCGCCGCTCCGCGTCGCGCTTCATTTGCCTCCCTCGCTCGGAAATGTGCCACTTTTCGCTCGAATGCGCACATCCTCGTATTTATCGTATTTTCCTATATTATTATATTATTCTTCAATTCAAAAAATTTAAAGTCAAATAAATTAGATCTATTTTTTGTTTGAAAAAGGTTAGATATTTTATTCCTTTCGATAAGTTATCGTGGTGCTCTTCCGCACACCTAATTGTAGCGAGCTTGATAAAAATATTTTCGAGTGTACTTTCGAATGTTTACTAATTCGCGTTTTTGATTAATTAAAATTGTATATGAGTCAAATTTTCTGAAGTGGGCCACTGAAAATCAACTAGTTGATTTTTATATCATCTTTTGTCGATTGTTGAAGGTTTATATGGGTGATTCCTAAATAACTGTGATTTTTCTAACTAAATTGTTTTTCAAATTGAAAATGTTTTAAAACGCGTGTTTTCTGTCTCCAATTATACACAGAACTAAGCCTGTGCTGTAGTTCTACTACAACTACAACGAAGCGAAAACGATGACAAAATTTGAAAATTTTAATGCCACGGTACTGACATATAATAGTCCAAGCGGCGACCGTTAAAAGGGTGGTGAACCAAAATAAGTACAAAATGGACTTTATTACTTTTTAGATATTAGACAAAAAATAAACCAACTGTCCGGCGATCTGTAACTTGTCCAACTGTTTTTTTTTTATAATTTTTTGTAAAAATGATGTATAAGACATAAGTACAATGTTTTACTATTCAAAGAAGTTTCGATTAGTAGAATATAAAAATTTAAGTCTGGCGCCCCTATTCTTGACACAACTGTTTGACAGACTACCCTCAAAATATTTATTGCAATAATAAATTTTCTATATAAGGCATAAGAAAAAATTAAACGTCAAAACTTCTGTTTTTTATCCCTCTTTTGAATAGAATTGGTCTGGTACATTAATACTTGACGAAAATTCTGCTAGACTACGATTTAGAAAGTCCTCTGTTGCTACTTGTTGAGCGCCATTTTTTTTGTTTTTTTGCAAAATTTACATTCAATTGTTATTCTGTCAAATTTTTTAACAAAACTATAACAAATAAATACAGAAATAAGTTAAAACATTGAGGAAAAAATAAATTAAAAAGTTATTTCTTATTTTTGCCATGGTAGTGACATCCACGGTAATGACATTTGAATTTAAAATGAACCTAACTTTATAATGCAGATGAATAAAATAATTTCTTAAATAATTTCGATTATTTACGTAAAAGTAAATAAAAATTTACTGATTGATTCAAAAATCGTATTAATGACCGTAAATTTCAATACCACGGTTCTGAAATGTAATTTTATGACATACCTTTTTCAAAATAAAACAAATTACTTTAATTATATTTTTGAAACTTCAAATTAAATACACACCTGTAAACATTGCACAAATACGCCTTCCTGAAAATGCCGCCAGAAAAAGTGGACGAAACTAAATTAAGATGGCGATTAGGCGGTAAACATTTCAAATTTAAAAATTGAATAAAATTTCCGGACATAAATCAAAGATGATTATTTTTTTACCAAACATTATTTTCGTATAATTGCAATATAATTTAATGGAGTATATATTAGACTTAAGTTATGAGAAGTAGCTTTTAAATTACAAATCGAATATCGATAGAAATTTATACATTTAGTTTGAAAAATGAGAATCGGACATGCCACGGTTATGACATTTCGAGTATATTTTCGTAAGTTATGAGTAATCCAAGATCACTTATGTTCCAAAACCTAATATAGGTTGAAGATAATTATCAGATTTATAATATTAATGATTTCTCAATAAGAAAAAACTATGTTGGATGATAAATAAAATACTGGACATAAAAAATCGCAGTTATTTGAGAATCACCCATATGTCAAAATTAACGTCCCAAATATTTTTGGGTAATTTTTATTTTTCTGAAAATTATAAACAAATTAGTTTTAAGGCGCATTTTGTATACACTGTTGTAATTAGACTTCATTTATGGATTAATTCAATTTTTAAATATAAAAAAATATTTATATGTTACATAGGTGGTGTATCTCAATTTTAGAATGACTTGGGTGGGGTATGTTAAAAAAAGGTGGGGAAATAAGAGTCAAAATTCGGAAAGAGTTAAACTATTTTTTTTTCATGTACGATGAAGTCTCCCATCTAGTCTAGCTTAAAAGTACTAAATTAGAAATGTGGTTTTTGGTAAAAATACCCTACTGTAATTTTTAATTAAAAGTAAAGCGAGAAGTGGTACATTTAGTTCAGTTTGTTTTAATTAATATTATTTGTAAGAGAAAAGAATAAGATAGGCAAATTCAATTATTTAGGAGTATGTGCACTTTTCAAGCGAAAACTTTTTTCGAATAGAAAATCTGGATTTGAAGGATTTGTTATTAATATAGTCGAATCCAATTAACACGAAGATGTGCGCATTCGAGCGAAAAGTGGCACATTTCCGAGCGAGGGAGGCAAATGAAGCGCGACGCGGAGCGGCGCGCTTTATTTTCCCGACATCGGAATGTGCCACTTTGAGCTCGAATGTGCACACTCTGCTTTTCGCCACGATTAACAATGATCAATTTACTTTTAATTTTATCTAAACATTTTATGATTCTATTTGGTATTTTTTACTGTTGATTTTATAATTAATACTTATTTGTTTCGTTTTTTTTGTAAACAAGGTAAAATTGTTTTTTTTTTCAATTATCCGGATTTTCGATAATCCGGATGCGCTGCAATATTAATTAGTCCGGATAATCGAGTTTTCACTGCATTAGTAAGATAAAGTTAATTAAATTTTAAACGGTTAAAACAAAAATAATTTCTGTAGCCAAAGATCCGAATAGCTGAATGCGGTTTTTTTACCGATTGCGGTTGATATTTTTTCGTTTTTTTTCCCATGTAACGTCTTTTATTCTTTTTTAGAACGTCCCAGACTTTTAAAAGAATGCTACTTTAAAGCTCTCTTACATTTTCTGCGTGTTTTCTTCTAAATCGAACCGATCCAGTAAAAGTCTCAAAGGACTGCGCCCTTGATGCTCTTGTAAAGCCAACATCTTGATTAAATGGTAAATAATGTATTTATTCGATTCCCCTATTTACAAAAAAAACATTCTTGTTACGCTTTAACATATATCAGAAGAAAAAAGTTTAAATAAAGAAATAGTTTAAAATATAAGTTGGCCGGCTGGCTAGCGGCCAAAGTGCACAAGCTAATGCCTATAGGTCCTTTTAAGAGATTCCATTATATATACTTGTTTACTTAGCCATTTATACGAGATGTTTCATTACCGTGCACGACATAAGTTCATGAAATAAGCAAGGCCTTTAAATCTGGCGGATTGGTAACAAAGGCTCTATATGACGTCGTTAAGCAGAACCATAACCAGAGTTGGCATTTAATTGGTTGTTATGGCTGAACGTTCGTTGAATATATAGCATGATTAAATGGTTTATATGCCACCTGCTTCACCGCACCATCATAATCGCCTAACTCGTAAGTTAGGTGAGGCACGTAAATACCAAGTCGGCCGATGCTGTTAATGTTAACGGAGGTAGTGGGGCTGTAAAATCCCTAACGACACAGTTTGCAAAATTGCCCGTGAATGAATTTAATTTTTATGAGACTAAATTGGATTAGACGTTTCGACCCTTTTTATCTCGATGGGGGAAATCTAATGGCTCCGTTTAAAACTTAATTACGTCGTACTCATCGTTATCTTTCAAAGTTGCCCTTTGTTGCCGCGGAGCAAGTCAAGCCAGCATCCCGTATGAAATAATATTAAGACGCTCGTAGGAAAGGAAGCAGGACCGGCTCAGATGTAAAGACTTCCGGGTTTCTCCCGAGGCACCGCGTAATAAAAAGGCTCACGCTTTCGTCGATCCAATGTATTGTAAATAAAGTAGTGTTACTATACAAGGTTAAGCGTAAATAAGTAGTTAAACTACTCAGCTGATATTTGACACTAAACTTAATAATAAAAACCTACAAGAAATAGGTCCGCACGTACGATTTTTCAAAAAAAAGCTTATTAATTTTACCAATGATAGAAACACAGCATTGTTTATATATGCTTCTATAAGAAAGTGAGATCATCTAGGACGTGCTTTACCACAAATTTATTTTTATGTTTGGATATTATGTTTCACGATAGATGGTTTAATTGTTAATAATTATTTGGTTATGATATACGCAAGGTAGCTTATTAATTTTACAACAAATTTAAAAATTTTGATACTGAATTCACGTAACTTAAACCAGCTTACATTCAAAATAAAAAAATTTGGTACAGTTTTATAAATTAATTTTCTTCCTAGAAAAACAATTTTTACAAATATCGGCAACATGTCCACGCATTGTTTTTAAATGTACTAATTGCAAACCAGACAATCCTTGTTTATTATCATCTTTGTTACATGTTAAAAAAACAATTAAAATCTAAAAATTTTAGTATCAAACCTTAGCACTTAACAAAAATATACTAGGGCCGCTGAACAGACGGAATGATCGCGCTCTAAAAGCATGCCGTGGACAGGGCTCTCTATCCTATTACACGACCAGGTTTACTCTATATTCAAGTACTTAACTATTAATTTGAACAACAAGAATGAATTCAATGTTTAACAGTATGTTGTAGAACCGGCTGCAGATGACGAATATATTTCATCTGTTTTTAATGGTCTATCAGAAGTTGGTTAGAGGATTGGTTCACTTTACAATGCGGTGATCGCGCATTGTAGTTACTCCGTCGGTTCAGCGGTCGGAGTATAATCAAAAAATATCACCCATAAGCAAAACCGAAGAAGTTAACAAACGACATTGAGGTTTTTCTCCATATAGTCCTCACCATTGAAAGCACGTGTTCTAAAAATTTTTATTTACTATGTAATATACGCCGTTGAAAACCGATTGAGACTTTTTAAGATTTTAAAATGAGGACAATAATGAGGTTTGCCTCAAATGAGGACTGAGTGAGAACTAGACTCACTTTTGAGGTCTAAAACGGAAGCAATTGTGTGACTGGGCCAGCTTTATTTTTCTTCTTTAAAAACACGTTGTAATTTGCGTTGTACAGGTGTTCTAATAAAAGTATTACTGTACACGTTAAAGAAATAATAGAAACTAATAGCACTTTTATTTAATGTTTTGTTTTAGTAAATTGTTGCCAACCTTTTAGTGCTAACTCAATCGAAAATTTTTATGGTTCTGTTTGACCTTAAAACATTAATTTTCAGCTAGTGTCTGTAATGGCATTATAAGAATAAATTAAATTCATAATATTGATAATATTCCAAATAATAACTTACTTATTACATATTTTTGAATAAAAGTTTACGCTATTATTACTCTAATATATTGGCCTTTTTATTTATTTTTTTATTTAATTTAGGGTCATATATTAATGGGTTAAATTCCAGTGTTTTTATACGGACCACCCTGTATGCAACGGAGAGGCGGCGTTTATAGTATTGTCTCTAGACGCCGCAAACCTCAAGCCGATCCTGACTATAAGATATATCTAAACGCTCTTTACTAATTACATTTTGTTAGCCACAGAAAATATATAGAAATCGAATTTTATTTAATTTTGTTTCAATTTTCTGATAATATTTAACAATGATTTTTGATGAGAAGTTCTTCGATATTCTTTTTTTTGAAATTTAAATTGAATGCAAACTTTGAAAGAATAGAAGTAATGGAGGTACTCATATACGTCAAAAATCTTTAACTAAAAGATAACAAATTCGTTGTTTAGCTTTAGTTTTGCTTTTTCCTTGTTACTAAAAGAGCAGGTGTTGTTATTTCTACAAATATTTAAGTTGTTGACGGTGAATATTGATTTACCGGAATAGCTTTCTTCCATTATTGCTTTTTGTTTTCTTAAAGAAGCTTTAGAAATGTTTTTTACATCAAATATAAACGTATTACAGAGCTAATAAGCAAAAGTAATTAGATTAAAAATGGTTGGTAATAAAGAGGAATTTAATTTAATTTATTTATTAAATATATTTACCTATACAATATTTGATCTTGATAATTATAAATACTAGTGATTCTTAAATTATACTCTTTTTAAATAAGTTTTTTGTGTTTTTTAATTATTAGACCTTGTGTTAAAATTCACCATGTATTAAAAATAAATTTACATAATCTTCATTGTTTGATTCTACACGAGCCATATCCATCACTTGGTAAAAGTGCCAATAACCACAAATAATAACAATTAATTTTTAATTAAGACAGCTACATATACGGCCTACTAAAATAAAAAAATAATAACACGGCCTACTTTTAATAAGCTACAATAAGGCAGAACTAATTAAGATTTTTAAACTTTTGTTAATATTTCAAAAACGCTTAGGTTTAGGTATAGGAAAGTAAACATAAACTCCCCTTATTTTTGGCCGTAGATTTGAATAAAAGAGGAAAAAAATGGTAGTTGGATTTAAAAAAATTAGGATATTAGACTTTTTTGAATTTGGACTTTTTATACCTTTTTTACGAACCGTGTATACAATAAAGCAATTTTGAACAGGTCACCAATTAGCTTGATCTTCCTACTCATTAACCCGACAAGATTTATTTTATTTGGTATAGGGCATGTTTACATAGAATTTTTAATATAAAGGTCTGCACCTGACAATTATTCTTTAAAAAAATTAATATCTCGAAAAGTATACATTTTAGGTATAGGGCATTCTATATAAAGTAACATTAAAATTTAACGTAGAATCCGAAAAGTTAATAATATATAGGGTGTTCTATTTAACATAACGAAATTGCTGTTCGCTTCCGGTATAACCGGAAGTGGCATGTCTGTCAAAATATTATCCATAAATTAGCCATAACTTGTTATCCATCTGTACCAATTTTTATAAAAATCCTGTGAGTAGTTTCCAATATATAGATAGTGTAAGCTTGTCGTGAAACACCTTGTATAAATAAAACACTTTTTATAACACCCCGTATAGAAATAGTATTATTTTTTTTAGATTGAAATATAAGTAGATAGGTACGTATTTAATTTCATTGTATAAAATTTTTATTTCAAATTACAATTCTGGTTTTTTGTTAAATGAATTTGAAAGTGCGCATTAAGCAATAAAAACTTTTCTTCTCTCCAGTAATTCTATTTCTTTAATTTATTTTGACATAAATAAGACGTCTTCTAACAACATCATTTATTTTTAAGTGTCTGCTTTAAATTATATTTTCAAGCGTATAATAATACAGACACAATAAATATTTTTAATAATTATTACTGCCAAAAATATAAATATTTCGGTTGGTTTCAAGGAAACAAATACAACCGCTTGAAAGGGATTTATAATTTCATTCATACGTGCAAAAGGCATCGCCATAAATTGTACTAAAATATTATTAGGACTATAAAGTTTGATTAATTTTGTTACAAATTAATATACGTTTAGCTTAACCGATGGATTTAAATTAAACAAAATTTTAGATTATCAAAGCCTCTGGAGATTCGTTCCAATTATACTTCGGCCTAAAGTTTAATATAATAAAACAGCAATTAATAAAATGTAGAGTTATCAGCAAAAACTATCGCAAGTTAATTATTAAGCTCCATAGGTGTTCCGGGCGGAAAATCTAAGCAATATAGCAGCTCCAGACATAAAACTTTACGATCCTGTTCATCACAGCACCTAAAATTGTTCATAAACATTTATTATTTGTTATAAAAGTTAATACGATTTTATTAATTATGAAAACTAGGAAGTAATTTACTCTTATATAAAAACTAAGAATTTTTTTATGTTCGCTTATAGTGGACCATCATCTCGCTGATGAGCTTTTCTCACGCCACATATCCGATACTTTTTTTTGAACATTAAGAAACAATACACATATATCTAAAAGTTTTATCGAAAAGTTTTATACTATACTTTGCAAATCTTTAATATCTGTTTTTCTATCTGAACAAGTTAAAATTTTATTTTACGATAGCGTATTCAGTTTTATGGCAGGTACATAACTGCAAGAACAATGAAGTCGTGATCCGAGCAAAATTATGAGAACATATTACGGGGATATCGTTCTTAGAAGATTTTGTAATAATAAAACTAATACGCTGAAAAAATAACGTTTTTATAACGAGAGTTTTTCCCAGCCCGCACGTTTATCGCATTTAATTTCATAATGTGGTTAGAGAAGAATTCCCATGTTTTTGATAGCAATTTAGTTCCTCAGAAAAGGCTCACAATTTTATTAAAAGTGTCGTAGAATACCAGGCAAACAAACCTTTTGAATTGAATACGTACTTTATTATATCCGACTAAATGCTCCGATTCCCAAAGTGAACTGAATATAGCAGTTAATTAAAACACATCACGTGCGGTGAAATGGACTTGCTCCGTTTCGTGCAACGCACGACCTCAGATTTTTTTATTATTTTAATCTTACACTATCTGTGTTATGCGATAAACGAATACGTCTCAACGAAAATTGCTTTTCGGATTTCCTGTTTTTCGACTAACAGCCATAACGCTTATTTTATAAGATCGTAAAATACAAACTATCAAACAACAAGGATTAATCCCTAATCTTGGGCGAACAAAATTTTATACCGTTTACTGATTACCTTCGTACTTTTAATAATAGGATTTTACCGATACATGAAAATGTGCAAAGCAAAACCGCAAATCGCATTAAAGGTTGTACGGAAACGATGAAAACGCCTATCCAGAAATGAAATTTATTTTTTATAACCATTTGCAGGCATAAGCATTTTACCTCTATAAAATAGGATGATACTCGATGGTTATATTCTCAATTTGTTGACGCATTTTGTTTTTTTTTCTTTTTGATCTAAAGAGGACACGTGACGTGATAACGTAAATATTGGGTTATGTAGACAATATTGTTAGAATGCATATTATGCATATTGTAACGTTTTCACTAGGGTTGCGAATATTAACAGTCGGTCACTTATTTTAATAACAATTACAATTTATTTAATAAAAGAATTAACAAATTTGTCTAGACCAATAACTTAAGTATTAGTACATTTACATAAAAATTATTTAATTAACTAACTAATTTACTTACAGTTTTAATCCACTAAACTAATTGATTTACACTCGTATTTACGTAGAAATGTATCTAAATACGCGCGTTAGGGATTAACCTAGTCTTCGTCTGACTATTTCGGGAGTCGGCTACGCTTATATGTCTGTGTATTTTGGTATCAATTATCAAAGCTTTTAGAAAAATAGAGATTGTTCTTATCCGTCATTCAAGATAATGAAGATAGATGTTCCTAGGGCGCGTGTTTACATTAATGTATCCCGTCGGCTTACATTAATCTCTCGCGTTCGATTAAATTAATCTATAGCGTTTGCTACAATATTATAGTATTTACTGATATAAAGCATTGACACCTTTGACAGCTTCCACAGCTTTAGATGTACAGTTAAACTGTATTCTATTCAACACCCTCTAAACCACTTATAGTGATCGAGCTATTCCAAGAGACAAAATCTGGTGCTGCATGGTTAAGAGAAAATTTAAGGTTGATCTGGGTAAGGTCTCTTGGAATAGCTCAATCACTATAAGTGGTTTAGAGGGTGTTGAATAGAATACAGTTTAACTGTACATGGATACTTTCTTCTAAAATTGTTTTTTTGGTCCTCCAACCATGCAAACGTCTCCAATGCATAATACAGAATCTTGATTTATTTAAATTTTCAGCGATGATGTCAAAAACACTAAAAATTTTCATAATTTTCAAGTGAATATTTGTCCCAATTTTTTTTTCATCAATTTAATAATTGTGTAATTTTATAGGACACCAGTTTTGATGGAAGTCCTGTATTTTTTTAATAATTTAATAAAGGGGATCAATTTCCAATTTTTAAGGTCTATTCGCACTATACTGCAAGGGAAATGCACGGCATTTGCAATGTACACGCTCGGCAAAATTTATATCTTGCATTTCATCGATTGGCTTCACGTTATACCGGTAAGGGCTCGGCAATACCTGTCGCTTGCATTTGGGTATTCTTTGAAATAATATTTTCCGAGGATGTGCCTTGACGGTTTCACAGAAACTTGTCTAGTATGAGTGCTCAAAGCCGGCAGTCAACAGGCATAATGAGTAAGCATGCTGTTACACGTCAGTCCCGATCCAATGTACAAGTGATTCCACACTATTTTTTCGACTTAAATGGAATTTTACATTTTGAATTCTTGTCTCAAGGTGAAACGGCAAACCGGGTGTACTATGAGGACGTTTTACAAGGGTTACGTAAAAAAATTCGTAAAAAGATACCAGAGTTGTGGCGAGATAACTCATGGTTCCTGCACCACGACAATGAGCCCGTATACTCAGTTTTGTTAATTTGTCAATTTTGTGCCAAAAATCAGACGACTGTAGTCCCGCAATCTCCTTACTCGCCAGGCCTGGTTCCTTATGATTTTTTCTTATTTCCGAAATAAAATAAGTGCTGAAAGAACGTTATTTTGACTGCCGTGCATTAATAACATCAAAGCAAATTCGTCACAGACCTTAAAAGCCACCTCAAATAAAGTTTGCGAAATGGAAACACCGTTGGTAAAAGTGTGTCAATAAGGGAGGTTATAGTACTTTGAAGAGGACAAGGACCTATAATCTGTAAAATTAATAATAAGGTTTAAAAAAAAGTTTGGGTATTACCTGAATACACCTCGTATTTTATAAGTTACTTTCTTTATATACGCGCCCAGTAGTATTTTCAATATTAAAAGTTAAAAACCACTGCTCTAATACGTGAACATCCAAGCAGTTTAATGAGAATAAGTTTTATTGGAAATCAAAAATAAAAATTATCTCTGAACTTTAAATTGTGTACAATTAAAATTCCACTTTAAAGAAAATAAGGATATAAAAATATTTATGAGTTGTACTTTACCAAATCGATAAAATACTTTAGTATGACCTTTTTATTTAATTAAAATCAATCTTTGCTATGAAAGAAGATTAGATTGCGTAAATTGATAAAATCTTAATTAAATACTTTTTTAGTAATCGTGCAAAATTCGTTCAATCCAATTTATTGTCAATGTGAAGCGTATTCGAAGTAATGCCCAGCTTCCACTTCTTTCAGCTTGGAAAAGTTTCAAATCTTTAATCAGTTTCCATTATGTTCCACGCACAACCGTAACAAAACTGCCATAAAACAATTGTTATAAGAAACGGGCAAAAGAAAAATCCAAAATGTATTGAACAAAGCCCTTTCAAGGTGGTTAATGAATTTATGTTCTATTTACCTTCTTTTTCGCACCAAACTCGACAAAAGGTTTTATTCGAAAAGTTGTTAATTTTTAATTAAATGCTCGAAACCGGCAAGAAATGTATTTTTCACATCCAATTACTTTTCGATAATTAAAAGGGTACGAATTTAATAAAAAGCAGAGTGTGTATCATCAGTCGATGGGGTCTCTTAGGAAATCTATGCCTAGATTTTTGATAAAGATTATAGGTTTCTTATTATAAGCGTGACTGAAGCATGTAAGCCCGACCGCTATCAGTGGCGCAGCGGTAAATCTTAACATCGGCCGGGAGATCCGGTGGCAGCCACGACCACCCGGACACGAGTAATTTCCCCGGAGTATCGTAGTCAACTAGTATGGTTCATACGATTCAAGAGCCAATCGATATAAGCACGCTATGAAAATCCGGCAGATAATCGTAGAATAAACATTTTAAACAATAGGCCTTTGCGTTTTTAATAAAAGGCGGCTTCGGCCCATTCATATTGCAACTCGAATGATTTAGTATGATTTTTTTACTGCCTTGCGCCGCTGAGGCCTTCCCGGCACCCTAAAATTTTTTGAGCAAAGTATAAATCAAATACGTTTTCAGATTTTAAAGTAAATGAGTTTTCTTGTAATTTATTTTTTCATACACAGAGAATATATATCGCGAAAGACTAAAATTAGATTTCGCCTGTGAAATTTTGAAATATTGCTCTTAAAGGTGCACTTTTTTTATATTTTAACTTTAGGCGCTTTTATAAGGTGCGCTAAGTTGATTTTATGTCCGTTTAATAATCGGTTTTATAAAATAGATCTATAAAAGTGCATTCGGTGAAGCAGAAAACCGTCTTAGGTTATTCATAAAGAACCTAAATTAAATTGCGCTGTTACCTTACCAATTTGTATTCATTTACATAAATCTGCATATTTAACAATCTCTCCCAGACAACGAATAAAGCCGAAGATGGTATCTTTAAAATATTCGGTTTTGCAACTTTATTTGCTTACGGTTTTATTTAGTTTACTCAAAAAAACTTAACACTTAAAAAGTTATAAAAAAAAGAGAATTTTAAGAATGTACTTTTGAAGATTTTTTTGTGTTGACAGCTTCGATCGATTCCTTTGCATTTTTTGTATTAAATAAATGAAATATGTAAATACTTATGAAGGAAAAAAGTCTGAGATTTTTGTGTAACTTTCTTTAAGTTATTCTTCCATATGAAGTTACAATCCGCATTGTCGAAGGACACCAATGTAAAACAGTTCGGAATTGGTTCATTTTAAATGAATTTTAATGATGACGGGACAAGTACAGCGCCTGCCCTAATCTGTTTTTAGGATAGGAAAAGGATTCAAATTGGTACCATTAACTTGGCTCTCTTTGAAAATTAGCATGAATTGAAAATCATTATTGTTTCTGATTGGGGCTTAACCTCTCCTATTGATTTTAGCGTCATTTTGTATGCGACCGTACTTGAGCCAACCTTGAAAGGTAATTCAATTATTACAAGGTTGTGCATATTCGAGCGGAAAGTGGCTCATCAATTTCTCTCCATCGGAAATGTGCCACTTTGTATGATCTGTTGATTCAGGATACTTGGTCGCTCGTATGCAATCCGTCTTCCCGACATTGTTATTAAGATTAATACGTTTAATGAAACATTTAATAAGTAAACGCCACTTATTAGTTTTTTAAGTAAAATCTTTGTATAATCGATCGTGACCATTTTTTCCTTTTAACACTAGAACCGCGGAATCTGTCATTTTGACCATTTAGCAATTTTTATTAGTAGAATATATTTCTGCCATATTATATGACTTTTCCTAATTTTAGTTGATAATTACTGTCCTATAATTGTTTTTTTTTAAATTGTATTTTTTTCCCTTTAATAGAAGACACATACTTTTTTCTTTCCGGTTATTCATTTGATCGGTTCTATCGATAATTATTATATATGGCAGCAGAGAAATGCATTATTACATAGAAAAAAGAAACCGGAAACAGTATCCTATTATAACGAAAACTAAATAAAAGTGGACCTTTTTTATCAAATGACCAAATAATATTATATAAAGGCAGCTTCTTGAAGATGGTTGTTTTTAACATTTTGAATATAACAGGAATCACTCACTATATTTGCTCGAAACCAGTAGCCCATGTCCTTGTTCAACGTCCAAGCTATCTCTATATCAAAATTTATCACAATTGGTTCAGTGGTTTAGGCGTGAAAAAGTAACAGCGAGACGGACAGACAGACAGAGTTACTTTCGTTTTTATAATATTAGTTTAGATAATTAAATTTTTTTAGAAAATAAATTAAGTATTGTGAAGCGTGTTTAAAGTGGAGTGTGCACATTGGAGCTCAAAGTGGCACATTCCGATCTCGGGAAAATGAAGCGCGCCGCTCCGCGTCGCGCTTCACTTGCCTCACCCGCTCGGAAATGTGCCACTTTTCGCTCAAACGTGCACATCCTCGTATTTATTGATTTGCATTAATTAATTTTTTCACTTTCAAATCAAATAATTAAAAGTAAATATGAATTTTATGTTTAAGAAACGTATTTACCATAGTAATGAGTAGAAGTGAGCGAAAAGATACGAGAATTTGGTAGGTGTAAAGAGAAAACGATTAAATTGTTTAATTAATTTTTTGAATAATTTATTAGTCTAAATTTTGTGAATGGTGCTTAAAATCGAGTGTGCACATTCGAGCTCAGTGGCACATTCCGATCTCGGGAAAATGAAACGCGCCGCTCCGCGTCGCGCTCCATTTGTCTCCCTCGCTCGTAAATGTACCACTTTTCGCTCGAATGCGCACATCTTCGTTTTTATTAGATTTTTATATGAATCTTTTTTTTTTCAAATCAAAAAATTAAAATTTCAATCAATTTTGATTTTATATTCGGTGAAAGTTATGGGATTTATTGTTTTTAGGCACTGTTCAAAAGCATTAAATGTGTTGCAATAAATATTTAATTGTTAAAAAACCAATTTTTCTTAAAGATCTAATTGACCGGTAACCGCGGTTGTAGTAAGTTCAAAATTGCCGCGGTTCTAGTGTTAAAACATGCCAATTGTTAGGTGAAATTAAGTTTAAAAAGAAATTTACGATGTTTGTTTTTCAATTCAGACAAGAATAAAACTTTTGGTAACATTTGTTAAATATACGCGTTTATAATCAACAATCCCTTAGAAACAGAATTTTTGCGGTTCATTGCATCAAAAACGGGATATTTTGGTGATCCAAATTTGCTTGGGAACAACGGGAGAGAAGACCAAACTACGGGACAGTCCCGTTCAACATGCAACGTATGGTCACGTTAGATATACGATTAGTTTCTGTTATAATCGATACTATTATTAATTAAAAACAAACTTAGCTATGATTGAATTTCTCAGCTTATTTATAATTTCAACTTTTAGAAGGAATTTTTATTAAAAAATACGAAGTACATATATTGGAAAATTTTTATATTCTTTTTTACCATCTTGATAGTCAGTTATTATTTTTATTATCTTTAGAAGTTTAAAATCTATTAAATTAAGAAATTTCTAAAAAGAGTAGATAACAGTTACGTCATAGTTTACATTTCATACATTTAAAAATTGAAACATTGTAGAAGCTACGTACAATAAACAATGTAGGAGAGCTTAAGGTAATTGGCACGTACTAAAGGAAATTGAATTTAAAATTAATTTTTTGATAAAATAACTTTGCATAATCATCTTATACCAATACGTTGGTTAATTAAATATTAGGGTAACACAGTTTTAATCATTTAATTATATAATTTATTTTTTTTTAAATATTTTCTACAAAATGTCAATCGCTCTGACGGCCTTGTTGGGCGAATAATAGAACCATTTTATTTTCCACAGAAAATAAACTCAAATAATAAATATCAAATTTTGAGATCCTAGGAATCCAAACAAGAAGTACATAGATATATATTTTTTTAATGAATACTTTCCAAATATTCCACATTTGTCCAATTTGCCACAATTTCTTCACTTATAGAGGAAGGTTGGGTAGCTTCGGACGGCGGGTAACCGCGGACATTTAAATTTTTAAGAAATCAACCACTCTGCATTAGTACAAATTTATTTTAATTGTACGTCCTTTAGTGTAAAAACAAATTGAAGAAGTAAGATGAATGCAAAAATTTGGCCCATGAAGATTGTGTTTATATAGAATCTTCCGATTTTCATTATTATTGTGATATTTATAAGACCAAGAAACGATTGGGCCACCATTAACTCTTATTATGTCTGGGACTACCCGCCGTGTTTTGTGTTGCCAAAAGATTAAGACCAATACATTTTAAATATATTTCGCTAAAAAATTTTAATATGATTACCTATTAATTTTTAATTAATACGATTGAAATAGTTCTTAATTTTAGTAAAAATAATCAAATAAGTATAGAAACTTTGTATGTTGTATTTTATTTTCATTTCGTGTCCGGGGCTACCCGATCCTACCTTACGGTATTCTTGTGAACTTGCATACAAGTAGAATATAGATATTGCATCGCAGAATACTCTTTACATATTATATTTGGGCCCAATAAAATTCCTATTAGATATTACACACTGTAATTGGTAAAATAATTTTTTTAAAAATACCAAATTTTTTAATATAATAATATCTATAATAATAATATAACCGAACTGGTTGGACTATTTTCCAAAATAAAACAAATTTGAGAAACATGAAAAAGTGCACCGCTCCTTTATCCCTTATGGAAAACGAGAATTTTTTTTTGAATGTATCAAAATAGAATTTAGTAGTTACACTTATTTCTAAATAACACATTTTGTGTTGTGCGACCCAAATGCAAAGGTGCAGCTCTGTGTGTTCTCTTTGCTAACACCTCAGCATTGCGGCCAAGAATTCTTTGTTTAGTTCTTCTCTTCCAAGAGTCCTGTTTGAATATTTGTTTATCGATAATTATTTAAAAAAATATTTTTGTAATATTGGTCCCGCTAATCAACATGTCTTAGAACCCGTGGGCTAAGAAATAAAACTAAAAAAAATTGATCAAAATCTATTCAGTTGTGAATAATTTGACTCTGCAAAAGTACATTTAATATACTTGTAGATATGTATAGCAATAATGGCCCAAGAAGCATACCACAAAACTGCCTAATTTATAGCATTTTAATGTAGAATACAACAAATAATAGTTTTCATTTACGAACACGATCTGTTTTAAATAAAATTGCAGAAAGCTACAAGAGACAATAAAAGTGTAACTATTCATTTCTTCTTTCCAACCTGAGAGCAGTATTTTATTGTAAACGCTCTATTTTCTTCAAAGAAAAGGAACTGAATGTACAATTTCACGTAACACCGAACTCTTCTACTTCCTTGCTTTTCTTAGAATCTTTGTACGATTGCTGCAGATAATAAAGATACCATAAATTGTAGGTTACATTCGGTATGTGTATCCGTACGAAGATATAAAGATACCTTATATTTGCGGCTTTCACATTTATCTTAAAACACCGGAAGTCGTTTAATTTTTGTCCGGCTTAACGACTGCGAAAAAACTCACAAAGGCAGATAAAGACTTCAGATTTAAAGATTTATGTATAAAACAGCGAACTGGGAATCTAGGCCGATGCCAAAGGGTTTACTGACTTAGAATCGATTTTATGTAGATGCATGTATAAGGCAGACCTGAATCATCTCAGATGTACATATCAAATATATTCTGTCGTTTGCGAATACATATTTTAGAATACTCAAGTCTGCGTAAATTCGTGCGTATTTGCAATTCCCTCGATTTTAGATATAGCACTAGGAACGAAATATATTTTATTTACTTTTCCAGTGCAAATATACTTGAGCGGTTTGCAAATAGAGTGTAAAATTAATAATAATGTAAACACTTTATACTAAACAATATATGTATTAGTAATCCCTGTATTTAAAAGTAAATATGTAAATATAACGTGGAAAACATTTAAATCCAACAAACAAACTGAGGAGCAATATTTTTTCGTAAAAAAAGTTGTGTATTCAAGTATTGACCGAAGTCATTTTGACTTTGAATTTTTTTTTATTTATGAATATACAGTGAAACCTGTATAACTGGGATATGAAAGGACCTATATTTTTTTCTCACTTATAGAGGCTTTTTATTTACCCAGTTTCCCAAATAGGCAGGTTAACATGGCAGTTGTCTTATTTATAGAGGGTCCCACTATGAGAGATCGAAATGTACCATTTTTCCAATTGTTCAAATTGTCTCACTTATAGGTGGTACAAAGTCCCAATTATAGAGGTCTATATCGAAAAACTCAAGTCTCAGTTAAGAAGGTTTGAAAATTCGCAGTAACAGAGGTATTTCAATGCAAAAGTATCGGGACCTCATTATAATTATCAATAACGGAGGTTTCTCACATACCCAGGGCCCACTTATCTAGGTTTCACTGTACTCGGCTGTTATTATTACATACACATCTACATGAATCTTGGTGCAGAATTAACCATAGAATCGGTCTAACTGAAGCTTCTTTGCCATTTACTGAACGTAATGATTGTGTGTAAAGGGCATTTCATAAAAAAGTGGATTTCATTGCATAAAAATCTTTAACTTACATAATATACATAAAATATATTTTGAAATATTTATTTAACAATATTTTGATACTCTTGAAAAAGCAGTGTGAAACTACACTAAAGAAAAAATTAAAGAGTAAAAAAAAATTTCCGCATTTTTTTGGTGATTTATGACATCCTTAACATAAAAATGAAAAAGAGAGTAATTTATCGTTTTTTAGAAAATTGACCGCTAAAAGAAGTATAACTTCAATAAATGGAAATGGTTAGACATTAGTAAAAAGCTGCCTCGGTATCGATGCAGAAATTGGGGTGGTCATGACCATTATGAATGCCAATTTGTTTTATAGGTCGTTTTGTTAACTTTCGTTTTATTTCTTATTTAATTACTTGTGGGCTTCTTAAATTTAAATCGTCAATCTGTGAAGTGGTTCTAAAATAATTGTACAAAAGCGTACACTTGACACTTTTTAGCAAATCACTGTAAGTTATTAACGACTTTCTTTTTATTATTAAATTGAATTTTTTTGTTAGTGTGTTTCCAAAGATTTAAATAAACAATTTGTAGAAAATACAATAAAGTAATAAAATTTGAATGATTCTTTACACTTTTCTTAATCGAAAGCAAAATTTGAAATAAAACTTAGAATGGATGTGGCGTTTACGTTTTTTAAACTTTGCAAATTACTCTATATTTTAATTGCTAACGAAAACACCCACTTGAAAATGCAAAGTTCTCCATTAATTTAGCAAATTTGCGTAACCTGTTTTGTCAATTTATGTACCTATGTACTCGCATGTATTTTTGAAGATACTTTCTGAAGTACATTGTTTGTACAATAAAATGTTTATAATTACTTTTAATGTCTTTATTCGTTTACAATAAAATGCTTATTTTAAATAATAAATAATTAATATGCGTATAATCTTAATCTATATAAATAATACGATAACTAGGTTTGATGGTGTACGCGCATAACGTAAAAACTACTGGATAGATTTTGATCAATTTTGTTTTAGTTTTATTCTTTAGACGGATGGTCTTTATCTCCAATAAAAATTAGCGCGGTATTCCTATTTAAAATCAAGTTTCTACTTTCGTAAATAAAATGTCTTGTTAATACCTATAGTACACCACGCGGCCAAAGTTGGAGACACCACCTAGTCATAAATAAATCAAATATATTCTGGCGCCGATTTCTCAAGCTTATCAGTTTTGGTAGAATTAAGGACCAAAGCGGGGAGTTAAAGCGTTGTTTCAGCTTGTCTATAATCAATTATTATTGCAAAGCAAGACAAGCATCTACAAAAAGAAATAAAGTAATCAAAAAGTGATTCAACCTCAAAATGTTTAAACAGTTAAATTTTTTTAAACTATACAAATATTCAAAAAAAAGCAAACACCTCAACTTGATTAGTATAAAGAACGATCACTTGTACCTTATTGCAAAACAAATAAATATGTACTGATATAGCAATAGTATAAGCTATAGAGAATAATTAGAGAATAATATACACCTATCTGCCTCACGTAAATTAATCATTGTCTTCTAAACGGATATAAATTAGAACTTGTTAGGGTACTTTAATATCTCATGCGAATTGTCCTAGTTTAAATTACAAAACATCCTATTTGATTGAATACCAAACTTGTAACTGCGTGGTTTATTGACTTTTCTCTTAATTCATACGTACATATAGAAATACGCAGAAACACGATAACATTTCGGAAATATCAAATATTGAACTAGTAAACACTATTGATTCAGTTTCCCATTTAAAATCATATTCAATTAGTGGAATCTATTACCAAATCAAAGGAAAGCATTTAAAAGTCTTAAAAATACGTGAAACGAGAAGCGTATTCCCCTAAGCTATAAATTCTCCAGTCTTTGTAATGCGTGATGTATTTGCCCATCCGTTTCGAGGATATTCGACATTATCCTCGCTAATAAATCAATCTTCATCAATTCCCATATGCCAATCGCGATACAGAAATTAAAACACACGCTCTACATCGAATTTTAAACATTAATCCAGATCTACTGCTTTGATTATACGGAGATACACGGGTACGGTATTAATTTGATTTTTTACGTCGCGACATCCCCATTTTAATTTTTCCCGGAATCTCTTTTCCCAAAAAAATTTAATAACGCTTTTTCTGTATTTTGCCGGAGCAATCTAAAATAAATTTGAAATTTTAAAATGTAGGGCGTATTAATATTTCTGATTGAAATTTGCTTTCGTTTTCGCACGTATGAGGAAGCGCTCTTTTTTTAATTTAAGGCCGAATTTGGCGTCTTCGTTTGAATAAATCGTTTCCCCTAAGTTTGACTTCAATTTCTTCCCAAAATTATTGCCAATTTTCAATTTTAAAGGCCTTTGTATTCGACATCTGAATATTATGAATACCTAATGGAATAACCAAATGCCACAACGAAAGCATCGAATCGTGAGGAACGTGAGTTCCATAGAATTTTTATAATAAGGTTACAAGTTTTTCAAGACTGTTTGCAGATTTAATCATGCGAAATATTTTATGTAAAGTCGTGATACAATCTCATATTGTCGACGCAGGAAAAGACAAAGCCAACTATTTTTACTCGAAAAAATGAAACTGGCATAATTCATAACGCGGTACGATTCCGTAAAGTATCCTAAAAACGGATAATTCTGTCGAGGGCTTTTCTAAAAGAACTGACTGTTATGTATAGGGGTCCCCAGTATATGACACGAGGGTAAAAGTAACGAACGATAGAAAATTGACATTAAATTTTTTAAACTATACAAATATTCAAAAAAAAGCAAACACCTCAACTTGATTAGTATAAAGAACGTCACTTGTACCTTATTGCAAAACAAATAAATATGTACTGATATAGCAATAGTATAAGCTATAGAGAATAATTAGAGAATAATATACACCTATCTGCCTCACGTAAATTAATCATTGTCTTCTAAACGGATATAAATTAGAACTTGTTAGGGTACTTTAATATCTCATGCGAATTGTCCTAGTTTAAATTACAAAACATCCTATTTGATTGAATACCAAACTTGTAACTGCGTGGTTTATTGACTTTTCTCTTAATTCATACGTACATATAGAAATACGCAGAAACACGATAACATTTCGGAAATATCAAATATTGAACTAGTAAACACTATTGATTCAGTTTCCCATTTAAAATCATATTCAATTAGTGGAATCTATTACCAAATCAAAGGAAAGCATTTAAAAGTCTTAAAAATACGTGAAACGAGAAGCGTATTCCCCTAAGCTATAAATTCTCCAGTCTTTGTAATGCGTGATGTATTTGCCCATCCGTTTCGAGGATATTCGACATTATCCTCGCTAATAAATCAATCTTCATCAATTCCCATATGCCAATCGCGATACAGAAATTAAAACACACGCTCTACATCGAATTTTAAACATTAATCCAGATCTACTGCTTTGATTATACGGAGATACACGGGTACGGTATTAATTTGATTTTTTACGTCGCGACATCCCCATTTTAATTTTTCCCGGAATCTCTTTTCCCAAAAAAATTTAATAACGCTTTTTCTGTATTTTGCCGGAGCAATCTAAAATAAATTTGAAATTTTAAAATGTAGGGCGTATTAATATTTCTGATTGAAATTTGCTTTCGTTTTCGCACGTATGAGGAAGCGCTCTTTTTTTAATTTAAGGCCGAATTTGGCGTCTTCGTTTGAATAAATCGTTTACCTAAGTTTGACTTCAATTTCTTCCCAAAATTATTGCCAATTTTCAATTTTAAAGGCCTTTGTATTCGACATCTGAATATTATGAATACCTAATGGAATAACCAAATGCCACAACGAAAGCATCGAATCGTGAGGAACGTGAGTTCCATAGAATTTTTATAATAAGGTTACAAGTTTTTCAAGACTGTTTGCAGATTTAATCATGCGAAATATTTTATGTAAAGTCGTGATACAATCTCATATTGTCGACGCAGGAAAAGACAAAGCCAACTATTTTTACTCGAAAAAATGAAACTGGCATAATTCATAACGCGGTACGATTCCGTAAAGTATCCTAAAAACGGATAATTCTGTCGAGGGCTTTTCTAAAAGAACTGACTGTTATGTATAGGGGTCCCCAGTATATGACACGAGGGTAAAAGTAACGAACGATAGAAAATTGACATTACGACAGCAGGAAGGTATAGTTTTATATCAACGCCAAGATGTGGTAAAAGATCGTAGTGCATCGAAACTGTGTATTTCAGTAGCCGTAGATGTTGAACGTATAAAGAATACTGATGCATTCTTTTCGCACCCTTAGAAAGCAGAAAACGTCTTATTGATTTGCAGAGTGCTTTTTGTTTAAATATTACATCTGCCGACGGAATTTAATCCCGCCGGTATTCAGCAAGTCGATTGAGAAATGCGATATTTATATGCGGTTTTATCTTTCCTCCCGTTTCATCGTATGCAAAAAGAAAAAATGTACTCGAAGAAAATTCCAGCGGCAATTTACATATAACAATTTTAGATCTTGTTTAGATTAGGGGTGTTTGGCGACCGTTTCCACATGTGACTTCTTCGCATTATCCTTTCCATCGCTATTTTCACAATCAATTCCTTTTTTTAACGTTCCTTTAACGTTGTAAAAGTTGCCGATTTAAATCATTTTGTAATAATAAAAATTGGTTACTTTACTACAAATCTAAGTGTGTCATATTAACACACTTATGACGCTCTGATGTGTTATTTCATAGCACTTACTCGTGTTAATTTACACATCAAAATAAATCAACTTATAACACACTTGTGTTATTTGATAACGCAGACAGGTGTGTTATTTGATAGCTTTATGAAATCTATTGGTATGAAAAACAATAGGAAATAAAATAAATTAACCAATTAATTCTTTTGTTAATTCTTGCAGTATTTATTTATTTATTATTATTATTATTAAGAAAATTATTTAATTGTTTACATTTTGGCAATAATTAATAGATTACAAGTTTTTAATAGAAAAAATATTCATTAAGGATACTTTAAGAAGCAACCAATATATTTTGCGAATATAAAAGAAATTGTAGCAAATACCTTTATAAACAGTTATTTGAAAAAAAAACAGTTAATGTTAATTACCTTTTTTTATATATTATGAAGTAACAAAAAATCATAAAAAACGTTAGATTTATAAATTTTATTATAATATCCTCTATTTTTTCTATCGAAAAGAATATAATATATATAAAAATTTCGATACGAAGCCTCGTTTTACTTGAATTGTTCTTGAACTGTTATGAGCCAAAAATTTAAAGTACTCAAGTGCATCATAATAAGTATCAGTATCATCCTTACGTGTATTTAAGAAGTTGTGTTGTTTTAAAACACTTTAATAGGTAAAAATATTGAGCTGTTCAAAAAGTAATTGCGGTTTTTTTTAATACATGCTATACGTGACATATATGTCAAATGTTAACCTAAAAACCAATAAAATATTGACGCGATTCGGTCAAGTTTTGTGCTTGCAATGGTGGTTCAAAACATGCAAAATTTTGAAGAGTAGGTATATTCACTATATTTTGCTTTATTATGTACTTCAAAAAATAAGGAAGAAAACAACCGAAGAAAGGGAAAAGTCGTGTAAAGTTTACGGTAGAAATGTCATTCGAAAAATTCCAGTACCAGAATTGCTTCGCCCAATTCTGCGATGGTAATTCTTCAGTTGAAGACGCTAATCGCTCGTGTAGGCCTTCTGAGATTGACGACAATAAAATTAAAGCACTAGTGGAAGCAAATAAGCTAACAACGGTTCGGGGGGTCTAAAATAGTCCATCGGAAGCTTTTATGATCATTTAAAATCGATGGGCTTCGTAATGTAGAGATATTTGGGTACCATATGAGTTGAAAGAAATTCATTTGACACAACTCAGGAACGTTTGTGATCAACTCATCAAACGCAAAGAAAACGATCGATTTTTGAAGCGTATGATCACGGGCGACGAAAAACGGATTGACTACAACAAGGTCAGCCGAAAAAGAAGTTGGAGTAGACGTTATGAAACAGCGGAAAGGCAAACATGGGCGGACATCCACCAAAAGAAGGTTTATTGGAAGGGACGAGTAGGTACTTGCAAAGAACAAAACCATTAATTCCGATGTTTGTAAGCAGCTACAGAAATTAAGTGTTGCTATAGCACGGAAACGTCCCGATCTGATCAATCGTAAGGATGTGGTGGTTTACCACGACAATGCAAGACTATACATAAGTTTGGTTACTTGGCAAAAATTGTTGCAGCTTAGGTTTGGATATGTTAACACATCCACCATTTATTTTGCTTCTAGCAAAACTCTTTGAATGGTAGAACGTTTGCTTCTGAAGACCTTGACAAGTTTCTCGCGGAGAAAAAAATATGAAGTTTTACGAACGCGGATTATGAAGCTGCCTAAGAGATGGCAGAAGGTCATCAAACAAAACAACTAATTTATCATTGATTAATGTCATTACGTATAGTAAATAAACACACTTGGAAATCAAATGAACAAAATCTATATAATATGTTATGTTTAACACATTAGCAAGACGCATTAACTATTAACACACAAGAGATGTGCAAAAGTATGCATTCAAGCGTGTTAATATAACACGTTTTTTTTTGTCAAATGTGTTGTTTTAATGATCATATTGTGACAACACACATAGAAGTATTAATATAACACATCTCCAATTTTTTACGTTTTGAAGTAATATACTTGGATTTGCAGTGTTCTCAATAATAGAATGTCCTTAAATTTCAAAGTTGAATATATTCATGTTAAATATTATTACAGTGCTTTATGAAAACGTGACTACGTCTCTACACATATAAAATAGTGCACCAACAAGGTTTTTTATTGCTCTAGACAGTATCAGTTATGATAAAAAAACAATGGTCTTGCATATGGGGTAGAATATTAAGCATAACTAACCTTTTTAAAATTGTCGTAAAGGAAAAATAATTTAACCACACAGTTGACAACTTCTAATTAGAGATGGCATTAAGCAAGAAAAATCGCACGTTAAATATTGTTATCGTGCAGTTGCTTCATATTCACATTGTCCATAAAATAACTGCATTTTTATGATTGCATGTGAACTTCGAATTAGAGAGATCTTTATTGCGTACTATTCCTTGTTTGTTCACTTCCTTGAATTTTAATTTTAAACGTATAAATTCAGTTTATCGTTAGATTATAACTATTATTTTTTATTTATGTTTTTTAACTTGCATCGGTAAGTTTACAGCTGCATATTTTTTTATGAATTAGAAAGTTTTTTATCAATAAAACTATTGTTTAGAAATTTAATTCTCATAGCTGGATATTTTAATCTTTGTAATTCAGAGACAAAGCTGGTTATAAACATAAAACACTTTTAACACATTATTATGACGTTAGTGTGAATATTTTGATAAAACTTGATTGGTTCAATTTTATGATAATTCAAGGACTAGTCACTTTTTATTATAAAACACAATTTTAAATTTATAAAAGAAAAATTTTGTATTAAGAATAACATAAAATTACTAAATCCGTACCCTATTAATTTAATAAAAAAATGCTTATTTGTGCTGTGTGCATTATACGCCAATAATGAGGCATTTATAAAAATATTTGATTAATCTTCCGATAATTAAACGTAATTGAAAATTTGTGACTGAGAACGAAGCACCACCTTAGAAACAACCCTCAAACTCCAATTTAAGATTTTGCAACAAAACTGTAACAGTATGTTTTTTTCCGCTAGACGATAGCACACAGAAAAAAATTGTGATATCACAGTAGTAGCATAACTGAGACAAACTAGTATAAAGAGTTTGGTTTCAGATTAGTACTAGAGTAATACGGATCCCGTATCCGTTTTGCGCATGCGCAAGCACGTCGTAACAGGTGCCAGAGATATAAAGAATGGACACTCTTATGTAGTTTCTATGTAAAAATATATATGTAAGATATTGTTGGCTAGCCTGCTCTCTTTAATTTGGTAATCGTTATATTGACAATAGATTACTGGCAAATGTCAAAAAACATAAAGCTCCAACCAGTAATGTGATATTTAAAAAGGATTTATGTATTTTTTCAAAATTCAAAAATTTAGTATGCTCTTTGAAATACCAGATGGCAGAAAATTAATTGATCAATAATTGTCCGTTCTTGATTTCCCTGTTTCCCTGAGTCGTAGATTGTAAACAGCTCTCGTGAAGTTAGCTACAAAATTATGAAAATATTTGTGTGATGCACAAGACCACGTGTAATTTTTTTTGGTGCAAATCTTATATATAAAAATACTTAAAAAATTAATGATTATAGTCAAATTTAGGACAGAAGTAAATCAATTTTACTTTGTTTCTGCTCCAGTACTATGTGGGCAATATTAAAAACAAGTAATTTGTTTATGTGTTTTATTTTTAATTTTTATATCATCAGGAATTATCCCACTTGTTCCAATACCTAGTGAATAGAGCTCTTATATTTCAATTTTTGTAAAACCGAGGAAGGCTCAACGGATTACCAGTTTATTGGGTCGGCATTTAATCGAAATAATGGTTTATTTTAGAGATAAAAGTCAAGAGAATGGAAAGAAAATCAAGCATAATACTGTTTTTACATATTCATATCAACATTGAGTTTCTTCACTAAAGAGTATCCAATTAACGAAAACCTAGAAACTTTAATTTCAATTTGTGAGACACTTAATCATGATACATAATAAAGAAACGAGTGCGCGTGCATTAATTTTATTCGGTCGAAGACTGCAAAGATTAACTTTCAGGAACGTTTCAACAACATGCAAATTAAACACAAACATACGATTTATTTTGTATAATAATTTAGTTGATTTAACGACTAGCAAAATATACATGTATAAAACTAAAGTTATTCGAAATTTACATTTCATCTGAAAAATCTCTTAACGAAAATGTTATCGCCATCGCTTTTCGAGTGTAACAAAAACGCATTACCATATTATTTCGAATTTATATTTAGGGATTTGCAGGTTTTAGGCAACTGTTGTGACAGGGATTTAAACTCATTCACGCATTTCGTCGGCGTCCGCGATTTCTCTTTTTTCGGTGCAGTAATTCCGACATTTAGCGTGTGTGAAAGCAAATCCAAAATAAATAAAATGAAATATTCATATTGCCGATTGCGAATTTCGACTCAATTCATACGTGGCAGGGATATTGATTCGATGCACATGCAATTTTGAAAACGATTGATGTTCACAGCGTGCATATATAAAACTACATGATCTGAATAAAGTGCCGCGGAAAAATATTGCAAGCGCTCGAAAGCTACACAGGATATAAAAGAAATTTCGAATGAATGTCGAATTTGCATGAATCTCTGTGAGGGCGTGCCAATTTTTTTATTCAATTTATTTATGATTAGTATAACAGGACGGGAGTCGGTTTATTATATCTCCTCGATTCATATCAAAGCGCGCGAAAAGTAAATCTTTTTTAGTGACAACAGTAGTAAAAGCAACAGTAATTTACTATCCACGCCTCTACTGTTAGCAAACAAAGTGCCGTGAAATGACCGGGCAGTATAAAAGCTTGAAAAGCTTTCTCCTACTTTATGCGTGTCACCCGGTTGAGCGGAGTTTAGTCGGACTTTCCGGGATAAGAGAGTACTTTACATTCAACGTGACCACTTTCCACTGCTGGACTTCGTTTCACTATTTCTCCTTCTGAAATATGTTTATTCCAATTATTTTCTTTCAAAAGTTTACGTTTTCCTTGATATCCCATTCATGCTCGACGAAAAGTAAACGGGCGAATGACCCAAATTTTTGGGAGACCCTTAGAACAGGCACGTCCAAACTTTTAGCTTTTTTTTTGTGCCACGTTGGAAGAAAGCCTGCTATTTTGTGACACACAAAATGGTCGATGAGCAAAGAAATAACAAATATACCGGGTGTCTCATTTAAAGTACCACGAGCTTATAATTTCTAAAATAATAAAAATTTCAAAAAAAGTATAAAAGTTTCTTTAATTTATTCGATCTATGCACTGGTAAAAAAAATCCAGAATGTTGGAAAGATGCAGAGGTCATTGTGATATTTAAAAAAGGAGACAAAAACAACTTGGAAAACTATCGTCCGACTAGCCTATTATCCCACTTATATAAACAAATATATAACAAAAATAATAACAAATAAGCTACCAGACAAACTGTACTCATATGAATCCCCAGAACAGGCGGGATTTTGCAAGGCATTCAGCACAATAGATCATCTGCAAAGTATACGCACCTAAATTGAAAAAACAACGGAATACAATATAACCTTACATTTGATTTTTGTGGATTACTAGAAGGCATTCGACTCGGTGGAAAAGTGGACAATCGTGAAAGCACTAGATGACGCAAGAGTGGACACCAGATATTCAACTCTCATAAAATGTATCTATTACACGGAAACTATGATAATCTCACTGGAAGAAGACATGAAGACTGATAAAATTCCAATTCTACGAAGAATACGACAAGGGGAAGATGCTTTTAAAAAGTGAACTGACAGTGTAAAGGAATTATTATTGATGGAGTAAGACTGAATTACTTGAGATTTGCAGATGACGTCATTCTGATCAGCATCTCAGCTGAAGAAGACGAAAGGGCAGCTTTTGATAAACTCAGGTTCATTTTAGAATCAAAGGATATACGAATAAATCTGAAACGATAAGTCTACTATCAATGTATATTGCAATGTTCTTGCATACCTATGGCTTTGAAACAATGGCGTTAACACGAACGTCCCTACACATCTTGGAAGTAATGCAACGCGCAATGGAAAGGATCATGCTCGGAATTGGTTTGAAAAATCGAGTGCCAAATGAAGAGATCAAAAGAAGAACGAAAATAAAAGAAGTGGCAAGAAGAGCCGCACAGGAGAAATGGCGATGGGCAGACCAAGCAGCGCACCAAGAAGAGAACAAATGGACCAATAAACTGATAGTTTGGCGATCAAGAGAAATCAAGAGAAGTGTGGGAAGACCCCAGAAAAGATGGGGCGAAGATATTCAGAAAATAGCAGGGAATAACTGGATACAAACACCCTGTAACAGATTATCCAGGAATGGATGATTTTGGGCTGAAAAGAAAGTGAACAAGGTGCACTGGCATAAATACAACTTTTGTAGTACTTTCGTGTAACCGAAAATCGTGTCAACTTTCTTGTCTTAAATAGAATAACAATTTTTTTTAGATAATTGGATAGAGCTTTTCGAAGGCTTACCGGAAATGTATAACAACTTACCTTCGGGTTGATGAATATTTTATAATTTTTTTAAAATGGTTAGGATGTTTCACCAAAATACCACAAATTTCAAAAAAAGTATGTTTGATAGTTTTTTTAATTTACTTATTCTGTCGTTAGACACAAATATCAATTTTGTGCTAGTTTGAATTTTACATATTTGGAAACCTCTTGACGGGATCTATCTAATTTTAAACAAAATTAATACTCTTCTATTTAATATAAAACAGTTGACACCATTCCCGATTAAACCGGAAGTAAAATAAAATTTATATTTATGGCAATGCGTAGATTATATAAATTAAGGCACTTTTATACTTGTACTTTTTTTGTAAATTTTATTAGTATATGAATTATAAGTTCGTGGCACTTTAGATGAAACACCCGGTATAGTTGTAAATTATTTAAAATGTCACAGACTCGGTGTGGCGGTGCTGCGGTCATCTAAAATCCGTGTAGCGGTAGTGCGGATATATTTTATTTATACTCGGAATTGTCGTTATAAAAGTTAAAGACAATAAACCGAATACAGTAACATGAAATTAGTGAAATATCTGTAGTTGAGTAATTTTTGAGGAAAAATAATACTAATTTCGAAAAAAAGTTGTTCTAGTGTTTATTTTTTTTTTAACAACTTAATTTCATCGTTTTAAAGGACAAAAAAATCTTCATCGATATATGTACTTTATTTATCGCATAGGGATATTCAATGTCAAAGTACCTACAAAAAAGTTTTTTGTGGTTATCTGGCTTTTTATTATCCTAAAGTAAACTTTGGTTATTATAGATCTCGGTATTTTATAAAATAAATAATTCTACGATTTTTTCACACACCTAATAAGGCTTAAATAATTAAATAAAAATTTACTGTTGAACCGATTGAAGTAGTTTCAATTTCACCACGAGATGCCATTCACCAATAGCTAGGTGACTGGCACGCATGCGCACTTTGCAACTGGGCGAACATTAATTTTGTAGTTTAGATTCCGGGTGGCAATGTTAAATAGCTAATTTGTTAACAAAACTAGCAAATATTTACAGGGCAACATGCAGGTTTGCCATGAATATACTGACGGTGAAGAAATTTTGAGTCGTTCTAAAAGTACTCTGCACCACCGGTGCAAGACAATTTTGGCTTTTGCTTCGCTCTGGTCATTGAATTCACGCTCGTCGAAAATGACTGCCCTCCGTTTTTGATACACAATATACAGTCAAACCTCTCTCCAACGGACAGTCGCGGGACTAACTTTATTGACCGTTGTACAGGGGTGTCTGCTGAAAAGACGGCCTAAATGCATGGTTTTACTATATTTTTCTCAGCCAGGACCATCAAAAATTGTCCGTTGAAGATAGGTCTCCGTTAAGAGAGGGTTTACTGTAGGATTTTTAACAAAAATGTTATCTTTTATCAAATATATTGTATTACAACATAATATATGTTATGTAACGGTTATTTTTCTTAAACATTTACAAAATTGAAATTTACCATCTTAATAAATATTCGGAAAGAATTTATCTAACGTGTTTACTTAATTATACCGAATAATTCGAATTTCTTCCGAAAAATATTTTACATTTAAAAATTTTTCATGCAAGACTAAAAATATGCAATATTATTAGTTAAACATTTCATCTTATTTTGTTAATTTTATTTAATTTTCATTTCGTTGAACACGATAATAATTATATGGTTGAAGGAATTTAATTTAAGAAACATTGAAAATCGTCCAGTGTTTCAGTTGGAGCTTTAACCGAAAGCCCTGACTTAAATTCTTTGTAAAAAATTTTCCCAGCAGTTGTAAACAACAAAATTAAATTACTTTTCGGAAGGATGAAATTGTATAATATTTTTTTGCTCAAATAAAGAGTTTAGCATCTCGCGCGCACAGAGAGAATCGCAAGACGCGTTAATTCGTTTATTTATTTTTCAAATAAAAAGTTAGCGAGTGAAATTATATTTTAGTGTTTAAGAAAATCGGTAGCCAATAAGAAAGTAAAAAAGGAGAAGTCTTTGGTAAACTGTGAAAATTAGGAAGTGGAAAGTGCCCAAGCGCACTTCCGCGTCCCGAACTTGAATCAACAGACAGTTCTTGAACACGAGGGAAATAAAACAGGCTGCAAAAGTCCGCCTAGAAAGTTCTTTGTTAACTTTTGTCTTTTTGTTTTGGAATTGAAACATTTGGTTGTAATTAATTTTCCTTTGTTGCTGCATTCCCTTATTTTCTTTTTATCTCGATGATTCCTAATTCTTGTGAAATGCATTATTACTGTATTCTTGGAGGCGTTAAACATAATATATGAAAACTATTTTTTACACATTTATTTCGATAGATTAATTGGTTTAGAAATTTTCTATGAAAAATTTAAAGTTTTTAGGACTCTTATTTAAATATAAATAGAAATTAACAATACATGTTGTCTTATGGAGAACCCGTCAAATTGATATGAAAATGACACAATTTTTACTATTCAAATTTTGGTTATGTTGAACAATCAAATTTCGTAATTATTTAAAAAAAAAATTCATATTTAATTAGGAAGCTTTAACCTTCGGTGTACGATGCGGGTATAATTAACGTGACCAATTTTTTTCTTGTTAAAACGGGACGCTCGCTAATTGTGCTTAAAACCGGGTGTGCACATTCGAGCTCAAAGTGGCACATTCCGATCTCGGGAAAATGAAGCGCGCCGCTCCGCGTCGCGCTTCATTTGCTTCCCTCGCTCGGAAATGTGCCACTTTTCGCTCGGATGTGTACATCTTCGTATTTATTGAAGGTTTTTATATTAATTTTTTGGCTTTCTACTAGGTGGACCGAAAAAATTTTTTTCTTAGCCTGGGCTAGAATTTGTAACATAAAAAAAAAAATTTGAAAAAAAAAAATTTTTTACTCATCTTGAGGTGGCTCATTGATTTTTTAAATTAAATTCAAGTTAAAATTTTTTAAAACAAAAAAAAATTTTGGTTTGTAATATTCAAATTTATCTAAAAATGAACAAATTTGATCGTTTATAACTCAAAATTCACTTTAATGCATAAGAAAAGTATGTTATTGTTTCGGAATTTTTTTGAAAACTGCAATAATGGCGATAGAATTTTTTTAAGTTAGTAATTGTTAATGGGCAAGAAAGAGGACACTTCGCAGCTTCTGGAACACTTTTTTTTTGTTTCAAAAGAATTTTAACTTGAATTTAATTTAAAAATGAGTGGGCCACCTCAAGATGTTGAGTAAAACAATTTTTTTTTAAATGTTTATTTTTATAAGCTACAAATTCTAGTCCCAGGCTAAGAAAAAATTTTTTCGCTCCACCCTAACTTATATATGTATATCATTCATTTTTAGCTCCTACCATCAAAGTCACTCTTTCTTTGCTGCGTTTCCCACCGTAACACTTTTCATTTAAAAAAATCAAAGTTTTATCCGGTAAGCATTTAAAAAACAAAGCAGTTTCATTGGCGTTAAAAATATTGCTATGTTCATACCCTTGCAGTAATGGTGTTAAGACTTTATGCTTCCAAAGTTCACAATCGTTTTCAGACACTTCTGCACTTTAATCACATATTACTTTTTGAATGGCGAGGTTCCTTTTTTTAAAATTTTCCAGCCAACCCTGACTTGCTTTGAAATTATCATAATGTATTAGGCGCGCGAACTTTTTTTATTTTTATAACAGTACAGGTCCCGAAATCGGAATATTTTTATTACGTGCATACCGAAACCATTCAATCATAGCTTTCTCCAGATTGGGAAAAGGAGACTCCTTTAGCCTTTTGCTAAAATGGTGGTCATTTGTATCTTTAGCAGCTACAATTAGGTTATTGTTTATTAAAATGATTGATAAAGTGTTTGCGGGAATACCAAAATCTTTAGCTATATCCTTTTTCCTTTTGAGCCCACTTTTCACTTCTTTTATAAGATTAATTGTCTCCTTTATGCTTAAACTTTTTAATTTGCGTTTACACTCCATCTTAATACATAAATAATTTTATAAAAAGTATTAATTTTTTTTAGATTTTCTGTTAAACTCTGTTACAAACTATAAAGAACGTAAAACACATTTGTTAGTCCTCGTAGTCGACGAATAATTACCAAAATGAAAACTAAAATGCAAAAATAGTTTCTTTTCTTGTAAAATAAACGGTAAAACCATCTTAAAATTCATAACTGTTCATAAGGCATTTAAACATAAATTAGTTTTTAAATCCAATTGGAGTGCCGCCGTCAAAACAGCTTGTAGTATAAAACCTTTTCATACAATAGACCTTTTAAGCTGCAATAACACCGAACCGACCCGTCCTTAGTCCTCTCCCAGGTAGTGTAATTTTAAGAAAAGTTGTAAAATTTAACTTCAAATTATCGACATTTTTACTAATGGAAACTTGAATTTAATGAATTGTAAAACTCTTCGAATTAACGAAAAATTCGATTTATTGAAATTCGAGTTATCAATATAAAAATATTAACGTTGAGATGGGGAAATCTTAGGGAAACAGATTCGAGTTCGAACTATCAAAAATTCGACTTATCGGCGTTCGACTTATGGAAGTTCGACTGTATATCTATATATTAGCCTGTCAGTAGAGCCAACAGTAAATAACGTTAAAGTGTTGCCGTTTCAAAACACTGGAATTTCGAGATTTTTAATTCCCATTTTGAATTGATTACTTTATTTTTAACTAATAAAAAATTGCTTTTTAAGTTTTATATTTTTTTATAACATTTACTTTGATAACACTGGCACACAAAAAAAGAAAAGTGGTCAGTACTTTTGATCAGACCTACCTAGGGTTAAGTATTTCGATGCCCTGAATCCGAATTTGAGGTCGGTTTACCCAATATACCTCTAAAATTTTGAGTAAATTGCAAAAAACTACAATTTTTAGACAATTGAAGCAATTTTTTGCAATTTACTCAAAATTTTGGGTGCGTACGGGCCAAACAGACTTCTGATTTGAATTCAGCGCATCGAAATACATAACCCTAGGTAGGTCTCGTCAAAAGTACTCACCACTTTTTTTTGTGTGCTCGTTATATTTTTGGCTATGTTCTACTACTTTTTTACTATTTTTTACGATTTTGGATAAATATATGAATGATCGAGATTAAGAGATTCTGAATTTGGAGTTATCTCATCAAAATATACATATAAGGAAGATTTGATCTAGTTTAATCAAATTTTCTTCATTTTCATAACTGCAATTTTTAGTGGTTTTTTGCAATTTACTCAAAATTTTAGAGGTATATTGGGTAAACCGACCTCAAATTCGGATTCAGGGCATCGAAATACATAACCCTAGGTGTGTCTGGTCAAAAGTACTGACCACTTTTCTTTTTTTGTGTGCCAGTGTAGTTTTTCAAACTTCAAATTTTAATCTCTATTTTTCATTTTTTTTTCTATAAGTTTGTACAAAACATACAAAAGTTAATCTATTTACCTAACATGATTTAATAAAATTAAATAAACAATAATTATAAGATTAAAAAATTTTTGGGAATCATAATATATCCTAATAATAAATATAATTAGTCTTGTAATTATTTGATATAAGGCATTTCTGAATGAGAACATTCCAAATTTTTGGATGGGACTATCCTAGGATTTCCATTAGTTGAGTTCTTTTAAATTTAAAACTGAAAATAATTAAAATCTTATTGTTTCAGGTATGCACGCATTCGAATATGAGCTTGGAATTTCGTGATATACGGCAGTAAGTACTAAGACCATTAAATATTTTGTACGCGTATTTTGTATAAAAAGCAAATCGACTAACTCTAAAATAACGATACTGCAAGCTGCGCTACACATTCCAGTTTTATTGCCTTCGTGAGTTTTCTCGGCCAGCTGCTCTACTCGGGTGCTGCGTTTGATGTGAAAAACACGACCTAAAAACGAGCTGGTCGATTACGCACGGACATTCTGTTACACTAAATTGAGTCACTTTTCCTTTACAGTCCCCAAAAAAGAATTTCACTTATTATTTAAGAAAATTAATTCATCCCTCTTGTGTTCCTACATAATTAATTCGAATAACTTGATCAATCCGCATGCTTTGATGTAAAGCTTTTATACAAAACGAGGGCATTTCCCAAATTAAAATACTGAAAGAATTCTCCCGTTTTTGATTACAACTTTTTTGTTAAACTTCGAGCAACAGATGACTCCGTTAACATAATACATTCATATTTCAAGCTAAACTGGGTCACCAACTTACAGTATTAGATATCAACTTTTAAGTAAAAAATATGGTAATAAAATACATCCATCGTTGTTTTTCTAAAAAAAAAAAATTATAAGAAAAATATTTTCTTCTAAATTGAAATGATCTAAAAAAGCTTGTTCTTGTTAATTCGTACTCAGATAAGGGAGCATCAAGCTGAAACTGTTATTGTTATTACTACTGTTTATGTCTTCTTTTCCGAGCTTATATCCATTAGCGAAGAATGTGACAAGTGGGTTAAATACAGTAAAGTTTGTGCCAATTTAAATTTTCTTTCGGAAAACAAATAAAATTTTACGATTATTTTAATCGTTTAAGATAAGGACCATTATTTTTAAGAAACAATTTAGCGTGTTAAAAAAACTCTTGCAAAACAAGTTTTGTATTTCTGTTAAATCAACACTGGTAGTTAACGATCTTATAGTTTTATTTACAAAATGAGGGTACTAATTTTCTTAGAAAAACAGCAAATGGTGCACTATTAAAATTTTTTTCTAAGAATAACATTCATATAATTTGATTAGTAGATACTTTTTAAGAAATTCTTTGGTTAAGTTACGTATTTGAAAGCCTCACTTAAGAATAAATAGGTATATGTATTTTTATTTTTAGTATGCCAATTGACAGCTGAAGACAATAGGCAATAGTGAAATGCTTCTTGCAACTAGAATGTAAAAAATTTAAATGGAATAACATAATATTTTTAAATAAATCTGATTAAATTCTTTTTTATTCTGATTACTTAATTAATATCCATAATATTAGAGTTAAATAAACACTAAAAATGTATTCTTATAATTTATGGATCTTGAAAAAATAATATGTCCTTGGGTTGTTCTTATATTTTTAATGCCGAATATTTTTAGAACTTACGTACCCACATATGTATATGGAAACTTTTTGTTTGTTCTGGTAAATGCTCTATAGTACTTCTATGGGTATAATGTTTCGTATCCTGTATAGTGTTATGGAAGTCGTCATTTTGGTGACTGATGTCATCCAGAGGAGAACCGTTTGGCAAAATGTTGCTTTCGTAAATGTACTATTTCATAGTAATCGTGTTGTTGACTAAGAAATTTTTGGATACTATTTTTTTATACTGTTAACAGATGAATAATATCTACTAGAGGAAAACCTGTGGTCGATTTTCCCATATTAGAATAGAGTATACTTTTGTCCTTCCTTTCTGCACGTGTGTGAAAAGTCGGTACTTTCGATCTTCCTTCTTCCACATTTTTCTTCTTTTATATTCTAAAACACTATAGTTCGTTTTAGTATGTAAGGGGCCGTTCAAGTATTATGTAACGCATGGGGGGGGCTTACAAAACGTTACGATGCGTTACATGGGAGGAAGGGGGGTTCGACGATCGCGTTGCGTAACATTGTTTTTTTTATTTAAATAAAAATATAAAAATATTTTAGCAACTTTCCGGTAGTTTGCGCAATTTAATTGTGACTTTTAGGTAAAAATGGTCACTTGAGAGTTACGTAACGTTTAGGGTTGGGGAGAGGGGGGTTCAGAAAAACGTTACGGCGCGTTACATGGGGGGGAGAGAGGGTCAAAAATCTTCAAAAATTGCGTTACGTAATACTTGAACGGCCTCTAATGCCAGTTTATATAATTACCCTATTTGAATAAAAGTAAAGGGTTTACCCTTGGTTACTCAAGCTGTTTACCATACTGCTGTTACTCTCGCGGTGTATTATATACAACACAGAAAATAGTTTGGTTTTAAGGATTTTGAAGAAATTTTGCCGATTTTTTAATGTCATTCACATTATGCACTATTTATCTATATAGCAAATTTTCAACCGTATTAGCAACATTAACATCTAGACCAGCGGTTGGGAAACTGTTTTAGCCATTTTAGTTATTACCGCAAATTGTAAGTAGATTTTGAAAAGGACAAAATCAATATTTTAAATTTAAATTAAACATCATATATTGAAATATTTTATACCGAAAATGAAAAATGTTGCATGAAAATGATAAATAATAGATAAACCAAGTGATATTCTCATTTTAGAACAAAATAATATTATTTTTACCTTATTTGGGGTAATTTACTTCGGTTCCAAGACTGTTGATCTAAATAGATATACTCATCTCATGCTAATATGCCAGGTTGTCATATGTAAAATTGGTAAAATAAACGGTTTCCCATTTCATATGATTATCCCATTTTAAGGCACTTTGCCTACTTACATAACTAAATATTACGTACTTATTTGCTCTTATTCCTAGATAGAACAAAATCTTTACGTTTAATTTAATTCAAGCATCGTAAAAACCCGCTTTTTCTCTTGCAATGAAACTGAAAAAGTACCAAGGAAAAGAACTGTATAATTTAAAAAAAAAACTGTTTAAAGTTTAACACTTTATTTGTTTTTAAACAACCTTTTGTATTGTTGACTTTAAAAGAAAGGGTTGTTTCCCGACAGTTTTATTAACATCAAATAATGTAAAACTCGAATTCGACGCTGACTTTAACGTCTTAGCACTTGAAATACATAAAACAAAACAAAACTAAGCGATAAAAATTTAACTTGTATTCTTACGGCAGCTGCTCCCTTTAACAAACTACTTGTTCGAGTAGCCTTATAAAAAATGACATAATCCCCTGTAAAAAGCGAATGACCCGTAGAGAAATAATAATGTGCTAAGGGAGAAAACTCGGTAAGCGTTTTGTCGAACTAACCACAGAAAACGATTTCGGAACAGCTTTTTTAGAAGTTGAAACGACTATTTGAAATGCGCCGTTTTCTGATTTCTATTGCTCGCCTGCATTGAGAGCTTCATTTGCAGACAGCTTTCTTTCACGATGGTTTGTCGAATTTTCAAATTCCGACAATACAAAGGAAAACTAAATAACAGTAACGTGTGCTTTATTGTCGAACTGAGCGCCGAACCGAAATGCAAACGCAAGTTGTACAATTTTATTACCGTACACTTTACACGAGAACTTGTCATAAAAGTATAATTTAAAATTCATAGACACATAAAAAATAAGGAGTACGTTTTAGTCGGTATTTTATTTGTTTAGCGCGAAGGTCCTCCACGCCTCGTCTTTTATATGTTGCGGAAATTCGCCTCATTACCCTAAATGCATGCCCGTTTTTTAGAGCTTTTCTTCTTTCGAACGCGGAAGGCACTTATTCCCTTTTATTTTTATTGCGTACGTCACTTTAACGTAACACTAATATTTTTTATTGGAAAATGAAATATGCCGACATACGTATAACACTGTATGGCATTAAGTGCACTCTTATTGATTAAACACAAAAGTGCAGGCTTAGTTTTGCTTTAGAACAGCCGTTTCTATTAAGATCAAAGGTGCAAATAAATATATATGTGGGTAAGTGGCGTGTAAGGAAAAGCACACGTTCTTTGCATGTTTGCGTTGGCACATGCAGCCTATTATACAGGTTTTGTGTCAAATTAATCCACTGCAATTTAATTGAAACTGCTATGCAGCGAGAAATTCAACAATTTAATTTACGCTTTATGAATTGCATATCCTAAAATGTTGACGCAACTATATTGTGTACTAGAGATGTACCGAATGTCTGATTTTAGACATTCGCGAATGCGCATGCCTCAGTTCTTTATAAATTGCGCCAAGAAATGAAAAGAAAATATTCAAAATTATCACCACAACATACGAGGGCAGTTTGATAAGTCAGTGACTTTTTGAATAAAAGATATTTTTTTCCGAAAATATCTAAGCGTTTTATTTCTCGACATATTCGCTTTTTAGTTCAATACATTTATTCCAGCGTCTTTTCAATTTTTTCATGTCTTCGAAATAATAGGTTTTATCAAGGCCCTCAAAATAGGCGTTTGTTTTTGTGATGACTTCTTCATTCGACTCAAATCTTTTACCATCCAGGTCTTACTTTTTGTTCGGAAACATAAAATAGTCGCAAGGGGCTAAATCTGGAGAATATGATGAATGGGGTAGCCTAATTTATTGATTTTTTGCCATGGTGACTACATACGTGGGCACCCGTGAATTGTCCAGATGCAACAGCATTTTTTTCTTCACCAAATGCGGTCGTGTGTGCTTGAAATTTATATCGAATCTGTCCAAAAGGTCTGAATAATATTCGCCGGTGATCGGTGATGGATCCATGTTTTGTCCACGGTAACGAAACGGCGCAGAAACTCGTTCGGATTGCGACTGAACATCGCCAAACAATTCTTCGAAGTTGTTATACGGTTGCGCTTATGGTCGAGTGTGAGCAATCACGGCACCCATCGCGCCAATAGTTTTTTCATGTCCAAATATTCATGTAAAATGTGTAGTACCCGCTCAGTTGGGAGACCTATAGCTTCAGTTGTCTTACGCACTTTCATTCTCCGATTGTCCCATATCATTCCATGGACTTTATCGACCGTTTCTGGCGTGACGAGCTCTTTTGGGCGATCTGAACGTTCGGCGTCACTTGTGCTGGAACGACCACAACGGAACTCGGTAAATCACTTCTTAACCATTGAAATGGATGGTGCAGAGTCCCCATAATATTTTTCAAGCCTTTCTATGATTTCGGTGATGGTTTTTTTACGCAAAAAATAATATTTAATTTACTTTTTTCCATTTTCAATCAATTTCACGGTTGTCTGCTTACAATGGCTGTCAAACACAAACTAAATGACACAGCTTGCTCAAACTTTGACAGTAGTTTATTCATAGATGGCAGTTGACGGGAGCAGTGTTGCATTAAAGTTACTGCGGGGGAAATTCAAAAAGTAACTGATTTATCAAACTGTCTCCGGATTGATGTGACTACAGTTTTTGTTAGGTTAGCTTCTGATATAACTACCAATCAAGTTATTGCCATTGACGGGTCTGGATGAGGCTTGTCGTGTTTTAGCATGACTGTCACCTGTTCTGTTATTTATTTCGAGTACCTCTACTCATTCTTTAACATTTCTAGAGTCGCTGAGATTTTGTCATATAAATATAAGATCGTTGAATAATAATTATAATCAGTTTATGGAATTCTTTAGAACTCACCACTTGATTATTATACTTGTAACTAAGGCATGATTTAATACAAATATTACGGACTCGCAATTTTTTTTTACCATATTTTAATTTACTTTGGAATTATTGCACCACTAAAATCGACTGTGGGGTTGCATTCTACATCAGGAATAATCTTTCAGTACGTTATCTATCGGCTTGTTCGGAAAGTAATTTCGTTTATTTTGGTGAAAATAAAAGACGATTTTCTAATAGTGTATAAATATTTTATTGAATTATGTATTCTTCATTTTGGTCCAATACCTTTTGCCGTCTTTCTGGCATTAGCATGATTTCACGCGCATAGAACTTTTGATCTTTGCCGGAAAAAAACTGATCCACATCATTTTTGTTATCTTTATTTAATGACATTATTAAATGGGATTTTATAAAATGGTGTAATTGGTATATGAGGAATTTTATTATAATTATTATTGTTGTTATTGTTATTGTGTTGCAAAATTCCGTAATAGGAATTATAATTTCTAAATATTTATTATTATTAGAGGTATACATACTTTATATTTTTCTTTCTAATCTGTAGTTTTTTGATGACCGCAAGAAGTCATGACTTGATGGCCAAATAAATAAATTATCTATCTATCTGTCTATACCTATTATGTACCGACAATTTCAAAATCAGAATTTTTAAAACGAATCGTTTTGGTTAAATTGCTATATTAAATTGTTTGACGCAAAAACAAAAGATTTAACTAAATTTCAAGCGCTTTTTATATTAAAGATGTAATTCGAGTATAATATATGCTCTCATTTCTTAACTTTGTAGACAGTTGCCACTTTCCTTCTGCCATTAGTATACAACTTTTCCATTGTTTAGAACCTCTCAGGAAGTTAGGAGTTGTTCTTGTGGTTATATTTACACCTCATTATAAACCCACATTATCGTTGTGTATTGTTCCCAAATGGACTTAATAATATATTTCATAATCAGCTACAAAACAACTTTCCATTTAAACGAATGCAGATTATTTGGGTTTCGCAATAAGTAGCAAACCGTATTATTTTTAAAACCGTTTTTTTTAATTCTTTTTTAAAATTTGATTTTGATTATATATACATATTTTAAAAATTAGGTATATGAATGACAATATTAAAAATATATTTAGCTGGGTACCAAATTTAGAAAAACTCATTACCTAGTGCTCCGAAGTTAACAAATAGTGTTGAGACAAATTTAGAAATAGCATTTAATCCTGAAACAATAGTTACTATGGAAAGAAAAGCAGAATATAGTAGAAGAACAGCAAAAGTTAAGCCTTTAATTAACTTAAAGAATCAAGGATTACGAGTAAAGTATTTTTCATCAAAATGAGATAAAGATTATTGAAACCGTTTTATGTGCAGCAAAATTGAGAAATCTCAGGAGTAAAGCAGTAAAATAAAACTGCATGAAAATAAATTGAAAAAAATGCATATTAATTTCAACAGCTATAAATTACAAATAATTCACCCTGAATATTTAGTAATGGGGTATGAATTTTTGATTATACAATTGCTAGATACTTATACATGATCTTAGCGTTTTGCCACATCTTTTTCAAGGGTGATTATCAAATTTATTATCATTTCCTGATTGCTAAAAATTTAAGTCAATCGTCTCACAAGGATATATTAAAATAATATTTTATTCTTATTCATTCTTCTTTAAAACGATTTAACTTACATATTTCGATTACCAGTTATTAAAGTGATATTTTTTATAGTGAGTCTAACTCACAATTAGTTTGAGTCATTAGAAAATATGTTTTGTGGTAAGCCAATGCTGGACATTTTTTTAACCGATTTGCCATAGGTTGGCGACCACTTCTTATCCGACATTGACTATTTGCTCACTCCGATGGCAGTGCATCGGTTTTCTTTGGTATTTGAAAATACATATTAATATTTTCTAAATATTTTTAACACTTAAGCTACGTTTTTTTTTCAATTTTTTCAAAATTAACGATTCATCAATACCCTAACAGCACATAATATTGCAGGAATATTGCTGGAATATTTCAATGTTGTTTAATATTGGCAATATTGCTGGAATATTATTGTAATATTACAATGAAATATTGCAAAGACATATTCAAATAATATTCCTGCAATATTTAAAAATAGTATTTCCTTAGTAAAACAAGATCCCGAAAATTCACAAATAATAAAAAAATCATTAACTTTTGCGAATAATAGTAAAATATGAAAATAATTGAATTTAAACAAAAATAGGTAGATTTGAAAACAATTATGATCTAAGAATTTTATTTTCAATTTATTTTTATATAATTATGATCATCGTAAAAAAAAATTTGTTTTAATATTTCAATTTTACTAACAGTGTATATGTAAATATGAAAAATTTGTTAAAGTAAAACAATTATCATAACACATCGTTCAATAAGTCCCGGGACTACCGTAGAGATGGCGCTAATAATGCCAAGTATATACCAAGGTTCAGAAGTACCAACCTTTATATGAGATGTGTCAAAATTTGATGTAATTCGAAACATAACCAAGAAAGCTATAGTGGTTAAAGTGACGCTACCTTTGCAATCGTGAAAAAATGGACCAAAACGAGTTTTTTTTTTTTTTTTTTTTTTTTATTTAAAAGGAAAGCGACCCTAGAACAAGTGTTCCTTAAGGGCCGTAAAATATCAATATATACATAGCGAGTATTAAAATTAATATAATAATAACAAAATCAGAATAACATTAAACACAATAAGACAATAAGGAAAATAAAATGTTAATTTTGACTATACTATTAATATTGAATCTGAACAACTTAAACGTCTCTATCAAAAAACCAACGGTAACATGCAGATTTAAATTCTGTTAAAATAACTAAGGCAACAAGTTCTGATGGTAGCTTATTCCATGTCTTTATAGCTGTTAACAAAAACGAACGTTCATAACTAACTGTTCTGAATCTTGGTTGGTAAAACACATCATTCTTACGCTCAGCGCGATCTCTAATGGATAACATAATTTGAAAGTTATCATGGAGCAGCTTATCATGATGTAAATGCAACATCTTATACACCTGGCACATAATCAAGAATTCTCGCCTGCTCTGCAAAGTCAACCAGCCAAGCCTACGCCTGTAGGGAGTGATATGATTCGACCTCGGCACACCGTAAATGAATCTAATGCACGAATTAAACTTGCGTTGCAATCTTTGTTGAAGTCTACCAGAGATGTTAGTATAAACAGCACTACAGTAGTCAAATATTGGCAGTATCAGCGCAGTAACCAGTCTTCTTCGCATCTCAGTATTTAATACACCACTATTCATCTTTAGACGCGCTAAGCATCCCATAGCCTGGTTACTGACTGACACTATCTGCTCATGCCATGACAGAGTACTGTTTATTATAATACCAAGGTACTTTATAGAAGTAACATAATCAATTGGTACCCCATTTACTACAACTTTTAGTGCATTTAAACACGCTGAATCTTTCACATGTTGCGGACTTCCAAAATGCAAGCCTTTGTTTTACTTGCATTAAGCCTAAGTAAGTTGTTACAACACCAAGCCTCTATCTTCAAAATAGTATCGTTAATGCACTCAACAGACTGCCTAATTTCAGATATTTTACAGGTATTATAAATCACTAAATCATCAGCATAAAAATATGATTGCAGTCAATAAGTTTACCAAGGTCAGTCACAAACAAGGTATATAACAGCGGGCCAAGGACGCTACCCTGCGGAACACCACTACGCACCGATTTCCACGAAGATAGCACCTCTTCAATCTTCACTGCTTGTCGCCTATCACTCAAGTACGAGCTAAACCACTTCAGGACATTCTCCGATAAATTTAGATCCTTAAGCTTTAACAAAACCAGTAGATGATCGACACTGTCGAATGCTTTGGAAAAGTCAAAAACAAAGCAATGGTAACCAAGTGTTTATCAATCCCTACACGTATATCATCACAAAACCGAATTACGGCAGTCTGAGTATTTGCTCCTTTCGAAAACCAGTCTGAAACGGATCCAATAAGTTATTCACTGTAATGTAGCTAATTATCTGATCATAAACACAGCGCTCAAGCACTTTGGACAGCGGGCATAGAATAGAAATGGGCCTGTAATCACTGTACTGCAGAGGAGACCTAACCTTTGGAATCGGTAGCACAAATGAATCTTTCCACTGCTGAGGAAACACTGAAGTAGATAACGACACATTGAAGAAGTCAACAATTGACTGCAAGCAGTAAGGCAGTAACTGCTTATAATATCTTATCGAGAAGCCATCCGGGCCTACAGCATTAGTTGTTACACGACTCAAATTTCGTTGAACATCTTCTGGCGTAATTGCCACAAATTTAAACTGTTTCTCATTCTCAACACACGAACAAACAGTCTGAAACTGCTGACTAACACTACTACCACCACCTGCTAACACGAAGTAGTCATTTAACTTGTCACCATCTAGATCTGGCGGACATATTGAAGACTTAGTTTTAAGAAGCCCAAGCCTTCGGAAATCATCCCAGATGACTTTTGGGGCTCGAGTAATTCCAATCCTTGTTTGCAAAAACTCCTTTTTAGCTTTGGTAATCCTTTGTTTAACTAAACGACGAATATTGCAGTACTCAGCATAGGCATACCCAGTTCTTCTAAAATCCTATATAACTTATTTCTTCTACGCTGAAGCCCACGAATATCATTAGTGAACCATGGAGCAGGCGGACGAGAAGTTTTAATCACGTGTTCAGGGCAATTCCATCTAGAATTCGAAGGATACCTTGATTTAAATCAGAGATTAAATCATTTATGGAGATACTGTAATCCACAACAGGCAAACTACAGCTCAACAGTTGCCTCTCTATAGACTCCCGATTTACCAGTTTCCAATTGCGACATCTTAATTGCTTAAACTGCTGTCTGGGTACTGTAAAATCCACACAGACAGATATAGCATCATGTCCCGATAGAAAAGGCTCTAATGTCTGAGCAGAAGAAATCACAGTTGACTGATCATTTACCATACAATGATCAATCCACGTATCAGACGTAGAAGTATGATGAGTACTACTGAACGGAACTAAATACAAGCTGTGAACATTGCAAAAGTCTTTAAGGCATTTGGTTTCATAGGTATCATGTAGCATATTAATATTCAAGTCTCCAATAATTACAATGTTATTATATACCGGCAGAAGTACGTCAAAGTCTTCTTCAAAGTCTTTCAGCAGAGCAGTATGTGGTGGTCTATAAATAACACTAATTAAAATTTTTTCTTGTCAACAGACCACAGTTCAATTAATAAATATTCAGGACGACCATCCCAGTTATTGTGTGACCACGCAACAATCCGCGACGAGAATATATTTCGCACAAATATAGCAACCCCACCGCCATGCCGACGTTTCCGATCGTTTCTATGTAGATGGAACATGGGCAAACTGATTTGAGCATCAACAACGTTTGAATTGAGCCAAGTCTCCGACACCGCAATAACGTCGTAATAGTTAGATCTGAAATATTCTCGAAATTCGTCAATATGGGGCACAAGAGACTGAGCATTAAGGTGACAAATTTTTAGTTGATTAATATGCACAAGAACAGCAGCCGAAGGAGTTGTACAGAGTCAATATTCAAATATTATGCTGATAGACCCGGGACATTGCCCAGATCTGTAGACGGATAAACCTTAATTGGTTCAGATCCCTCTTTCAATTTTATACAAACACTGGAACCAGCAATCCAGACATTTCTTCTATTAATCGCCGGATACTTCTTTATTACAGATTGTCTTAGCTTATATAACGTTGAAGGGTATCTCTTGCTGACATAAATTGGTATCTTATCTAGCTGCGGGTACAAAATATTTGCTGTAAAGTCCCGATGTTTCTTCTTAGCTGAGACAAAGGCGCCAACAAGCTGCGGCGACTTACACTTAACTATAATGTCTCGGCTTCCACCAGGACCACCTTTCTTTCCAATCCTGTCTACATAATGAAAACAATCCACTGCTAGATCCGGAACACCCAATAGCGAACCTAACCTGACCACAGTATGCACCAAATTACTAGAAGTCGTCTCAGAAATCGTCTCAGAGACTCCTGAAATAACAAATTGATCACTGAGCATCCTTGTCTCCAATTCTAGCTGACGTTTTTCTATATTTATGTCAGTAGTTGCTTTTATACAATTTGCAACTTGCTTAACAAACGCAGCGCCAGTTGATGACTCGATATTTGGCAAACGCCTTGACTCCAGTTTCGAAACACGATTCTCTAGCGAAATGTAACTATCCTGAATTTTATCTACACGCTCTGTCAAAGCAGTGAGCTTAGAGTCTAAAACTGTCAACAAATCTAACTTCTTATTTATTTGTACTAACACCGCATAAGAATCCAGAGGTACCGGACATACCGGACATTTATCGGCAATGAAGCCTTTGACATCTGATTTCGCTTGTAAACAACAACGAACCATAATACACATTGTGTGAAATTTATGTTTACAGGCTGTGCCAGCCGTCTCAGCCATCGACAAATCACAAATTTGTTGACAACACATCCCGCAGTACACAGAAGACTTTTCACGAGGCATTGTCGCAAAAGCGCAGTTAACAAAGGAAATAAATTAAAATCAATCTTTAAAGACATTTATACGTGCGTACTCACTGACATACGCCGTCTTATATATCTTATATATCTTATATCTTATATATCTTATATATATAAATTTAATTTAAATTTAAACTATTAATTATCTATAATTCTTTCTCTCTCTGAATTTAGTAAACAAAGTTTAATCAGATCGGGTAATTTAACTTATTTATTTAACTCTAATTAATTAGGCTTTCACTTTTATTGTTAATTCTTTTACTATATATATATATCTATTATATATATATATATTAATATATAAAGATTTAATATTATATATATATATATGATTATATAATTAACTTTATTAATAAATTAAAAATTAGTTATATATTATAAGTTAATTTTTATTGAATAAAAAAAATTAAATCCGTATTTTATGAGACACCTGTTAAGTGTGTGATTCACCCCAACTCACTAATTTTCGTACCTTTTTAAAAATAAGCAAAATTTAGCCATTTTAGGCAATTTTTGATTAATTTTGTCAGAGCTAAAAAAACTGAAATTTTGAAGTTTTGGAAAAACCATAAATAGCGACTACTACATGGTGTTATTGGATTGTTTGAAGGCCGAAATAGCAAAAAAACGCCCACACATAAAGAAGAAGAAAGTCATCTTTTATCAAGACAACGCACCGTGCCACAAGTCAATCAAAACGATGACCAAATTCAACGAATTGGGCTTCCAACTGCTTCCCCATCCTCCGTACTCGCCGGATCTGCCCCCAGCGACTATTGGCTCTTTGCGGATCTCAAAAAGATGCTCCAGGGAAAAAGATTTGGCTCGAATGAGAAGGTGATCGCTGCTACTGAAGCTCATATTGAGTCAAAAGACAAATCGTTCTACAAACATGGCATTGAAAAGTTAGAGAAGCGTTGGAATGATTGTATTACACTTGAAGGAGATTATGTTGATGAATAATAAAGAATTTTGCGGATAAAATGTTGTTTTCATAATTAGTCCCGGGACTTATTAATGATGTGTTATACTAAACTGACACCGCTATGTAACTTCATTCTCGTTTTTTTTTTGTTTCTGTTATAAGCCTAATCCTCATTATTTTAAAATTTTATACCAATGGAAGACAGACACATTTACCTTTTGTTAGAATCAAATTAAAGGTTTTAGCAATTTTAAAATTTTACAATGTATGTTCTAGAAAAAATTAAAGTTTATAGAATACTACCATATTTTTATAAAAAAAAGCTTTTTTTCTACATAAATTTTCGTAAAACTTAAATGTCCTGGGTTTACTTTACTTTTCAAATTTTAATCTTTATTGACAACGGATTAATTAGGCACTATAAAATTTAAAAATATCACTAAAAATACAAAAAATATGCATTTATTCTTTAAACAATATAATTCATAAATCCTTTACATTTAAGGACGTTGAGGCGTTAAACTTAAAATATGAAAACTATTTTGTGTACATTTATTTCGATAGATTAATTGGTTTCGAAATTTTGTATGAAATATTTAATGTTTTAGAAAACTTATTATATAAATATCGAAATTAACAATACATGTTGTCTTATGGAGAACACGTCAATTTGATATAAAAATGATACATTTTTTGCTATTAAAATGAGAAAAAAATGCCATCAATAGGAAATTTAACTATATGAAACATTGAAATTTCGTGATTGTTTTGAAAAATTTTCAAATTTAATTAGGAAGCTTAGACGAAGCGTGGCGCAAGCGGTTTAGTGTTTGGGCTGCTGGGCTAGCGAGGTGGGTTCGAAGTGGTCACATTCACCATGTATTAAACAATAAATTTACATAATCTTCATTGTTTGATTTCGAACGAGCCATATCTATCACTTGGTAAAAGTGCCAATAACCACAAATAATAACAATTAATATTTAATTAAGAGATCTGCATATACGGCCTACTAAATTAAAATAATTAATAACATGGCCTACTTTTAATAAGAAACAATAAGGCAGAAATAATAAAAACTTTTAAACTTTTGTTAATATCTCAAAAATCTTTCGGTTTAGGTATACGAAAGTATACATAAATTCCCCTTATTTTTGGCCGTAGATTTCAGTAAAAGAGAAAAAAAGTGGTAGTTTTGTTTAAAAAAATTAAGATATTTGACTTTTTTGAAGTTGAACTTTCTACACCTTTTTTTACTAACCCTGTATACAATAAAACAATTTTGAACAGGTCCCCAATTAGCTTGATCTTCCTATTCATTAACCCGGCAAGACTCATTTTATTTGGTATAGGGGATGTTCACATAGAATTTTTAATATAAGGGTCTGAAACTGACAATTATTCATTAAAAAAATTAATATGTCGAAAAGTATACATTTTAGGTATAGGGTATTTTACATAAGGTAATATTAAAATTTAACGTAGAATCCGAAAAAAAAATATATAGGGTGTTCTATTTAAAATAACAAAGTTGCTGTTCACTTGCGGTATAACCGGAAGTGCCATGTCTTTCAAAATATTTTTTTCTGAATTCGCCATAACTTGTTATCCTTCTATACAAATTTTTATAAAAATCGTGTGAGTAGTTTTCAAGATCTAGATAGTGTAAGTTCGTCGTGAAACACCCTGTATAACATTATTCGAAGAACGCAATTAATGTTGCTTTAGAGCAGTGATTTGCAAACTAGGAGGCGCGTCTTCCTGGGGAGTCGCGGACTAGTGCAAAGGGGGTCCAAATTTTTTTGTATTAATACTTACATTTTTATACGTTAACGAAAATTTGGCAATTTAGATTTAATCGTCTACGAAAGTCAATTAATAATTATGAATCACGTTTAAAACCAACTGTGCACATTCAAGCTCAAAGTGCCACCACATTCTGTTTGTTTTCGATTTGCACGGTTTATTCCGGATCCTATGTACCGTGTAAATCGGGGGATAGCTGTACACTGGGTTCGCCAAGATTAGATTTTTTTGAGGGAGGCGCAGTACCATAAAGTTTGGAAACCACTGCTTTACAGAATAAATATATGCACACGCTGGGCAAGCATAGGAATTAAAAATCATATTTCTGTTAGTTAACATCCTTATTTTTGTGAAATGACCCGATATGTCTTTTTCTACATTTTTTTAGTAGAAAAGATTTTTATTGTAAAAATACATGAAAGCTTAATTACTTTTCTATCGGTACATTTTTTATCTAATTTAAAAAATAATAATAACAAAATATTTCCTTTTAGAGCATTTCTTTTGTAAATATTTCGTTCAAGATATGACATTTTAGAATTTTTTTTTCTAAAGCCGACTGTTTTGTTTATGCTAAGGTTGACGTCTCCATAGGAACCGTCGACAACATTCTATTACAGTCGAGATATTAAATGACAACAAAAAAGAATTTCTTGTTTCGAATTATAGAACCAAATATAATACACATCGATGCAGGTTTAATGTTACATTGAACTTTTTACAACATACATTACGGAGCCTAAGCGCGATGTAATTTACACCTTTTCAAGTAAGTAGCGGTGTGGTTTTATCTTCGCTTAGCAAGTTGACGTTTACAATAAATCAAATCGCGGAGTTGTACGGACGTAATGAAGTTAGAACTATAAACTCTTTTGTGACCGATGATGGTTTTGTACGGCAAATAGCATGTATAATGGTCCATAATTTCGGAATATTGGTGTATGTGTGTGTGTGTACATCTCTTCGAATAGAACGGGAATAATGACGTTCTCAAATTCCATTGTAAGTTCGTATCTATGCATATTAGTGGATGCAATAATTTACCAGAATTTGGACAGCGAGTTGATCGATGACCAGATATGAGAGTCTGATGGAACAATTGTCAGATACCCGTATTTAGGATATGTTGTCAACGTACATAATGGCGTTGTACACGTATGTTGTGTGCATTGGGAAATAGAATTCTATTGTATTGTTCTAAATCAAGTGTGGTGATTGAATTTTGAATGCGGGTGTACGCACATTGACTTGCTTTGTTGTTTCGACTCGCATAATTAATCGACTTTTTGTTCGAATTTTACTTTGCTATTAATTTAATTTGCTGATAACAGAAATCGAGGGTCAGCGAAGGTGTTATGTGGTATATTGAGTTCGTGTTCAGGCGTCAAAGAAACCCTTCAGGTCGTTGTTCATTCCTGTTCTAATCAGCAAATTATATTAAACAAGCCCTAAAGTTGGAAACTTGATACATTCACAGACGTGTAAGCTAAACCGACTACATACTGTAACGTGCATTGTAAATGCACCAACCAACTAAATTAGTAGTTCTAACTACAGCGTTTCAGTTACAAAATTAATTATCAGTCGCGAACTACAATTTCCACAATTGTTGATTTTCCTTATTAATCTCGGCAAACGTAATGTATTGCTTCTGCATCAGGAACTGTACGCGTAAAAATCGCAAAAAAAGATATAAAAATATCGAAACTCGGAAGTGGAGCAATTTGGGGTAAGCGACTTCTGACCACAGGTAACAAAAATGGAGCTCTAGGGTCTCGAAGGGACCATCTCTGAGACCAGCAATATTACAGAACGTTGTTGTTTCGGATGATCCCAGAGGCGCATTACACATCTAAAGCAAACAACTTCACTGTTAAAAAAAATAATGAGTTCCCAACTCTACTTTCTACAACAGAGCTAAATTATCAACTTTGATCCAAGCTCGGTTTAAATCAATAACCGTAAATTATTTGAATTTTGTAAAAAATATTAACGAAATATAATAAGGCATTTAAAAAGTAAACAGTATTTTTTTTTAAACATTCCAAAGTTTACATATTTATACAATATAAACATAAGCAAACAATTTTTAATTTATTTGTTTATATATTTATTGTATTGCATCAACTATTTTTTAACCCAGTATAAAAAATAAAGAAGATAAAGTTGTAATGGAATTGTACATAATATATAGGGTGTCTATAAAACGTCTTTAGCTGCCACATATTCCTTAGGCTAAAATAAGCCAATTGAAGTAAACTTACTTTAATGCAAAGGTGTTTAGTTGGGAGGCTATCCGGCCTTAAAGTTACAATTGAAATGGTTTTTATATTATAAAATTTAATAATGCTTGTAGGATTTTGCTAAAATTTGGTACGTTGTTGGAGTTTTATGAGGTAGAGAAGCCCATATCAAAATTCTGATTAACAAAAAATCTATAGCCGTAGTACGTGGATGTTTTAATAATTGCACGTGTTAAATGGCAAAGTTTTTAACTGAGCAGTATGATATGTTTTGTACCTACATTAAATGTTACAAAAGCTCCTGCGTTGCTGAACAAACATACTTTAACAGTTTAACAGGTAATAATTAATATTATTCAAAAAACTTACAATATCAATCAAAAAATAAATATAATAACCTTGGCTTGTATTATGCTGTTTTATTGTTCTTTGATAATTCATGGCTACTTAATATAAAACAGAAACATTAAATATTGTTAATAATTTTTTATTTAAATATGGGTTAAAAAGAGAAAAAAAATGCTATTTAACTATGTAAAAATTTAATATGGCGTCCATTTAAAATAAGAAAGTGGGTATCAATATATTGGAAGCCGCCATTTTTATCTGTATTTTATGAAACCTAGTAACTTTTATATTAAACTTTTCTTTGTAAATTTTATAATTACAAAGTTATTTGACATTAAAGAATATAACGATATTCAGTTTTCTTACGATTACTTCGAAACTATTCAGAATTTTAAAAATTTCTTAACGGAATCTGAATCGGCATCTAAAATTGCAAAACATTGCCCATTTAACCAAAATTCTATCTTCACTAATAAGAAAGATACCCATGTTAACCTACTCAATTTGGGACACCCTGTATATATGCATATATACAAGAATTGTTCGTTTAAAGTATAAGTTACTTAACCCTTCGTTAGTCACCTGGTCTACGATCGTAGACCACTTTAATTTCAATATAAAGCATATAATTTTGAAATTTTGAATGATAATACAGCATTTACTATATTCTCTGAACTCTACTCAATGATATGGACTAGTTCTTACGTCAGAATGTTCGTCTATTTTGTATGAGACCAATAAAAACAAAACAGCTTGCATTTTTTACTGTTTAACGACAATCATTTTTATTTCGCTCTAATAACGCCTTTCGAACAAATTTTAAAAAAAACTTGTATTCTTTATAATAAAACATAAACAAATTTAACTAAAATCAGCAAAAATAAAAATTTAACACAAACAATAAATGCGTTATAGGTCTTTAAAAACGGTACATTTTTAATCACTTACACAATCAGTGCAGCTGTCTTTCATGTGATTTTTACATGCAAACCTCCCGCAATTCACGCAAGACCGTCTAGATTTGTTGATACATATTTCGTGAACAAAGATGACAACGCCTGACATAATTCAAGAGTTGGTGAGGGGGTGAAGGCGGACCGTTTTCGGTTGCCAGTAAGGATCCAGCTCTCTGCCTCATACCTCTTGGCAATCAAAGTTTTTTGATCTGAATTTGTTTAGGGTCAGACATAGTTTTAACTCAAATGTATTATATTTACTATGTACCAAAAATTCAAATTTAATATGTACTGAGATTCATCAAAATAATAGAAATAATATTGTGCAATGCAGCCAGAAACTGTAACGTGGATGGTCACCTGGTCTACATATGTAGACCAGTCCTGTTTGAGCCCTAATAATATCCACGACAGCACTTTTCCAGCGAACCCAGCACACTTATTAGATTAAGGGATGCATTAGTGACAGCTACTGAAAAGCGCGCGAAGTTTAAAATACAAAATGATTAGCTATAGGTGTTTAAAGAGAGGTGGTCTACGATCGTAGACCAGGTGACTAACGAAGGGTTAAACCCTTTTTCTTTCATTAACGTAGAATTTGAAATCCATAATTATTTAAAAAAAACCCAAGTTTTACTTTTATGTATTCATCTTAATCATAATTTTGATATGGCTTTGTCTGTCCCATAACACTACGTCAAGATAGCAAATTTAGCAAAATCTCATAATCAGTTTATATTTTATTTTATCCTAAGGTCAGAAATTCTTATCTAAATTAAATGATCACCAATAATAACAATAAATAAACTATAAAAAATTATTTAAGAAGTTTTTAAATAATTTATATTTTTATTATATTAAAAGATACACACGCATGGTTCGTTACAGGGGTGCTTTAAAGGCAAAAAACCTTTGCGTTGGCGTTTTATATTTGTAAACATTAATAAGCACTCTTTTTTATACTTTACAATAATAAAAACCTTTTCTATATAAATGTACATTACTACCTACAATTTAAATAACGTGGCCCTCGATCGTAAAAAAACAATAAAAAAAATATCACAGATAAGCAAACTTAAATGTGTCAAAAGAACGGAATTATCAGCTTTATCCATTTGTGTTAAAACAACTTTCAATTTGCATTAGTCACATTTTATAATCAAAATAATGTGTTACATGTTAAAGAAATCATAAAGATTTGCAATTTTATTTTGGGTTTTGATGTAGTACATTGTTGCCAAACGTCTTTTACCCTTTTTAAACTTCTCAGTCCTCAATGAAATTAAAAGTAAATACCTATATTTTACTTATTTTGAAGAACTTTAAAAAGATACTTTTAACAGTTGCATAAGTGTGCTATTACAGTTGTCACTTGAAGAAACGTAAATTTATCTCAAACACTATTAAAGTTGTAGAAATCTGATTGAAAAAAAATATTTTTTCTTCAAAAATATTACAATTTTAAGTAACACGTAAGTTACCCCAGTTGAAATTCTATTGGCACTTTAAGCCTATTGATGTCTCTTTAATACTACTTTAACGCTCGCAGTGACTATTTGGGCTTACTTTGCAGCTATGTGGTAGTGATATAGATTTTACATTGGAATATTTAGCTTATATGCCCTGAAAGTTTTTGTTATAGCTCCTACTTCGTGCTTTCAAATCCTACGTATAGAAATCATTAACGGAAAAAGATAAATATAAGAAATAGACCGAGATAAAGAACTTATAAATATAAAAATAAAATATGGAAACTTATTTTGATACAATGCCACATTTAAAATAATAGATTATTTTTTAAAATTGATTAAATACTTCATAAGTTAAATAAGAAATAAAAAGTGCATTATACTAGGATTAAAAACTTATTGCAATTTTATTTAACGGAAAAGTAAAAAGGAAATTAGTACTACTTGCAGTCCTAAAGTGTAGTCCAACATGAGCCCATTGTTTCTCTTGCTTTGCGACATTTTCTGCAAATTTTACAACTTTTGACTTAAAATTTAAAATACAAACAAAGAAAAAAGAAGTCGTTTTACTTTCAACCAACGAACTTATTAACTTAAATATAACTTAAATATAAAACAACTTATAATACATAAACCAATTTAACTTTGTATGTTACGTACTCTATAAAGACAATGAATTTTGAACGTGGATACAGTGTCATTTTTTAAGATTGATGATTTTTGAATCTGGCACCATACTAGTTTATTTTTATGTTGGTAGTGCTGGAAGAGATCTGTTAGAGAGGTGTGACCAGTGGCATCTCGAATAGGGGGTCAAATGCCATATTAGTAATTTTAAAAAAAACTGTTTTAGATCTCTTACGACCAGAATTTCAGTCCATGATTAACCAATCGTTTGCGCTAACGCCTGTTTAAGGCTGCGCAGTATGTAAAAAACATGGCTGCGCGCAGCCTTAAACAGGCGTTGGCGCAAACGAATGGTTAATCATCCACTGAAATTCTGGCCGTTAATGTTTTCGTACAAAATATAATGTGCAATAAAATTAAAAACGAGAATAAACGCAAAAAGTATAACTACAAAAAGGAAAACAAAACGCAAAACCCTTAGACCTATTCACGAGTTGACCTAGACATTTGCCAACGTAATTTTCGGTGTCAAATGTCTTACAATTTACTCACATTCATACTGTGAAGTACACTAAAAATTGCGGCACCAGATTTAAAACGTCCTCAATCTTAAAAAATCGCCCTGTACGTTATAGTGCGGTCGATAAATTAGTTTAATATAATTGGATTTTAATAAAACGTTTTCTGTTTTTCAATGAAACCTCATTAATCCTTTTTTCAAAGAATGTAAAAGCAGAATTTCTTGGTATCTTTAAAGGCCTTGAAAAAAGTTGTTTGACTTAGCCGATCGGTTACTAAGGGAGCGTCACTCACTGATAAATATTGACTTTTTTAATACTACTAAACATCAACTAAAATTTCAGGAATGGTAATAGACGAATAAATATAAAATGCATTTATTACATCTTAAATAGCACACTCCTTTAAATGGTGACTAATTACCATACAATCTAAAAATGTCATAGCCCGTTCCTGTATAATTTCTAATGTAATGTTAAATTAAAAAATATTATCTTATGGTTCTTGTTAAGGTTAATTTATTATTCATTCATTTTAATTTTAAAAATGTTCCAAAAACGGAAATTGATTTACAGAAGATATGATAATTTTATTAGATTTAACATACAAGGGCAAAAACTTCTATCCAACAGGTTTTATCCAGTACTACCAACTGAAAAAAATTTGTATGGCGCCAAATTTAAAATGTCTTTAATCTTAAAAACTCGCCTTGTGTAATTGTAAATAAGACACAAAGGGCACCAAGGTAGACTTTTTTTTTATATGTAGGGGAGAGTTGGCCATAACGGGATACTTAACAGAATATCACTTAAATTTTTTGAACAGCTTACTAATATTAACAAATATTTGTACATAGCCACATTACAGACCAATTATTAATTAAAAGCAGAGTTATTTGTAAAAAAATTTAAAAGAAACAAAATAACCGCATTTTTTTAAAACGATACTTTGTATCCTGTTTTGCCCACCCAGACGGACAAAACGGGATAGTAAGAACAACAGATATAAAAAAGTTAAAGGACACGGAAATAAGGATCTTTTATAAAAAATACAAACGTTTTACTTTAAAAGCAACTGTCCTTTATAATGATATGAATATAAGAAAAACAATCCAAATATTTTTAGCAAAGTTTACACGCAAAAATCGCAAGAGAATGTCTCACAAGCATCCTGGTCTATGCATGGACATGCTTCATGGGCCCACCCTTCATAATGTTGAAATTTTATCCATTTGCCCATTTTGAAAAACACTGTTATGACAGATTAATTTTACTTAAAATGTTTGCAAGTAGTCGATAAATGTGGTCGGACAAAACAGAAGAGTATCCCGTTTTAACCAACTACGGATTAAGAAATATATAATGAAATTGTAACAAAGTAATTAGGCAAACATGCAGAAATAATAATACAAAATAAGAGCCTTAAAACAACAGTGTCCAAAATTTACTCACCACTATTTTATTTCTACCATTAAATAAAGAAGCGACTCTTTAGAGTGATTGTAACAATTTAGTGGAACCTCACATTTTCCAACATATGTTCGTATTTTCTTATCTCGACTAACATGTGCCAATTTGGTATGTGGTCACTACACAAACGTTTTGATAAAATTTAAATATTATATAGCGGGATAAATGGCACCAGCGGTTAAAAAATAAAAAGGGGTATCCTGTTTTATGCGACTATCCTATTTTGCCCAACGCTCTCCTATATACAGGGTGTCCCAAATTGAGTAGGCTAACATGGGTATCTTTCTTATTAGTGAAGATAGAAGTTTGGTTAAATGGGCAATGTTTTGCAGTTTTAGGTGCCTATTTAGATTCTGCTTAAGAAAATTTTAAAATTCCGAATAGTTCCCAAGTTATGGTAAAAAAACTGAAAATTGTCATTTTCTTTAATGTCAAATAACTTCGTAATTATAAAAATTAAAAAAAAAAGTTTAATACAAAAGTTACTAGGTTTAGGAACCTTAAAATTTTTAAAAGATTGGATGTGAATATGTAGAAGTATGGATGTTTACAATAACCAAATTGAAGGAATGTGGAAGACGATCTTCATCATTTTTTTTTTGAAAATTGTTAATGTATGTTTGTGCAGCAACGCAGGAGCTTTTGTAACATTTAATGTAGGTACACAACATATCATACTGCGTAGTTAAAAACTTTGCCATTTTGAATTAGTTATAAGGTAATAATTATTATTATTTAAAAAACTTACAATATCAGTCAAAAAATAAATATAATGACCTTGGCTTGTATTATGCTGTTTTATTGTTCTTTGATAATTCATGGCTACTTGATTTTAAACAGAAAAATTTAATATTGTTAATAATTTTTTATTTAAATTTGGTTGAAAAGAGAAAAGAAAATGCTATTTAACTATGTAAAAATCCAATATGGCGCCTATTTAAAATAAGAAAGTTGGTATCAATATCTTGGAAACCGCCATTTTGAATTTAATTTTAACTTAATTTCCATCTGTATTTTATGAAACCTAGTAACTTTTGCATTAAACTTTTTTTTATAATTTTTATAATTACAAAGTTATTTGACATTAAAGAAAATGACAATTTTCAGTTTTTTGACCATAACTTCGGAACTATTCGGAATTTTAAAATTTTCTTAACAGAATCTGAATGGGCACCTAAAACTGCAAAACATTGCCCATTTAACCAAATTTCTATCTTCACTAATAAGAAAGATACCCATGTTAGCCTACTGAATTTGGGACACACTGTATTTGTTTAAAATGTAAATAAATATTTACTCTTTTTTTCTTTAAGTAAAAAAAATATAATGAATTTACAGAATTTGATATAGGTATGTAGGATATATTTTCAAATTCTAGTTAGTTAAATATTGGGTTCAAATTACTTCCTCGTGTAAGAACAACACCTATTTAAAGAATTAGAATACTAAGACTGTCTTTCATTAAAGGCTTCCTACAAATAATGAAAATAAAAGCACCAGCAGCAGCAGTATTAATTTAATCAACGTCGTGAAAGTCGCTAGTTTACTGCTAACGCGATTTAATGCAATTTCTCAGATAAAATGTATGTGTTTTAACTGATACCATTAGCACCAAAGTTCGTATGGCCTTTATTTATTCACAGGCGCGCTTTGTGATTCCGCTGTCAGATAGACACACAAGAATTCCCGATGCAATAATGCAAGATTTATTTTCTTCACATTATTAAGTATCAGTTGTCTAGCTGTACGCATTGCATGATGAATAACCTCCGCTTCTTTTAACATGCCACTGATACACAATAATTCAAGATTTCCATTCAGCCTACGCCACTTATTAGTAATTTTTAGTAAGCTGGATATTATAAGTGCTTTCTAATGGTAGATATGAGGTCTTTACGTTTTCCGCAGATTAAAATTTCTTTGAAAGCACGTTTGTGCATTTAATGTTTATTTAAATCAATTACGTCATAATTTTTTTTTGAAAAATGTGATATATGGCTTATTGTTACTGCTTATACAGAAAAGGCTGTTTTGTTAAATATTAGGTAAAATATTACAATAATAGTAAATTAAATAACGACTTGCTTAATATGGAAGTCTTTACGTTACCAAATTGTGAGAAACTCGTAGGTTACATATAATGAGATAGCATTTTACATTCCGAAAGACGAATATTTTTAGTTTATTCTAGTGATGTTTCTTTAAAGTATTTCATGAATTTTTAATTTAAATTCGAAAAGAAGTAGTGCAAATTGAAATTCGTTTTGCATCGCTTTTCGCGTCAGAAGCCTAGATAAAGTTTAAAATATCAGAGAAATGATAGACCAGAGATGTTCAATTTAGATATGCCGTTATCAGGCATGCTCCACGCTACTATTCACATGCATCAAGTTGGAGATTGTTGTGCTGCATAAGATTTGTGCTTCGGAATTGCTTCTCAAGGCAGTTTTATTGATTACATGCTAACTCAAAGATTTATAAAATGTCTTTGATATTAAATTTAATAAGTTTTGGAATTCTTTTAAGGTTTACCTAGATATTAAAATCTTCTTTTGGTATTGCATAAGGGGTTCGGTTTTTTTTTTAAATTTTTGCTTAACACTTAAGTTTTTTGCATTTTGTGCGCACGAGTGCATCTTTATGACATTTTTGCGTAATAATTGATTTGATAAATAGATATGGGTAAATTACGCAAAGGCTTAACTATAAATTTTGGGTACCCAAACAATATAAATTTTGGGGCCTCCACGACATCGGAATTTTTAAAGAAATTAAATGCCTGGTACCAAAGCATTGCTTGTTTTTGCTAGCTGATAGTTTAGCCGCTGCAAATATCACATTTTTTTATTAACAGGAGAGTAGATAGATAGTAGGTAAGTACACCGCCCGAAATGACTACGGGCGCATATCACATATGGCGCGACTTTTCTGGCGGCCTTTGTATATACAGTGGAACCTCGATAACTCGATCCTTTTTAAGTCGTAATCCACAATAAGACGAAGAAAAAAGCCATTTCCTTCCATTGGAGCCCTAAATACGCGATACCTCGAATGATTTAGACTCTGTAACTCGAACAAAATATTATTTTCTTATGAGGTAGGTACTATTAAAACATATTTATATTCTATAACTCGAAGTTCAAAAGGCAGATTTGCTATGTAGAAGTTAGTACAGTAATGACGTCACACTTTAAATTCGCCTAATTAGAAGCAATAAAATCTTAAATTTTATTAGCTATTGTCAAAAATTTTTATGCTTTTTGACTATTGATCTTTATACACGCATTTATATTCATTAAACTTTCTAAGTATGTACTTAGAAGTTATGTTCTTGTAAGTCAAAATTGTAGACGTAAAATTCCGTATATCGCAAAATTGTACTCTCTAAGCTTCGAGTTAATCAGGTTTCAACTCGTGTAACTTGAAATTTTTAGCTTTTCCTTAAAATTTGAGTTATCGAGGTTCCACTGTACAATGAATTTTTGTAAACAACTCTACCTATTTTGATCAAATTTTGTAGTTAGATAATGTTTTAATTAAAGTAATAAATTCGTTTTCATACAAAAAAAATTAACTCCATCTCATAGAATATTAAGGTACTAGTAGGCTAAAATGTTCGTGCATTGCTACTCAACAAAAGATGACACTAGCTGACATTGTAAACATGACTTTATAAAACATTTGTTTGCTACAGTTGCAGTCAATTGAATCACAGCAGAATCTAAAACTTCCACACTTTATATACTCGGGTCGCTGAACAGACGAAGTAACAACAATGCGTTATCACCATTTCTTAAAATGAACCAATCCTCTAATCAATTTCTGATTGGCCATTTTTCACTGTTTCTTACCTTGTTCTTTTTCTTCTTTCTTTTTCCATTCGAGATTTTTTTAGTAATTATAATACCAAAACAATGTTGTTAACCTAACCAGTTTGAAAAGGTGTACTATATTAAGCAAATAAGGCAGAGTTCAATTGAGTAAAACAAAATTGAGATTTATTCTCCGTGGAAATGTATATTAAAGATTTAAAAATAAGAAAAATGTTGACAATGTTGCAGAAAATGACGCGTTAACTTCTAATAAGAAACTGTATATTTAGATTTTTTTATGTTATTATTATTTACTTTTGTATATATTTAAACATCATTATACATATTAGCTTTTAGAACGGGTCTTTAATAGTAAATATTTATTTGTACAACTAAAACTTATAGAAATAAATTCAAACCGGTCAATATAGAAATCAAAAGTATCTCTTGCGGCCAATATTGCATTTACTTTTTTTTATTAATTATTTATTTTATTAAATTAAAAAACTATGGAGCGATCTAACGTTATTTTTAATATTTCTACTCCTATTTCATTATATCTAATCAGCACAAGCAGTGGAACTGATAATTTTAAAAAGAGAGCGCAGTACGGATTCAAAATTCCAAACTTTTTGAAAACAACATCGAAACAATGTAGGTAAATGTAGAATATTTTACTCTGAAAAAAATTATTGTCAAAGAGAAGACATATACTACGTTCTGTAACAAATGGTTAACCAACAAGAATCGAAAGGAGCTTAATCTTTTTAATACACACGTACTACTTCAAAAATAAGTAAGATTAAAATACACTTCACTGGCAATTACTATCCGGGTTTTTAAAAATATTGCTTTATTCTAAAATACCAAAAATGGTACGTTACTAATTTTTAATTTTATTAAATGTCCCACGCATTCCCAAAAGAACACTTCGTCTATAAATCAAGGGGTTTAGTGCATTGCACGCTATATTTTATTACGCCAACAGCTGTGGTATGGAATCACCCATACGTCTATTGTAATAAATACGTATCTTTCGGGCTGATAATGTTTGTTAGATGTATTGTTTCGTTATTAATAACGATGGATGCATGACATTGATTGCAATTTCTGTTTATGGCATTCTATGAAAAATTGTAATTTATAAAGTCTTTTTTGTGAATCTTTACCAATTTAGTTTACATACTCTTCATACATATTTTGAATGATTTTTGGCGTCAACTGGAAGTACTTTTCCAAAATTGAATCCAAATCCCTTAAAATTTAGTTGGTCGAATTCAATTTGCAATAAAACCTTCTATCATCTTAAACTAATGAAGAGATGGCTTCCTTCAGTCATTCCATTCCAAGTGCACCATTTAATATGAAAACGCATAGTCCCCAAACCAAGAGGGATATTTTGTGACTCCCTTGACGCCCCTAGGAATTGCGTCCGCAATATGCTCTGATAAATTGCTACCATAACAGTCCGACGTAGCGATATTTGTATCAATAACCGGCTTAGATTCCATTATATTAAGTCTTTTTTATATGAAATCGTAGCAGGTCTCGTGTATTCAAGCGAACTCTGACGCATATAGGATTCCTGATAAAATTATGATAAATATTTAATGTGATATCTGCGAAATTCCAAATAAGATAATTCTAACGGGAACGTACAATAAAGAAGAAAGCCTTAAATACAAATATATTCAAAGGACGTATCGATTTAATCAAAACTTTCTTTTGATAGCGGCATCTAAAGAAAACTTTACAAATTTTACGTCACATCTGTATGATCGATGAAATGCTAATGCAGATCACCGATGCATGATGGCTAACATCGGTAAGTTGAGCAACATTCTTCATTCGATGGCTATCTCTGACAAGTTGAATGTTTATACGCATGTATTAAGCTGAAAAGAATAGCTCTATCCTGTAGTTTGTTATTCAGCATCGAATACAAGGGCTACTCCTTTTACGATTTCTTTGATAGATTACTTCAGTGGTTGTGATTTGCCCCTTCGGTCTTTCATCTAATGTAAAAGAAACGTTAGGTTTTCGGACGCCACGTTTGTTTTTATTGAATGCATAATTGATGTATTGAAATAACTGAGAAAAAAGTTTTAATATCAAGTTTGTGTCATATAAAATCCCATTGGCTTCAATAATAATTGATATATTTATCTCCATTTCTTTATGTAGGGATTACTTTTAAGACTATTCTAAAGAAATATTTTTAAAAAAATTAAATTGTGAAAACGCGTTCCTACCAAAAAATTTTAAGTTTTTGTTATTTGATTTGAGCAGACATAATTGAGATATTTTTTTCTTGTATTAAAATATATATGGGGGATTTCACGCCAAATCGGATACCATTCTTCTTTTGCATCACTGATTTTTTTGAAACTTTTTTTTAGTACTGTTTGAGACTAGCTCCATGACTTAATTTTTTTATAAAATCATTTAACAGATATAAATTTTTGGAAAAATACGTTTCTTCTTTTTGGAATGCTCATAATTCCGCGAATAATTGGACAAATTTTATTTCTTTTCTTTTCAAAATTTTTATTTTAAACCCACTTTTTATAACAAATATTAAAATTTTTTTTACAACAGTATTATTATGGGATTTTTAATTTTCAAAAATAAATCACATTTTTAACAATTTATGTAGGCACTAATCGAAATTTTTGAAAAATTTTTGTAAAAACTTTAATTTTTTCAACATATTTTAAGTGTAGTGTGATAATGGGCAAACGATGGGATCTATTTTTTTCGAGGCTTCAATTTGCATATTTTACGTTATCTGTGTTGAGAATTAATAATAATAATTTTTTTAGCCTCAACTGCAACTATTATTGTTATTTATTAAAATTAAATAGATATTTCTTAACTATATAATGAACGACGGCCGATATAACTTATTTGAAGAATCCACAACATATACATATAATGAATTAATTATTTTTTAGTTCTTAAAAATAACGATTTATTTTTGAACTTTGATAATTTTATAGTAATAACGTTTTGAAAAAAAAAGAAGTGAAATTTGACCTATAAGCTATAAGCATTTCAAATAAGAGTATCGTAATTTTCCAAAAATTTATATCTCTAGAATAACTTGAAAAAAATAAAAAATTATAGAGGCTTGTGTCAAATGGTACTAAATGAAAAATAAATTTCACAAAAATGAAATATGCAAAAGCAAAAAGGTGCCCGATTTGGTGTGGAATGCCTCATATACATACAATACTGATTTTATAAACCATTGATAAGTACAATATAAAATATAAACTTATTATCTTTTCTAAAAATTTAGTTAAATAGAATATTCGAAATTATCTTTAAAATAATGAAATTTTGAATTACAATATTAGCTGGAACGTAAGACCCAATTTGGATGCGACAACGTCTCACTGCAAACAGCATGTTCGAAAAATTTGGTTATCAGATGTTTAAAAGTGGAAATATTTAATATTTCATTTATTGGTATTAGGCAACAATTTATTTTCGATAAGAATTTCTGACCTGGGAATAAATCAAACAACAACTGAATAAAGTAAGTAGTGAACGATTTTACCCTCTTAACAAGGATATGTATAGGTTGCAGTGTTGGCATTATTGGTAAAATTAAAATATGCAGTTTTCTTAATAAAAAAAGTACCTACTTAATCAATATTATTTCTTTCTGTGAAAATACAGAATCTTTTATATATTTTGGAAGCTCTTAGAAAATATTTAAATATTAGGTAAATTATAAAATTAAATTTACAATATATAATTTAGAGTGTTTTAATCCATTGAAACATTTTACTATTGTAAGAGTTGTCCAATCATACAATACAGATATCTTGCGAATTATCAACAATATATATTATTGAAATTTCTAATAATTTTTCAAAATTGTTTACTTGTGTTGTAATTTTGAAAATAATACTTTTTAGTTACTCGACACCAATTATTAGAAACATCCTTACGAAAACTTTAAAACTTTTCAATTAAAATTCGTTTCTGTGTGTATTAGTTACAATAGACAGAATCTTAAGTAAATGTAAACAATGTAATATTAGTTTACACCCTTTCCAATATATTCTCGTGGATATAATACACGTAGAAGGCACGAGGAGAAGCATAAGACCGCCCCTACGTGGCGTCGTGAACTTCCACCATATCCACGTCTATCACGCCTGACACGTTTTGTTTGCAGAGGCACCCCATGTTATATGCACTTAAGATTCAATTAACGACCGTAATCTGAATACCGATTACAACACCTTTGCGAAATCCTCGTCTTACACAATTACACCACATTACTAATCGTAGAACTCCACATGGGGAAACCTTAAATAAAAATTTATACTCAAATTTCTACAGTGCAACTTTTATATTACAACTATCGCTATAACGAAAACTCTTTATAATTAATTTTTGTATACCACTACCACTATTAATAACAACATAAAATCGTTTCTAAATAGTTTTTTCTTAATTTCTTTTTAAACAATTTAGCATATGCAAAATATGATATGTTACTAAAACTTTTTGTGACATTTCTTGGAAAATCTTATTAGAATTTTAGACTTGTGAGAGATATTTGATTAAACTTTTTATATAATTCTTTTTGCACAAAAGTTTTTTTGACGTGATAATGTTTCACTCTGCGGTGTCAAGTCACGGAAGTTTAAGCTAAGAATTGTTTAATACATGGAGAGACATGTATGGCATTTATCACCATACTTGTCGCATACTATCGCAACGAGTCTCATAAGTATGCCGCTATCTACCATATTGCATTGTAAATAAGATCATACTTATGAGACTCGCCGCTAGAGCACGCAACCAATATGTTTACAATTTCATTCGGTCTAGTTCGTTTATTATTGATATGAGATAAAGTACCTATTTAGTTAAAAAGTTGACCTCGAAATAAAGTAAACAATAATTGAAGAGTTTGTAACAAAAACAGTCATAGTCCAAATTGGACACTTTTGGCAAATTAACAAAAGTGCCTGATTAGTTTGTAAAACGGAATCTGGCAAGATACTTAAATATTTTTTTAATCTGTTTATCCTTTCCATCCTATTTTATAATAGCCATTTGACCAGCAATGACACCGAACAAACCCGTTCTTTAATTTTACCAGGTATTGTACTTTTATGAAAAGTTGTAAAATTTGACTTCGAGTTATCGAAATGTTTACTAATAGAAACTCGAATTTAAGGAATTGTAAAATCGCTTCGACTAATCTAAAAATTCGAGTTACCAAAAATTTGGGTTATCAAGGTTCGACTTATTTGACTTATTGACTGTATTTTGTTGGAAAGCAAGTACGGGATGATCTCACTCTCTTAAAAACGTATATGAAGCCGACTCGGTGTTGTCATTTTTAATATTATTAAAAAGAATTTTTTCACTCGTGGCCGTTTAGACGATACAACATAGCCCTTTTTTATAAATCTAGATTTGATACAGTTAATACTAATGGGGAAACAAATTGATTATTGTTTTACACATATATAGAACACAATTTTGTTAGCCCGTGGTCTTATTTGTACTTTAACACATTTTTTTCGCATTCTTAGTTTAGCGAGTTAATAATAAAGAACTCTAACTATATAATTAGGGAAAATTCTGCGATTTAAACTAACGAATTACAGAGACATTTTACCATCTTAAATAATATAATATTCTTTAATTAAAACTCTAAAAATAAATACGTAAAATACTAACAGAATTGTGAATTAACAAAGTATTTCGTTAGCGCATCGCGAGTTCTCAAAGGGCCTCGTAAAGTTCGCTTTAATTCGACATAATTAAAATATTTAATTAAGAACTCAGAAATTTCTTTAAAGACAGATAGGGCTTCTTAAGTTTATTCGGCCATTATCTTTTGAAAGAGCAGAATCTTTAGTATCAAATTAATAGGGCGTTGTGATTAAAAGGTTAGTCTAAACTTTATAATAAGCCTGTTTATGTTTTCAAATCTTTGTTGAAATATTTAATATATTTATATAATCTTTTGTGAACCATTGAAGCGTTAAACTGCTTTCACTAGAAATTTCGAATAAATAGATATTTACAATCATTATTTTTCTGAAATATCGAAACCGTTTTCTTTGAAAGAAACCTTTTGATATAATTACAAGAGAAAATCGAGCAACGTTTGCATCATTGAAAATAGACGCACTCAAAAGAAGTTAACGTTAGATACAATTTATTATATTTTATCGAAAAATAGAAAGAATAAAAATCGGTTTTTAGTCATTACGAAATTATTAATTTGAATAGAAATTTAATTACTGTTTATTGAAACAAATAAATGGGAAATGAGAACAAATTATAAAAAATATTTATGCGCCACGAATTAAAACAATAAAGCTTTGTAATAATTGTAATTCCGATTTATTTTTGAAATTGACCAGTCTTTGTGATGCGTACGCATTGAATTGGAATTATTAATTAATTTTGCAGTATTCGTCTTTTTGGTAGATATTATTCGACTGTACAATTTAGAGAGTATTAATTAATTTTAAATTGTCTTTCCAATAAATATTGTTGGTCCGTTCCAACACATTTCACTTTTAAATGACGCCTAAAACTTTATATAGAAATAAAATTCGGCGAAGTTATTGCAAAAATATGAGAAAAAACGTAAAGAAGTCCAAAACCGTATAATATTCTCTTAAAATGTGTATTTTTATAGGAATAAGAATTTCAAAATTAGCACTTAAATGGTAGCTGCGGCGGTGGTCTTAGGATTTTATATATTTACACATTTTTCTCCCAGAAGTATAAAGAAATTTTACTTTCCTCTTCCTTTTTACGAGTCCCTCTTATTTTTAGCATCCACAGGCTTCCGTCTCATTAAAAAACAATGATACAGACGCAATTGTCACCTCTACACACTTACGTGCCTGCTTCAAAGGCACTACAGACTGAGGGTTCAAGTTTGACGCCGTCGTGCATAATACAGTGGGCTTTTTATGCTCACCTATTTTCTTCTTGCCTGATTTGAAACGTCGTCTGCAGCGCTGCTCGCAGGTCCCTAAGGCGGTAGCCTATCTAATGATTCAATCGCTTTTAAACTTATCGCCCTTTTGACCCAGAATTTATAAAGTAAGTTTGATGACTCGATTATTTTGGCTTCCGCTTATTTAATAAACAGGGTTCGCAAAGTTCTAACTTATACCAGATTTTCCTATAAAGTGTATTCATTTTGTTTATGGGATATTGAAAGCTAAATGCATTAGATAAGTAATTAAAGTTTAATAACTAATAACGAACGTTAAACATTTAAACATTTTTTATTTAACATTACAAAAAAAATTTGTCGCGTTAGAGTAGTAGTAAAAAGTAAGTACACGGAGAAAAAAAATCGGCAAAATGACCATACGTATCGCTATTGTAGCTATACGTAGTATATTTTTCACAGGGATACGCCGTATAGCTAATTTACCTATACAGAGTTTCCTTATTGCGGATCATCAAAGTAACGTATCGTCAGAACAACGATTCGATTGACTAATTTAGCTATAGGGCGTATCCCTGTGAAAAATGACTATACTACGTATAGCTAAAATAGCGATACGTGTGGTCATTTTAACGATATATTTTCTCCATGCATTTGAGGATACGTTAGATAGTTATTTTGACGATATTTTTTTCTCCGTGTAGATATATTGTAGAAGGGAATACACAAATTTCATAATGATAATTTACATAAATTAATCAAAAATCTCAATACCTAGAGAAAAAAAGCAACAACGTAAAGATATAAATAAACAAAATCCCATATAAATCAAAAAGTAAGAGATTTTATTATCTCTTCTCCAAAATTAGACAAGTTCAAATATTATACAAAATACAGGGTGTCAGACGAATAGGTACTGATCCGTTAACCGGATGATACTTGACACCAATTTATACAATAAAAGTTTGTATGCAATATGTCCTAAATCTAAAGAATTTCGAGAGAAATGCAATTTAATTGTCCAATAAATGGAAACAGAGCAACATCTTTATATGCTCTTACAAGAGTGAGCTTATTCGGTACGTGCTTCATTGCTAATTTATTTTATTCTTGAATATTATGTGAAATATATAATTGACAACCATGCGCAGTTGGTAACTGATAATGGTGCAATAAGAGACCGTTGGAAGGAGTATTTTGATGTGTTGATGAATGAGGAATTTCCTCATAACAGTTTGAACAACATCAACCTCTCGAATGCCCTTTATATGGGGCAACGACAACAATGGTTAAAGGGGCACTATTATCAGATGAAAAACAGACGCACAACTGGACCTGATGAAATACTCGTAGAACTTTGGAAAATATGTGCAGACGATGGTTGTTCATGGTTAAGTTACCTCTTCAATAAACTATTGGCAGATGCGACAATGTCGTCACAATTTCGTGAAAGCTTTCTGGTTCCAACATTTAAGAATATAGGAGGTATGCGAGATTGTGGAGACTATCGTGGTATAAAACTAATGTCCCATACAAAAAACATTTAAAAAAAACTCGCGAAAATGTTTTTTCTGCAACTACCTTACTAAGCTATGGATATTTAACCAATTTTCTTAAATATGACGAATTGTAGGGATTAAATAAAATTACTAAAGTGCTCTTCTGTAATAAATTTTAGACGCAAGATAAATAGGTTAAGACTAAAAATAAGGACATGAATTCGCACTTCTATGTTCGTAGCTCTAGCATGAGCACTTTGGCTTTAAACACCCTAGTTTAATATACAAGTTTATTTTGGTCAATAGCGGTTTGATTTACCGTTTGTATTGTACATGCTTCCGATAATTAGTTCCATTACAATAATTGAAAGATCATTAAGTCGAATTTAATTATACAAGAGTTGATTAATAAAACGCATAATACGGAGAAATAGTTATCGGTATTACCTACCGATGTTTATTAAAAATACATAAATAATTCCCATAAACTTTATATTGGATCATAAATATTTATTGATTTATAGAATAACGATTTAGTACAAATGTATTTCATTTATTCGATGGCGATGAATCAAGATAGTACTAAAAATATTGTAATTCTACAAATTGTGGTGTGGCGTGTTACCACTTTTTATTTTGGATTTATTTACAAAAGGGAGTAGAAATTATTTACACGGGGAGAATGTCGGAGATGTTGCGTCGTGGTGGCGTAGCTGTGGGCGCGGTGAGTCGGCTGGTGCAGCTATCGTCGACGGAGACCTGGTGTCGGAGGCGAAGGATCTGTAGTTGATGTCGAATGGCGGAGCAAAAGATGTGCGGCGGTTCGTCGAGCTAAGATGACTGATGACTGATGATTTCGGGATAGAAAACGGGATATTTATACAAAAGTGATTGTAAATAGGATAAAAGGATGTGCATGCTTGATGGTTGAGTTTGCAGCCTAACGGTATCACCCACAGTAGGTGGTGACCGCCAAACTGCGTTCCCAGGAGAGAAAGAATGAAAAGGGATTAAAGCACTTAGAAGGGAATTGGTTTTGGAGTTAAGGTATAATTATAGGATTTCGGAACGGCATGGGGTTAATATGAAAGGATCACCAGCAAGAGAGTATTGTTGGGCCAACGCTGTGTAGCGTTGGTTCCCACAGTACCCCTGCTAGTGATGGAGTCACGGGAAGCCAACTTGAAGACGCTCTGGAAACCGGACGCGTCGTCCAGATCTCGTGCGCTGTATTCCGTCCTCCGGAGTTGGTCCTTGTGCTAGAGTTGTCGTAGGTGTCCTTGTGTCCACCACCGGTTCGTCTGCTGTGATGTAGGCTGGTTTCAATCTATCGATGGTGACATTTACGTCACGTCCGTTAACGTGGACCGTAAATGTCTTGTCCGATCGGCTGATAACCTCGAATGGTCCGTCGTAGGGCTGGTGTAGAGGTGGTTTGTAACCATCGCGACGTATGAAAACTTGGCCTGTTGTTGCGAGGTCTTTGAACACGAATGTTCGTTTGTTTCCGTGCCGCGGGGCTGTTACGGGTCCTACGTCTCTCTGCTGTTGACGGAGGTCCTTAATGAATGTGGATTCTTCTTTCTGGTCGCTGTCGGAAGGCTGTTGCTCGAGGAATTCCCCGGGAAGTCGAAGAGGCTGCCCATACAGCATCTCGGCTGCGGTGCCTTTCAGGTCTTCTTTCCAGGCCGAGCGAATTCCTAAGAGAACTGTTGGTAGTGCTTCCGTCCAACGGTCGTCTTGGTGGCACATAACAGCTGCCTTGAGCTGTCTATGAAACCGTTCGACTAAGCCGTTGGCTGCTGGATGGTATGCTGTCGTTCTGATGTGTTTGGTTCCAAGTATTTGGTTTAGTTGTTTGAATAGGTAGGACTCGAATTGGCGTCCTTGGTCTGTTGTTATTCGCCGCGGAGCTCCAAAACGCGCTACCCAAGTGTGGTAAAACGCGCGAGCTACCGTGGCTGCCTCTTGGTCGGCAATTGAGTTGCTTCTGGCCACCGGTGTACCTGTCCACCATCGTAAGGCAGTATCTGTATCCTTCAGATAACGGCATGACGATGATGTCAAGATGCACGTGTTCAAACCTAGCTGTTGGTGGTTTGAAGGTGCCTGGTGGTGACGAGACGTGCCGCGTGATTTTAGAGCGTTGGCACGGTATGCAGCTTCGTGTCCATTCTCTGCAGTCTGTTTTCATGGAGGGCCAGACGTATCGTTCTGTAACCAGCTTCGTGGTTGCCTTAGCTCCGGGATGGGAGAGCTGGTGCAAGCTATCGAACGCTCGCTTGCGAAACTCGGTGGTTACAAACGGTCTAGCTGTTTTGGTCGCCACATCGCAAAAGAGTGACGTGCTGCTCCCTGGAATGGGTATCAGCTTGAGTTGGAGTCCAGAATTAGAATTGTTGAGGAACTCGTGCAGAACTTTGTCGTTCTTTTGTGCTGCAGCTAGGGCTTCGAAGTCGAGTGGGTCGTTTACTGCTTCGATGCGGGATAATGCGTCGGCCACCACGTTGTGTTCGCCTGAGACAAACCGTATGTCGGTTGTGTACTGGCTGATGAAGTCGAGATGTCGAGCTTGACGTGGTGAACACGACTGTGGCTTCTTTCGGAAAGCGTAGGTTATTGGTTTATGATCCGTGTAAACCGAAAAGTTACGGGCTTCAACCATGTGCCTAAAATGTTTTATTGCCAGATAGATGGCTAATAGTTCGCGGTCGTATGCTGCGTATTTGGTCTCTGCTGGGTTCAATTTTTTCGAAAAGAAATCGAGGGGTTGCCAATTGTTGTCTACCAATTGTTGCAGGGACGCTCCTACTGCAAAGTCGGAAGCATCGCTAAAGATGGCTAGCGGTACGTTTGGCTCCGGGTGTGCGAGTAGGGTCGCATTTGCCAGGCATTCTCGAGTTTGTTCGAAAGCGCGTTCTGCTTCAGGTGTCCATTTTACTGGTGTTTTTCCTTTTACGTTCCCCTGCAGAAGGTCGTTGAGGGGTGCTTGGCCTGAAGCCGCCTTGGGTATGAATCTCCGGAAGAAATTCACCATACCCAAGAACTGTCGCAGTTTCTTTACGGTGTCGGGCCGTGGAATGCTTGAATTGCCTCGACTTTCTCTGGTAGCGGTCTCGTGCCTTCGGTAGATACTAGGTATCCCAAGAATTTTACATTTTGTTGGCCAAATGTGCATTTTCCTGGATTGACAACAACGCCGTACGACTTCAGACGCTCGAAAATGATCTGCAGGTGCTGAAGATGTTCTTCAACAGAGGCTGAAGCTACGAGTATGTCATCAATATAGGCAAAACAAAACTCCAGACCTTGGAGCACTTCGTCTATGAAGCGCTGAAAAGTCTGAGCTGCGTTTCGTAGTCCGAACGTCATGTAGTTGAATTCGAAGAGTCCAAAAGGTGTTGTTATGGCTGTCTTTGGAATATCTTCCTCGGCTACGGGAATCTGGTGAAACGCTCGTACTAAGTCGATTGTTGAAAAGACTTTGCATCCGTGCAAGGCTTGGGAAAAATCCTGGATGTGCCTAACCGGGTATTGATCTGGACACGTGCGGGCGTTAAGTGCGCGGTAATCACCGCATGGCCTCCACTCGCTGTCCTTTTTAGGGACCATGTGTAATGGCGTAGACCATGGGCTCTGCGATGGGCGGATGATGCCTTGCTGCATCATCTCTGCGAACACCTTTTTGGCGTCCTTTAGACGTTCCGGCGCAAGTCGTCGAGGTTTTTGCGCCACCGGTGGTCCAGGAGTGGTAACTATGTGGTGTTTGGTAGCGTGTTTCGTGCTCCCTTGGTTTCCACTGGGCTGTGTTACCTCCGGGTATTGTCGAAGTAACATGTGGTACGGTGAGGTCCCCGACAGCGCTCGAATGTGCAACCACTCGGCGTTGCATTCTGCCACCTGACCTGTTGCCGTCAGGCTTGTGACGCCGTCGACGAGGCGTTGGTTGCGGATGTCAACCAACAAACCGAAGTTTGCTAGCAGATCCGCGCCAATTATGGGCTTTGAGACGTCCGCCACCACGAATCGCCACGTGAATTCGCGTCGCAGGCCCAGGTTGAGGTGGAGGGTTTCGAAACCGTATGTCGCGATGTTGGTTCCGTTCGCCGCGTAAAGTTCATATGGAACTTTATCGCGACGCCCCCGTACGTGCTTGACTGGGATGACGCATAGGTCCGCTCCGGTGTCCACAAGGAATTTGATTTTTGTGGCTTTGTCCGTAACGAAGAGGCGACGTGTTTGGGTGCTGGATTCGTCTGCCGCCATTAACGATCCGCTTTCTCGTTTCCCGCGTGCGTGCACGGGGTTGTGCATCTACGGGCTTCTTTGCCGAATCTTCGATGGTACCAGCACACGCCTTTTTCGTCGTTGGATTTGGTTCTCGAAGAGCTGCGGAGTGTCCCCGTGAGCGTGACCGGTTGAATGGTCGTCGGTGCTCCTGGTGACTGGTTGCTGCGGCAATTTCGGCTCTCAACGCCGTTGTCACCCCGGCTATTTGCGTGGTGAACAACGTCGTTAGCCTCGCTACTGCCTCTTCCAAAGGGTCCTTCTGCACCTCGGCGATTCTGGTGTGGGTCGTAGTTTCGGAGATGGCGTCCGCTAGATTTGCTAGGTCGTCGAGTTCGGTTTTCTTCTGCGTCGCGAGGATAGCTTGGCTTGATGCTGGGAGTCGTCCGAGCCAGAGGGGTCGCAATACGTCGTCGGGCACTATTGTGCCGGCTAATGTTCGCAGGTGTCTCAGAAATTGTGACGGTTTGCGATCGCCCATACACTCGTGTTCGAGTAGCCTACGAAGCTTGTTTTCCTGCGACTCGCTGAGTCGCCTTATGAGCTCTCCTTTAGTTTCTGATATTTTTGCGTCGCGGGAGGATTTGTAAGGATGTCCCTCACTTCTGCAGCATATCGTTGGTCCAGGTGTCCGGCGATGTAGTTGAACTTGGTATCCTCTTGGACGATTCCGGCGAGTATGAATTGGTTCTCTATTTGTGCAAACCACGTCTCTGGGTCGTCGGCCCAGAAGGGTGGTATCCGCATGGAGATTCTGTCGAGAGCGGGAAAACCTGGAAGCAACGATGGCGTTCCGGATGTTTCTTGCGGCGTTGTCATGTTGCGTCGTCGATCACGTCGGGCTTGATCACGTCGGCCTTTGATCACGTCGGGCTTCCTTTTGATCACGTCGGGCTTCCTTTTGATCACGTCGGGGTCACCAATTTGTGGCGTGTTACCACTTTTTATTTTGGATTTATTTACAAAAGGGAGTAGAAATTATTTACACGGGGAGATCGTCGGAGATGTTGCGTCGTGGTGGCGTAGCTGTGGGCGCGGTGAGTCGGCTGGTGCAGCTATCGTCGACGGAGACCTGGTGTCGGAGGCGAAGGATCTGTAGTTGATGTCGAATGGCGGAGCAAAAGATGTGCGGCGGTTCGTCGAGCTAAGATGACTGATGACTGATGATTTCGGGATAGAAAACGGGATATTTATACAAAAGTGATTGTAAATAGGATAAAAGGATGTGCATGCTTGGATGGTTGAGTTTGCAGCCTAACGGTATCACCCACAGTAGGTGGTGACCGCCAAACTGCGTTCCCAGGAGAGAAAGAATGAAAAAGGGATTAAAGCACTTAGAAGGGAATTGGTTTTTAGAGTTAAGGTATAATTATAGGATTTCGGAACGGCATGGGGTTAATAAGGAAAGGATCACCAGCAAGAGAGTATTGTTGGGCCAACGCTGTGTAGCGTTGGTTCCCACAGTGGTTTTTCAGAAGTCATAAAAAAGCTATAGGTATCTAAATTTGGAGGTAAATGTTATCTAATAAAATTGTATAGTAACAAATTTTTTTAAAAAGGGTTTCGTGAAATAAATATGCCATTCTTGAAATTAAGTTAGTTAGATACTTTTATTTATTTTGTTAATTTTGTTGAAGTAAAAATGCTACTTCGCATCTCAGAGACAATTTTTTTAAATTACTCCATCAAATCCAAACAAAACTCTTTTTATTCAGTTCTAGATTAGCTGTTAAGCGGAGCAAGCAATTGTTCCCAACTCCACATCTTTGGGGGCGGAAAATATTAACTTTACAAAAATCAAAAATAAGATGAAATAAATTTATTCGTAACGGATATCGAACATTATTGTTTCGTGTGCGTGTAGTATTTAATCCAGCTCTGTTGCTTTCAATTAATTGGATTCGTTAGCATGGATTTATTGAGATGCAAACCGCAAGTACGTCCCCTTCGCTCTGTTTATTAAAATAAATCAAATTCATCGAATGCTACAATACAATGCCGATGTAAATAACCAGGGGCGTCTCTAACTTTAGCAGATTTGGAATAATTAACCCTAAATCCAAAAAATTTAAATTATAGAATCGAAAGCTTTTAGGAATGGGATTGTGTTAAATTCTTTTTTAAAAAATATCTATTACATTGTCGATTTTGTTTTTGCCACTAATACAAAAATATAAGATTGAAGAAATATGGTGTCTGCTACATTATTTGAAGATTTATGATCTTTTTTACTTTAGCCATTCAATTTACATTTTAGTATTTGTGGAAAACACTTATAATAACATTGGTAAATACGGCGAACCGCTTATAACGACCATATGTATTGATTGGTTTCTTGTATTTTCTTGAATAAACAAGATCGTTTAGTACAACACCTTCAAATCGCTTATAACGACGAAATCCGATTGTAGAACGCAATGTTCGAGGAAAATTTGATTTCAAATAAAGAAATCTCTCGATTTACACATTGTTGCTTTTACAAGGTTTATAAAAATACCCATTTTGTCAATATCCATATTTTTAGTAATTTTTAATATCGTTTGTTGGGTGCCACTGATACATCGGAAAAAAAGAAATTTTCCTTATGTTTATACCAACAAAAATTAATTATTTTATCTAAAATATATCTAAACACCAATTTACAGTTACGATAGATGCCCCAGAAATTTTTTTAGATGACGATATTTTGAATTTAGCGCATTTTTCACAGTTTGAATATGAACATGAATCTGGTAATTTTCGCTAGGTCAACAAGTGAATATTTTTAAAAGTTTGGCGTTATGTTGTTTTGGATTTTTGTAATTGCACTTCTATTTTTTTACGTTTAATCTAATTTTTAATTTTATTGCTTTCTATCTAACACAGGTGTTTTAAAATTTATTATTAATGTGGCATTCGCCATCTCTTTTCGAAATACCACTGGCGACTTCTGTCAATAAATCTCATCTAGTACTAGCAACATAAAAATAAATTAATATGGCGCCAAAATCAAATTGTCCTCAATTTTAAAATATCACTATATACCTAATTATGCAAATAATGTTTTTTTCTTTTTTTATAATATATCGACTAGTGGTTATAACGACACATTTGGTCAGTCTCTTTATAATCGTTATAAACGATGTTTATTGTATATCTATTTATTCTGGCAAACTCGTTTCGTAGGGTGAGTTAACCATAAATCGTTAAATTTGAAAAAAATACTAGGGTATTTTTATATAAAAGCTCAGTTGTCACTCCCTAGGTTCTGCTGCCCGGGTGTCGTGCACCCTTTGCACCCCACTTAAAACGTCTCCAAGTAATTCTTACTTGAAACCGGGGAAGGTAATAAATGACTTACCGAGTACACCACTACAACCGAAAATAAACACGCCAACGCCAAATTTAAAGTTTCCGATTCCGAAAAATAATATTTTATGTAATAAATTGCTCAAATATCTATAATAAATCAAATTTAATTAGATATTGTAAACCAATTTAGATTCATAAAACATTGCATGGTGTTTAATTGAATGTACACTTATTGGAAAACGATTAAAAACATTATATTTTATACAATTACATTTATATGACAAAGTAAGTTAATTTAGGTAAATTATATATATCAAAATATTAACTTATAAAATATAGGTAAGTACTTGTAGAAAAATTATGTACAACTGCCTTTTAGTTTAGTTACTTACGAAGACTATACGAAAATAAAAGTACATTTATTTAAAATAATCAAACTAACTTAACTTTTGTTGGTAGCGCTATGAGCGATTCCTCGTGGTTTTTCAATATTTTTAGTGGTTTTTTGCAATGTACTCAAAATTTTAGAGGTATATTGGGTAAACCGACCTCAAATTCGGATTCAGGGCATCGAAATACATAACCCTAGGTTGGGTCTGGTCAAAAGTACTGATCACTTTTTTTGTGTGCCAGTGTAATCTTTATTATTATTACTTTTAAGCAATGTGACATACATTTCATAAACATTTCTGTAAAATATCCTTTAATTGTTTTTCATGCTTCAAATCGTTTCTATTGCAAATACAATTGTGTGGGGTTTTTCTGTTTTTAACTTCTCAACTTATAATATATTGTAGCAACGCGAGAGATTAATGTAAGCGAATGAGATAAATTAATCTCTAAAATACGCACCCGAGAAACTTCTGTCTTACATTACTTTTAATGACGGATAAGCACAATCTCGTTCTTTTTGGAAGCTCCAATAACTAATAGTAAGACACACATATAAGCATAGCCGACTCCCGTAATAAGCAGTTTAAGACTAAGTTTGTTAGTAGTGAGTGCTCTCTCTCAACTTGGCTCGCCCGATAAAATTCAAGATAATATGTAACGAATTTTTTAGATAAATGTAAATAAATACATTTTAAATCAATACGAGTGTAAATCAAATAGTTCAGTGAATTAAAACTGTAAGTAAATTAGTTGGTAAATCTGATAATTCTTTTGTTAAATAAATTGTAATTTTTATTACAAATACGTGACCGATTGTTATTATTCACAACCCTAGTTCGAACCCTAGTGAACTCGTTACAATATGATTCATATATAATCTATTTGATGGTTTTTTATTTCTTTAGAGCAATTTTAAATCAATCCGGAATACAATATTAAAATACTTTATTTAGAATCAGTATGCTGACAAAATTCCACGTGTAAATTTTATCAGATTCTTTCGAATAGGAATTTAAAATAGGTATATAATTAAATATAAAAATACTTTATAAAGTATTTAGCATTTAGTTACAGTGAATTCTAAATATTATATTTTATTGAAATTTTTCTAATTTGATATAAAAAAAAAACATTTGTATAAAAATATCTCCAACTACAAACTAAAGTAAACATTAAAGTACAAAAATCCAGTAACCTTAACAATCAGATCATCAAAAAAGTTACTAATTTACAAATATTAAAAATTCCTCTAAAATTACATTATTTTACACATTAAAATCGAGGTGTGTTTATTAACACTTTAAAAGTTTTTAGTAGTATATAGGTATATTTATAAAATACATTTGTATAATATGTAATCACCAAAGCTTAATAAATAAAATTTAATGAACACCTATCCTTATGATAATTAAACAAATTGATCATTAAGTGACCCAGAAGTTGTAATTGCCATTAAAAATGTATTGTAAAGTAATCTGCGGGCACATTATAATATTTCTTTGATTATAAATATATTTTCAAAGAAGAACGTCGGCGGTTTCGCTAAAATGTTGAAGGAATAGGTGTTTAAGAGTTTGATAATCATTCTTATTCCTTACAGTAGGACTCGTTCTGAAAAGGGCGAATGGGGGATGGAGTTAATTTATCAACTTCGCTACAAAATGTGTTTATATCAGGTGACAGTTCACAAAAACTTGATGTATGATTGTCTGCTAGGGACTAAATACGTACACGCGCTGCCGCTTTCAGTCAATTATGAAGCCCCCCTAGAGATGGGGTTGGTTAACAGTCCTCTTGCCTCATTTCCATATCCATTCATCTTATTTTCATGTTTTTGCCATCGAGTAAAGACGGGTGGCAAGCCCGACCGCAACTTGCTTTTTGTTTTATTTATATTTATAAAATGGATAAAAATAGGGTTGTTTAGAAAGTAGTGGACGAACTTATTTTCTCTCCCCAACATTAGCTGGCAGACGCATGACGGATGGCTTGCTCAATGAATATCTATTACTTTTGACATTTATTCTGTTTTGCCGGTGATGTTTCGTAGTGAATGTGTGCTTTAATAGAGCCGCTGCATTTATCTGATATATTTCCCTATTCCGTTCTGGAGCGGTTATTTCCCGCTTTGTTGCTCATATGGAATATATAAATGAGGCTGCTTTTGTAAGCTGTCCCAAAGCGCACAACTACAGTCTCCAATAACGTCACTTAAACGATCGTGTGACTTATAATGAGCCCAAAGACGTTTAGGAATTCACATTATAAAACCATGTAAATGTTAACACGTCCTTTAAAAACATTTGTTTTAAATTTAAATCTTTTTGTCTGTTTACGGTTTGTTAGCTCTCTCGTATTTCAAAGAACATACTCATTTTTTACAGCGAGTTTGAGTAACAAGGCGCGTTTTCTTTAAAGGTGTGTAAATCCTTCAATATACCGAACCAGCGATATAGAAAATCCAGACTTGGAAAAGTTAAGGAACCTCAACAGCCTCTTTAAATGGAAATCAACGATTGCACGTTATCGGAATACAAAATCGGCTGGGCCGACTCTAAGGGCTACTTATCTAAATCAGGTCGAAATTGACGTATCCGACTTTAATCGAATCTATCCTAAATCGTTATTTGAAGTACTCCAACTGGAAAGTTATATAATTTGCACCGAATTACAAATGCGAACTTCAAACGTGATTAATCTGATTTTTTTACGAACGTTCTTCCGAAGGGTTTCCCTTAAACTTGCCTTTTTAGGTTTTCTACGAGTTGTGCTACGCTTTTATTGAATTTTATTTTATGTTACTGGATTTTTGAAGTTGGAATTTTTTTTAAGTTTCTACCTACGTATTATATTTATTTCAATTTTGTATGCTTTATAATGAAATATTTTTGCATGTTATTGACATTAAACGTCCTTCAAAATTATAACAGAACAAGTTAATATTTGGAAATTCTAATGCATTATAAAAAAGCGGTACAGTGAAGTCTCCCTTGATCGGACACCTATGGGACCATGTAGGGGGAAAGTGGCATGAAACAGCCAAGTTTTGAAACAGCCATTATCAATTACGCGGTAGTTTTCATACGAATCGTTTATGTATTATTATTTTAAGATAGCAACACTAGCCAGATATCCCCACAAAATTTGACCGTTCACCGTCAATAAATGGCGCCGATACGACGTATTGAAGATTTTGTCGTCAAAAGTAAGGTTTTGAGTTCAGTTTATTTGTTTTCTAACGCCTATACGTACAAAACTAATAATAATATGATTACACTATAATTTTATAGATATATTAGGCCTTCTAATAACGTATATATTTTGTAGACTAATCTTTGATTTCATAGTAATTTTCGAGATTTGGTTTCTTGAGAGAATATGTTTTGAAATAGCCGGACTGCAGTGTAATGAAACAGCCACCTTTAATTCCATAAAATGCAATAATAATTGTAGTAACAGCAATCAAAGTGGTCGATGCAAAATTGTAATGTTGGCATATAAATTTTGGCATAAAGGAAATTGCATTATTTTTGCTAAAAACGTTTTAAGTTTTTGCAATGATTGATCTCAAACGTCAAATTTTTTGACAGTTTCTTAGATTTATGTAAGTAAATATTTTATCGAGAGTTTGCGTTATTTAAAACGTTTTATAATTATATAAGATCTAAAATTATAGCTTAAGATTATTATTAAATAATATCTTCGTTAATATGCAGTTTTAATCTTATAATAAGAACATGGCTTTTTCAAAATTGGGTTGGCTGTTTCAATACCTATAGGTTATGTAAAAGCCAAATTTTATTTTTTATAAATGATTAGAAGTCGAAAATATCGTTAATTTTGAAAAATGTTTTATGACATTACGTACATAAATGCATGAACAATTACAGATTTAAAAAAAAAATTGATTTATTTATGTCCTTCTATATTATTTATCCCTGTTTTTAAAACTGGCTGTTTCATGCCACTTTCCCCCTAAATGTGACGCTCCGGAGTGGCGTCCGCTTATGAAAGGGTCGCGACAATGCTTTCTTTATGGAAGGCCGCCGGGACCATTGCTCGTTCAAGGGGGGTGTCCGCTTATAAGAGATGTTGGAAAAGGGGGATTTTACTGTAAATATTTGGAATTGAATATTTGCACCTCCTCTGAAGTGCAATATTTAATATTTAATATTCAACTATAGTTACAAATTCGACATTTTGCAGGAGATGCGTTTCAAACAATTTGCAATTTTCGTTAAAAATTTTCTTAACTAGAATTATTAAGCTTTAAAAAATTTTTTTAACATCTCCATACTATCATTTTCAGTGTTACAGTACTTCAAAAATCTTAAAAATTTGTCTGAAATTTGCTGTTTTTAATTTTTTAATTACTTAGTGTCTATTAGTTTTTTTTGTTAGGTATATTTTAATACCCATTCATATTTTTTTTGGTTTATTCCATCGTTGTGTATTTTATCTAATAAAATTTTCGAAGAGTATTAAAAATATATGTTGTATTTATAATTTTTAAAAAAACTGTAGGAACTTATTAACTATTAAATAAGTTTTGGTTAAATTTCTAAAAAAAAAAAATTTTTATTTTGGATATATTCTAAATATTTCAAGAATACGTTGGTATGGTACAGAGTTTTTAGAAAGATTACTAACCTGTGATAAACTTTTTGCAACATTTATTGTATAATTTTAGTTAATTAATTACATATCCGTTCACTAGCTCACGTAATGCCATATCTGATTTTTATATAATTTCACAGAAGCAGTGAAATATAACTAAAACTAATTCATCTTATCTTATTTTTTATTTTTTTTGACATATATTTCTTTGTAGACCTAACAAAATCATATTTTTTATTCAAACAAGTGAATTATTTTAATTTTATTAAGTTTTAGTTACATTTAGCTTCTCCTGTAAAATCTATATAAATAAAATGATAGCTAGGTTCGACACTCTGCGCGCACCATACAAAAGTTACTGAATAGAGTATTACCAAATTTTTATAGTTTTATTCCTTAGACCAGTGGTTTCCAACCTTTTTGTACCTGCGCCCCCCTTTAAAAAAAATTGTTGCGCCCCCTTAATTTTTCTAACAATCTAATTTCATAAATACTCAACTGATATTATAATTTATTTAATGGGCTACGAAATAATATACATTATTATGTAAAAATATATATTTAATTTTTTGATACCTATTCGACTTTTTTGGTTTGTATTCGAAAATGATATTTTGGAAACAGCTGCATGCCCCCCTTGCAACAGTCTCGCGCACCCCTAGGGGCGCGCCCCACAGGTTGGAAACCACTGCCTTAGACGCTTGGCTTTTATGTCCAATAAAAATTATCACAATATACTTATTTAATATCAAGTTATTAGAGTTTCCACACATGTAAGTAAGCAAAAGATGTAGTGTGCATGCGTGATGGTAGGAGTGGAAAGAAATTTCTACTTCAATAAACAAAATATATTGTTAATTTAAGAAAAAAGCTAGTTATAAATATAAAAATCAGATACGCTACTACGCGAGATATGTTTCATACAAATCATCAAGTCAAAAAATTTCAATATGTGAACCACATTTACTTCCATCACTGTTTAGGCAAAAGTGAAAAGCGTGAATACATTTTAAATTAGCCCAAAAGCGTAAATAACATAATATGTGTAGTTAATGCGGCGTTGATCCTGTAACCAATTATGATATCAAAAGAAATTATAAAAAATTGTAATTACGAAAAATTTTGAATTTGTTACGTTTATTATTTATAAACGACTTAAATTTTTATCTTCACTTTATTATACATATTAAAAACACGCAAACCGTTAAAAAGACAAGCAATCGTTCTGCATAAATTGATTTCACTTTTCTTATTCTGTTTTTCGTCGTATTCTTTCGTATATAACGTTCACGATTTAGCTTTAATTTAAAAATCACGCCGACGACTAAATTGAAAAACGAAAGTATTAAATAAGTTCTACGACTAAACAGTACACAAGGCGCTACCTATTCAGTTAATTCCATTTCTAAAACTTCGTAATTAGTTCGTTCGTAAGTAAGTGAAAGTTCGCCTTACTGAGAAAATCTAAGAAGCTTTTAATCTCGATCTTGTAGAGAATTTAAGTTACATTTTGACATTTAAACCTTATACATTAAGCAAGGATTAATGGCTTTATAATTTGCTTAATGGTAGCATTTCAAATTACCAAACTTGAAATTTAATTCGTACAACTTGCGAGACAATTCGAAGACGTATTTGCCTCAACCGATCTAACAATTTTGCCACCGTGAAAAGTGTGCCGTCTTATCGATTCGTTAACAAATGTTAAAATGTACGAGCGAGATGATGCAATCGAAATGTTACTTAAAAAATGGAAATGGCTTTCGTACAATAATACGAAACACTGTAATCAGTACTATAAAGCAATGCTTTCGAAAATTCCCCAGGTATATAGCATTTAACTGCTTCTAACATTTCAGAGGTATAATACAGATTATTGATTTGCGGATTCGATATTCTCATTCACTCGGCAAATACAATTGGAAAATGGATTTCCTGAAATGTGAAACAAAATTGTATTGTTTCTTGAAAACAGTTGTAAATGTACAGATTTATAGTAGTTGCTTCCAAATAGATTTATTCCAGTTTAATTTTTTTTCCTGTCGTTTTGTTACAATGCAAATGCTTATAAATACGTGTATTATTCTGTTTTCATTTTGGCTAAAGTTTTTATAAATTATAAAAAAATTATAAGTTAAAAACGGGTATGTAGGTACTATTATTTGCAGAAAAAGAAAAAAAGTTAAAATAACCAACTGGTAAGTTGCATACATTTTTTTGGAAGTTTAATGTTAAAAATAAGTTAATCACTAATAGAAATATTTTTCAAGAATATTAATATCCTTTTCATGGACAGAAATCAGGAAAAAAAGAATTGTTAATTTGTTAGGAAAAAATTAAGGATTGCCGATTGAAGTGAGAATCCAAGATTGAAGAAATTTCGGATTTTGGATATCAGTGGTTGAAGACAAAAGGATTATTTTTCATTCAAAATCCGATAGCTCCACGGAAAAACAACGTAAAAAAATTATAAAAACTGCTTAAAGCTGGATAAACAGGCTATCTAACACATGCAATGGTTTAGCTCAAAAAATATTTTCCAAGCCCGTGGACCAAAATTAAAACGCATAAAATTTGAAAAAAAAATATCTTCACGCTATTTGGCATGTTCACGTGAAAACCGTTACTCCTAAAAATTTGTGAGAACGAAATCTGAAAACTAGAATCTTGGAGCTTCAAAACGCTTATTTAACGACCTCGATACGATCATTTTTCACTTAAATACAGCCCGTCAAAAAACACCGAAAAATTTGGAATTTTTTTAGTTCTCTTTATTTTGCGAGGAGTGTATTTTAAACACACAAAAACACGTTCATAATAAAATACACAATAAATAGAAAATACTTGAGAACTGTCTCACTGCATACTATATGCGGTACACACTGAGACGGTGTGTAGTAGTCAGTGAGACAATTGTTGGTGTAACTTAAATTTTTATTTCTTCATTTCCATATACGAAGCTTGAATTGCTTTCGTTGTACACCATTCATCGAACTATCAGGGGAATTAAATAAAATATTGAATTTTAACAGTCCAGATAGTCGTTTTATCGTTTGCTTATTGGTAGAAAGCAAAACGGGAATTATGTCATTCTCCTTCAAAGAGTGAATATTGTTTTTAACAGAAAACACGAAACCTCAAAGTTTTTGTCTATGTCGTTAATTGATTTCGATTAAAAATTTTAACTAGGGACCTTTTCAATTGCATATTTTCATTCTCTTTTTTAATTATTGTTTCTTTTTCAGGAATGGCCGTTATTATAGTAGATATAAATGCATATAGTATTCGGTGAGACATATCTCAATGTGTACCATTATTGCCTGTCTCACTGTGTACTACATGGTCAATTTTTCTTAAAACGAAAACAAAACCATAAATCGTCAATTTTTCAGCAATACTAAATTTTGTAAGTTAAATAAAGCATCGATGTTTAGGTCATGCTAGAATGAATAGTTATAAATATTTCCTTCTTTAACAGATTTTTATCCCATAAGTAACTAGTAATAATAAGTAATTACACTTTTCAATATAAAAATTAATTAACTGCAGTCACAAACCACATGTACAACGAACACTGTATGGGCCATATTTAGTATGAAATTGCAATCTGGAAGTTGGCGTGTTTTTAAGTAATAGCCCTTGTCTCACTGTGTCCACTGTCACTGTGTGCTACTCCCCCCTATAGGGGAAGGTGGCCTAACGCCGGTAGGTTAAGGTTCATCGATCAATATGAACCACTTCTTCTAAAAAAAAGTGTTTCTTTCTTACATTCACGTTATACAATAATTAAACTTTCATTTTATAAAAAAGAATAATTATATTTCTGCTTTAAATGTAGAAAAAACTCAAAAATATAAAATTTCAGAAATTACCCGCTTTGCCCGGCAAGGGTAGGCTCCCATAAACCAATCGGATTAATCAAAACATTTCAAAATAATTATTAAGCAACTTAGGTGTCAAAAGTTGTATGGTATCAATTAGGCAGGTACTAGCAGTGTAAATACACATATAAATTCCAGCTAATATATAACACATCCACATACGGGCCGTTACCCGCTTTAGGCCACCTTCCCCTACGTTTGAGTTGACTCTAAGTGCTATATGTATGCATACCTTTGCTATTAAAATCAACTTATAAATTTCTGGATAGCATTTTTCGATGGCATTGCTCATTTAGTTTTTACATGGGTTGCAATAAACAACACACAATTAATTACCATTAATTGATATATAAAACCATGTATGTAGAAAAAATTAAATTATGTTTTCTCAAAATTCACAATATATACTTATTGCGTAAATGCTATAAAAAGAAATAACCCCCACTAATGTGAAAGGTGAACAACCCCAATGTAACTAAAAATCTATCAGAGCGCAGAATTAAAAATGAATCGCTATCAAACTCTTGTAGGTTTTTCTTATTTAAAAAAATATATTTTTTATAAAAAGCTCCGAACTATTTTTATATACTAAAAAAAGTTTAAAATTGATGTTTCCTCTGATTCAGCTGCTTTGAAACCTATAATTGTAAAAATTGCGTAGAGGAAACTACTCTAATGAGTATCTATGGCTTTGTCTGTCTATGTTTTATCAGACTTAATAGGTTAGAAAAAGATGGATTCTGTGATACGTTAAGTTTTATTTGGGAATCGAACTAATACTACCATTCTCTTTTATCTTTAGTGCTATATGATCCTTTTGCATTCTGCCTTTGTCGGTTATTGATGTTTGCGAATTAATAACGTTCGTTTCGTCCTTCCAATATTAGGTCACGTTTTATTCGTATTGTTCCCTTCCACGACTATTTTGCTTATTTTCTAACTAAACCTAAAGAAATAAACTTTTGCGGAGAAAATTGCATGAATTATTTACTAGCAATCAGAACACTGTAACGATACCAGTAATTGCCTGAAAGAGAATAAGAATTCGATTAATAATAATCAGTTCGGACGCTTTATAGTTGAAAACGAAATGTTACAAACTTTATAGTAATCGTAAAATTTGTCAGAGATAAAAGCTTTTGTTTTGTTGCTTTCAAGACTTCGACGACAATGAAGACTGGTAAATATAATTTAGAAATGTCCCTCGAGGACCACAAGAAAAACTCTGGATGTGTGTGACGCTTTTATTTGATTTTGTTTGTGTTCGATGGAATACAAAATTTATTTATCTTGTTCCTTGGCTCTTATATTTCGCTTTCCCTCTACAATTAATTTACCAATTAGATTTCTAATTTTTATTTGACGTTTATTAGTCGAGGTCTCATATTTCGTTTCCAATTAGAGCCGAAATAAAAAAATCTCTCTTATTACTTTAACACTTTTAAATATGTTAATATTGTAACGTGTAAAACAATGCATAGAAATGGAGGAATTTGAATACAGTAAAACCTCAATTATCTGGGCCTCAGTTATACGGATTCGCGATTATCCGGATTGTCAACCGCGTTCGGACTCGTTGCGAAAATTAAACCTCGGTATTTCTTACTAAATATTTTATTTCGCACTAAACAGCGTTTTTTTGCTTTGTTGATTTTAAGATAATGTGCGACTGTTTTATTTAGTGATTAATATTTGTTGCGTTTTTTGTAAACATATACCTACCTAATAATTTGACAAGTTTTTTCCTGTTAAAACGGGACGCTTTGTAATCGTGCTTAAAACCGAGTGTGCACATTCGAGCTCAAAGTGGCACATTCCGATCTCGGGAAAATGAAGCGCGCCGCTCCGCGTCGCGCTTCATTTGCTTCCCTCGTTCGGATATGTGCCACTTTTCGCTCGAATGCGCACATCCTCGTATTTATTGGATTTGCCTATATTATTATTTTATTCTTCAATTCAAAAAATTAAAAGTCGAATAAATTAGACCTATTTTTTGTTTGAAAAAGGTTAGATATTTTATTCTTTTTGATAAGTTATCATGGTGCTCTTCCGCGCGCCTAATTGTAGCGAACTTGATAAAAATATTTTCAGGTGTACTTTTGAATATTTACTAATTTGCATTTTTGATGAATTGAAATTGTATATGTATCAAATTTTCTGGAATGAGCCACTAAAAAACAACTAGTTGATTTTTATATCATCTTTTACAGATTGTTGAAGGTTTATATGTCAAAATTAATGTCTCCAAATATTTTTGGGTAATTTTCATTTTTGTAAAAATTATAAACAAATTAGTTTTAAGGCACAATTTGTATACAATGTTGTAATTAGACTTCATTTTTGGATTAATTCAATTTTTAAATATAAAAAAAATATTTATATGTTACATAGGGCGTGCATCAAAATTTTAGAATGACTTGGGTGTGGTACGTAAAAAAAAGGGTTGTGAAATAAGAGTCAAAATTCGGAAAAAGTTAAAGTATTTTTTTTTCACGTAGTGAAGTCTCCTATCTAGTCTACTTTAAAAATACTAAATTAGAAATGTGGTTTTTGGTAAAAATACCCTACTGTAATTTTTAATTAAAAGAAAAGCGAGAAGGGGTACATTTCGTTCAGTTTCATTTATTTAATATTATTTATAAAAGAGAAGAACAAGATAGGCAAATTCAATTATTAAGGAGTATGTGCACTTTTCAAGCGAAAACTTTTTTTGAATAGAAAATCTGGATTTAAAGGATTTGTTATTAATATAGTTGAATCCAATTAACACGAAGATGTGTGCATTCGAGCGAAAAGTGGCACATTTCCGAGCGAGGGAGGCAAATGAAGCGCGACGCGGAGCGGCGCGCTTCATTTTCCCGAGATCGGAATGTGCCACTTTGAGCTCGAATGTGCACACTCCGTTTTTCGCCACGATTAACAATGATCAATTTACTTGAAAAAAATTCAAGTAATTCTAAAACCATAGTCCTTTGGGCTTCGCTTATTTTTTATAATTTTTTATTTTATTCATTAAGAAATTGTGAAATTAATTTGTATTTAAGTAAAACACATATTTATTTATGCATTAGAAAAGATTTTTATTAATAAAAATACAAATTTTTTTTTTCTTCAGCTTGTAAACTATTGAGTCTTCCCTTGAGTAAGTACTAAATTCCAATGGCATGTGTCAATTACGATACCAAATATTACGAAAATCTAACAAGAATTTTATTCTTGCCTCCTTATTGAAATACAAATTAATTTCACAGCAATTTCTTAATGATTTGCAATAATTTATGTTTATTATATGTAATACTACTCGATACGTCAGAAGTTAGAAAACGTGTAATAATTATGAATGTGTTTCTTGTATTTAGTTTAAGACTTTAAAAAAAAAATTTACATGAATAATATAGCATCAGATAAATACGTTTATTGTAAAGTAGTTTTAAGAACATTTCCTTGAAAAATAGAAGAGGCTTTTAAGATTTACCATAACCTGGTTTTTAAAAATTTTTATTGAGTCTGATAAAAAAAGTACCATCTAGTACCACTGTCTTTTTTTGTTAAAATACATGCCTTATTCTTCAGTAATGTTTCAGCAAAAAACTAGCCATCACTATGAATCACTTTCTAAAATATATCCTATTGTTTATAGGTAGCCGTTCTAGTAGTGTTCCAGTTACTTCAAAAAATGAACTTTTTATTCAATTAAAAGATGCCAAATTTTTTAGTTTATGTAATTCGAAGTGCACGGGGAGACTTTCTGAGTACCTTATGAAAATGCAACTTTATTACTTTTTGGATATTAGACAAATAATAAACCAATGGTCTGGCGATCTGTAACTTGTCCAATTGTGTTTTTTTTTAATTATTTTTTTTCCTATTTTTTTTTTAAAGTGATGTATAAGACAAGACATAAGCACAATGTTTTACTATTCGAAAAAGTTTCGATCAGTAGAATATAAAAATTTAAGTTTGGCACCCCTAGTCTTGGCACAACTGTTTGCCAGACCACCCTCAAAATATTTATTGCAATAATAAGTATAAGAAAAAATTAAATGTCAAAATTAATGTTTTTTATTTCTCTTTTAAATAGAATTGGTCTGGCACATTAATACTTGACCACAATTCTGCCAGACCACGATTAAGGGATTATACGCAGTTAGAATTTTCAAAAAATTATTTTTTTTTTGCATTTCTGGAATGTATATTTAACCGACAATATTTCCTGAAAATTTCAAATTGATCCGATAAGTATTTTCCGAGATATACGCATATTTGTAAAGACGTCTGGGAGTATTAGAAGGTAGATGGATTAGAGACCGGAGTAGCAGCTCTTTTCTTTCTTTGTATTCTTTTGCATTCTTTGTATTCTTAGGTGTTAATTACCTTTTCTGAAATGTGCATTTTATCATTGCAGACTAAATCTAGTCATTTCTTATACGAAATAAGTGAACATCATTTCAAATAGTTCTGTCACGTTGTACAGTCGTGTGTTCAGTTTTAACTTTCTGTTCTCAGTTTTTGCGTTTTTAATTCAGTTAAATTGACATATTACATGAATGCAATGGGCCTATCAATTGGGCCCAATGCTCATGCCTATGTCGAGAAAGAGGATGCAGAGCGCGTCACAATCTCTGAATTGAGAGCGCATGAGAGTACGCGAGAGGGAAGAATGGCTCGAAGACAACATCAAATCGAAGTATTAGAAGCTGCTGATGCTACAGAGGGCCCATCTTATGTCCCTGGAATAGATGACTCCATTTAAGTAAAAAATAAATAATTTATCTGTGTGTAAACTTCTTCCGAAACTTTAAACGCGTTTTTCTCAAAACTATGTTTTCCAAGTCGGTGACCAAGATTTCCAAAAAACGGCCCAACCGATCAGTTTGAAATTTTAACACAACCTTCTCAGATATATTCCTCAGGTATTAATCGAAGAAATAAGATTTCGGATAATTATTTCTATTAAAAAAAAAAATTTACGTAGCAATTTTGGTCGAAAATTCAATTTTTTTTTTACAAAGCCGCCATTTAATCAAAAATCAAAATTTCGATTATTCCTTCGATCAATACCTAGTTTTATTTATCCATTAAAAGAATTTTTTTGATTTTTTGACTTCAGATGAATTATACCGGAGAAATCGTGGTCACCGCCGAACACCTTTTTTTGTAAGACCTTCAGGAGATCGTTTGCAGGAGCACACCAGATCAATATTTTTACAAATCATTAGTGTCATTATAAACTTAGATGTTGCCACTAAATTTATCAATACTTTTGATTTTTGTAAAGTCAAACACCTCTTCACAAAAAATTTATAAAAAAACGTCTTTTTCCGGCCTTCTAACTGCGTATAACCCCTTAAGAAATTAGGAAAAAAAAGTTATAAAAAAAAGCAACAAATGGACAAGTTACAGATCGCCGGACCATTGGTTTATTATTTATCTAAGATCCAAAAAGTCCAGAAAATTGGATTAACCGTTGGTATGTTTGTATTGGCTCAAAAGGAATCTATTTTAAAGGCGATAATAAAGATTTGTATTAAATACAATATAATGTTGTTTTTTTTAACCAGTCCGGGTCAAATTTGATCAGATGGTAGACCAATAAATTACACGAAAATTTAATTGAATAACTTTAATCGTTCCCTCTAACTTGCATTGACAAGATTATCGTATCTTCTCGCTCCCTCCACTCATTGCTATGGTAAATACGTTTTTCGAATATAAAATCGATATTTACTAAATTAAATTAAATTTTTTATTTGAAGGAGCCCATGGTAAATTATGCTAATATAATAAATACGAGGATGTGCGCATTCGAGCGAAAAGTGGCACATTTCCGAGCGAGGAGAAATGAAGCGCGACGCGGAGCGGCGCGCTTCATTTTCCCGAGATCGGAATGTGCCACTTTGAGCTCGAATGTGCACACTCGGTTTTAAGCTCGATTACCAAACGTCCCGTTTTAACAAAAAAAAATTAGTTATACTCCACCTAGTAGGGGAACACGGGGGAATTGGCGCCACTTAACATAAAATTCCAATAACTTTTAACAAAAATCATTTTTTAATATAGTTTTTGCTTTTTATTATAGTGTAACTAATCAAGTTTATGCTATAAACATAGAAATTCAAAAACATACCAAACAAAGATAATTATTCTCAGTTTTTTAAAAAGTAATATTGGCTCCCATTGCCCAAGAGTATGGGGTAATGAGAACCAAAGGTAATTAGAACCGGAGTAAGGGTAATTAGAACCGGAGTAAGGGGTAATGAGATCCACCGGGGCAATGGTAACCAGAATAAAAATATGTAATAAAATATATACTTATACCATTTTTTTTTATGTGTTTAAAACCTAAACCTATTCTCATAGGAAACATAATTATATTATCTTTAGAAACATGAAAACACAGTTAGTTTACTAAGAGCCATGCGACTCCCATTACCCCAAAACTTCATTTTTAAGTTTTCGTATTATTTTCAAAATACAATTGGTTATTTACAAAAATTAACCTTTTTATCTAATTTTTTAATAATAAACCTACAGGTTAAAAAAGGCAATAATTATAATAAATTAATTTTAATACTCGCAATTCGTATTTGAATATCATAAAAACTTAGATCGATTGCCCGAAAATTCGATCTGCGGTCTGTTTCTGCACCAAAAATCAAATAAACAATGTGCGACAAGTCACACGTAATACTTCCGCATCCTTCTATATTACGTCAAAACCCAACAAGCTCTAACTTGTTTAGATGCACGTAAACTAGAGTAGTTCTCATTACCCCGTGGCTCCGATCCCCCGTGTTCCCCTACACCGAAAGTTAAATATGTTAATATTGTAACGTGTAAAACAATGCATAGAAATGGAGGAATTTGAATATTATGCATTCTTCTTTATAAATATTGGAGTTCAAAGTTCTCCGAGGGTCTCCGTCCGTCTTTCGGCCAGAAACTTATGAAATAAAAACTGAGCGTAATACATATTTGTCCTAAAGCTATTTAGAGCTTATTACATTCAATACACGATCTGTACGATAGATATAAGAGATCCGGTCAGTTTAGACCCCGGAAACACTGATCGGCATTCACAAAACATGCCGAGCTTACAAGTTTATCCTTCTAGATCCCTGTTTCCGCAAGTAATTCCTCTTAGCCTTGTGGCGTGTTTGCTAACTCCCGGCGGTCACTTCTTAGGACGGATATTGATCTCTGACCAGGAGGATATTCATCTACGAACGGTTCATGCTGTTGCTGCAGGAGCGGGCCCGTAATCGCGCAATATCCATCATCGGAATTAACGGGATTACTTTTTTATCCTGCAAAAATAATATTGTTACGAGAATAGGCGAATATGTAGGCGACCTAATGGTTATGTAACGAAATTTTTGTAAAAGAACTGTCGGAATAAATACAGTCCTATATTCCAGTTTTAATGCGAGAATTAAACTGCCTCAGACCTTTGGGGACGGAAGGTTGTTGCTAACCGCATTAACCTTTTCTCCCTTGCTTTAATCTAAAACCCTACGCGACACGTTCTACATTGAATTAAGCGAAACACATGGAAGATACGTGCAAATTAATTTCTTTGACATGCGGCGTTCGGAGTAACTGAAATAAAATGTTTAAAACACCGCAATTGTTGGGCAAGTTCTTTATTTTAGTTTCCAATTATATTATTGCCTTTGTTAAATATAAATTCGAATTAAAGACTTAAAAAGTTACATCGAACATTCCTTCTGTTTGCTTTTTATGTAGCTCGATGTAATTAATATACATTGTTGAACTAAAATGATAAGCTTAAAAATATTTAAATTTTATAGAAAGTTGTTCTCGAACAAATATGTGTATAGGGTATTAAAGGTTTTATTAAAAAATACAAACAAATGTAACACCTTTCTGAGTCGGATAAATAAATCAAAATGGCCCAGATTAATAATCCATCTTAATTGGCACACGATTCGACAAAAGCATGCGAAAACTTTGTATTGATCAAAATCCATGAGTAAAAAATTGATGTGAAAAAGGATGTAGATGCGGAGATTTTAAAATTGTGTTCGACGCCGTAAACAATACCTTCTTCCAAGCAAGATTTTTTAAATTTGTCATACTTTAAATAACTGCTATTGTTAATTTTAAATATTATGTAGGTAATGGTGACTGTTATAAAGCTAATTTAAAGATTATGTTTAGCTTCAATTTGGATCAAAAATTTATTAGTCTTCTTTACAATATTGTTTGTTACAACTGAAAAAAATATGTATTGTAAAATGTAAAATATAAAACCAACTCAATAAGATATTTTATTTGTAAATAAATTTTTGGCCAATGTACTTAGTGAAGATAGATATGTTTCTTATAATAAGTACTTACATTAAAATTTTGAATCTACAATAAATAATTAAGTTATATAATATATTGGAGCAGTGCCGGACTAAGTAATTTTGATCAAATAACCTGAAAAATACGAAAAAAACATCATTGATGTTTCTATCGTAGTTAAAGATACATTCATTACACTTATAGCAGTATCGATCATTCATAGATTTCACATTTGTCAAAATAAAGTGGAAAATGTCCACAACTGGTTCAGTGTCCAAAACCGGTGCTTCTACCCTATAGAATATTTTTTCGATTATTTCCAACTAGACTGTCATGATCCAAAACTCATATAAGAGAGGTGACTTAATAGACCTTATAATATAGGCTTACTATGTACACGGAGAAAATCTTGTAGTACTTTTTGCGAAAGAAATCTTTGAAATATTACTATGTTTTTCAGTAACGCTGGACCATATCCGGTATACATTTAAGTTTACTATGGTCCATAGTAAAAAGAATAGTGAAAAAAAAGCGAGACCGAGTTTAGAACCCAGAACTACTGGTTCGTAGGCGAGCACTCTATCCGCTAGGCTATTGTGGCGTTTTTAGAATTTAAAAACTTATTAGTATATAAGCAGTATGGAATTTTTAAAAGCCTTTTTCTCAAAATTGACTGGCCATTGCGCTTTCTTATTTTAAGTGTTGATTACTCTAAAGGTGTACTACTTATATACCGAGTTTCGTCCCGAAATGAATTTTCCACCTCGTGCCTTTCCCTTGTTAGTAAAAATAACAAAAGGACCAGGTAGTTATTCGGTCGGCGCTTTTGTAAAATTTAATTTTAGTACTTTTTGAAGTGGCGCATGTTTGAAATTGTAGTGGACCCATAGTAAAGTTTATCATATTTACAGTAATTTTTTTTTAAACGACTGTCTGGTCCACCAGTGCAGCGTATACCGTAGTAATTTTAGCTTCACTATTTTCTCCGTGTAAAAATGACTTTCTTGTTGCTAGGTACATATTTTGTAGATATTGAAATTTAAAAATTTTTGGTAATTTTCTACGACCTACTTAGGATCGTAAGTCCATTATTGATGGTTTAGAACTGGAAAACCTTGGCAAATTGATATAGACATAAAATTAATATCTCAATCTTAATTTTAGTACCTTAATAAAATGAAGCGTGGTGCAAGTGGTTTAGTGTTTGGGCTGCTGCGCTAGCGAGGTGGGTTTGAAGTGGTTCGAATCCCCGCGCTGACCATCCAAAATTTCACGCTCTTTTTCTCTTTGCAAGGTTGAGCACCTGGCAAGAGTAAAACTGCTCGAAAAAGTTTTCCTAGAAATTGCCGCGGTTCGGAACCCACGTAAAACTGTAGGTCCATTGAATCTTTGAAACCCTACAACATTCACAACAAAGATTCAACCGGGAAAATCGCCTAAACCTGACTACAAGTACAAAAAGGCAAGAAGAAAAAGTGTAAGAATAAAGATAAACAGGATACACATATATATTAATTACTTACCGTACTCAATATTTTTTGGTTCTGCAAACCAATGTTGAGCTTCCGATTCACATATGAATTGGTTTAAATTCAATGAAGAAAACTAATTTAATTTGTTTGAAACTGGATTGCTTTCCATCTATATATTCTCTATATCAACGGTGGCCATCCACCACCCACGGGCCATCTTCGGCCCGCGAAAAATTTCCATCCGGCCCACGAGATTTTTAGAAGAAATTTTAAATGAATATTTTACAATGCCATTCGTCCAGTTTCATATTTGCAGACCAAAAAATTACAGGTCACAAGACAGTGTTGATTAACAACCTCGGCCCGCGGAAAAAACGTAAAATTTATTCTGGCCCATCTTATAAAAAAGGTTGCCGACCTATGCTTTGTATCATTCGAAGAAACAATGCTGAAATGAAGTCTCCCATTTCCTATTAAGTTTAATTTTTTTAACGACGTTCTACACATTAAAAATTTGGAAAAATATGTTACAGGACAATGTTCATTCTTTTGAAAAAAAACTGGACTGATGCCAACCAACAATCCACCAAGTAGCATTTTGAAATATATATTTTTTCATTCATCATTCGTTGTTAGCAACGTTTCATGATTATTTATAATTTAATTTTTGCCATGTTCTACAGCAATAGGTACCTACATACATTTTTATACAAATTATTCAATCGGATCAAAAGCAACAAAATTGCAATTTAAACTAAATATTATTATCTGGAAATCTATACGAAATATCAACTGGACTGATTTAGAATTCTATCTGACCATCTTCAAATTAAATCACAGTTAAGTTTTAAGAATTTTATGGATTATTGACTTCAGTCAATAATCGATAATAATAGTATCTTTAGAAATTGGATTCGTTATTTTAATAATCGTAAATCTGTAAATACATTATTACTGAATATTAGCAAAACGAATTTGCCAATTACTTTTCTTATACTTTCTTTAAGTACATACTTTAACATTAATGTCAAAGAATAAATTAAGTAAATAAGTATTACCGCAGCTGATCTGATAAAATATCTCTGGCTAATTATAAGATTAAATGAGATACATATTTTTATGTAAATAATCTTTCCCAAAATTTGATAAGTATTTAACTAATTTTTCATAAATGATTACTACATTTTAAAAATTGAAGACAATCTTCAATGGGTCAATTTTTACAGAGGTTTTATTAAAATTAGCTTCTACGTTTAAACAGGTGGCATATTGGTTTTGTACTTTTATTTAGAAATGCTACCGAAATAGAAAACCTTCCATGTTACTATCCCGGGACCTCAAGTTCTAAGAAACTTTTTATTCAATTTGAGAACTTTAGCGATTGTAGCGCGGATTTATCTTGAATGCTTACAGTAACAGAATTTATTTTCTTACCATTTCAATGGCTATTTATTATAAAACTTCATTTGAACAATTCCAATAATATATGGCTACGTTCCGCAGAACGCAATTAAGAACTGGAAGTAATCAACAATCGAAATTATAGAAACAATAAAGGCGAGTAAATTCTGCGAGCCGTCGCTTAATTTCCTGATTCGATGTTGTGCTTGACATTGACTGACCTCAAGGCTTGGTTATCTGACCGCTGGGTTTGGCAGTTAATGCATTTAGGGAGACGTAGTGACAGGAATCGCCACGGCAAATTTAATCAAGAAAACAACTCTCGTAGACCCATTTCTGCAAATTTACTGCTTTAAATACCCTTTCTCTCTGATTCTTGAAGGTATCGGCTCCTATCTCTACGTTTACCCTCTTAAAGATTCATGAATTAGATAATTTCCCAAAACAATCAATACTTTTGTAAACAGAGGGGCTTCGAAAACTGTAGGGCTTCGGAACTTTCGAAGAACATAGTTATTTAATCCGGATTTGGCGTTAACTAACTTTCCTTAGTTTGTGTATAACTTTGTACGTAAGAAGTTCAAACGAAACCAGTAAAGAATACCTAAAAGAAAAAAACTGGAGTGTGTACTTTTGCGTACTTTGGTGTAAATAAATTAAATATAACCACGTGTAAAAATTAACATAAATACATTCAATAAATGCGAGGATGTGCAATTCGAGCGAAAAGTGGCACATTTTCGAGCAAGGGAAGCAAATGAAGCGCCACGCGGAGTGGCGCGATTTATTTTCCCGAGAACGGAATGTGCCACTTTGAGCTCGAATGTGCACTAGACTGGACATAAAAAGTTGACTATTTTTATTTGAATGGAATACCGAAAACATTGTTTAGGATGATAAAAAAAAGTTAATATCAAAATTTAAGCTCTTAATTTTAATATTAAGAGGTCTATCATCGAGAATTCCAATTTTTTTACCCTACATGCATCTTTATACAAATCTTCTTAACCACACATCTGAAAAATATAAATAATACATATTTTTGAAAAAATTAAATTCTCTACAAAAAAGGTCTGGCCACAAATTTTCGTACGACAAGCCCTTTCCACGTAATCATGCTTTAACATTGATCTGTTTTTATGATTTGATTTTTCAAATTTGGTATTTTGTAACTGATAAATCAATCTGCTTCTGAAGAAAAGTGATACATATTTTTGAAGGCAATTATACGCTCTACAAAAAAGGTCTTATTACATTTTTCGTTAAATTTACTCTTTCAACAGTTATTCGAAGTTCAAGTTCGAGTACTGAATAAAATTTGAAAAATCTAAGCAACAAAAGGGGTAAGGGAAGGAAGATTCAAAAGGCAAGTTCAATCATAAGAATATGTATCATAATTAAATAATTCTTAATTGAAAAAACTGTGTATTTTTTATTCTTGGAATTAGTTAAATTAAATAAAACTGTATTTCAATGGGTTAAAAACTTTTAAAGTCAAATTAAATTTTAATAAATTATCAATTTTGAAGAAATTTGATAAATTTAATTAATAAAATTGTATTTTTATTATATAGCATCAAATTAATCAATTAAGTAAAAAAATAATGTCTAAAGCAAAGAAAACGACAAATTAATTTTTACTCGAACTTGAACTGCGAATAACTTTTGAAAGAGTGAATTTAACGAAAAATGTAATAAGACCTTTTATGTAGACCGTGCAATTTGCTTCAAAAATATGTATCATTCATCTTTAGAAACAGAATGGTTTATCAGTTACAAAATTCCAAAGTTGAAAAATCAAATCGTAAAAACAGATCAATGTTTAAGGCATGATTACGTGGAAACGGCTTGTCGTACAAAAATTTGCAATCAGATCTTTTTTGTAGATAATTTAATTTTCTTCAAAAATATGTATTATTTATGTTTCAGCTATATTGTTAAGAAGATTTGACGAAAGATGCGTGTAGTATAAAAAAATTGAAATTCTCGATGATAGACCTCTTAATATTAAAATTAAGGGCCCATATTTTGACGGTGACTTTTTTTTATCATCCTAAATAATATTTTAGGTGTCTCATTAAAAAAAAGTCAATTTTATTGACCCCCTAATATGCACATTCTGTTTTAAGCATGATTCACAATAATTAATTTACTTTCTTAGACGGCTAACTTCATACCGTCGAATTTTCGTTAGCTGTACGCGCGCAACATCCGTTGCCTACTAAAATTTTACCAGCCATCGCAATAAGAAGTACAACTTCAAAATTTTCTCATCCATAAACTTGTATTTTCTTTTTAATTCCATTTTCCTATTTTAAAAACATTTCTAACCCAAGGATTTTTGAATAAGGCAAAAATATTTTCTCCCAAGTACTTTTCTTAATGTCGCTTACAGAGCGTACGTTCAAATCCTTTAAATGCAACTGAATCTTTGAATTGTGATTTATATAAACCAGGAACTCGAGCGTAGTCCCAGAAAGGAAACCAACCGAGTAAATATTTGTGTGATATTTCTTCCATATTCGCAGAAATTTCTTGCTCGATGAAATCCTTTAAATAAAACAAAATGAGAACAGCATTTCTTAAGAGTCCTTGAGCGTGGTGCACTGCAGGAAGTAACACTTGCGGTGCTCGTAGGTTTATGGATCAACGTTTATAATGTTACAGGTGCAGATTACGACTTGGGCGCTGAAGGCATCTTAAATATTAAACACGTCAGCGTTTGAGATTTTATCGTAGTCCTTTTATGCTTAGTTATATGTTACCGTTCTTGCTAAACAAACAATGAAGCCGTTTATCAAAGCACCTGCTTTTATAGATAGCGGAAAAGATGTTTGCTATCGTGTCACATCGATATTATTAAGAATAACAGCTGACCCCGAACATGTAATTTTATAAATCATTGCATCTTCAGACATTTTATGCATATTTATAGCTATTTAACTGTGTTAACTGTTGTTTTATGGCTCCTAAATAAATAATAACCACGTGCGTCTTTTATCGGTTCATACGCGACTTTGAACCGTTGTGTTTAATCGGAATTTATGATTTGGTTAGGAAAAAACTTATTCGAGATTGGAAATGCATTACTTTCCCTCAGAATAGGATTATGATTTATTCTTCATCTTTGAAATCGGGCAAATAATTAAATTTAGAGCAAATGTATGAAACTGGGTGAATGGCCCAAAATTTGGACGAATTCCTAATTTGAACTATAACTCCATTTAGTCTTCTTAACAGCTACCACTATGTATCTGTCTATAATTCCGTTATAAAGTGTTTTTAACATCTGTGAAAAAATAAAAATCTGGATAATTACATTTAGCCTAAAAATATGTGGTTGAGTATTCGTGAATCAAGATTATATAGGGATTAAAATTAGGTGTCTTTCAGAGAACATATTAGAAAACACGTAGGGTATTATTTATCCACGCTTGTTCTTCATAATTTATCATAGCGTTTGTTGTTATTATCAACAAGTAAAAAATTAGGTTAGTTTCCTAATTTGGACCCTACGAAATTCTGGAACAAGATTGTTGTTGCATTATTTATCTAGCCGTAGTTTCTCGATCAATTCCAGGAAAGAAATAGATATAATGTATTTTCTGTAAAAAAAGAGCTTTTTGGGTTGCTTTGACAAAGATCAGATTTACTTAATATGAATCCGTAATTGTCAATCTGAGAAATGATTTCAATTTTATTAATAATGTTTATCTTGTATTTGAGGTTTTACTGCTTTTTTTGAATATATTGTTTAAGGTTTCCTATTTTTTGTAGATAATTTAATTAAAAATAATATAAAGTGGATCGGGTTTAATTTAGGAGACATGTGATTCAAATTATGGTACCTCTTTTCTAAATTGAACCGATGACAGTACTTTAAGTGTTTGGAACTACAGTAAACTCTTATTTATGCGCGCCATTGGGTGGGGCGACAAGACGAATCACGAACAACCCGCCAAATAGTCAAAAAAGAACACCAATAGACGAAAATGCTTAATAAAATGTTTATTCACAATAGAAACAGAATTAAATATGTTTCATTGTAAAAGTTAAAGTCCAAAGCGAATAATCAACTCGCGGATAAACGGGAGTCTACTGTATCTAATAAAACGTTTTCTCAATTTTGCTAACTATATATGTTTACTCTATCTTTGCTGTGATTCTTACATCTTTTTACGTTATCCATGATTTAAAAAAAATGAATATATGTATGTAAGTGACATTTGTATAATTTTATTTAACGCTGTAAATGTCGGGTAATGTGAGTTTAGTTTAGTTCAACATCTGTAATTCCTATGGATTAATTTTTTGTGGTCACTTTTTACAAAGTACTGAAACGGTTTGAGGATTTTCACGTTTGAGTGAAATGCGGCACAGTAGCACAGTAGCGTGATATGGAACAAGATTGAAAATATAGGTACAGTTGAACCTCGATAAGTAGAAGTCGAAGGGACACCAAAATTAATTCGAATTATTAATAATTCGAGTTATTAAAAAAAGCTTAAAAATTAAATATATATTTGTGTATGTATATATCTTTTATGTGAAATGGTATTTTATATAACGTAATTAGAACTGTAAGTGGTTTAAAGCATACTTTAGAAATCCCGCTTTAAATAAGTCACTGTGATTGGCGTATTTTTGATACACTATTATGACCGTTAGCTAATTGACCAATCAGAAAGGTTAATCACTTCGTAACCATAGTTATATTAGAATAGTTTCAATTCTACCTTTTTGAAATAGGCATTTTGTCGAGAAACACTTTCCAACTTGAGTTATCAAAGAATTCGAGTTGTGGAGTTATTAAAGTTAACTGTACATAAAATTTATTAAAGTGGTTAAGCTGAAAATTTTCATATTATTTACAACAATTGTTAAATGATAAAGAAAGGTGCGTGTACTTATGCACGCCCGTGAGAAGTTATACTTCTTGACATAACTAAATTAAATGTAATCATAAATGTAAATAAATACCAGGATGTGCACATTCGGGCGAAAAGTGGCACATTTCCGAGCGAGGAGGCAAATGAAGTGCGACGCGGAGCGGCGCTTCATTTTCCTGAGATCGAATGTGCCACTTTGAGCTCGAAGTGCACACTGATTTTAAGCACCATTCACAAAATTTAGGCTAATAAATTATTCAAAAATTAAATAAATAATTTAATCGTTTTCTCTCACTCGCATCTACTAAATTCTCGTATCTTTTCGCCCACTTCCACTCATTACTATGGCAAATACGTTTCTTGAACATAAAATTCATATTTACTTTTAATTTTTTGATTTGAAAGTGAAAAGATTAATTAAGGCAAATCAATAAATACGAGGATGTGCACGTTCCAGCGAAAAGTGGCACATTTCCGAGCGAGGGAGGCAAATGAAGCGCGACGCGGAGCGGCGCGCTTCATTTTCCCGAGATCGGAATGTGCCACTTTGAGCTCGAATGTGCACACTTCACATTAAGCACGATTCACAATACTTAACTTATTTTCTAAAAAAATTTAATTATCCTAACTAATATTATAAAAGCGAAAGTAACTCTGGCTGTCTGTCTATCTGTCTGTTACCTTTTCACGCCTAAACATAAATTAGTTTTTAAATCCAATTGAAGTGCCGCCGTCAAAACAGCTTGTAGTATAAAACCTTTTCATAGAATAGACCTTTTAAGCAGCAATAACACCGAACCGCACCCGTCCTTAATCCTCTCTCAGGTGGCGTAATTTTTAGAAAAGTTGCAAAATTTAACTTCGAGTCATCGACCTATTTACTAATGGAAACTTGAATTTAAAGAACTGTAAAACGCTTCGACTCATTAAATAATTCGATTTATAGAAATTTGATTTATTGACATAAAAATATTAACGGTGAGATAGGCAAATCTTAGAGAAACAGGTTCGAGTTCGAGCTATCAAAAATTCGTCCTATCGGCGTTCGACTTATGGAAGTTCGACTGTACTACTTTTATGACGCCATAGAATAGAAATACATGCGTATTTACCTACCTATAAATGTGTAATTAAAATTAATTTTGAATCACCATTAGTTTTAATCATGAAGCGTCAGTGCTGAAAAACTAATAATTACACTCTTAACCTCTATCGGCAGTAGAGAAATAATTTACTGAATACTTTCATTAAAATTAATTCAGGGCATTTCTGTATTGAGGTGCAAGGGGTAAATGTACCCGGGCGGCCCTGACTGCTACTTATAATGTCAATGAAAGTAAACAAAATTAAATTTACCCGTTAATTGTTTTTCGACTTTAAGTTTTCTTTTCTTTTTACAAATCAATTGTCACAGGCGTCCACCAATTCTCTGTGCCCGGAGGGCAGTAACTAACGGAATGGCTGCATTTATTTAAAGTTGCGCTTTAAAAAATGCCTAAACGGCAATGAAATATATTTTACTAAAAACATATTATGTACCTTTATTTTGCGTGCCGCTTAATCGATAGACGTTTAAGTATTTGAAGAGTAAAACGGGAAGATAACTGTTATAGGCCTCAATTTAAAATAAAATAAAGCAACAAAACGCACGGCTCATGCACAGCGGGTATAGATTTTCCCATTAAGCGTCACGGTGCGGCGGAAACAGGACTCGACCCCCTACGTTTACGGAATCCTGGAGTCTAATACCACTAATGGTCGGTAATAGCTAATCGATCTCATGATACGTGGACATCATTGTCAAAATGTAATTTATATGCGGTTTATGGACGACACCATTAAACTGTAACAAATTTTTTTCATTAGCCGTCTATAAATATAAATTTTAACTAATTAATTCGCAACATTATGCCGTTAAGTAAATTTCAAAAATTCAATTCGTTGAAAAGAAGAAAGCCAAAAGAATTCTTTGAAGAACGTCCCTAACTTGAGGAGGTGGTAACCTAAATTTTATCAAATCTCTTTTAGAGTTCCATTCAAAGTCCATGCTAATCTGCTTGACATCTTGTCAGTAGCAGGTACAGACGCTGCCCACGGCTTACAAGCTTCTCTTTGATCAAACATTGAATTTACCCGGATTTACAGGACCCGCACTCCGGGCTATCTGACCGCTACGTTCTGGGGGTGTCTTCACCTCATATGATAGGTGTTCAGTTTTCTTATTTTTAAATCTATTGCAAAAGTCTATTTGCAGAAATTAAACATTGCCCTGAACACAATTCGACATGATTGAAATGGTTATCTAGATTAACAAAAAGGATTGAGACTATGTGCTTAATAAAATCAAGTTTTTTTTGTAATTCAATCAACACAGGTTTTGTTTAGAGGAAACCAAAAGCAAAGTTTACTTTAAATGTTAAAACGGTTTGTTGTGTAAATTTAAATTTGTATTTGGTTCACTTATTGTAAAATTTTCAGTAATCCTGATGGGTTAGTCACGTTCAACACGCACCCGCTATATCTACGTTTACAAATTGAATCCGCTTATCTTCTCTTTTTCGTATTTTCACTTATTTGCACAATTTTTACATTTTCCCTTCATCGGTACGGTAGTTTCATATACCAATCTCGAATATCTTTTATGCTGAATTTTATTATTTTTGTCGCCTGATATTTATAGAAAACCGGGTTTTATTTTTAGTGCTATTTTATTGTTTTAATCGACTACTAAATATATAGTAATTAGGTCTTCAATCATTTTTAACTATTGAAATAGATTTATTTCAATCTTTTACTTAAGTTATTTACTGTTTTTACTTTTAAAAATTTGGAACTAACGCTGACCATGAGGGGTGCGTTGCAGTAAATTTTTATCGTCCATGGAAGTGACTTTTTTTATTATTTTGAATGTTAAGTTAATTGAGGTAAATAAAGATGATGGTAAAATTTATTTTCAAAAAATGTCACCTCTTTGTAGCATGTCATCCTCATGGATTACATTAATGTAAAGAATGTCACATCCACGGATAAGAGGTCACTACCATGAAGGGCATTTTTTCAAACCCCTATAATTGTCTAAATTGTGGGCTGAAAGCTCGGTGAATATTTTTCCCTTGAAGAAAAAGACCAAAACTATTAAGATCCATCGTAACTTTTATTAGAAAGACGTTTTCATATTATTACATATTTTTCCAATATAAAATGAGAATTACCCGTATATGTTTTAGTTTTAATCTTTTTACATAAAAGCATCCTTATAATGAAATTTGAACTTTACGTTTAAAACGTAATAGTTATGCAAACAGCCTTAAATACAACAACCTTAACCTACAATATTAATATGTAAACTTAAAATGTGTATATAGAACAGGTTTGATAAATTTGCTCGTTAGTCAAAAAATCTACCTTTCTTAAATTACAAAATATTAATAAAATACAAAATTGCATAGTAGCTACCTACTTGTTATCTGATAATCAAATCGGTAAGGTGACGAACTCCGTTAATGTGTGACTAGATTAACTGTAATTATGTAAGCTAATTACTCCTAAAACAAAAGAGAAAAACTAATGAGTATCAATTTATATTGCAAGTACCAGCACCTGTTCTATGGGCAGGCAACCCGGACATTTGTCCGTGCTTAGCGTAAATAAACAATATGTATATATTGTTTATGTCTAAAAACTAAAAATATTTATATTATTATTCTAACAATTAACGCAGAATTTGTAATGAACGCTGTTTGAACATGTTTTGATTTTTATTGAAAATAAAAATATATTATTTAAAAATATATAGGGGGAAGTTTCTTAGTGCTGGACGCTTAAGCTTTTTTTTAAATCAAATTAAAACTACATTTTTTTTTTTTAGCGTTTGTTAATACTTATAACATATTTCGATCAAATTAACGAAACAAGTTATTATTCAACTATGGGTCAATAATTTAGAGCTTTGTAAAAGTGTCTCCTAGTACCGGACATAAAATAAATATGACATGTAACGCTGAACACATTAAAATATTTTTCATCGATCACAAGTATAATTACTTGACAATTGTGGGATATTGCCACAAGATTCCTAGTGCTATTAGTGACAATATGAACATAGGACTCACTCTTGAAAATATTTTACACAAATCTTGAACTTGATCGCCATTTTTGCAGTCTCTACTTTTTTCGTGCAGTTTTCAGCTTTTGCTAGATATTTCGGTACTAGGAAAAGCAATGAACAAACAAATATAATAACTTCAAATAAAAACTTAACTATAAAATTTTTATCTTTTGGAACTGATTTACCTTTTAATAACAAAAATAAGATAAACAACGCATGATAATTCAAAAATATATTAACTTGGCAAATATAACACCTATTAAATTATCCGATGCAATGTGTTCTTGTAAAAAATAACATAAGGCTTTCCTGAAATATGAAGTGATGATTGAGTCTTCTAACTTACACAGAATTTCTACCCATGTAAACAACTTCGCTGCACATAACACAATTTATTTATTTTTATTAATACACTGATTTCGATAGTGTTCGGTACTAGGTGCCGTTCCGGAGTTAGGGGACTTCCCCCTACATATTCTGAAAGGGCGTCAATTTGCTTTTTAGTCCGAGGCGCTAAAGCGGGCGATGTGAGTACCTACCTGTTCTATTTTTAAATACTTACTAGGATCCTGACATCGAATAGAGTCTAGGATATAATCCTGAGTTGCATCAAATGATAGCAGTTGATGAGTTGAATAAAAAAAAATTGAAAAGAAACAGTGAACTAGAGTTACACTACCTTGAATTTTTAAGGAGGGGATGAATATAAATACTTACACATTTCAGTTAATTTAATTTAAAATTTTGTGTATTAATTTGTTTAGTGTTGGGTTTTGTATGTTTTCAAAACATTTTAATTACATAAAAACACTTATATGGTATGTATTCATTCGCTGAAAATTGCTTCCCCTAATATTCCCACCACTAAAATAAAAGATGGCGTAACTCGGGTCCTAAACGTCCTTTCAAAACTTTGGTTTTGAATTTGATTTGGCTCATCAAGAGCTATCGATTGATACCACTCACGACCATATCCCAGGGTCTATGCGATGGAAAAATCCTGGTTAGTTCTGGTTTCTTGATTCGCTTAGTTATACTTCTATTTTATGCACAATAGAAATAGCCGCAAGAATGAAGTAGTGTAACATTTTATCTTTTAAAGTGAGATCATTTTTCAACGAAATTATCCTATTTATCTGCAAACCTAATAGACTAGAAGTGCATCACTTTTATCGCACAATCACGGTTTTTCTTTATCCCTTAAATCTTTCCCACACCTCTCGGGCAAAAGTCCGCCCAAAGCAAAGACTTGTCGCACTCCACATTACATCAAACTGACGTCTAATCTGAACATAACCCAACAGCTTAGACTAGGGTTGATCTCGTAATTCGCTCTGATAGCTGACAGCAATTGGCTTAACTTTAACATTTTCACACTTGAAACATCAATAGATTATAATCGTTAAAGGTCGTTCATCTGAACGGTGGGTTATGTGAAAGCTTCCGTAAAAAAAGGAGGCAATATTCTTGATTTTGACTCAGTCAGTGACATTAGTATGCGCGCTATTGACTTTGAACCCTATCGGTCTCTGGAGGCCTCGCGCCTGGGGTGTCGCGATCAATGAGCCGAGTATAGTTTAGGTGGTTGGAACTAGAAAGGGTGGAGTTAAATAAAACGAAATACTGGCCATTTTTTTTTATTTTTGTACATTTGCCACGTCTCCAAACACAATCTTCTAAATTATATAATTACATATCTTTTTTATTAGTTAGCAATTTTTAAGGTTCCGTAGAGCTTAACTACTAAGTTTATACTTTTTAGATTTAAAATTTTTATCTGAAAAAAACCTGTGTTCAAACTTAAAAAGCGAAATCAAATTCCAGTCATTAAATAATCGTTGGTACACTACGAAACGAACGTTTAAAAAGAGGGCAGCGCTCCCTTTCGAGAAAACTAGCGACTATAGGAAAAGTCGACGTTTTCAAATAGTTCGCACCGTCGCCGTACATCAATGCGAGGGCGTTCAGTGCAATTTCCCTTTTTGTAGCTGCGTTTGAGTGAATGAATGTCGAATAACGGCCGATAGATGCCCGTCGCAGTATTGCTGTCATTTATAAGCGGAACGAGGAATTATCAATGAAATATGGTTTGTTGAAATTTAAATTAAGTACGTTCTTAATCTAATTAAATGTTTCAATTACTTTTATATAAAATGCTCTCTATTAAAAGATAAAACTTACTCGTAATTTTAATAAATATGTGTATAAAATGTTGATTTAAGACGAAACCTTTTTCTGCAATAACAATAATTTTAAAATTGTTTTCTTTTGTAAACTTTTTTAATTATCAAGAAGTCATAACACACATTTAAAATAAAACTTAAGTATGTTACATTTTTTCATTAAAGAACAATTTTATGTTTTAATGAAATTTTTTATTGCAAAATATTGATACGTAATATGGAAAGCTTTAACAGACCTAAATTAAAATTGCAATAATATGTTGTATTGAATTTTTAAATGTAGTTACTGTTTTAATATTGGTGTTTGAGTTGTATTTTTTTAATCAGAAAATGATATCAAAGGAACATGATAAAAACTTATTGTTGTTTTCTTCTTTGGTCAGTTCTAAATAAGAAATTTTGTAATTTATCTGCTATCTTTCAATTGTGTAGTTATTTTATAGTTTAGTGAATAGCAAATTTTAAGAAGTAGTTGAATTTAAAATAGAATGTAGAATTTTCATTTTTCTTTTTAATCTGTTAATTTGTTGTTCTATATTAAGTTTCATTAAAATTGTTAACAAATTTTATTAATTCCTTGCGGTTGATTGTGGTTATACAATCGACAACACAGTTCACTAAAAGTAGGACTTATTATAGTGCGGTTTCTTTGCGTCTTTCTTTTTTGTAGAACTATAAAGCGAAAATTACTGTTTTACGTTTATAACTACGATTGAAATTCTTGAATATTCTTATTTTTGTTTTATTACCAATGGGACTTTTAGCATTATCTACAATAAAAAGCATTTTCTTAAATCTTTTCCTATTAGTAAAACACTTTTGAATTACAAAAAGCTTTATAAATGGAATTTAGTTTCCTTAGAATCTCTGTAAATGATATCTTGTTGTCTAATATGTTTATTTAATAAAACAATTTTACTTCTCTTTTGGGGATAGAATAATATAGAAAATTATGTTTCATATTTGATATTCTAATGTATTTTTTAACTCACGGAAGTATGGATAAGCCTTGCAAAAACCTTGTACTTACTGTTATACTTTCCGTATTTGTTAAAATTGTATTCAATTTTGAAACTTAAGATTGTTTTGATAACATTTGATAGCATTCAAATATTGTTTACTAAAGGCATCGGTTGTAAATGAAAGTTAGATTCTTTTAAAAAAGTTGATAGTATTACATTACATTATCTATTTATTAAGGGAAAAAATAACTACAATTTAACACAGCAGAAATATAATTGAGCGAAAATATGAACATGGAAATCGTTTGATTTCAATAATTGAAAATTTCGAATTAATAGAATAGCTGTATATTATTCAACCAAATTTTACTGGATAAACCAAATATGTCTTTGCTTTAAACCCGTCTATCGACTGTCATATTAACGAGTTGTATGCAAAACGTCGGAGAAAGGATAATTGACATCTCTGACGGTTAACCTGTAACCTTTTGAATTGTTAATAGCTCCAAGCGTTTCCATTAAACTGTACCCATTTTATAGCTTAAAAATCTAAAAATGTCAACGATGTTTCTTTACAGCGACTATTTACATAGATTGTTATACATTTATTATGGTTCGTAATGGTTTTCAATGCTTTTTTTAAATAATGCAATGTTTAACTGCCAATGATAAACCGATTTTCTAATTTTACGTTAAATTTTAATTGGTTTTAATCAGCTCTTGACGACACCAACAATGAACATAATTAAATAAACTTTTAAAACCGTTTTGTCTTAATATAATATTTAAAAACCTGCATTATTAAAGTACAAAATACCATCAACAAATCTAAATTGTTAAATTAAGCTTTTGGCGACACAAAACTAATCAAATGTTGATAGTGATTTATTTATGTAAATAAAATTTGTTTTGGCACAAATACTTATACTCATTTTTAAAGGAAGAATGTTATTAAATGTTGATACCTATACAGTGGAAACTCGGTTATCCGGACTAATTATAGTTGCAGCTTATCCGGATAATCGAAAATACGGTTAATTGAAAGTATAGAAAAAACGATTTTCAGCTATATATAATGTGGCCATACTTCCTGTTTTGAATGGCACTGTTCCGTTTTCAGATCATTTGTCCCGTTGTTCTCAAGCAATCATTCGGGGCGCCAAAATGTCCCGTTTTCAAAAAATTGTCAATTACGATACCGAATATTAAGAAATCCTAACAAGAATTTCATTCTTGTCTCCTTATTGAAATGCAAATTAATTTCACGGCAATTTCTTAATGAAAAAAGTAAAAAATTATGAAAAATAGGGAAGCCCAAAGGAGACATTTTAAGAGCGCACCTACGGTTTTAGAATTACTTGATTTTTTTACAGTAAATTGATCATTGTTAATTGTGGCGAAAAGCGGAGTGTGCACATTTGAGCTCAAAGTGGCACATTCCGATCTCGGGAAAATGAAGCGCGCCGCTCCGCGTCGCGCTTCATTTGCCTCCCTCGCTCGGAAATGTGCCACTTTTCGCTCGAATGCGCACATCTTCTTGTTAATTGGATCCGACTATATTAATAACAAATCCTTCAAATCCAGATTTTCCATTCGGAAAAAGTTTTCGCTTGAAAGTGCACATACTCCTTCATAATTGAATTTGCCTATCTTATTCTTGTCTCTTACAAATAATATTAATTAAATCAAACTAAACTAAATATAAGGGAGTGTACCCGGGTATGAGACGGGTTTTGTTTATGAGCCATTATGGCTGACTTATATTTTCTATCTTCTTTTTTTTTTCGATTATACCGCTTCGGTGTGTTCAAAGGCTGCACATTGTAACAGTTGCTTATTACTATTATAACAGAATTATCATTCCACCGAATGAGTGATATAACAATTGTACTATACCTGAAAGCATTTTATCATCAAAAAACATAAAAAAATAAATTCCATGCCTTGACCGGTCGCAATCAGAAAATATTTCGAAGTTCACAGATTTCGCCATTGAGGCGTATACGCATCAGGCATATTTGCATGTCATTTGCTTTTATATATTTCAAAATTTTGTTATTAAATATTATTTGTATGTATATTTAGTATGTTTTTAACAAAATAGTTAAAAGAAAAAAAAATTGCTGCTACCCATGTGAAATAAAATAAAATGAAAATATACTCTGCAAATAATCTTAATTTTCGACATATTTATGAATTTTTAATTTTTACATACTTTATAATTTGTTTGTAATTTATATTTTATTTAGTGTTTCAATCTTGGAAGATTATTGTTTATTGTAAAAATTTGGGTTTGGTTCACGTTGTTCAAATACAAAAATTAAAATGCCAGGTGATGCGTCTACGCATCAGCGTAAATGGGTTAAGTAAAACACATATTTATTTATGCATTAGAATAGATTTTTATTAATAAAAATACAAAAACTTTTTTTTCTTCAACTTATAAACTAATGAGTCTTTTCTTGAGTACAAAATTCCAATGGCATGTGTCAATTACGATACCAAATATTAAGAAAATCTAACAAGAATTTCATCCTTGCCTTCTTATTGAAATACAAATTAATTTCACAGAAATTTCTTAATGATTCGCAATAATTTAGACCAATAAATTACACGAAAAATTAATTGAATAACTTTAATCGTTCCCTCTCATTTGCATTGACAAGATTGTTGTATCTTCTCGCTCTCTTCCACTCATTGCTATGGTAAATACGTTTTTCGAATATAAAATCGATATTTACTAAATTAAATTAATTTTTTTTTATTTGAAGGAGCCCATGGTAAATTATGCTAATATAATAAATACGAGCGAAAAGTGGCACATTTCCGAGCGAGGGAGGCAAATGAAGCGCGACGCGGAGCGGCGCGCTTCATTTTCCCGAGTTCGGAATGTGCCACTTTGAGCTCGAATGTGCACACTGGATTTTAAGCTTAATTCACAATAATTCAGGCCAATAAATTAGCCTAAAAGGCATCGGTATAACTGAGGTCCGGATAATTGAGGTCTTACTGTATTTTGTTGTAGGTACAACTTTTTTTTTACTTTTACAAAAAAAATTGTGATGCCAGAGTAGTATCAAAACTAAGACAAACTAGTAGCATACGTTTGATTTCAGATTAGTACCACAGTGATACCAATTCTGTATAAGTTTTCACGCATGTACAACAGGCGTAGTTTGTAAACAGCTGTAGTGAAGTTAGCTGCGAAATTGTTAAAATACTGTGGAATTCGCTTAATAAAATTTTGTAGGAACCATACAAAATAAACGTATTAACTGGAAAAACGTCTTACCTGGAAAAGAAAAAGCGAAAGTCTAAAGTAAACTAAGTATTATTTGATTTGTTAATAGGTATGTATAGGTGATGGGTCTTCTTCTTTTAAAATATACTTATTTTAAACTACCTCTTTGTCGTCTCGGGCAAGGGATTCTATTGATTAATTAATTGGAAGAAATAAAAAAATTGGAAAATCGCTGGACTAAATGTACCGGGCTATGTTGAGAAATAAAACGGTTATTTTCCGAAAAAAATATCTTTTATTCACCAAGTCACTTTTATTATTAAACTGTCCTCGTATATTAACCTATATTTCGACTATACAGTTTATTAGTGATGGTGAACTAGTATCATTCCGTTTGGAATAACTTTTTATTTGTGTATTGTGAGAATTTCCATGATGAAGATCAATACATACACGGATGCATGATATTTTTGACATTAATGTCATATGCTGTGCGTGACCTTGCGAGCTACTGTAATTAATATTGTGCGATAAGAACATCATTTATTAAAAATTTTAATGCGAACTGCATCAAAGGGAAAGAAAACGAGGAATTATAAAGTATTATTTGATTGCAAGGGCAGTTTTTCTTTTATGTTTCAATTATAACTCGTCTGTTTATGTAGCATAATTTAATCAATTTTCTTCGAAAGTAGAAATTAAATTACTTTTTTTTTAAATTGGAATTTGCACAAGTTTCTTAATTGCGAAGATGTGTATCACAATCTGGCAATTAAAGCGAAATTTCTTTCTATTCTTATCTGGGCGTCCGGACGAAGACGCAGTCACTCATTTCAACAACTCCCGCGTCTCGACATTAAAACTGAAATTACCCCGGCACAAGTTTAGAGTCTGAGTTTAGAGTCACATTCAGTCCGTAATGAGTTACTGATACAATCTTATTAAAGCGCGACTTGAGTACTTCTCATTCTTATCCCAACTTAACACCCTCGTAAACGCTGGTAATCTCCGCGGAATAATGCATACTCGCACAACACGTGGTAACTTCTAGACTTTATAGCCAAATGTTTTGTGCTAAACGTGCTTCATGCTGCTCCTGTATTATGCATTGCACTTTATAAAACTTTAGACATTTAACGGTGTGTCTGTCTATAGAATGCATCCATTCGAACTAGTTCAATATTTTCTTGTTCGGTTACGCAGCTATGGATGTACAGGACGAATCATATATAAATGCTGGAACTTAATCCGCCAATACATAACCACACACTACACAAAAATATAACTCAAATCAAATGGGTAATATTTTTTAGCATTCGTGGTGTATTCAAAAACAGTCTAATAAATATCTTAGTAGTTGGAATATTATAGCAATAGTTACATACTTGAATTGGTTTCTTACAATGCCATAAAAGAAAATTGTAAAAAAAATTACTTTTGGAGCCAAAAACAACTCTACAAACTGCAGTTGTATTTAGTATTAAAAAGAGCGAAATACGTTTGGCAACAATGTACGAAACAAAAAGCGAAATAAAACTATTGTTTATTCTTTTTCTAATGTGTAAAATAATAATTTTACTTTAAAACCTGACCAACGCAAATTGTAATGTTTTTTAAAGCAAAATAATAAAGCAGGCCATGTAGTTGTTTTTACTCTTCAGTTTGTTTATTGATGATATTTTTAATTTAAGGCTCTAAGACTATCGTTACTCATAACCCAATACCGCGTAACTAGCTTTTTCCGTAAGGCCTAATTTTCAATGTTATGTCATTCAGTTAGACCTTATGGAAAAAGCTAGTTACGCGGTATTGCAGTATCACCGGCGCTATGTCATTTAAATTTCTTGATCTTAATCGTTTCTTTAATATGTAACAACTCAAGCTTATGTGCGATTAATACCTTTAAAAACAATGCCAGAAAGTGTTGCCGAATTTTTTAAATCACTTGGAAGTTTTCTTATGTTGAATGTAAGCAGCTGAAAATAACGTGAATTTAGTATAATCATTTTTAAATTTGTTTTAAAATAACCGAATGGGTTAATATTAAACACTTATCAAGACAGTTTTTAATAAATACCTACTTGTTATAATAAACAGCTTACGAGTCCGATTTACTATTTCTACATTGGAACAAATTTACAGGTCAAACATTAAAAGCTAAATCAATAAACTGAGCAAGTTTACTAGTTATTGCTAACAAAAATTAAGTAACAAAATTTTTTTGGTTTTGTAAACCCATCTGAACAGTCCCAGATTTTACAGATATTGATTTTTTTCTATTTTAACCATTTTGTTAATTTATTTCATATTTATTCGCAGTGCATCAAAAAGTCATAATTCAAGATAAGTGCACTCGAAATATAGAACTTTAAAGACCTAACGGCTGTTGAAGTATCACTTATGATTGGTCTCTAGGCACAATAAATTCTGATTGTGAGCTATCGAAAAAGAAAATCGCTCTTATCTCGAAAATCGCAGATTTACGAACCCACGTACTTACATCAAAACTTTTCAACTCATTTTTGATTATACTTTTATACACTAAACTCTCAATATTCGCGTATTACCATTCGTAAATTTAACATTCTCGATCTTCCATCTCGCTTCTATAAATACGATTATTTTTAATATACAACGCGGAACTGATTTACATAGCTACCTACATAAATTTGCGTAAAATGTTGATAAAATAATTCTAATGCTTTATCACAAATTAGACATAAAGTTCAAAGAAGAATTACATTTATTTAAACCAACATCAAAGCAGTGTTTAAAAAACTTTTATTAAATAATTATTAATATTGTTTACAATTACAGCATTTTCTTATCGCCTTTGTTACTTTCTAAAGATTAATGGTTGAACACGATGTAGCTTAAAACTGAAACTTCAATCTCAGATAGTACACTGTTCCACATAAATATACGTCCACTTGATTTTTTGCAATTTTTTTTGTGTGATTAAGGATATTGGGTTTTCGTGTTATTATTTGCATAGCGATTAGATGTGAAATTTTACGTGATTTGTAATTACAGTATAAAAGTTACGGTAAAATATCGATTTTTCACTTCCATATAAATTATACGTTTATTTTAAACTTTTACATTTATTGACTAAAAAATAACAATTTGAACAATATTGATAATTGATTAGCCCTCGATTATTCTGAAGAACGTCTGTTATACGATTCTTCATGGTGTCAGTCAAAATTTTTCAGGATGTTGGCTGGAGCTTTCCCTCTTTATGACGCATTTGAGGTTGCCTACGGTGGCGTACACTTGTTATCAGCGTACAAACGACGGACGAGGTAGTTCCAAATGTTTTCTACTAGATTGCAGTCTGAAGAGCGAGCAGGGGAATCCATTACTTCAACTTTTTTTCTGCAATCCAAGCTTTGGTAGTAGCTCTAACGTGAATGGCGGCGTTTTCTTGTCGATAAATCAATGATAAACGATTAAACTTCTTCAAAAATGGAAGAAACTTCTTGCTGATGACTTTATGGTACTCAGTGCTGTTCATTCGCGACGATGGAAAAGCAAACTGAAGCTGGCCAAAGCCTGTAAAAGCCTCCCAAGCCATCGTGGACCCACCACCGAAATTACGTTTCGAAAAGTAGCGTGGCTTTTTGCGAATATCATGCTAATAAGAATCAAAACCGTCGGGGCAGGAAAGACAATTTTTTTTTCCATTGCTAAATATGACCTGAAGCTAGCAATTAAAAATCTAACCTTAAACCACGAGAAAATGACATAGCCTGCGTTGTTCCAGAACATCTCCATATTATCGCAAGCGAATTGGATTCGCTTTTGCTTGTGAGTGAGGTTGAGTTTCGGCGCCGTCTTCAACTTGGCAAGAACGATGCGTTCGCTTCTGTGAATCGATCGTCTGACGGTTTTTGATGGCACCTGAAGACCAAGAGTTGCTCGAATAGACGAAGTCAACGCATGGAATTGCAAGCACCGTTCGCAATCATCTCGTCCGAAAAGCTTCCGAGGACGGCCACATTACTTCTTGGTTCCACAAGTGTCGCGATCACGAATGAATTTGCTGAGAACGTCATGAGATTTCTTGATTCGGCGCGCTATTTGCCTAACACCCAATTGGGAATTCTAAGCATCGATCAAGCCCTTTTTGTACCCGGAAAACACTTTCCGCGAGGCATTATAACAGCTGGAACTTAAAAACAAATAAAATACGTAAAAAACCCCATATTTTCACCAATTTTTGACTAATAAACGTAAAAATTTAAAATGGACGTACCTATAATTATTTGGAAGAGAAATTTCGAAATTTTACCGTAACTTTTATACTGTAATTGCAAATCACATAAATTTTGACATCTATCCATGATTTTGGATGATCTCTGCGACCAATAACACAAAATACCAAAATCTTTAATCAAACGTAAAAAAATCGCAAAAAATGAAGTGGACGTATATTCATGTGGAGCAGTGTATGTTGAACTTTTACTGCTGTTTTTACTATGAAATTTTTTAAATACAAATTCACTAATACTAAGTTTTGTTTGCAGGTAAATTAAAAGTAATCATCTGTGGTCCTGCTACTTATTTCGATTTACGCTTTATTCTTTCAAAAACGGAAAAAAGAAAATATTTATGTGATGCGTGGTAAGTACATTTACATATTATCTACCAGCTATTTATAAAACGTTTTCATTTCTGACTTTAAATTGCTACAAGCGTTATTTTGCAGTGAAATTAGTTGTCGCAGTTATTTACTTTTCTTTAATTAAATCCCGCTTTGCGCGATAACTAAAAAATAACTAATGCGATTACGTTTTTCTAACGCGAATTTAATTACACCTCGACATATTACGCCACATAAATGGCAACCTTGTTATTAATGCAGTTTACATTACCCCTTAATCTTGATTCAGGTTGTTGGTGATAGTGCGCGAGTCCTACGTTTCCTTTATAATAATTAGTTTCATTAAGAGGTACGGCGGCATGCATTAGTCTTTATTAGCATACATTCGTAGAAAATTTGGAGAAACGGATATGGAAGGGTTCGAAATAAGTGTAGCACCTACGATTGCGTGTAATTCTAATTTAGGTGTGTAGCAACAATGTCTTCGGGGGTTTAGTGAAACTAAAGCTCTCGAAATCCGTATCTGTCCCGGAGGCAAAGTGCGATTCCTTGTTCGAAGCATCCCGATAATTAATAGTATAATACGGGAGCCGTTCCATTACCAGCCTAAACGTCTTAAAAGCGACGCTCTTATTGGGAAAAGTTTACAAAACATAATCGGTTTTTAACATTCCGTAGCGAAATTGAATTTCGAAATACCGAGTCCCCGGTAAACATGTACTGATTGCGTCAGCAAATTGGACACGCCATCCCAATATATGACGTGCATTCCTTTGAAGCTTATAGACGTTAACTTTTAAATATTGAAGTTTACTTTATCTCACCCTCTTGCTTCCTGGGAGGGCTGGGATTCGTTAGCAAGACGGGAAATTTGGAACCGAAAGGAGATAGACTGGAGGGGAATCAATTTAAAGACAGGCGGTATCGTAATATCTTGCAAACGCCGTAATTCGCGACGGAAAAGAAGGATAGGAGGATGTTCTTGCACATCACGTTTGTCACTTTCAAAATTTTAAGAGATACTCTTTTTAATTAGTGGGTCCACAAAAAACGACGACAATATTCTCGAAAGGTTTGGTAACTTGTCAGAAGGAGGAAGATATAAGATTTAAGTAAGCAAAGGATGTCAGAGACGGCTGTCGCACCTGTTATATGTCTATAGTCTCCAGAAATTAACTTATCGTGACACTAGACGTTACTGTAGCAGACATCTTTGACACATATAAGATAGCGTCGCACTTTATTAACAGTTTATGAAACTAAGCACAAAGACGGGACGTAGATATATAAGTTTATCGCACCTGCAGCTCTATGCAGGTGCCGCTGAAAGTATTAACGAAAACCTTAAAACAAAAACGTTGAAATGCGAATATGTAGAAGTTAAGACTTCTTTGAAATTTAAAACCCAACTCAGCTCCATCTAATCTGAAGTTAGAATTATATCTCTGTATTTACTATTTATTCTATTTGTAGTTTTGTTCCCTAAACTTTTGAGATCTCCAAAGTATAAATTCTGGTTGTATATTTACCTATTAAACTAAGAGTAGGGTAAAACGGTCTATGAATAATTCATTTGTAGCATCGAAAGGTATTTTGTTGTAAAAAAATTGTAAACAGATTAATAAACTCAAAAAAAAAACTGTTCAGTTAAAATGAGATACCTACATACTATTTTTGTTTATGAATTTTCTTTTTGACCAATTCATTTTACGAAAGTTGCATCGGACAATAACAACCTCGCGCGATATTTGCATTTGTGATGGTCTATTAGCAAATTATCTTATTTTGGGTTTAAGGCTTTCAGGGTTATCTAGTATACTAATACAGTCGACCCTCGATTTCATCCTATTTTACAATAGCCATTTTGACCAGCAATAACGCCGAACAAACCCGTTCTTTCATCCTACCAGGGATTGTACTTTTATGAAAAGTTGGAAAATTTAACTTCGAGTTATCGAAATATTTACTAATGGAAACTTGAATTTATGGAATTGTAAAACGCTTTGACTTATCGAAAAATTAGAGTTAACGAAATTCGAGTTATCAATATAAAAATATTAACGTTGAAATAGGCAAGTCATAGGGAAAGAGGTTCGAGTTCAAGTTATCGAGGTTCCACTTATGGAGGTTCGACTGTATTATAAAGAGGTACAGTTTGTGAGTTTGGATGTACGAGGTAATCTCTGAAACTACCCATCCCATTCAAAAAAATGTTTACCAATATTTAGAGTAGACCTACAGGGTGGACATAGGCTGTATATTATCCAGTTAAAATAAAAGGGCTTTTTGTGGAGGCCAATGAACATTCAATATCCGTGCGAAGTCGGGCGGACCAGCTAGTTTATGCTAAAATTAAAATACGCAGAATCAATGGTGCCACTACCACTAGAATTTTCATTAATCTTAGAAGCGTCACTAACCTTAATTCGATTAGCGACACCGACACTAGTTAAGGCTTCCGGATGGGTACTGCGTTTTTTTATAACAAATAGTCGACAACATTTTAGTTTACCTTTTTAGGGCTCGATGCACATGTCATAGAACAATTCGATGTCACTGTGATAAAAAATTGTATAGTCACCTTGAGATGGAAAGTATGACATCCCGACCCGCGTTTTTATCGCCCTCGCCATCGGCTCGGTAGGCATTATCACGCGGTGTCGAAATATCATACTTTCCACCCTAGGTGAGTAATATACTATTATTCGTGTCTATTATGAAACAATTTTGCAAATTATTTTGTTTATTCTTAAACTAGAATTCTAAAACTAGAAAATGATTTTAACATTTAACCTTTTGTATTTTGCTACTGTAATACACTAATAATACTTTTTATTGGTATATACCTTCTTCATGAGGTTCAAGTAGAGAAACAAAGAAAGACATCTGTTTTTCTATTATTTTTTTACGGTTAGCGCTATAAGTTAATAAGATCAAATGTAGAAAAGCAAATCACTTTCCATCTTACTTTCGTTTTTCTGTTTATAAGACGCAACTTAGTTCTGTACATTAATAAATTCAGGTTAAAGTAATTTTAGTTGTATTTTGGAATCAGCTACATATTTCAATAAAATGTTAAGTAATAGAAACACAGCTAACTTGACCACCTAGAATTAACTTCAAGTTCGCGATTTAACCATTGAGAATTGTTATATGTGGTTTCCCAGATATTCGTTAAGGTAGAATCAAAAAATTAACATAAGTTCAGAAATACAAGGTTGGTAAGAGCTAAGAGTTCTAAGATATTTTAAACAAGGTTGCGTTTCACTCATAAATGATTATCTTCGTTCCAGCTTCTTTATTAAAAACAGAGCACACATTTTCTTGAAGTTATTTTGAACCATGAGACATTATTCTACTTTAAAAGTTAAAACTTCCAAATACAAAAGTTTGAACTTCTTACGCAGTAAAGACCTAACAAAACAGAAGATCCTGTTAGAGAAGGGATCTAGCAAGCACTTTGTAGCAGTTGGATACCAAACTAATTTCCTCTTCTTATCCCATGGAAGCAAGACGATTTATCGACTTTGATACGGGCGTTCATAATGAAATTGTTTACGCAAAACAAGCTGCAGAGCGCAAAGACATAACCTTGTATAATAGCACGGCTAACGTTCGTGTAACAGCGTACAGCAGCAAAGTAATATGGTATTGTTTTAGTGTGAATTACAGCAGGTTATTGTAGCCTAACGTCTCACGCATTCCCTTTGTGCCTTATTCAGAATTACGCCTCCTACAGGCTGCAATATCTGTTGAGAAACCAGGACGAAGTCAACCCAACCCAATGAACCTTATTCCCGAGAATACTCTAATAACGTGTTATTACCGTGGGTTTTATTATCTGCTGTAAATATGCAACTTTGGCTGAATTATTTTATGAAAATGCATTAACACCGACTCTCAGGAGTCTTCTACGAAATACAATTTTGTTTTAATCATTTGTATACTTACATTTACTATTTATTAAAGCATCCTGATTTTTTAAATGCTTATTTAAACCTCGGTTTAGTAATGTATTTCTTCTTGGTCTTAAGTTTTTGTTGATTTTAAGAATAATAATAGTAGTTTTCCTGTTTAATAAAAATACATTATTTATAAAAAAACCTTTGTAGCTGCAGTCCCGATCCAATTGATAAAATATTTTTAATTTAAATTTTAAAAGTATTTTTAAATAAAAATTTAAGAATATTTAAGTACACTTTTTTGTACGGACGTTTAAAACTGCACGCTCCACCTAATCTGTGCAAAAAAGGAACAGCCCATATATTCGCCAATTGGCCATAAATATTCTTTTAATATCCATGAAATAGAATCATTATTTTATCGATAAGATGGGATGTGCAGTTTTAAATAGAAAAAACTACAACGTGCAGTTTTAAGTCTACTACCACCAATTCCGTAATTTTATTTATTATTATTGTTATTTGAACGTTTTAGAATTATTCTCTTTGATCACAAATTTTATGGCATGTGTGTAAAAAAGCGAACTATCGTATATAATTGTCATTTGATCATAATTGCCTTTTTTAATACCCATAAATAATATATTTTTTGTCGGTGTGCAATTTTAAATGCTCTTCGGTGTATGTCAAAATGCGTCAAGGGAACAAAAATTTAATAGAATACATATTGAACCATTTTAACATACGTCCCAAACATCCTTAATGCAACATTATGAGTAAATCTTCTAATTTTCTTTTAAATTATATATTTTTTCAATATATTTTATTTACTTCAAGATATAAATCGTAGATATTCGCGAATTTCTAATTTTCAGTACTTTTGCCTCCAATTGTACCTCCCATACATCCTTAGGAAATCCTTCACAACTGATTGTAAGTAAAATTATAATGATAGTACCAAGAAATAGGATAATATGTATTTGATCAATAATATAATAAAATCGAATGGGTTTATTAGTTTTGAAAAATCAATCAAAGCATAAAAATATTTAAAGTAGTTTAGAGTTTTACTGTTGGAAATTTATGAATAAAATGTGTATAAATTAAATTATACTATTATAACACTTAAATGATATTTTTCTAAATGCACAATGGATTGATCCACAGCACTTTAAGAATACTCTTATTTATTTGAGTTTTAAAATTTAAATTTGTACTGGTTTTGTATTGTAATTATTTGAAAATGTTTTTTGTTCTAACGGCCAAATACAAATTACACTATTTTTTGATACTAGTACTTATAAATTTTTGTACTTTCACCCAAAATAAAATTATTCTTAATGGCATTTTTGATAACCTCTGAAAAATATTTATAATTTTTTGAAAATACTAGTTTTAAATAGAAAATGTTATACCGCGCCGTTAAAGGCACATGCCACATTGTGCTTTTTTGTTTTGAATTATTATTATTTCAACATTTTAAAATCATAATTTTTTATCATAAATTTAACAGTTTTGTAACTTAGTCAATTTTTTTTAATACTCATAAGTAACGTATTTAGTCCATTAGATCTAGTGTGCAGTAGCAAAAGATTTTTAGTGTATGTATCTATTGAATTAATTTTAAAACACATAAGTTACAAAGAAAATAATAATTTTCCAGACATACAATTTTGGTGCAACACCAGTCTATTAGTATTCTAATTCCTTTATATCATGCAATATGATTTACATAGTATGTATATTTCTGTATATATCCTGTACTTTAATTAAGTATACGAATAAAACTAACAGAATTGAAAACCGGAGAGGAATTACCGATGTCTGTAATCCAATATACACAAGCAAATGTATAATACATACAAATATACTAATTATATAAGGATTAGGTCTGACTTCTCGATTTTATTGCAGTCAACATTGTTTTCTAGCGAAACATCAAAGTCAAAGGTTAAAACGTTTACAACAGTAATCCCCCAGACAAAGAACTCATTGCATGTTAAATAATGGAAGCGCAACTAATTGGTAAAACATGCCGAATAATTATTAGAATAGTGGAATGCAAGAAATGCATTTGATTATTCTCTTCTGCTTCTGACGTAAGCTGAGTAATTACTAAATATCAATAATTCGCGTTACGGCTGTTACATTCGCCGCAGCATATCCGTTATTGCTTCGGTTTAATATTCTTTTAAGCGATTAAATTAATCTTAATCTCGTAATGCAAGTAGTCCCCGCTTATTTCAATTAACATAAGAGTGGCTCAAATAAAATGTGTAGATAATTTCGTTTTTAATACGAATCTCTTAATTAAAATTCCTTGAATTTTACGGAGTTGATATTAGTCGCGAAAGCTAATAACACCAGGGATTTAATTTATTGCTGTAAATAGATTTAAATTGCTAATAACCACAGTTCACTGTTTGTTAAGGTTATTATTTTATATAGTGCGCCAAATAAGAAATCATGGATAACAATCTATTGTTATTTTCAAGTTGGCGCGTTGACAATAAAATTTTAGCAGGCAACGGAAGTTGCGCGCGCATAGCGACCGAAAAGTCGGCAGTTAAAGTTAGCCTTCTAAGAAAGTAAATTAATTATTGTGAATTAGGCTTAAAACCGAGTGCCCACATTCTCGTATTTATTCAATTTCTTTATATTAATACTTGCATGTTTTGCTTTGTTTTCGATTTGCATTGCTTACCATACAAAAAATTATCTTTTTGATTTACAGTTTACGATGTAAATCGAGGAATAGGTGTACAGTGGTGAGGCGCCAAGACTAAATTTTTGAAAAGAGTCGCAGTAACGTTTACAATAGACTGGGGCAAAAAATTGACTATTTTTTTAATGGGACACCGAAAATATTATTTAGAAAGATAAAAAAAGTTAACGTCAAAATTTGAGCTCTTAATTTTAATATTAAGAGGTCTATCATCGCGAATTTCAATTTTTTTACATCACACGCATCTTTCACTCAAGTCTTCTTACCAATATACCTCAAAAATATAAATAATACATATTTTTGAAGTAAATTAAATGCTTTACAAAAAATGTCTGATTGCAAATTTTCGCACGGCAAGCCTTTTCCACGTAATCATAATTTAAACATTGATCCGTTTTTAGAATTTGATTTTTCAACTTTGGAATTTTGTAACTGTTAAACCAATCTGCTTCTATCAGAGAGCGATATATATTTTTGAATGAAATTATACGCTCTACAAAAAAGGTCTCATTACATTTTCCGTTAAATTGACTCTTTCAAAAGTTATTCGAAGTTCAAGTTCGAGTACTGACTAAATTTAGAAAAATTTAAACTACAAGAGGGGAGCGGGAGGTATGATTAAATAGACAAGTATGAACTTGTCTATTTAATGTACGAACATAAAAATATGTATCATAATTAAATAATTCTTAATTGAAAAAGACGTGTATTTTTTATTATTGGAAGTGGTTAAATTAAATAAAACTGTATTTCAATGGATTAAAATCTCTTAAAGCGAAATTAAATTTTAATAAACTATTAATTTTGATAAATTTAATTAAAAAAATTGTATTTTTAATATACATATACCCTCTTTATCATTCAAGTAAAAAAAATAATGTCTAAAGCAAAGAAAACGATAAATTAATTTTTACTCGAACTTGAACTTCGAATAACTTTTGAAAGAGTGATTTTAACGGAAAATGTAATGAGACCTTTTTTTTAGAGCGTCTAATTTCCTTCAAAAATATGTATTGTTTTCTTTTAGCAGCAAATTAGTTTATCAGTGACAAAATTCCAAATTTTAAAAATCAAATTTTAAAAACAGATTAATGTTCAAGGCATGATTACGTGGAAAGGGCTTGTCGTATGAAAATTTGTAATCATAAGTTTTTTGTAGAGAATTTAATTTTCTTTAAAAATATCTATTAATTTATATTTTTTAGGTATATTGTTAAGAAGATTTGTATAAAGATGCGTCTGGTGTAAAAAAATTGAAATTCTCGATGATAGACGTCTTAATATTAAAATTAATAGCTCAAATTTTGATATTAACTTTTTTTTATTATCCTAAATAATTTTTTCGGCATTCTTTTCAAAAAAAAAACAGTTGATTTTTTTGGCACAGTCTAATGTCCATATTTCATTTTGTTAACTTTTTGATTTTTTTGCCATGCAATTTTCTGAATCAATTGATTGTAATGCCAAATACAAATTACTTCTTGTTTATCTTTGTCGTGTAGTTTATTCTACGGAGTCCGAGGTTAGAAATGCACTCGTACTTTGGGGAACAACGGTAATCCGTTCTAGGATTAGCATCGTTAACCAAAACCGTTGTTATCTAAAGCGTGATTCCCCATAAGATTACAAGAGGCTCCGAGAATATTGTTAAACTTACCGGGCTACTATAATTTCTCCAGTTTTTAAAATATGGTTACTTATACTGACAAAAAACCTAAAAATATTATATTCCTCTTAAAAACATTGTATATAAATATAAAATTGAAAAGAAAAATCGTTTTCCTTCAGTTCAGCGTCAATAGATTCAGATCTCTCAGATTAGCTCCATCAAGAGTTGGCAACCTTGGTCGTTAGCCAAAGTCTATCTCACTAACCAAGTGCATAACTTTTTCAATTAATCTAATTTTTTTGTTTAATTCATGAAGATGATGTTTTATTTAAGGACTACAGCACTCGACTAGAAAACCCTAGAAATTATTACAGCCAAATAGAAATATAAATAAAGCTCGTGCCACGTATGAAGGCGAACTCCGGCGAATTCCGTTTACACGCGGAAGTAGCCGGTTTACTTAAACGTACTTTTTAGTAGCGGGGGTAAAATAGACAAATAAATAAATAAAAAATGTTAAAATTCCTTACAAATTAAATAATTCTAATAAAGATTAGAATATTTATGTTTTTAATGTCACTGGTTCTTCAATTTACAAGGAATCCTTTGCACCTACTTAGAAGTTTTTATTCCCGTTAGAAAAGTAGTGACTTTTCTATTGTAAAGCGCACCGCCAATTATTTTCAATATCCTTTAATGAAAAGCTACTCATATTTGCACATTTGCAAACGGACAAATTTATGTGAGTTACAAATAGAACTTGAGCGCACCTTTATGCGTGAAGCGTGCTGTAATTTATTTTATTTTAAATCCGCCTGTATATATCCAAATAACCCTGGCAATTATTCAGTAAAATTGTTTATCAAATGTGCTGTCTACTTCTTTTAATTTTTGAGATATGGTCAGAGATTGCCTATAATTAACATGAAATATTTATACATTTTGTATTTAATAACAATGTTCATAATTTATATTAAAATAAAATATTACTAAATTTTAAATATATTCCATATTTTGATTAACTAAATAAATCTCGCCCTTTATCTATGTGCCTATTAAAATTTAATTTTGGCAGCTAAAACCCTTTAATTGAAAGTTCACCTTTCTCATTTTGTAATTATAATTGTTCTCGGAAATATACTCATTATTAATTCAACCAAACTCTAATCTTTCGAGATGTAAATCTACTCCGGTTCAAAAACATTTATGACTTTAGTTAGTAAATAGAACCGACCTGAAAACAATTGTAATATAACTGCAATATTTAACAATTTTGCAAATTATTGAAATTTGCCAGTATCAGTGTACAACGTTTAAACTTGATATGTAAGAAAGAATTTCTTTCAGCGTTTGAGAATTAATAAGTTTATTAAGAATTAACATAATAATTTTTATCAGAAAAGAATTGTAAGTAATTTAGTAGAGTAATTCGTGGTAAATGAGCGCAGCGCGTAAGTGTGCGCACAGCATTTATCTCGACAAACAGGGGTGCGGGGAGGGTAATTTTTTGATCAAAGTCGTTTTAGTGTTGATTTAATTTACAAGTTTAACTAGCACACACTTGCTATTTTTACAAAATAATTTTAAAAAAGACTGCAGTTCTATACGTTATATTTCTTCATCGCGGAAAAGTGTATGACGCTGTGATTTTTGAAAACGGTGAATAATTTTATATTAACTTTGAATTTAGAATACTTTTCAACAAATGTCAAACTTTTGTTTTTAAAATTTAGCTTGTGGGGTAAGTGTGCGCAGATTAGTGACCGCACGCACGCTTACCGCTAATTGATAGTTAAAAATTAGTTTTTTTGTTGTAGATAAATATACCGTAAAATTACGTAAAGAGAAGACACGATCTCAAAACCTGTTACTGATTAACTGAGATAAATGATGTCATTAACAAGGGGAGGTCTCGGACCGCCCAATTGATTTTTACACAAAACATGTACAGTTTCACCGTAAGAAACCCAAATAACGTATTTTATAAATATTAGTCACTATCACACAATATTCCTTTTTCATTGTATTAAATAAATAACAAAATTTTAAACTATGGTTCTTTATTTTAAATTTAAAAATTTAATATTGGAATACCAAATTAACTGCCATTTTTGTACAACAATGTCGTTATCGTTTTGATAGATTTATATTAAAAAAATAAAAATAGGTACTATAATCTTACTCAAACTGTAAAAAAATCAAAAATATAAGTTATCACAGCGAAGGATAATCTGATTTAGAGTTACATAAAATTTATGATAAATTTGAATGTGACTTTGGTGCAATTTTAGGGCAGTTTTGTTGCATTTTAAATAAATTTGTTCTGTTTTAACGAGAAATAAATTTAAAAGAACACTATTTATTCAATAAAATAAACATTATTAAATATGTTCAATTTGTAATATTTATAAAATCGCAAAAAATGTTCAAAGTTGCCTAAATTGATCTTAATAAAAATAAACAGTATTTTTAAATAGAACTTTAAAACTGCAGTAGCGGGTAGGTAAAACAGAAATCTGTTTGACTCGATTAAATAATAAATAACTTGTCAAAATGTAACTCAATTGTAACGATAACAAATTCAAGATGTCACTATTAATGCGAATCTCTCCGATGATTTCTTGATCGCAATAGTTGTGAAACTTATTGTTTATGTACCTGTCAAGTGAGTGCTTCGAACAGAAAGCTTTCCATAATTAAACTGGCATCAAATGCACAAGATATGTTCTTGCAGACAAAACTATAAATTATAAATAGGTTCGTAATTATTATTAATCTACTTTAAATTTAATCTCCTATTTTAGATTTATTAGAACGATGAATTGTCTGTCGTAGTGATAAATGCACCGAGCCGAATATCACTCGGTTGATTAATTTTTATTCTCCAAAATTTGGCCAATCAAAATTTAAGTACGGTAGTACATTGCAAAATGCCACTATATTAAAATTATGTACGTATTTCATTTTTGGTGATTGTTTTATCAACGTTTTGAATTTTAAATGAGTCTTATTTCTATTACAAATCGAGTCGGTTTATAAACGCAATGTGTTTACAAAACAGTACCCACTATCAAAGTGTTGAATTTACTAAATCAACACGTCAGAACTTAATCTTTCAAACCATAATATGTTTATTGGTGTTGGCATAATTCAATTTTTATTATTGAAGTTATACTTCTTTGGGGTCATCCAAAAATTACGTGACACTTAAAAAGGGGGTGGGGAAACGACGAAGTGTGAGATTGTGCAAGAAGGGATGGGAGGGGTCCTAAGTTTCGTGACGTCACATTTCAAAATGCGAAATTTGAACTGTTAATTTCTAGATGTTAAATTGCAAAAATTATGTGACATTACATGGGTAGGGGGAAGTGTTATAAATGTGACCAGTTGTGACAAGGTTGGGGGTTATGAAATTCATATGGCGTAATTTATGGATGAGCCGCGTTGAAAGTAAAATTTTAACAGGCAATGGAAGTTGCGCCCGCACAGCCTAAGAAAGTAAATTACCATAAATAATTGTGAATCATGCTTAAAACCGAGTGTGCAATGGATTATTAAAAATTTATTTTTTGCTTTATACAGGGTTGATCGTAAATAAGTACTCAAAGTTAATCAGCTCATACTTGACCCAAAATAAACCATAAAGGCCTACGTACATACAATAGTTCTCAAATCTTAGGTGTTTCGAGAAAAAAATTATTTTAATTTCAACAAGAATGGCAACATAGCTTCGTTTTTATATACTTCTTTAAGAATAAAGTTCATTCGGAACGTACTTTATCGCAAACTTATTTTATCGTTTGCATATTATGCTTCGTGCTAATTGTCGGTTAAATTCTTCACAAATTTTTAGTTTTGGTATAATAGCTTGAAAATTTAAACTAATAACAAATTTATTTACACGCTTAGTTAATTTATTTGGGCACTTAGTTTCTTATTATCACTGTTACACTTTTAATTTATTTATTTACACACAATTTATTTATTTTCACTGTTGTCCGCATTGACTTCGATGATTTCGATATAAACGTGAGTACCTACTCCAATTATGAGGCTCTTTCGGAGACTCTCGGCAGTCGAGCCTCCTTTCGAGACTAACTGATCGGCGCTTTCGGTTTGTTTTATATGTGTGCCGAAGTAGAAGCTTCTTCAATGCTCAGCTATTTCCAGACTATTCCACTCGCGACGCCAATGCTAGTCCGTATATGTTCAAGGACACCGTATTCACGCGCCTGCTGTGGGATTCCTGGAATATTCTAGGAATTCTAGGAATAACTAAATGAGGAATTTTTTTAATATTCCTACTGATATAATATTTATTACACATTTTTTAATAGAAGTTTGCGCTGTTAGTACTTAAAAATATTTTCGATATGGTCACTTAATGTGAGGTACATTTTTGTTTATTTTAGGGTCATGTATTAACGAGTTTTCAACAGTATTTATATACGGTTTACCCTGTATTTAAGAATTACAAAAATGCTCAACACAAATGTATAGTGATAGAAGTTTTTTTTAAATATTAAGGTAGTATGAAATGTTAATTTCACCGATTTTTCTTACTATAGTCAGGAATTGTTATTAGGTGGGGGACAAAGTATCTCTTGCGATCCGGGTCTGTAATATGCGACAGTGCGCAAACCCAAGTAGCACTTAAAATTTTGATTAATTTTTATTGCTTATGAGAACAAAAAATGTAAGTTTTTGAATTCATTTCTGAACCCCAGTAATTTATTTTGAAAGAATCGAGGTAAGCCTCGATATAAAATGCTATAGCTATAATTTATCAAAATATATATTTTTTTAATTTAATACAATTTATGAATATTATAGTTGGTGACATAAATGGAAGAATCATTAATACGTCCAGCTTCTCATGCTGATGTGTGGTACTCCAGCGATCCTAAAAAGTTGGGACTACAATTGGACAAATGGTTGGTTGAAACAAAAGTCGACAGTAAACCCGCTCATGCCATAATTGCTCCTTATGCTGCTTATAAGTACAGTGGGGCCTGTGCAGCTTTTGCATTTAACAAAATTAATCCGTGTTTCATAAAGCGAGTTTTTATATTGGGCCCTTCTCACTTTGCTGGACTTCAATTGCCATGTGCTCTAACACGTTATAGAGCATATCACACACCTTTTTATGACCTCGAAGTGGACCAAGAAATAAATGCTGAGTTACTGGAAACAGATTTTTTCGAAGAGTTGGATTTTGAATGCGATAAAGAGGAGTACACTATCGAAATGCAGTTACCATACCTAGCCAAAGCGATGGAAAAATTTTGGGATAACTATAAAATTGTTCCTATATTGGTGGGAAATGTAACGTGCATGAATCAACTAAGAAGCTTGGGTGTTGTGCTTGGAAACTATTTAAGAGATCCCAGCAACTTTTTTATTATTTCTTCTAATTTTTGTCACTGGGGTAAAAGGTTTAATTACACCCCTATCGATACTAAATATAACACGCCAATTTATAAATTTATTAAAAAAATAGATGATTTGGGAATTTGGATTTTAAGAAAAGCAAATGTTGCGAAATTTCATAGGTATTTAGACAAGTACGAAAACACGATTTGCGGTAAAATGCCCATTCTTATATTGTTGCATGCAATAAATTACCTGAAATTAATTTATGCTGTAAGAACCAAAATTAAATGTTTGAAGTATAAACAGTCTGACAAATGTCGTACACTAGACGACTTCTCTGTTAGTTATGTAGCAGCTTATTTAAATTTAAAATAGTATATAGGTAAACAAATGTATTCAAAGATTCTTGTATTAAATTAATGTTTTCAGATAAAACTATTGTTATAAAATGTTTGGAGTCTAACGGTATTATTATGAATGTTTTATGCAAATATATACTTAGGTAGTGGAGATCGAGGTGATGGTTAATGTGACCATACGTCCCGTTTTGTATTTTTTTGGTCATTTGTCCCGTTGTTCACAAGCAAGGTCTGGGACACAAATATGTCTCGTTTTTAACAAATTGCCAATTGCGATACCGAATATTAAGAAATCGTAACCAGAATTTCATTCTTGCCTCTTTAATTAAATACAAATGAATTACATTGTCAATACCATAACAAAAAAAGTGAAAAATTATTGGCTAATTAGGGACCGTTCAAGTATTACGTAACGCAATTTTTGAAAATTGTTGACCCCCCATGTACAGCGCCGTAACGTTTTTCTGAACCCTCCCTCTCCCCCAAGCCTAAACGTTACGTAACACTCAAGTGACCACTTTTACCTAAAAGTCACAATTATATTGCGCAAACTACCGGAAAGTTGCTAAACTATTTTTATATTTTTATTTAAATAAAAAAAAACAATGTCACGTAACGCGATGGTCAAACCCCCCTCCCTCCCATATAACGCATCCTAACGTTTTGCAAGACCCCCTTGCCCCCCAATTGCGTTACGTAATACTTGAACGGCCTCTTAGGAAAAATAAGCAAAGTACCAAGAAGAAATTCGGAGAGCGCAACAACCGTTTTTTTTAAAGCAGTAAATAAATTAAAATTTCTTTTTTTTATTTGGAAATTTTTTTTTTTTGATAATGTATCATGGTGCCCTTTTTAGAATGCATTTTTCATTAATTTAAATTGTATATGGCTGTATCGTATCAAGTAAAACTCTTCAGTGCAATATCATAATGAGTTCATTCAAGACATTCTAAAAATAAATAAAACTTCTGTACCGTTTATCGTACTTACTAATGCTATGCAAAAACCTTCAACTCACACCCATTGGTTGCTGAAATATCAGTGGTGGAAGACAAAAATATTTTCATTCAAAATCAGAGACCTCCACAAGAAATCAACGTAGAAAAAAAATTAAATTAATAAATTAAAAATGAATAAACAAGCTATCTGACCCATGCAATGGTATAGCACAAAAAGAATTTTCCAAGGCCGTGGACCAAAATATTTTCTTCGCGGTATTTGGTATCTTCACGTGAAAACCATTGCTCCTAAAAATTTTTTGAAACCAAATCTGAAGAATAGAATCTTGGAGCTTCAAAATGTTTTTATAACAACTTTGAGACGACCATTTTTCACCAAAATACAGTCCGTCAAAGACCGCCGAAAAATTTGGAATAATTTCTTGCTCCCTTAATTTTTCCGAGGAGTGTATATTTAATAAACAATTACTGTACCGTACTTCAATCAAAAATACTAAATCGGTTCGAACGCATTTAATCTCAAAAATACATAAAATTGAACTTCAATTTTTAATTTATTGAACTAAATTAAATATAAAAGAAAAAGGTAAATACTATGAATACGAAAATGTGCGCATTCGAGCGAAAAGTGGCACATTTCCGAGCGAGGGAAGCAAATGAAGCGCGACGCGGAGCGGCGCGCTTCATTTTCCCGAGATCGGAATGTGCCACTTTGAGCTCGAATGTGCACACTCGGTTTTAAGCATGATTCACAATTTTCTTTTTAAAAATTTGTAATTTTAGTTAGAGAACAGCAGTACTTAGAATTATTCTTGGGATATTGATTATTTTCATAATTTTCCAATTTTTTTTACACTCTTCTCTATAACAAATCGACCCTATCATTGACTTGTTTTTAGCCATGCCGGGTTTTGAAGATGGGGAGGGAGGGTTTAACTCATTAGCCCTTCTCCTAGATGAGCTAGTATGTGTTAAAGAAAAAAAAGTCGTAAATCCACAAAAACCTATATTGGAGTCATATAAAACATTTTAGCTTTAATATAGGTGTAGTAAGCCACAAAAAATAATTAGATTTCAACGCCTGACAGCAGTCAAAGTAAGAAAAATTAAGTATGTAATGCATTTTTTATTACCAGTTTCTTCAAATTAGCTAGAGTGTAAGTTAATGGTTTAGATAAACTATTATATTGGCTAATAAAACGTTATACAACGCGACTAGTGTTAATTGCTCTATCGAGCTTAATTTCATTTGGATTTCGTTAGCTTTCGGTTTTACAAACCTGTATTTTCACATTAAATTAACACCTTTTTTGAGAATAGGTAATATACTACATTTTAACAACAAGAACAACTCCCTTGATTTATCATCAAATAAATTACTAATATGGGATTTATTCGTAAAGTTTTTGTTGAAATGTAAAATTATTATTAATTTAAAATGATGTTACATATTTTATGAAAACTACTTATCACAGATATTAATAGAAAATCATTCTCGATGGAAATATTGGAGATGCGAATACTTCATAACGTGGATTTACTTTTTTGCGATGCGTAGGGCAGAAAAGGGAATTATGACTAAAACATAAGCGTCCAACAAGGGTTTCTTCGCCGAGGGTTGTAAACCCACGCACAATCACAATGTCTGATTTGTTAGCGAGCACCTGAAGGGTTCTCATCGATAATGATGTGAGTAAAATTTAAAATGATACGACCTTAGGGCAAATTATTAATACAAAAATATTCAATGGCCGAAAATTTACATAAAATGTGAAATTAGTTTACATCTGGACATGATGGAGTGTATACTGCAACTAGCCTCGAGTGAAACGAGGATCCAGTGACTGCTATTGACGGTCGGATTAATTTTCTCTTAGTTTAACTATCATTCCTTGCATCCTGTTCTTGTCAGATAAATACACCAATAGATAACTTTTCCTGTATATTTAATATTTTACAATTACTTGTTTCCGATGTTGTATGTTAGTACTTAATTAAGGTTATCAAGTTCAAATGAGGTGCAGATTTTTATATAGTTTATCCATTAAAAAAAAATTAACTGAAGATGGCGTCACATTGTATAAGCTGAGAAATACGTCTTAAATGCATTTTTTTCCCTTATAAATTATTTCATGAAAATCGTCTGTATAGTCTATGTGTCGAAGGTTGACTGGCAACCTAACCGTAATTTGTCCATTGAAAGCGGACAAACTGTTTGTCGATATTGGTCATGACAGTTATGTGCTACTGTTTTTTTTTAAAGTATTTTACAAAATAATGAATGTTCCTATGGAAAAAAACTTTCCATTGTAAAGTTATCTAATGTGGCACTCCAATACCCAATTAAACCAAAAAATTTAATAGTCTTCCAAATTTACTAATTGATCCCTTGTGAGCTCATAGGGCTTTAGTTCATTTTCTCAGATCAGCAATGTCCAAAATAACAAAAATTATATTGACGATAAAGATATCGACGATCCAGAAGAACTATACGATTGTAATGAAGGATATGAAATATTGATTTGTTATTACCTAATAACTATAAATCTATATAAATAAAATGATAGCTAGGTCCATCCATGTGTGCGCATCGCGCAAAAACTACTGGATAGATTTTGACCAAATATTTAAAGTTTTATTCATTTGATGCTTGGTCGTTATCTACAATTAATATTATCACGATATTCCTATTTAATATCAAGTTATTAAAGTATTTATACACCAAACAATAAGGGCAAAAGATGCGGCACGCATGCGCGGCGGACGAACTAAGTTCTACTTCTGTAAATAATAGATGGCGCAACGACATCAAAAGGTAGCAGGATTGAAAAGGATCAACACCGCACCAAACCGCGAGAAATGGAAGTCAATGAGGGAGACCTTCATCCAATTATTGATAGAAAGCGGCAAAAGATAAAGGAGAAATAAAATATATTGTTAATATAGTAAACCATGCGGATAAAGCCACGGGCATCAGCTAGTATATAATACCTCAATTTTCTACTTTTCTTAAAACATTAATTTTTTCCTCTATTTATATTTTTTGAATAGCATTCTAGTAAAGGTCCCTTTCTACGGGCTGGCAAATTGCAGTTTGTCACATTGACTTTTTTTTTAAACTACAAATACAAATTTTTTTGTCATAAAATTGATGACTAAGTGTTTTTTATTACATTGTTTGCTGATTTCCTTTTTTCCTTAAATTTAAGCACAAACTTGTAACAGTTTTTAATGATGTCTGAAAATTACAAAAAGTGGTCAAAATGCATTTAGGATATCTGCTCCTACATTGCATTTTTGCTTAGTGAAGAGATGTTGAAATGGTTAATACGATGAAAGCATTTTATTAATAATCCGAAACTCAAATAAGAGTAGTTTTAGTGTGTAATTAATTTAGCGCTCATTTGCTAAATGTAATGGTCAATAAAGCGTATATACAGAGCAGAGAAATAAGTAGGGGACGTTTTAAAAAATTTCGGATATTACATAAGTGCATTGCAATGTACTGGTCGTCAAAGTTGGGAAATGGACTTGGGGGAACTGCTTGTTGCGACCAACAGAATCAATCAGATTTGCTTTAGGCAAAATGAAAAAGCCCTCAGACAAACACTAACAAGAGGAGGAAAGCGATTTTACTACAGTGTTGGATTACTGTTTGATTTACCTCCGTGTTGTTTAAACTTTAAATTGAATCCTACTATTTGAAATTTTCTAAAATCCAAGTTTCTTTTTGTTGCGTTCCCTTTTGGGCTTTCAAATTTAGGTAGTTTGCATTTATACGCCGAACGCTTGTTCTTTGTAGCTGTGTGTTCAAAGGCAATTTCTCTTATGATCGTCAGTTGCGTAATCGGTAGGGGAGAGTAAATTCAATAATTATGAGGGTCAGCAAGTAAAATGGCCCTCGCATACTACCGAACGCACAGTTTCCCTTTATATGCGATATATTATTTTTTCGATCGGCGCGCCGTTTAAACTTCTACAATATTAGGTTGGGAAATGTTTGTTCCTAAAGTGCAATGAAATTGTAGTAATAAAACGAAAACCGCCTTTGCAACTTTTCTATTAGCACATAACATTGTAAAGTTAGTAAAGAAGACGTCGCTTTCACATCTTGCACTTTATGATAGTCTTCCTTCCGTATACGGTGTCGCTGAAAGTCTACTTAAACTTTGTTGCCGTTTTAATGATCCTGTTTAAAATATTTTGAGATAAAACGCTAAAACGTCTAATTGGAGTTGCAAATAGTGTTGGGTTTGTCGCATTTCTGATAAGGTTTGCTATAAACTTACTAGGAAACTATTTTTTTTCCTCAAGCAAGTTAGAAGCGCACATTCATTATCTCTATTTTATTAAAACCTTGTAATAACATTATATGTGTAGCGTCAAAAGTAAATACAGCTGAATCACTATTTTTGCTACATACACATTCCCAAAAAATCGGTGTCTGAATTTATGTACGCGCGTTAGAAGTTATACTTCTAATTAAATTAAATATGACCACATCTTATGTTGAGTTACTCGTGTTTGTTTATAGCTATACCACTGGTTTTTAAATTATATGTTACTGCGTCTCCCTTAAAAAATCTATTGTTAGCGCCTCCCCATTATACACCTATTCCCCGATTTACACGGTACACCGTGTAAATCAAAAACAAAGCTAAATTTTTTACGTTAAATAGTTGTAAATTTTTTAGTGCATCTAGGATACATAAGTATGTATATATAATTCATAAGAATATATAAGCATTATCTACTTTTATTTTTTATTTGAATTATGCACATTTTACTTTTTTGCGATTTACCTACAGTTTTTTTGAGGAACCTATCTTTATCGTTATTCGCGGTTTAGGATTATTTTAGATAAATTTTTGTGAGTATAAAAATCAAAAAAATCCTTTATTTGCTATATCAGTGTCATCCAACGATTTGTCTTAAAAAATATTTAAGAAAACGCATCTTGTATAGCAAAAATGTATATTTTAAATAGTTTACATTCTTGAAAATTTTTAGAATTTTTATTTCGTAAACGGTGTAAAGGCATAATTGTGTATTACAAGTAAAGTGTAAATCGAGAGATTATTTACGATTATTTTCGTTTACGGGCGACCGCGCCAAATCAAAAATAATTGGATATCAAGAATACTATAATGCTTATTTGATAAAGCATTTAATGCACTATCTTAATATGTAGTTTTCTTTAAATTAGACAATAATGAGTCTCGGTCAGAATGCGGGCTTTTGACTCGCGATGCGAGTAACAGCACGCGATCTTTGGGGTATAAGATCGCATATGAAGTTTATAAATACGCTTAAGGAAAGTGTTGGAAATGAGCGAAATAAAATAAATAATACAAAGACTACCTTTTTAGCAATCAACATTAACAGTCATCTTAACGTCAATATAACATTTTAACTATTTTCTTACAGTTGACAACGAATTGTAACTGTTGAACCTTGCTAATTGTTGACGTAGAGCGACTTAATTGGAACATTACTGTTTTCGAACCTTTTTTTGAAACTTTTTTCGCTAATACCAACATCTCCCTAACATAATTACGTGGCATTTTTCTGTAAGCAAAAAACATCTAGGTAAGTATTACTAAAATGTTAACAATTGTAAATAATCCTAGTAAATGTTCGCATGCGTTCTTTTTAACCCGCTCTCTTTCCCCACGGGACTACTTTTTAAATAACCCGTCGTTTTGCGAACAACTCTGGAGACAACCTTTAATTTTACACTTAATAATAATATTACATTAATGGTGTTACAACATTAAACACAATTTACTCTGTTTATCCTATTTCCACAGACTTAATAAGCTTTTCCTGAGCACAAATATCTACAGAATAAATTGTGAATTTTAATCTTTCGTCTTATTTTGTTACACTAACGGTGCGCAGCAAAGTGTCATGTGTTTTCGAGATGGCCGCTCGTACGCCACTGATTTAGGAAAAGAGCGCTCTTGATCCCTCTACCCCCGCGGAGATTTGCGCACTGCGATCTCTTATTCAATACGTTCTTTTACCCCGAATGACTAATATTAAAATTTGCTGATTTAATTTTTTTTTAAAGAAGAGGTGCTTCTACTTTTTATTGTTTAACCTTTAAATTTAAAAATTGTGATTTTCAAAAAAATGGTTTTAAACTTTTGGAATTTTTTAAGTTTTCATGTAGATATTGTTCTTGTAACTTACAGTTTTGATTGATTACCTATAAGTGAATAATAAGTGAAAGTAGCGTAATTGTTGTTATAATTTCAATTCGCATAGCATTTAATTCGTGTATAAAAAATTGCATAAAAAGAGGTTTAGGTGTACAATACAAGTAAGAAGAACGTACCAGATTTGTTGGTTTTATTTTTAGTTTTTTTTTTACTTAGGGTTGACAGAAATGCCTTTTATGACAAATTACAAAGTATTATAATCATTGGCGTGCATAGTGTGTATTTTTCTTTGAGGGCTTCGGTTTTTTTTTACTTATCCGTATATTTATGGTTTTTTTTAGAGCTCCGTCTACATCTACGTATTTTAACTAAAGCAAATTTTATCTCAAATTGGCTTTTTTATAAACGTCAAGAGCTACCTAAAGGCATCAGATGTTACGGCAATGTTAACGAGCTTAGTATATTTTGTTCTTTATTTCTGTAGGAGTGTTCCTACGCAACGGTTAGGTCACGTGGTATACTTTGATACTAATTGTACGTTAAAATTGGAATTAAATTAACTGTTTTGCAAAAAATGTTTTGTTATTATATGAACAAATAATAAATTGGCCTTATGTTTTTGTAATGGATTTTAGTTTTCTATAAAATTCTGTTAACACTGTAGTTATAAATATGTTTTATTCTTCAAGTAGCTAATGCTTAATACGTGTCAGCATCAATTGTAGAAGGGGTATTAATTGCATTCCACCTACATAAGGGGAATCCCTTTAAAATTTAAAATTAACACTCTGCATTTAGAATTTTGTGACAGTGTACTTAGAGATACTAACTGAAGAGAAGATTAAAGGGACGGATCCTTCGAGACCTATTTTACCTATTTAGGATGAATTCTTTTGGCGCATGATGGGATTTTTAGAAATGATGTGAGAAGGGCTGTAGACGGTTTACATTTTATGAAAGGGTTCATGATAGGATTGAATAACTTTGAAAAGAGAATATGCTACATATTTTTTCTTCTCCAATACTCAAGCATTTTGAATTAAACATATGGTTTTATTTGATTATTTTGAATGAAATTACCAAGTTACGTCAGAGTTTAAAAACACCATAATTTTTAAATATGTATGTAATTTTACCCACTATTTAAAACTACCATGTTATAAAGGAGTTATTAATATTTAACTTGCATTTTCCTATGCAGCATGTAATTAAATAAATTATCTAAAATCTGTTGAAAATTATCGGTTCTGATTCAAAAATTGCAATGTAAAATTATTGATTTGGAAAGTGATAAAGTGACTCTAAATAATGCACGAACTAGAATTAAAGTAATTATACAACTGAAGCTTTAAAATTAGCGTCAATTTCTGACAACATTCCGAAAAACATCAAACTGTGTAACATTTGTTATTTATAACAATCTTGTGTAATAATTCATTACAATAGTCTGTCTTGAATTGCCTGCTAGGTTATATATTTATAACCCAAGAAAGATAGTACCTAATAATATTCTACTGATTTATTTAACAGAGCGATTTTCAAACCATACAAGGATGTTGTAGGTATAATCTGTAATGACAAAATGTAGCCACGGTTCTATTAAAAATTTAATAACTTAAAATGGATATTGTCTTCCACTGGAAACGTGTCCTACTTTCAATAGGTTGATACTAATAAATATTGCAGTTCAAAGAGTTTCAATTTACTCTTGAAATATGTAAGACGTAAGGTAGAAAAATTACGTTTATTTAAAATTTATTCTAGGAACATATGGTTTTGGAATTGATCTAAAATTGAATATATTAATTGTTAGAGTTATTATTGTATACAGGGCGATTACTTAAGATTGAGGACATTTTGAATTTGGCGCTATACTAATTTGTTTTTATGTTGATAGAACTGGATAAGATCTTTTGGCAGGTTGTCAGCGGCGTCTTGACTAGGCATTGTCAATACCATTTTAATAATTAAAAAAATATTTTATATTACTGTTTTCATACAACATGTAACAGTAAAATTAAAAACGAGAATAAACGCAAAAAACAAAAGTGCAACTACCAAAATTAAAACAACAAAACGCAAAACTCTTTAGAAACTTTCACGAGTTGACCATGAACACGATTAGGTGGGATACAGATATGTCACCGAACCCGCAATCTTTTGTTCTCGTTGGTCTCTACCAATTATTTTGCTGTGTGCAGAGCCTTATCCTTTGATAAGCCTCTATACACAACAAAATAAGTCTCTGCGCAAGAACATATTATCGAAAGGCCACCAGAAACGTGTGCGAGGTCTGCTTAGAAAATAACCGAACTAAATTTTTTTAAAGTTTATTACTTATTTTACAGATTATTGGTCTTTGTTCCCTTCAAAGTACTCCCCCCTTTTATTGACACACTTTTCGCAGCGGCACTTCCATTTTGCGAAGCAGTCTTGGTTAGCTTCGTTTAAGATGTTTTTTAAGGATCGTGAGAATTTGCTTTGACGTAATCAATATTCTAAAAACGGCGTCCTTTCAGCACTGATATTAATATCGAAAATGCGGGAAAATTGCAAGGAATCAGGTCTGGCGAGTAAGGACACTGCAGGAGGACAATCAATTGATTTTTGGCACAAAACAGACGAATTGGCAAAGCTGAGTGTGCGGGTGCATTGTCGTGGTGCAGAAACCACGAGTGGTCTCGCAACAACTCTGGTGTCTTTTTCGGATATTTTTAATAGTTGAAACGATTCTGTGAAAGTTTTCCCTAGTTTCGCGCAAAATTTTACATTGCAACGTTGTTCCAGAAAATTGGACATTTCAAAAATTGTCACAAACTCTTAAACAATTTCACAGAAATTAAACGAGGTATAAACAATTCAAAAACAAGTGGGTGAAAAGAAGGTTAGGCGCAAGGCAGTGCAACCAACTGCATATCACTAAATATATCCGTTGACAAGTAATTCAAAATGTTCGGTAATTTTCTAAATAGACCTCGTATATGGATCTATCATACACTAATACAAATATTTTTATGTTTGACGGAAACTAAAAATCAAAAATATTAAACGATACAAACCAAACAGGGATTTACTTATACAAAAATTAGTGTAAAATATTTAAGTTTGTAATAAGTAAAACAAAAATGTAGAATAAATTAAATATCAAGGAAATTCTTTTATTACAAGTACACGAATAATTTTGTTAATTTTAATTTTTATTAGTAAATTACGGAGTACAAAAGAGCCTGTACAAATAGTTTTTAATATAAATACTTCTAACAAAATAAAGTATTTGAAAATATTTCCTTAGCATTTGCTTAACAGTACCTTCTTAAATAGTTAGAAGGAGAAGAAAAACCTTATACAACAAAAATTGAACATTATACTTAATTAATGAAAATTGTAATGCATCAAGTTTTTATTCCGCGGGAAGTATTTTATTTTCATTTCTACCTTCCGGCAATAGTGCGCCAATGTGAAAATTTTCAAACCTATTATTGTCACCTGTGTTTTTCAAATATTAGAAAACAAAGGAGTGACCTATCTGTATCCTACCTGATCTGTGCCACAACATTTGACAGCGCAAATTACCTGATTCTTACAATTTAACCACCTTCAAACTATGGAATACACTAAAAACTGTCGCGCCAAACTCAAAATGTCCTCAACCTTAAAAAATCGCCTTGTCCATATCAGCTTTGTTTAAATGAGTATTTAAAAACATAAAATTTTTTTGAAGTATTTGAAACCATTTTAAATATGTATTTAAGTAATTAATAAATTTATGACTATAAAATAGAGAGTCGCATATGAATTTTACAATTTTAGATAATTCATTATTCATAATCTATCTTACATAATTAGAATTTATGGTATCGAATATTTTGATAAGTAACCTACTTTCAACGTTTGCTCCAAATGGTAATTACTGAATTAAATAATTTGTTGATACAGTTTTTACGAGAAACGAAGAAGGTCAGGGTTTTATGGAGGGCCCGAGACTATAATTTCTTTTCATGCTGGCGGAGTTAAATAAAACGTAAGGAGCAGACAAATTCTAATAGCGTAAATTAAATCCAAGTGTGCTGTTTGTATTTAACTTAAATTAACTTCGGAAGGCTGCCTTTGACAGATAGTCAATGGAAGTGTATAGTACAAATATATTTTAGATACAATAAAGTAGGCATGTCTTTTATATTATAATATTTATATTATAATATTTTAACATCAATATTATTTAAAAAAAATGCAATATTTTAAGCTGCACAAAATTTTATTAATAGATGCAGTTTGAAAAAATAAAAAATACTATAATATTTTTTTCCTAAAATCAGTATTTGCCGATTTTGTGTTATCAAGGGAAGATGTAGTGTAGAAAGATTTTGACATAAGTAATAATATTTTTAGAAGTAATTATACTGCTTAAGGCGATTTAGAAAAATAAACGTTTTTTTTCATAGTTCCAAAAATGAATTAATTATCTCATTTTTTCTCACATTGTTTTAAAAACCTTCTTAATAAAAAAAATATTTTTATGGTCTTACAATAATAAAAATTTTTGTTATATAATTAACACACACACATCTATTCATTTTAACTGGCACAAAAAATTATAAAAGTTTAGAAAATAATCTACAAATTAAAATGTAATTTTTATATAGTTTAATCGAAGCGAAATTAATTTTTGTAGCACAAATGCTATATTTCGACCAAAACTAATCTCAGTTTTAAAACTTTATTTAAATTACAAGCAAAACTCATTAATGGAGAAGTAGAAAAATCACTATTGAAATTTTCAAAGTTGATAATTAAAGAATTGTAGTTAATAGAAATACTTATTTGTCAGTTCTTTTACGGCACTTAATTTTCCTAATGCATTCCGGTAAATTTTCTATAAAACTTTGTTTCATTAAAGATCTTTCGGTACACTATAAATGAAAACAAACTATAAACTTTTTCTTTAGTAAAACTTAACTTCGCATCATGAAATATGGAAAAACAAAAATTATAATGAAACCTGCATTCAAAACCAAACGCAGAATGAATAAAATAAACTTTAAAAACAATAAAACTTATTATAACAACACACAATTAAAATTATTTAAATATTATTAAAGAACAAATCAAACACGAAGAACATGCGAAATTAGAAAAATAAATCCACTTCCATTCCATACATAAAAGTGAACGATATAACAACGGTCTCGAAAACCAGAGCTTCGGTCAACAATACTAAAGCAGCCGATGAAAAAATAACCACTTTGTTCACTTCCCCCTTTTTTGTTAAGAGCGAAAGGAGCTTATAGTTGTGTATTTATTAATCTTTTTTTGATACTATTGTCCGCTTCAAGGCATTCTTGATTAATTCTTTCTCCAGCTCTTCAAATAAAAAGTAGCTTCACTTCGCTTCGACGTCTTCAATCTCAAGACGAATCAGTGAAACGAAATACGTTCAGTGCCTTTGATTGCTACTAAACTAGATTCAATCTAAACGAACTAGAAAACACTCCCGGATGAATTTTGAGACCTGACAAGTAATTTAAAATCCAGATAGATGCTCTTTGTCTCTCACCTAATAGCGCCCTGGAGAGCATTCAAAAATGAAATGCTAGTTAACGTAAACGTTTTTTTCATTGATTTTTATATAAAATGCCCGAATTGTTAACATAGGTGTTTTACTAAGTGTATTTCGTAACTGTTGTAAGGACGAAAAGCTCGAAAACACGGTGGTTCCATTAGCCGCGTCAACAATAAACAGCTGTTTGATTTCCCAGCATCGGGCAGCAGTTTTGCTTCGCAATCAGTTTATATTGGTACCTTCCGGGTGCATCTCTATTACAATCTTTTCATTAATCTGTCCAGGATTCGTGTCGATTCATCCCGCCCATGGCGACACGTGGCAGGTATACAAAAATTATGATGGATTCCTCTAATAACTGTAAGAATATTAGATTACTGATATCTCTGCAATTTTTTCGGCCGACAAGTAATCTGGTTCAACGTTCTCGGACTTCGAGTAGAGCTTTCCCTATAAAATATTCAGAGAAACAGTAGCAAGTTGGCACGCCGGTTATACCTTCGGGAATTTTGTGACACATAACAAGACGGAACGGGCAGCCAGTAGTTCTCTTATCAAATTTTACGTTACATCGAAATACACTTACGCTACTTCCTTCTACTCCTATCCTTGGAAACTGACAAAAAGGGTATTTAATGCCACTTTTAGATTCTTAAGCATCTGGTTCGGTTTTTGGAGAATTGACTCGGCACGTAAAAAAACACGGGGGTGTCTTAAGCGAAGGTGCGAACCAGGTTATTTAAATGGGTAACCAAGATTTACAAATATGAACCTATAAATCTAAGAAACATCCTACAAAACACTTTGCCAAATTGAACTTTGCGATTATACTAGGTGTTTCATTTAAAGTGCCACGACCTTATAACTCCTAAACTAATAAAAATTTCAAAAAAGTATAAAAGTATCTTTAATTTATAAAATCTATGTACTGGCATAATTATAAATTTTGTTTTACGTCGGGTTTAACCGGAAATCGTGTCAACTTACCTATCTTAAATAAAAAGGTATTAATTTTTGTAGATAATTGGATAAGGTTCGTCGAAGTTTTTCTAAAAATGTATTACAAGTTACCATTTGTTTAATAAATCATTCTAAATAATTATTTTTATTGGATTATGAATGTATAAAAATATTTTTTTTTAAATTATTTATTATCAAGGGAAGCGTGGCGCAAGTGTTTTAGTGTTTGGGTTGCTGCGCTTAACAGCAGTCTGTGGCAAGTATAAAGTTGCTATTTGTATGAAACTTGGAATTTATGATCACCAATAGTCAAAGTTTACAGAAGTACAAACAAATTTTTGGGCTGACCTTTGGAAACAGAGAAACAACGATTCGATTTGTTAATTTAATGACACGTATAAGTTAATTTGACAGTTCATAGTATGATCAAAACAGCGCTACATATTATGTATACTTATAATAAGGATTCATGTACTTGATTCAAGCGTTCAAACAAAAAACTCTCGTGAACGTGTGCAGTTTCCGTCGTGTAGATAACTGTATAGTCAAATTGAGGATTTGTATGGCTAAAATAGCGATACGTATGGTTATTTTGAGGATATTTTGTTCTCCGTACATAACCGTTAAGTCACCATCACAAGAATCTTTTAAATGTCTAAAACAATAATACGTATCGTTACTTTGACGATCCCCAATAAGGAAACTCTGGATATCGAAATTAGCTATACGGCGTATCCCTGTGAAAGATAACTACAACGGATAGCTAAAATAGCGATACGTATGGTTATTTTGAGGATATTTTTTTGTCCGCGTATCGTTCTAAAAAATCCACTTACCGATCGCCTTCGTTCGTCTAAACCAGGGGTGAGCAACCTCTTTAATCAACGGGCCAATTTAAATTTTAAAATTTTTTGGCGGGCCGCACATAAAGTAACACTTATTAATAATTTACAAAACTTTATTTATACTAAAATTTAGAATAAAAAAATATATAATTTAAAAAAATGAATAGAATTTTCTAAAAGCTTGGCGGACCGCATAAACATGTTTAACGGGCCGCATGCGGCCCGCGTGCCGCGTGTTGCTCATTCCTTGTCTAAACTGATGTAAATAGGAACTTTTTGCAAATTACAGTCTAAACCTTTGCAATCTTTGATTGCTTGTAGCGCCGCCTAGCGGTGTCAAAGCTAATTGTTTTTCCGGTTTAGGGTTGTTAATGGCCATGTGCATTAACTCTCAATTTTTTGTCTAAATCTGAACTTTATAACTGCGACATATTCCTGTTTAGCGATGTGGGTTCAAAGTGGTTTGCATCCTCGCGCTAATCATCCAAAGAGCCAGCGCCACTTTGATCACAGGTTGGTCTAAATGCGAATGAGTGGATGGAAAAATTACGAACTAGCGTCATTCGAAAGAGCATGGAAAATAAAATTTATTTGTGGAAAAAGTATTTAAAAAAAGTTTGGGAACATTGCGAAAATCTCAAATGAAAATCGACCTATCAGAATTAGTTTCTGAAGGCTCAAATCAACAAAAATTTTTCGGATTGTTTATAACCTTTTTCATCAATATCTAGCTTAAATAATTGGTGACAATTAAAAAAACTCGTTAAAATTGCGATAAATACTCATTCAACCGTTCAAGCGCAGCTCATTTTTCATGTCGCTAACACTTCATGTACACGATTAATCAGTTTTTTGCCCTCTACAATTTGAGCCCGGTCAGTAATTTTTCCGTTCGGTAGGCCAAAAATTGACCTAAGAGGCGCTGGCTCTTTTCCGCTCCTCTTCTCTTCGCTAAGGTTGAGCACCTAGCAAAACTAAATACTTTTCGAAAAAGTTTCCCTTGAAATTGCCGTGGTTCGGAACCCACGTAAAACTGTAGGTCCCTTGTACCTTTGAAACACTACAACAATCACAACAAAGTTTCAAGCGGGGAAATCGCCTAAACCTGACTATGGGTACAAAATGGCAAAGAAGAAAAAGAAGATAAGTATTCAATCATTATTATAGCTATATATTTAGTGCGTTGTACGAGGTAATCTTTGTAACTGAACCGATTCTAAAAATTATTTTATTAATAAAGTTACACTATCCCTGAGTAATATACGCTAATATACGCAATACCCGTGCGAAAACGGGGCGGTCCAGCTATTTACAAATATGAAAGCGAACATTTGAGTAGTTGTAAACGTTTCACACTACAATTTAGTATTCAGTGGAACCCCCACTTGCTTGCTCTACTGATAAACACCTCTTTGGCGTACTGATGATTAAATTATTGATGTACTCTTCCGGTATTAATGCCCACTCGGTTACCACAGTATTTCGTAACTGATTTAAGTTGAGCGGAACATTTTGTCATTATAATATACGTTTCTGAAGGTAGTCCCAAGCATGCATAATGTGATTACAATTAAGGGAATTTGGCGGCCAAAATATCGTCACCAATATTCATATAAACACAATTCTATATTAATTCTCTTTGTTTGAACATTGATCCAGTTCAATTGGTGAGCAGTGTATTTGACAGTATTACTTTATAGTCATTATTAATGGTTAATGTATTGAGTGATTTTTATTCAAAATAAAACACTATTATTCTTGCAGCGTCAAAAATGATTGCATAATTTGATACTTTAAGACTACAGAGTGATTTTTTCAAGCTGAGAAAATTTTGATTTAAGTGCCATACTTATGTATTTTTATTTTGGTAAAACTAAATTCAATGTGTTGGACAGGAGTTGCCATAGCCATCTCGAATAAGGATGGTCAATATTATATTAATAACTTTACTTACTCTTTTTATACAAAGTGTAACAAGGAATAAAATTAAAAACGCGAATAAACGCAAAAATACACAAGTGCAACCCTTTAGAAACATTCACGAGTTGACTTTGCCATTTGACAGCGAAAATCACCAAATGCTTATAGTTTAACCAAATTCAAACTATAAAATACACTAAATATTCTGGTGCCAAATTCAAAACATCCACAATCTTAAAGAATTATCCTGTATTTAATAAATAAAATAATATTAAAGCTAATTTCAAAGTATTTATAATATCTGTGTCAAAAATTCATATCTATTAGACAATTTAACGTGATATTCCTTCAAGAAAAAATATGATATACAATTTATTTCGAGGCGACTTAGGATCAAAATTAGTAATACTCATACTCGTAAGAAGATGCCTCCATCTTCATTTATAATTACATTCAAAAAATTTTACCATTAAATTATATCTTATTATAAGTAGGATCGTGGTACTCGTAAAAGCATTTTGAAATATTTACTCAATTTTAGGATTTGCAGTGTAGTTCTTCAACGCAGCCAGCTTAAACGCAAAGCATGAGCGATTGATCTGAATTTATAAAGCCGGCGAGTTCCTACGAAAAGTTTAAATCTAATTTGAATTTAATTGCATTTTCAAAATGCGAACCGTACGAGTAACATTTTTGGCTCAAAATTAATTAAATTCGTTTGGTGGAAAGTTGTGTAGATGGTGCGCGGTAAAATAGGGGTACATACGTGTATTGTTTATGATCAATTTTCTTCTCGCTGTCTCCTATTTAACCCTAAAGTTATTTCAAAATTAATCCCGAAACAGTCTGACATTTAGCTCAAGGTATGCTCCAAAACTAATATTAACCCTGCTGTCATTTAACTTTAATAGAGAAATCTAGACTTACTTCCAGCAATTTAAACCGAAAATATCTCCGCAAATATTGAAGTAAAATTTATAAAGCTCGTCTGTGTAATTTGATATCGTCGGAAATGCGTGCGATCGATGTCATTTAATGATTGAGATAGAAGTTAGGGGGTGGTGAGTTTACCACCCGCCACTGCTTGTGCTCCTTCGCCGTCTTCTTCCCTTATTCTCATTTCTCGGTAATTTTGAGTCATCCCATTTCGCCTCATTGAATTTATCTTGAACTTACGCGACTTAAACGTATCCTTAATGAAGAATTTTTAACACTTCTTCAGTTATCCGTCTACGTAATCAATTAGAACGTCGAAGCGAAATAAAAATTGTTTATTAACCCACCGTATAGTAGATGACTAAATGTCACATGCCATACTAGGTGGGATTTGCCATACCCCGATAAAATTCACAAAATTGTACTTTATGGCAGTTAAATGATAAGAAATAAATTTTAGTACCTAATAATGAATAGGTTTAAGTAAAACACATATTTATTTATGCATTAGAATAGACTTTCATTAATAAAAATGCAAAAACTTAATTCTTTCTTCAATTTATAAACTATTAACTCTTTTCGTGAGTATTAAATTCCAAAGGCACGTGTCAATTATGATACCGAATATTAAGAAATCTTAACAAGAATTTTATTCTTGTCTCCTTATTTAAATACAAATTAATTTCACGACAATTTATGAAGTAAATTGATTATTGTTAATCGTGGCGAAAAGCGGAGTGCGCACGTTCGATCTCAAAGTGGCACATTCCGATCTCGGGAAAATAAAGCGCGTCGCGCTTCATTTACCTCCCTCACTCGGAAATGTGCCACTTTTCGCTCGAACCTTGCATTTGTGGAATTTCTCTATGTATTAACATATTGACTATTAAGTCAATATGTCAAATCAAAAAAAATATTTTAGTCAGCTTTATTGGATTATTTGATTTGAAAAGAAAAAGATTGGTATAGACAACCCCAATATGAACCTTAATATTGCATTATTGTCAAACGCTTAACACTAAACCTACCGATACTTCATTTATACCTATTACTACCACAGCGGGTCAAGTGACCCATCTTTAAAATGTTATATTATTATGTATAGAGAAAAAAATATATTAGGTTTGTTTTATCAGTAACTTTAGACAGTCAAAATGTGTCCGGAGCCTGCGCGCTACGATTTTTGTGTTCTATCAACTTTGAAGACAAGTAACGAACAAGTTCATGATCAAGTGTTCTTTGTTCCATCAGCTCATAAAATCAATTTCGGTACTGCCCAAATTGTTTCTGTACATTTTCATAAAATGGTTGTCACACGAGTGCGCAGTGCACAATAGGTTTAATAGCAAAAATAATTATTAATGGTTAATGTATTGAGTGATTTTTATTCAAAATAAAACACTATTATTCTTGCAGCGTCAAAAATGATTGCATAATTTGATACTTTAAGACTACAGAGTGATTTTTTCAAGCTGAGAAAATTTTGATTTAAGTGCCATACTTATGTATTTTTATTTTGGTAAAACTAAATTCAATGTGTTGGACAGGAGTTGCCATAGCCATCTCGAATAAGGATGGTCAATATTATATTAATAACTTTACTTACTCTTTTTATACAAAGTGTAACAAGGAATAAAATTAAAAACGCGAATAAACGCAAAAATACACAAGTGCAACCCTTTAGAAACATTCACGAGTTGACTTTGACATTTGACAGCGAAAATCACCAAATGCTTATAGTTTAACCAAATTCAAACTATAAAATACACTAAATATTCAGGTGCCATATTCAAAACATCCACAATCTTAAAGAATTATCCTGTATTTAATAAATAAAATAATATTAAAGCTAATTTCAAAGTATTTATAATATCTGTGTCAAAAATTCATATCTCTTAGACAATTTAACGTGATATTCCCTTCAAGAAAAAGTATGATATACAATTTATTTCGAGGCGACTTAGGATCAAAATTAGTAATACTCATACTCGTAAGAAGATGCCTCCATCTTCATTTATAATTACATTCAAAAAATTTTACCATTAAATTATATCTTATTATAAGTAGGATCGTGGTACTCGTAAAAGCATTTTGAAATATTTACTCAATTTTAGGATTTGCAGTGTAGTTCTTCAACGCAGCCAGCTTAAACGCAAAGCATGAGCGATTGATCTGAATTTATAAAGCCGGCGAGTTCCTACGAAAAGTTTAAATCTAATTTGAATTTAATTGCATTTTCAAAATGCGAACCGTACGAGTAACATTTTTGGCTCAAAATTAATTAAATTCGTTTGGTGGAAAGTTGTGTAGATGGTGCGCGGTAAAATAGGGGTACATACGTGTATTGTTTATGATCAATTTTCTTCTCGCTGTCTCCTATTTAACCCTAAAGTTATTTCAAAATTAATCCCGAAACAGTCTGACATTTAGCTCAAGGTATGCTCCAAAACTAATATTAACCCTGCTGTCATTTAACTTTAATAGAGAAATCTAGACTTACTTCCAGCAATTTAAACCGAAAATATCTCCGCAAATATTGAAGTAAAATTTATAAAGCTCGTCTGTGTAATTTGATATCGTCGGAAATGCGTGCGATCGATGTCATTTAATGATTGAGATAGAAGTTAGGGGGTGGTGAGTTTACCACCCGCCACTGCTTGTGCTCCTTCGCCGTCTTCTTCCCTTATTCTCATTTCTCGGTAATTTTGAGTCATCCCATTTCGCCTCATTGAATTTATCTTGAACTTACGCGACTTAAACGTATCCTTAATGAAGAATTTTTAACACTTCTTCAGTTATCCGTCTACGTAATCAATTAGAACGTCGAAGCGAAATAAAAATTGTTTATTAACCCACCGTATAGTAGATGACTAAATGTCACATGCCATACTAGGTGAGATTTGCCATACCCCGATAAAATTCACAAAATTGTACTTTATGGCAGTTAAATGATAAGAAATAAATTTTAGTAACTAATAATGAATAGGTTTAAGTAAAACACATATTTATTTATGCATTAGAATAGACTTTCATTAATAAAAATGCAAAAACTTAATTCTTTCTTCAATTTATAAACTATTAACTCTTTTCGTGAGTATTAAATTCCAAAGGCACGTGTCAATTATGATACCGAATATAAAGAAATCTTAACAAGAATTTTATTCTTGTCTCCTTATTTAAATACAAATTAATTTCACGACAATTTATGAAGTAAATTGATCATTGTTAATCGTGGCGAAAAGCGGAGTGCGCACGTTCAAGCTCAAAGTAGCACATTCCGATCTCGGGAAAATAAAGCGCGTCGCGCTTCATTTACCTCCCTCACTCGGAAATGTGCCACTTTTCGCTCGAACCTTGCATTTGTGGAATTTCTCTATGTATTAACATATTGACTATTAAGTCAATATGTCAAATCAAAAAAAATATTTTAGTCAGCTTTATTGGATTATTTGATTTGAAAAGAAAAAGATTGGTATAGACAACCCCAATATGAACCTTAATATTGCATTATTGTCAAACGCTTAACACTAAACCTACCGATACTTCATTTATACCTATTACTACCACAGCGGGTCAAGTGACCCATCTTTAAAATGTTATATTATTATGTATAGAGAAAAAAATATATTAGGTTTGTTTTATCAGTAACTTTAGACAGTCAAAATGTGTCCGGAGCCTGCGCGCTACGATTTTTGTGTTCTATCAACTTTGAAGACAAGTAACGAACAAGTTCATGATCAAGTGTTCTTTGTTCCATCAGCTCATAAAATCAATTTCGGTACTGCCCAAATTGTTTCTGTACATTTTCATAAAATGGTTGTCACACGAGTGCGCAGTGCACAATAGGTTTAATAGCAAAAATAATTATTTGACAAACACTTTACAGTTGAGTGTTTAGCTCTTTGCAGTATATTTTAGGTATTGTTTTTAGTTATTGTGTACTAAATTAATTAGAAATCTACCGCTAAGCATGTAAACAAAAATAAATAAATACATTATTTGTTTGTAAAGTAAGATTTAAGGTTAGATTTACAAACCTACAATTTCTCTCGTATTTTACACGTTTTCAGTCATCTGACCCATCACAGAAAGAGGACTGGTTCAAAAACAGGCAATGTTCACGCATGGGCTTTCTTAACAAATACAATTAGTTGGAAACTTATCAGTAACTAGTCGGGTACTTCTTGATGGAACAAATCTATTTTAAATAACAATTTAAAATTGTTTTTTTTTAATTTAAAAAACAAAAATAATACAAGAAAAAAATTAAATATTCTTAAATTGAATCCTAAATTTAGAAAATAATTAAGTAATATGCTATAACTTTATTCACCGCATATTTTGCAAATTATTGGGTTCTCGAAGGCACATTTTCCACACACATACAAATCTTCATATCACATGAATTTTTGCACGGGTCAAATGACCCGTTGCCGTAGTTGGAGCAGATTACATATATATCTCGGTAAAAAAATTAACAAGAGAGATGTAAATATTGAAAAATACATTTGATGTATTTTTTAAGAAAAGTAGAAAAGGCAAATGACGATGTGATAATGTTATTTGCAAGAAATTCTGACAAAAAGTTTAAAATGGGTCATTTGACCCGTCGTGGTAGGTTTAGTGTTATTAATTCTATGCTTGGTTAGAAGATTTTTGAATGGTATAATTAAATACAACAAACCATATGGGAGTTTTATTTATTATCAGAATATATTGAATTCACTGAAATATTGAACTGAAAGGTTTTTATTTGACGCGATACATCACATATACAATTTTAATTGATCAAAAATGCGAATTCGTCATCACTCGAAAGTAGGTACACTTGAAAATATTGTTATCAGGCTCGCTGAAATTAAGCGTGCAGAAGAGCATCATGATAACTTATCAAAAGGGATAAAATCTAGAACGTTATTCAAATAAAAAATAAATCTTTTATTCGACTTTTAATTTTTTGAATTAAAGAATAGAAGATTAATATGGGCAAATCGAATAAATACGAAGATGTGCACATTCGAGCGAAAAGTGGCACATTTCCGAGCGAGGGAGGCAAATGAAGCGCGACGCGGAGCGGCGCGCTTCATTTTCCCGAGATCGGAATGTGCCACTTTGAGCTCGAATGTGCACACTGGGTTTTAAGCACGATAACCAAGCGTCCCGTTTTAACAAGAAAAAATTGGTCACGGTAATTATACCCCACCTCGTGCACGGAAGGTTAAAGTAAATAATTTTTTAAGCGCATTATCCGTTTCGCGTCACGCCGCCTTCGAGTGCGATGAGATTTTATCCGAAAAGCTTTTTCTGCGAGCTTTTGAATAGATACAAACGAAATTTATTACTAAAATAAATGGATTTCGGTATTTAGTTGGAATTTCGAAATATAAATGATATTAATTAAATTTCTTAATTGCCGTGGCATTTTTCTTTCGGAATGCTTTTCTTATTGGTACAAATCGAGCACAATGCGGTTTAAAGAGTTAATCAAGAAAATAAATTTGCTACGAAAGAAATATTTCCTTTTCGCAACTTTTGCTATTTTTCTTTTTCTTTCTAACTTTTCTCATTACGAGTTGATAACGGACCTGCGAGATAAAATAATAATTACGAGCGAATTTATTTCGTTGGCTTTAATTCTGACAGAAAGTGTGGGGAATGAAAAACTAATTGAGATCTTTCGAAACATGTTTTAATAGTTGTACGCGTGGATTTGATAAAGCGGTCAACTATTCGGTGGTTTAAAATTAAAATAAACCACTCGGCCGAACAGTTTCGATCTGTTATATGGTAACAGTTATTGGCATTTTCAGATTTTAATTTGAAGTCTAATTCATTACCGCGGCCGTTTCAGTGCCAATAATATCGAAAAGCAAATTATAATGGGCAATAAAATATAGCCATACTCGAAATTAATTATACATGGAAATAACTGAATCAGAATTAAATATTAATGGGTTTTGTATTCGTTACAAATACTGTTTCGTTGTAATCACATTAACTTTAAAATGCAATTTTTGAATATTATTCGCGATGTGTGTATTTAATCATTTTTGTTTACCTGCTTAAAAATTGCAGCGATGCATTAAATTTTAATGCGTGGCTAGATAAATCCCGTTATAACCTATGCAGAAATAAATGCATATTAAAAATTAAAAATCCTATGAGCAAACGGTCGTGTTTAAATATTTATTTTAACTGATTTGTAAATAAATAATCTGAATTTGATCGGCAACGAGGCGTAAAATCTATGAAAACTTATATTTAATTATTTAAATTGCATTTGTCTGATTTGTATTAATATTTAAATTTCTAAAACAAATAAATCGTTTCTATTTTTAAATAATTCTACATATACATAGGTACATACATACATTCATACATAAGTAATTGAATGCACCATTAAGTTGAAATATAAAAACTTAATAAAATTGTTTGCGTATGTTATACATACCTATGGGTCATTCCATATGAAATCAACAAATGGGGTGTGCCCCATGATTTTTAATTTTAATAAAAAATATTGTAGATGATTTTTGTGGTGCCAGAAATGCTAAACCACCACCATTTATTTTTTTTATTGTATAACTTCTGATCAGTACCCATCCGAAATCAAAGATTGGGTCAATTTCATACTTGTTCATAATGGGCTATAGCTTTTTATTTAGAACAGGTATTGAAATGGTTATACTTTATTTGAAAGGGTTATAAATGTGCATTTTATATAATACAATAAAATTAAAGAAAAACAATTAGGAACAAGATGGTGACCATCCGAAATTTTCACAATTTTTTCTCATTTTTACGATATTTGATTGGACCCTGTGTCAACCTTTTGCATATTAAGGGTTGATTTTTTACAATAAACTACTAACTCTTGTGATGTCGTGACATAATTATCATTGTCCTAGAATTAAATCTTCTACGAAAAAACAATTGTGAAAATTGATAATTTTGAAAAAGCTCAAATTTGACCTCAAAAAAACCCATGTGGAGGAAAAAATAAAAATCTGAAATTTTCGGAAAATGTAGTCCATATACTCTGTTCTACCTGTTCTAAATAAAAAGCTAGAGCCCATTATGTACAAGTATGAAATTGACCCACTTTTGACTTTGGATGGGTACTGATCAGAAGTTATACAATAAAAAAAAATGGTAGTGGTTTAGTATTTCTGGCACCGCAAAGATCATCTATAATTAAAAAATTAAAAATTAAAAATCATGCGGCACACTTTTTAATTCAAATTTGTTGATTTCATATGGAATGACCCCTATATAAAAATGCTGGATATTTGTTTAAATTAAACAAAAACAATCAAATTAAAAATTGAAATATTTAGACCAAAATAACAAATTGATGGTTATTTTTGGAATTATTGATTTTCCGTTGACCATATTTTTGAATAAATACAAAAATCTGCAAATAATTTCGATTTTAATCTCCAAATATAAGATTCTGAGGTTTTCTTCGATTAGTCTTCATTATTTAACACTCGAGTTTGAAAAAATTTTATTCAGTTTGTGTTGTGCACCTTTTGGAACCGAATAAAACTTTTTCGAAATATTAAAAATTCTCAAATGAGGACACAAGGAGATTTATCACATATAAATTTCTTTTAGATGAGGAAAAATTGATGTTTTTCTCATGTATCAAACTTTGAAGAATTGTTTATTATATCATGTTTAACTCATTATGAGATATTTCGCCTAAAAATATTGCGTCATCTTGAAATTTGTAATATTTGTATATTCACAACAGTTTAATTGTTAATTTAACATGTTATTTTATATAATTTCCTACAAGATACCGTATTTAAATTGTTTATGAGTTGAGTAGTTTACAAGAAAATAAATCAAAAATTTTCCGATTTTTTATCTGTTATTTAAAGGGAACATGGAAAAAATAAATTAGGCACCTCTAAATATCAACATTAGGTGCTCACATTTGACTGAAATATATTGTTTGAGATGTTCTGCCGAAATTTTGACGCGAGTTGGAGGAAAAAAAAATTTTTTAGGGCCAATTAAGACTTACCGAAAAAATAAACACTAAATTGTCACTTGAACTCACTTTTAATGACTAAATTTCTTAATTGCCGTGGCATTTTCTTTCGGAATGCTTTTCTTATTGGTACAAATCGAGCACAATGCGGTTTAAAGAGTTAATCAAGAAAATAAATTTGCTACGAAAGAAATATTTCCTTTTCGCAACTTTTGCTATTTTTCTTTTTCTTTCTAACTTTTCTCATTACGAGTTGATAACGGACCTGCGAGATAAAATAATAATTACGAGCGAATTTATTTCGTTAGCTTTAATTCTGACAGAAAGTGTGGGGAATGAAAAACTAATTGAGATCTTTCGAAACATGTTTTAATAGTTGTACGCGTGGATTTGATAAAGCGGTCAACTATTCGGTGGTTTAAAATTAAAATAAACCACTCGGCCGAACAGTTTCGATCTGTTATATGGTAACAGTTATTGGCATTTTCAGATTTTAATTTGAAGTCTAATTCATTACCGCGGCCGTTTCAGTGCCAATAATATCGAAAAGCAAATTATAATGGGCAATAAAATATAGCCATACTCGAAATTAATTATACATGGAAATAACTGAATCAGAATTAAATATTAATGGGTTTTGTATTCGTTACAAATACTGTTTCGTTGTAATCACATTAACTTTAAAATGCAATTTTTGAATATTATTCGCGATGTGTGTATTTAATCATTTTTGTTTACCTGCTTAAAAATTGCAGCGATGCATTAAATTTTAATGCGTGGCTAGATAAATCCCGTTATAACCTATGCAGAAATAAATGCATATTAAAATTAAAAATCCTATGAGCAAACGGTCGTGTTTAAATATTTATTTTAACTGATTTGTAAATAAATAATCTGATTTTGATCGGCAACGAGGCGTAAAATCTATGAAAACTTAAATTTAATTATTTAAATTGCATTTGTCTGATTTGTATTAATATTTAAATTTCTAAAACAAATAAATCGTTTCTATTTTTAAATAATTCTACATATACATAGGTACATACATACATTCATACATAAGTAATTGAATGCACCATTAAATTGCAATATAAAAACTTAATAAAATTGTTTGCGTATGCTATACATACCTATGGGTCATTTCATATGAAATCAACTAATGGGGTGTGCCCCATGATTTTTAATTTTAATAAAAAATATTGTAGATGATTTTTGTGGTGCCAGAAATGCTAAACCACCACCATTTATTTTTTTTATTGTATAACTTCTGATCAGTACCCATCCGAAATCAAAGATTGGGTCAATTTCATACTTGTTCATAATGGGCTATAGCTTTTTATTTAGAACAGGTATTGAAATGGTTATACTTTATTTGAAAGGGTTATAAATGTGCATTTTATATAATACAATAAAATTAAAGAAAAACAATTAGGAACAAGATGGTGACCATCCGAAATTTTCACAATTTTTTCTCATTTTTACGATATTTGATTGGACCCTGTGTCAACCTTTTTGCATATTAAGGGTTGATTTTTTTACAATAAACTACTAACTCTTGTGATGTCGTGACATAATTATCATTATCCTAGAATTAAATCTTCTACGAAAAAACAATTGTGAAAATTGATAATTTTGAAAAAGCTCAAATTTGACCTCAAAAAAACCCATGTGGAGGAAAAAATAAAAATCTGAAATTTTCGGAAAATGTAGTCCATATACTCTGTTCTACCTGTTCTAAATAAAAAGCTAGAGCCCATTATGTACAAGTATGAAATTGACCCACTTTTGACTTTGGATGGGTACTGATCAGAAGTTATACAATAAAAAAAAATGGTAGTGGTTTAGTATTTCTGGCACCGCAAAGATCATCTATAATTAAAAAATTAAAAATTAAAAATCATGCGGCACACTTTTTAATTCAAATTTGTTGATTTCATATGGAATGACCCCTATATAAAAATGCTGGATATTTGTTTAAATTAAACAAAAACAATCAAATTAAAAATTGAAATATTTAGACCAAAATAACAAATTGATGGTTATTTTTGGAATTATTGATTTTCCGTTGACCATATTTTTGAATAAATACAAAAATCTGCAAATAATTTCGATTTTAATCTCCAAATATAAGATTCTGATGTTTTCTTCGATTAGTCTTCATTATTTAACACTCGAGTTTGAAAAAATTTTATTCAGTTTGTGTTGTGCACCTTTTGGAACCGAATAAAACTTTTTCGAAATATTAAAAATTCTCAAATGAGGACACAAGGAGATTTATCACATATAAATTTCTTTTAGATAAGGAAAAATTGATGTTTTTCTCATGTATCAAACTTTGAAGAATTGTTTATTATATCATGTTTAACTCATTATGAGATATTTCGCCTAAAAATATTGCGTCATCTTGAAATTTGTAATATTTGTATATTCACAACAGTTTAATTGTTAATTTAACATGTTATTTTATATAATTTCCTACAAGATACCGTATTTAAATTGTTTATGAGTTGAGTAGTTTACAAGAAAAACTATCAAAAATTTTCCGATTTTTTACCTGTTATTTAAAGGGAACATGGAAAAAATAAATTAGGCACCTCTAAATATCAACATTAGGTGCTCACATTTGACTGAAATATATTGTTTGAGATGTTCTGCCGAAATTAAGACGCGAGTTGGAGGAAAAAAAAATTTTTTAGGGCCAATTAAGACTTAACCAAAAAAATAAACACTAAATTGTCACTTGAACTCACTTTTAATGACTAAAGTCGAAATTATATTTAGAATTAGTATATCTTTAATAGGTAAACACAAATCTAAAACTCCAGTCGAAAAATAACTTCGGTCTTAGTCCTCAAAATGTCAGATTTTGAGGGTTTTTCAATATAGTCACCATTTAAAGCTCATGTTCTAAAAAGGTTAGTTTGGTACGTAATATTTGCCGTTGAGAACTGAATGAGACCTTTTGACATTATAAAATGAGGTTCGCCTTATTTATATATACATGATGCAAACCTCATTTTTGTGGTGAGGACTATACTAAGAAAAACCTCTAAATCAAACATTTTGAGAACTAAAACCGAAGTTATTTTTTGAAAACTATCAAATTCAGTTTTTTATTTTATACTTACTCTAATAACTTTAGGTTACGTTATTCAGATATAGTCTGAGTACATCACTGGATTTATTTCTATAGGATGAATCTCGAAAAACAGGCGTTCATATTATTTTCGAAATCAACTTAAGTTATTTTTTTAGAAATTGACGTTTTATAAATCCAATAAGTTAAACGTGTATTGTCCTTCGTTATTATCTTATAAGTGCAATCTCTAAGACGTAGTATCAATCACATCGTGTTAGCTTCCCCTTAGCCATCAGTCTGAGATCAAGGAAGCTGCTCCCTCCAGGAAGTACCTAACCCTCGCAAGTAAGACAAATCTACGTAATATCTGTTTCCCATGAACAGAACTGCGGTGTATCCTAATGGCCGAATGTCAAACGAGATTATACGTCATGATGCTTTTAACCCTATTTGGCATTTTTCTCGAGTATGAAATGCGAGTGTCCTCTAGAGATTTCTCTCCTTCGCGCAAAGGGCGAAGCGAATCCGCAACATAACGATATTTTCGAGCACGTTTAAAGTCAGAAGAAGTTATTAATTAAAAATTAGAGCTTAATAGCGACGGAGGAATTGAAAATTCAATTAACCCTGCACCCTAGTAAGCGAAAGATGGTCGCCGAAAGAAGCCTAGCAATATTTTATATTCACAATTTCCGTGTGTCTCGCCGTCTCCTGAAAGTCTAAGCGATATCATCATCTAAAATATGAAGAAGCTTGATAAAAAAGTCAGAGAACTTGGAAGCCAATCTAAAAGGCTACATGTTTGTCGCAAGAAGATGAGTCAGTCATTCGGGTTCAATTTTTTTCGTACACGACAAGACCGAAATTAATCAGAAATGTACTAGGCGCAAGAATGAAGGGAATTAAGAAAATTGGTGAGCTACAAAAGCAAGGGGAAACTTTCAAAGGATTTTCGGTTTAGTTCAACGAATGATTGAATTTGTTACAGAACTTTTGAAACAGCGAACATTAAATTACGTTAAGACTACACACGAAGTATAAAATATTAATAGGTGGATTATGTAGGGGGACGATGAAGGACCTTGTTGGCTTCAAATTTTCTTATTAAATTTTCAATAAGAATTAGTGGATTAATATTTTAATTCTCTGCTAGGTCGAAAATTACTTAATAGCTCTATTAATATTTTTTTTAAAGGATCCCAACAATGGAATCTGTATGAAATGGAAAATTTTAATAATTACAAATAAGAAAAAAGTATATTGTCTTTGAAGTACACCCACACACACAAACACAAGTTATTTTCAGACACAAAAAGCGCAAAAGCCGAAATTAGATTCCAAATTTTCTTTCTTGCCGCAGAGTAAAGGAAGAACAAGGGAGTACAACAAGAAATAATAGAATCTGCTTTGAGTAAAGCTAAACGAACCAAACGACAACCTATTACTGACTGACGCATCTCAATTTTTCACGGTTATAAATAAGCCATCAATAGAACATACGCGACGGACGTGGGAACCCCTACTACAAACCCCGTCTAACTAAACGAATATAAATGACAGTATCGAATGCCAAATCTCGCTAATCCTGACCCCTCAAGGCGATTATCCTGCGATTATCGTCCTTTGTACTAGTCTTCATGAGGCCGTCTACTATCCAGACGACTAATGGTTCAATAAGATTCTTAAATCTCAATTTAGTCACATTTTGTCCCATCGATTCTAAATGCTGCAACAAAAGAGAGTTTTTCGAGGAGTACTTATGAAGAGTAACGATTTTATAAAAAGAATCTTTCGTTTTATAATAGCTACTTTTTTTGTCAATAGGTTTAAACTATTTCGTTAAATTCTCATGGTTTGGAAAATATATATTTTTAGGTTTATTTAGGATACATTTCATTTTAATGGTATGACAATAGAGCATAGTTATAAAAAACGCAATATTTTTATAATGCATTGAATTTTTAGTGGTCATCATTATTTTAATGAACAACGAATTTTCTCTTCGTTGCTCATTTTTATTTTTAATCAGTAATGAAATAATTTCCACTAAATTTTCTTTTTAATGAGTAATGAATTCATTTTTTATTTCACATCTTTGTTTAAATGAGTAGGTAACGGAACTATTTCTCACTACTCATTTTTTGTAATGTTTATAAATAATAATTTCAATTAAAATTTTGAATTTTTTGCTGGGAAAATTTGAGTCGTTATTTCCACTAATGGAGTTCTTTTTACTTATGTTAGACTTACCAAGGACAATTTTACTTTTAAAAATCGAATATAACCGATGACCGATCGAATCAACAAACTATGAAAATGACCTCAATATCTGTAACAATCAACTCTTTAGGAGAAAATTTTGTATTTATGACTAATGTATTACTTGAGAGTGGCGTAGCGTAAAGGTTTAGTGTGTGGACTGATGCGCTAGCGACCTAGGTTCAAATCCGTACTAAAACCATCGTATAACTTTATGCCTCTCTGTTTGCAAGGCAGGGGGCAACTAGTAAGGGTAAAACTGCCTTAGGAAAAATTCCTCAATAACATATCTTGTGTCTTTGAAATACACTACGACATAGATTACAAAAGGCACAAGCGTGCCTTGGATCCAAGGTATTAGAGTGGAGATTTGCAAATGCGTATTTAACAATAGGTAAAACGTATAATCATTGTATATATAATACGTATAATATAGAAAAGTTTAAAGATGAAAATTTTCATTAATAGGTTTAATTGATTGTCATTTAATGTCAACTTGTATTATTTCAATTGCATTTCAAACTTGAACTTTTTTAATGAACAATGTTTCATTAACAATTTTTTTTAATGATTAATGGATCTTTTAATCACATTGCCATTTAAATGAAATGCACATTGGATTATTTTTTACAACTATTTAGTTTTATTTGATTTTTTTTACAACTATCCAATAAAGTATAAAAAATGAGAAAGAAATAGTTTTAAATTACAGGAAGGCCTCGTTTATGGGGGTCAGTACGAAAAGACGTTTTTATTAAAAAATAGCATTTATTAGGTACATTTTTCTCCAAAACCGCTCAGTGGATTTGAATGAAACTTTACACACTTTATTTTTTACTTATTCTATAAGGAATTTACAAAATATTATATGTAACATCGTTTCTCCTGTATTTAAAAAAAAACTTTAATTTAGTAGGTATATAAAATTGCTTCACGTTTAGTCCCACCACAAACATTCTACTTATAATTTTGAAATTATCTCATTTATGTTAATGATCAGTGTTGCCAGAGTGGAAAAAAAATGAAGTCGATATCTTTTATAGTTTTTGTAGAAAATAAACGTGAGTAAAAAAATATACAACTTTTCAGGAGAGCAAAAAACTAAAAACGTGTGATTTTACTACTTCAAAGCTTTATAAAAAAAATCTATATTATTTTCATTTTTTTCTACTGGCCCCCTTAACGCTTCCTCGATTAACGCTGATTCGATATAACACGGTCTGCTCGAAGTGGCACAACAACTCAAAAATTAAGTTGATACAGCTTTTGAAAATGACCTCGTTTAACGCGGTCTGTACAAAAAGAAATAGATCAATGTTTCTAATTGTATTTCAATAAAGGACATTTCGTTTTGATTAGTAAAACCTTAATTATATAAGAACGAGTGCAATGTTCTTTCGAGCAGCAATTTTAAATAAACTAGTTTAAAAAAAATTAATTTTAATATAAATGCCAAATGTTAAACAAGTTAATTTAGATCATAATTTTTTGATTCACTTTGACGAATGAAGAAAAAGGACTCGTAAAAAAACGTTCTAAAGTATAGTACATCATTTATCAATTTTTTAATGTCGGTTAGGACATTAGTTAATTGGTTATATAAATGAATTTATATAAAAGAATATGTTAGCTATATTAAAATTTAAAATGATCTGTATTTTTTTAGTAGTCCATTTGATATGTAAGTTAAAATTAATTAAATATTCTACAATTAAATTGTCTTTGTTTTGTATTTTTTGTTACAATTTTAAAGTACGCATAGGTGCATACAAACAATTGCTGAGATTTACTACCAATTTTTGTATTTCTTTCTAATCATTAATTTCGTCATTCAGACATAAACTACAGTCACGTACTAAAGTAATGTCATAGAGGGCTGTCTAGTATCAGAAAAAACCTGTTAGTTTTGATTTATTTATTCACACGACTGAAGGATCCATCCAAAACATTTTGGGATGCTTACCAGAGTCAAAAAATAACTTCTATTTAAGTTCTCAAAATGTTAGACTTTGAGGTTTGTCTTCATCATGAGTCTAACATTTCTCTGAAGCTGGCGTATTCTGTATCCTGCCGAAGATTTGAGATATTTGAGGTCGAAAAAATTGATTTTTTCTTTAAAATGTCCTTCTGTTTCTTGGGGGTCGATGGAGGTTATCATATAAATGATAAATCTTTAAATTTCTTACATAAAAGATTTTAAACTGAATGTCAATTTAAAATAACAATTTTAGGTTATTTACAGGTAAATTAAAGAAAACTACAAATGTTATATTTTTGAATGCCAAATCTATGAATGTTGAGGGTATATATATTTTTATTCTTTTAAGATATTGATTTTCTTTTCGTTTATATTTTGCTTCGTTACTTGTCAAGTAGTTACGCTTCAAACATTTCCGAATCACTTCTTTGTTGAATACTTTTGTTTATCACGCACATTATTTTTTAAAACCGAAGTAAGGCCTTTGTCTTATTAAAATGCATAATCTTTACGTTTTTCTTTTGTTTTGTAGATTAAATATAGCACTCCAATGCGTAATAATTTAAATTATTACCACTTGGAGTTGAGTTATTTATGACGTTTTAAAATGTAGTAGTCGACTCGGAGCCATTTTAGATACATATCCACATTTTAAAAAAATACAGAAGACACATTCTATAATAAATAACTTTTTTTTTATAATAAAAGAAAAACATTTTTCCCTTCTTACTCATAAATTCTCAACTAAGAATAACAAAAACATTAAGATTACAATTGGTGAACAATAAATTTCACAAAAAATGAAGATCAAATTGCAAAATAATGTACACGTGCTTTTTTTTGTTGCCAATAAGTACGCCCTAATTATACAAAAATTTTCATTCGATAATTTCTTAATCGTTCTTTATACTTGTTTATTTAAAAAGCTTTAAAAAATGTATAACTTATGTATTTATGTATTTCGACAACACAAATTTTCATCAAATAAAATTAAATGTATCAAATTCTAATTGTCTTCCCATACTATTTCAAATCTGAAATTTTATTCAAAGATAATGTAATTTAACTTTAAAAAAAATTAAAGTTTGAACACAAATCTAATGCTTTTAACAGTGACGAGTCCTTCGTCTTCAATCAACCGTCACAAAGCTGATAAAATGTTGTCGGAAACTAAGCCAAACATCAAACAAAACCCAGAAACCTTATTTCACAACACAACCAGATAAGTCGAGTAGGGGGAAAGTGGCATAAAACAGCCAGTTTTAAAAAAAGAGATAAATAATATAGAAGGACATAAATAAATCAATTTTTTTTTAAAATCTGTAATTGTTCATGCATTTATGTACGTAATGTCATAAAACATTTTTCAAAATTAACGATATTTTTCGACTTCTAATCATTTATAAAAAAAATAAAATTTGGCTTTTACATAACCTATAGGTATTGAAACAGCCAACCCAATTTTTGAAAAAGCCATGTTCTTATTACAAGATTAAAACTGCACATTAACGAAGATATGATTTAATAATAATCTTAAGCTATAATTTTAGATCTTATATAATTATAAAACGTTTTAAATAACGCAAACTCTCGATAAAATATTTACTTACATAAATCTAAGAAACTGTCAAAAAATTTGACGTTTGAGATCAATCATTGCAAAAACTTAAAAACGTTTTTAGCAAAAATAATGCAATTTCCTTTTATGCCACAGGATTTATATGCCCAACCATTACAATTTTGCATCGGTACCACTCTTGATTGCTGTTACTACAATTATTATTGCATTTTATGGAATTAAAAGGTGGCTGTTTCATTACACTGCAGTCCGGCTATTTCAAAACATATTCTCTCAAGAAACCAAATCTCGAAAATTACTATGAAATCAAAGATTAGTCTACAAAATATATACGTTATTAGAAGGCCTAATATATCTATAAAATTATAGTGTAATCATATTATTATTAGTTTTGTACGTATAGGCGTTAGAAAACAAATAAACTGAACTCAAAACCTTACTTTTTGACGACAAAATCTTCAATACGTCGTATCTGCGCCGTTTATTGACGGTGAACGGTCAAATTTTTGTGGGGGATATCTGGCTAGTGTTGCTATCTTAAAATAATAATACATAAACGATTCGTATGAAAACTACCGCGTAATTGATAATGGCTGTTTCAAAACTTGGCTGTTTCATGCCACTTTCCCCCTATACTTTACAACTCGAAGGCAATAATATAGAAAGGACCCTGTTATTCTGCGCGGGACATAATTACAAGTTCCACCGAAGGCAACCATTGTTAGCTTATATTAAGTTATTATACTGGACATCACGCAGTTCTTGAGGTTAATTCGGCGTTATAATAGTCAGATGTGGCATCCAATGCGGTTAGAGAGTAAACAAAAAGGTGAAATCATAGTGGATTTGAATGTAAATTACTTGGAATTTTTTTGTCACGACTTAAACATTCCATTTACTAAAATTCCAACAGAAACAAGGTGTTTTATATTTTTTTTAATTTATTTACGACATAATTTGCATAACATTTAGTAAAAATTTTAACAAGACCGTTAAAATAATAAATAACAAGGTTAAAATACGTGTAAAGTATTTTAAGTCCCGAAAAACACAAAAAAAAATATGAAATGATCGACTGATATTACCTCTCTTGTATTTTCTTGGGTGACTATTTACTAATTCTAATTCTTGATTTTAAACCTAATTTCTACCTGAGTTTTTTTGTAAGGGTAGCTGAGCGAATACAGTTAGTTCGAGTTTTAGGTTCGAAGTCAGTAGGTGTTTATGTTTAAGAGCGTAGTAACACTTCGGAGGGATATTAATTAGTGCAGCGTAAGTTTTTAAATATTTGTTTTTGGTGGCGCAATTTACATGGTCTGGTTTAATAGTAATTTCAGTTATTTTAGGAAGTTGATTGAAGTTCTCTTATCTAGTGTGGTTTGGCTGCGGTCCAACCCTTACTCGGTATCCCTCCTGTACCTTTACCCTGCATTCGACGAACTTGGTTAGTTTACGGTGTTTTCTGTATAAAGTGTAAACCTTTGAAATACTTTCCTTTTTAGGTTGTTGTGCAACCACGTCTGCGATTTGCAGCTTCCCAATTCCAACGTAAAATTTTATCATAATTAAATTACTTTACCTTCAAACAAATTACTAAAACTTTGACAAAAAAAGCTCAAATCTGATGTAAATAATTAAAAGTTTAATAAGTTTCTTCTGCATGCTGTTTTTTTTTGGAAATTTTAGAACGATTTTTAATTAAAAATTAATAACAAAATCTTTATTAATTCTTCTCTTAAGAAATTAACTACGTGCGTATTTTAGAATAGAATTTCGGCCTCATTAACTTTGGAAAAATATTTTATGAAATTTGTAATACAATGTAATTTGCACGAAGTGAAACGTTTTGCGGATACCACTATGCTGTAGGGGTGTTATGGTCATACTGTAGGGTAGCGAAGTTTTTTATTCGTTTAAAAATTGTAATATCTGGGCAACCGGCTTTGCTCGGTGTTCTTCGACTTCGCCGTGGGAATATGATGGTATTCGGTCGCATAATTACTGATATATATAGATATGAATGTAGTGCCATCTGTTGTCGTATATTAATGCATGAATATTCCAGGCTATTGGTACTTCAATAATCTATGAGCTAACGTAAAAAACTATTTTTTTATATGTAAATGCATTTTTTTTCAGCGATGACATCTATCTAGAAAAACTTAGCAAGTAAAACGTTATCTAAATACAGTATTTTATCCAAATCGTTAGAGCCATTTTGCGAAACATATGTACCTATATACAAGAATAGCTCGTCGATGTCATTATGGGCGTTAGGCCCATACTGCTTGCCGGTATCGACAATAGTTCTGACAGATAGCCAATATTGTAGTTATTCTAATATTAGCGTAGTACCAAAGTTTATTTGATTAAAAAAGTAGGTTATGTTTGAATTATTATTTTTGAATATAATGATATTGTCCATAAATATTATAAGATTCAACCCAATATTTATAAAAAGAAAGTTATAAAAGGACAGAATAGTAATAATTAATGCTACATTAAAACTTTAAGTAATATAAAATTTTATTAAATATATATTTTCAATAAAATCAAATTTAATAAAAATGTTTACAGGACGCTTGAATAATCAATAATAAGTAATACTTATTATACACTGTTAAAAATATTTGTAAAACCACAATATTTTACAAAACAAGTGTATAAAAAGCCATGGCGTTTTACAAATGTTTGTAATTGGATTTACTACAATAATTGGTGAAATTGCAAAACAATATTTTAATTTAAATTACAAGAAAACAGCTGGAAATTTGCAAATCATATTTTTTTACGTGTTTTGAAAATGTATTTTTTTACATTGCACTTTTATAACACTTCAATAATTTAAACACGCTGCCGCTAGATGACCGCTGGATATAAGTCGTCACTTACATCTGCTAGGACTTTATATAACAGAGTTATCGCATTAGTGCTATAAATTGATCTACTTTTCTTTGAAATCTCTTCGCTATTGTAACTATTTTTGGTTTGACTTTTTCCGGTCCATTTGAGAACTACTACATAATAAATATTCAATGAATGCTTAGTAGTATTACAACAAATATTTTGTAATATTCCTAAACTGAGTTGGAATAATTTGTGTAATAAAAATACCATAGAATTTTTAGTGTTTTTCCATAATAAATAAAGTAAAAATGTTTTGTGAAATTACAATAAAAATTTTTAACAGTGTATTAAAATAATAATTGTTTATTAATTATAACGATTCACTTAACGATAACCTATAAAAATATATTTTTGCAAATACATTTATACTTTTATTTATCAACAGGGTATAGCAACTACATCTGTACAATATTGATAGTAATACAACAGTGTACTGACTGCCGCGCAAATATCTATTATGGGACGTACTAGTGATATTGCAATATTTTCAATGTACAATAGTATGGGACTTAAGCCTATATTATCTAGTCAAACCTGCTATACACACATGTAAAAAATCCAGCATTTTCTGCACTATACAATATAGTAAATAGAATAGTTCTTATGGGACTCGTTGCGACAGTGTATAGGAATATTTCGGATACTGTATCTGCCTCAATACCATACCAGTAAGGTGATAAACATTCAATTTTTTTTCGTGTAGATTTATATATCATTAAAATTAAAAAAATCAATTACGTCTGATACTAAAACTACACTGTTAAAATACCTGCGTAAGAAGTAAATACGTATTTCTCACAATTCAAGAGAGAAACCGAAGAATTGTTTGTCGATTAGATAAACAGATTGCATATTCATGGTTTTTAAATAAAAAATTCGCTGGTCGACCATTTTAACTCTAGTGTCTATAAAACTTTCAATGACAAATTCAACAGCAAACCTTGTAAATCTTAAAAATATAACATTTTTATTCCGAATTTTGTAAAATACAAGAGAGAAACTAAAGTACATCCGGATGTAGGTAGTTACATACATAAGTACTTGAAAATTACAAATTTATGGACGTGGAAGTTTATTACACATACTAACCAACACCTTTTGTCTTAAAAATTTATTATACGTCGAATGTTGTAAATATGTTTAAGGTAGAATTATTTTAAACCGCCCACTTTTACACGCCATAATTTCATTAAAAAAATCTTCCGAATTTGGTTGGTTAAATCTATCCCATCATAATTACTTTGGAATCCGTTTTTTTCAAGTCGTAAGAAGTTTTATTGTTTTTTAAATTTTTATGAACTTGTAAATTATTCAACATCTCTTGAATATCAAGTTTTAAGATTTTAATTTTCGTTTGGTGGGGCAATAATCATTATAATTATTCACGGTGTTTGCTCCGCCTTAAGTACGTCCTTGGCATACGATAATAATTTTATACTAAGCATGTCTTAATATCCTATTCGTATACAGCCGGTTTGTATTTAATGAAATCAAGTAGGCACCTATTACCTAGTATCTAAAAATTTAAGATGTTGATAAAGATCTGAAGAATCTATTTATTAAAATTTATTACGTAAAAAATCACCAATTTATTTGTAATAATGTATTGTTGATCACTATTAAATCGTTTTATACGTTACTACATAAAAGTGAAAAAATTCTACAAATATAGCGTCCATATAAATGGTTACCCGCAAATCACAATCAGTAATGAAAATTCGGAATATCGAATCATTTTGATACACCACACCATCAATTTGAAATTTATTGATTATAAAAACAAACTCAGATCGTCACCGATTATTTCTATTTATTATTTTACATTTATTTTTGAAGTAAAACTTCTTTAAGCGTCTTAGGGCGAAATGGCATGGATCAAACGAAAAGTGAAACGCTTTTTCTTCTCCTTAACTATAAGTGGCATTTGAGAGAATCGATTCTATTCTCTCTGTCAGATGAGTCATTCTCACTCTACATGCATGCGCAGTACATACTATGCGTATATGTAGAATTTTCTCTAGCCACGATAGCATGAGTTGACCCGATCGGGAAAAATTTTAATATAGTGCGCCATAAACGGTAACGTAGACAACTGACAAATGTTTCTATGGTAACCAATAATTACTTTTATTATAACCCATTCTTGTTCCCATAGTAACTAACAACTTTTGTTAATTAATGAATAAAAATCAACTATATTTTAGCCTCCCAATAATTATGACGTTACTATGGTAATTAATATCCGCTTCCATAGCATAATCTAATTGGTTCTGCTGTTTCAAGGATAATTACTTACTAACTAATTTACTTACAACTTAACGCAGTATATTCATTTATTTACACAGTTCGACTTATTTATTTTCACCGGGAGTTAGAGATCGCATTCAATTGCACCGAGGGGCAGCTGAGTAGAGAGCTGACTAACATCGTAATTTGCCCCACTTATATGTGTAGTTGATAGCCGTTATTACGGCTTCTAGATATGTCCAGTGCATTCTCACCTTGAACGAGCCCCGCGTTCAAGGTCTTTTACAGAGTTAGTTTATCTCTATACTATAGATTTCCCTCGATCGTTTAACCAGATTAATTTATTGCGTACGCTATAATATTATTGTTTTTTTTATGTTTCTTGTGTCCTACAACTTTTAGAAACACTATTTTGCTATATTTTTGAGTTATATTTTATACACAATACAAAAATACGTAGCAATACTAAAAAATTAAAAGACAGCTATGCGTACTTTTTACTGACGGAACCTGTTTATATAATTTTAACATAGCCTTTATTTGTTTCAGATTATTAGTGCAAGTGAATGACCGACAACAAAAGGAAAAATGGTTCCTGCAGCGTTATTTCTTATAGTTTTTACTGCTTTAGCTGAAGGATCGGATTTAGTAAACGAACCCGTCGATCAAGGTGAGTTTTGTAGGTTAGAAAGATCTAAAATATTAAATGGCGTTTTATTCGCCACTATAAAACTGGAACTTTGTACATGTGTAGGTACGTATGTATATGTGCTCGGCATACTAGCAAATAGCAAACTAGAACTGAATTTACATTCGGCCTTAAATATGCAAAAGCGTTTTAGTAAAGCACTAAAAATATTTTTCTTGCTGGTTATTTTATGGCTCAGATTTAAATATTAAACGAAACAAGTTCAGTTTTATACCTGATATACTAATCGGTACGTTTTATAATTACAACGACCTGCACGAATCTCGCTATGCGATAAGTAAATTTTTTTACAGGCATTAACTTTATTAAAAGTTTTCATATTTAAGATCAAAATATTTTTAACGTATCAGCATATTTGTTTTATTGCGTTATAATATTTCTGTGTTAACATAATACATAAAAATTTTTATTGTTAAATGCTTGTGTTTGTAGTATATTATTTATGATTATGGCTTCGTTGTGTGTCATAAAATCACTGATTACATCTAAAAAGCGCATGCGGTTTTTAAATTGATCTTGTAAATTCTTTATTATTTCTGTTTTATTGGCTTTTTTTTTTTAATTTACTCAAATCGACATAACTATAAAAGTATATTAACAACGAGTGATTACTCGTAATTTTCATATGTACCTTTATTCTATTTTCTTTTTAAATCACGCAAGTTTGTAAAAATCAAAAGTACGTAGGTATAGGTACCTACCTAGAAACTTGAATATACAGTAAAACCTCAATTATCCGGACCTCAGTAATACGGATTCGCGATTATCCGGATTGTCAACCGCATTCGGACTCGTTGCGAAAATTAAACCCCAGTATTGCTTATTACATATTTTATTATTTTATTTTGTATTTCGCACTAACCAATTTTTTTTTTGCTTTGTTGATTTTAAGATAATTTGCGATTGTTTTATTTAGTGATTAATATTTGTTGCGTTTTTTGTAAACATATACCTAACAATTTGACCAAGTTTTTTCCTGTTAAAACGGGACGCTTTGTAATCGCGCTTAAAACCGAGCGTGCGCATTCGAGCTCAAAGTGGCACATTCCGATCTCGGGAAAATGAAGCGCGCCGCTCCGCGTCGCGCTTCATTTGCTTCCCTCACTCGGAAATGTGCCACTTTTCGCCCGAATGTGCACATCCTGGTAATCATTAGCTTTGCCTATATTATTATTTCATTCTTCAATTCAAAAAATTAAAAGTAAAATAAATTAGATCTATTTTTTGTTTGAAAAAGTTTAGATATTTTATTCCTTTTGATAAGTTATCATGGTGCTCTTCCGCACGCCTAATTGTATCGAGCTTGATAAAAATATTTTTAGGTGTACTTTCGAATGTTTACTAATTCGCATTTTTGATTAATTAACCCTTCAACGGTAAGGTGCAACTTTGGTACGCATACGGTAAGGTGGGTTCATATATTGCCCCATGTAATTTTCTTAAATTATAAGGTTTATTGAAAAGGTATTGCACCAAAAACATTTAATTCTTCTAATTGACGTTTACAATATAAACAATAAAGTGACTAATTGTACTAAACTCAAAAAAACTAAACTCAAAATGTTTTTTTTACTAGACCAGAACGAAAAATATAAAAACAATTCTAAAACCAATACATTATGGATAGGAACAAATATACACGGACTATACCGCAGTAAATAGAAAACAAAAAACAAAACAATTAAAAACTAACTGAAATAAAGAATCATACCTACATCTGATTATATTATAAATCACAAAATTTATTTTTTACACGAAATTTAGACCAGATAAAATCAAACGTACCCAACTACAACTTGTCGCACTTAGGACACAAAATTATTTTTTTAATGTCTTATGGATACCAGACATACTTGCATTACATTTTAAACGTATTGCGGTACCCTTTTTATCTTTTGCCCGGGGACAAAATGAACATTGTTATAGGTATATATGCACATCTAAAATACAATCTAGAAGATTTGAATGATCGCCAAAAAATAGAACAGAACAGAAAAATATAAAATTTGTTCAACAATAAAAATTATATTACTAAAAACAAAATAGTTTTTGAAAATATTATAAAAATATTCTAAGGAAAAAGCAAAATAATCTTGCATTTAATAAAAAAGAAAAAGAAAAAAGTAGTATGCACTCGGTAAGGTGGGGTCAGAAAATGACCCCAGTAGCAAGCGCGTGAAAATTAAACAAAAATGATAAGAAAGAAGAGGTTACCTAAGAGTTCCGAGTGGCTTAAACGCTCGACGAAGACTGAGGGGTAGGTCTGCTTTTGATTTTATGACCTTGAGGCGAGTGTACTAAGAGCGACGTAAAATAAAAACGATTTGGGGTCACAAAATGACCCCACCTTACCGTTGAAGGGTTAAAATTGTATATGAGTCAAATTTTCTGAAATGGGCCATTATTAGTGCAAGTGAATGACCGACAACAAAAGGAAAAATGGTTCCTGCAGCGTTATTTCTTATAGTTTTTACTGCTTTAGCTGAAGGATCGGATTTAGTAAACGAACCCGTCGATCAAGGTGAGTTTTGTAGGTTAGAAAGATCTAAAATATTAAATGGCGTTTTATTCGCCACTATAAAACTGGAACTTTGTACATGTGTAGGTACGTATGTATATGTGCTCGGCATACTAGCAAATAGCAAACTAGAACTGAATTTACATTCGGCCTTAAATATGCAAAAGCGTTTTAGTAAAGCACTAAAAATATTTTTCTTGCTGGTTATTTTATGGCTCAGATTTAAATATTAAACGAAACAAGTTCAGTTTTATACCTGATATACTAATCGGTACGTTTTATAATTACAACGACCTGCACGAATCTCGCTATGCGATAAGTAAATTTTTTTACAGGCATTAACTTTATTAAAAGTTTTCATATTTAAGATCAAAATATTTTTAACGTATCAGCATATTTGTTTTATTGCGTTATAATATTTCTGTGTTAACATAATACATAAAAATTTTTATTGTTAAATGCTTGTGTTTGTAGTATATTATTTATGATTATGGCTTCGTTGTGTGTCATAAAAATCACTGATTACATCTAAAAAGCGCATGCGGTTTTTAAATTGATCTTGTAAATTCTTTATTATTTCTGTTTTATTGGCTTTTTTTTTTTAATTTACTCAAATCGACATAACTATAAAAGTATATTAACAACGAGTGATTACTCGTAATTTTCATATCTACCTTTATTCTATTTTCTTTTTAAATCACGCAAGTTTGTAAAAATCAAAAGTACGTAGGTATAGGTACCTACCTAGAAACTTGAATATACAGTAAAACCTCAATTATCCGGACCTCAGTAATACGGATTCGCGATTATCCGGATTGTCAACCGCATTCGGACTCGTTGCGAAAATTAAACCCCAGTATTGCTTATTACATATTTTATTATTTTATTTTGTATTTCGCACTAACCAATTTTTTTTTTGCTTTGTTGATTTTAAGATAATTTGCGATTGTTTTATTTAGTGATTAATATTTGTTGCGTTTTTTGTAAACATATACCTAACAATTTGACCAAGTTTTTTCCTGTTAAAACGGGACGCTTTGTAATCGCGCTTAAAACCGAGCGTGCACATTCGAGCTCAAAGTGGCACATTTCGATCTCGGGAAAATGAAGCGCGCCGCTCCGCGTCGCGCTTCATTTGCTTCCCTCACTCGGAAATGTGCCACTTTTCGCCCGAATGTGCACATCCTGGTAATCATTAGCTTTGCCTATATTATTATTTCATTCTTCAATTCAAAAAATTAAAAGTCGAATAAATTAGATCTATTTTTTGTTTGAAAAAGTTTAGATATTTTATTCCTTTTGATAAGTTATCATGGTGCTCTTCCGCACGCCTAATTGTAGCGAGCTTGATAAAAATATTTTTAGGTGTACTTTCGAATGTTTACTAATTCGCATTTTTGATTAATTAACCCTTCAACGGTAAGGTGCAACTTTGGTACGCATACGGTAAGGTGGGGTCATATATTGCCTCATGTAATTTTCTTAAATTATAAGGTTTATTGAAAAGGTATTGCACCAAAAACATTTAATTCTTCTAATTGACGTTTACAATATAAACAATAAAGTGACTAATTGTACTAAACTCAAAAAAACTAAACTCAAAATGTTTTTTTTTTACTAGACCAGATCTAGACCAGGACGAAAAATACACAAAACAATTCTAAAACCAATACATTATGGATAGGAACAAATATACACGGACTACACCGCAGTAAATAGAAAACAAAAAACAAAACAATTAAAAACTAACTGAAATAAAGAATCATACCTACATCTGATTATATTATAAATCACAAAATTTATTTTTTACACGAAATTTAGACCAGATAAAATCAAACGTGCCCAACTACAACTTGTCGCACTTAGGACACAAAATTATTTTTTTTAATGTCTTATGGATACCAGACATACTTGCATTACATTTTGTACATATTGCGGTACCCTTTTTATCTTTTGCCCGGGGACAAAATGAACATTGTTATAGGTATATATGCACATCTAAAATACAATCTAGAAGATTTGAATGATCGCCAAAAAATAGAACAGAACAGAAAAATATAAAATTTGTTCAACAATAAAAATTATATTACTAAAAACAAAATAGTTTTTGAAAATATTATAAAAATATTCTAAGGAAAAAGCAAAATAATCTTGCATTTAATAAAAAAGAAAAAGAAAAAAGTAGTATGCACTCGGTAAGGTGGGGTCAGAAAATGACCCCAGTAGCAAGCGCGTGAAAATTAAACAAAAATGATAAGAAAGAAGAGGTTACCTAAGAGTTCCGAGTGGCTTAAACGCTCGACGAAGACTGAGGGGTAGGTCTGCTTTTGATTTTATGACCTTGAGGCGAGTGTACTAAGAGCGACGTAAAATAAAAACGATTTGGGGTCACAAAATGACCCCACCTTACCGTTGAAGGGTTAAAATTGTATATGAGTCAAATTTTCTGAAATGGGCCATTACAAATCAACTAGTTGATTTTTATATCATCTTTTGCAGATTGTTGAAGGTTTATATGTTATTAATATCTCCAAATATTTTTGGGTAATTTTCATTTTTGTAAAAATTATAAACAAATTAGTTTTAAGGCACATTTTGTATACCAGGTGTGCAACCTTAAAACGGCTGTTTTTTTATTTAGCAAAACACAATAATTAACGCAGAAAAGTGAAAAATATTTTATTAAAAGTAATTGCCCTCGCTGGCTATACATTTTTCCCATCTTCGAGGAAAATTGTGGATTCCACCCCAAAAGAATTCATCCCCTTTGGATAAGAACCACCCATCGAGCCACTTTTTAACATCTTCATAAGAATTGAAGTGCTGCTCAGCAAGTGCGTGTCCCATCGACGCAAACAAATGGTAATCTGATGGGGCCAGATCAGGAGAGTAGGGCGGGTGGGGTAGCAACTTTCAGCCAAGTGCATACAATGTATCCCGGACCAATCTTGCTGTGTGTGATGGTGCGTTGTCGTGCTGGAAAATGATACCCTCATGCCGATCCGCGTGTTCGGGTCTTTTTTTGCACAATTCACGATCCAATTGGATGATTTGTTGTTGGTAGCGTTGAGTATTGATCGTTTCACCAGGTTTCAACAGTTCGTAGTAAACCACCCCCTTCTGGTCCCACCAAACACACAGCATTGTCTTTTTCCCGAATCGATTTGGCCTAGCAGACGATGTTGAGGGTTCTCCGGGGTCCACCCACAATTTTTTGCGCTTAGGGTTTTCAAAAAAGATCCATTTTTTATAGCCAGTGACGATTCGATGCAAAAATATTTTTCTGTTGTGCCGATCAAGCAAGATTTCGCACGCGGTCTGGCGTCGTTCCATCTGTCGATCGTTCAATTGATGTGGCACCTACTTCCCGATCTTTTGGATCTTTCCCATAGCAAAAAGGCGTTTCAAAATTGCTTGGTGGCTAACATTAAACTTCGCGGCAAGTTGTTTCTGCGATTGGGTATCGTCTTCGTCCAATAAATCTTGCAATTCGGTGTCCTCAAAAACTTTTGGTCGATTTTCGCGCTTTTTGTCGGTGACGTTAAAAATTCCGTCTCTGAATTGCCGAAACCACGCTCTGCACCGAGTTTCACTAAGAGCACTGTCGCCATAGACCTCCACAAGAATTCTATGCGCTTCGGCGGCGGATTTCTTCCAATTGAAGAGGAATAGCAGTGCTCCCCGCAAATGCTCTTTATCTGGCACAAAATTCGACATGTTTATCGTGATCAAAGGACACGTTATTGTCCGAAATTGCTGACTTTGTCTTTTGTTTACTAATGGCAAAGATCAAAGCAATGAAAAAAATGGCAGGCAAGGTTGGCTAATGCCTAATGCGCGCGTACTGCCTTCTATTAGAAAACGGCCGTTTTAAGGTTGCACACCTGGTACACTGTTGTAATTAGACTGCATTTATGGATTAATTCAATTTTTAAATATAAAAAAATATTTATGTTACATAGGGGGTGCATCAAAATTTTAGAATGACTTGGGTGGGATATGTTAAAAAAAAGGTTGGGAAATAATAGTCAAAATTCGGAAAAAGTTAAACTATTTTTGTTCACGTACAATAAAGTCTTTCATCTAGTTTAGTTTAAAAGTACTAAATTAGAAATGTGGTATTTGGTAAAAATACCCTACTATAATTTTTAATTAAAAAAAAGCAAGAAGTGGTACATTTAGTTCAGTTTGATTGAATTAATATTATTTGTAAGAAAGAATAATAAGATAGGCAAATTCAATTATGAAGGAGTATGTGCACTTTCAAGCGAAAACTTTTTCCGAATGGAAAATCTGGATTTGAAGGATTTGTTATTAATATAATCGAATCTAATTAACACGAAGATGTGCGCATTCGAGCGAAAAGTGGCACATTTCCGAGCGAGGGAGGCAAATGAAGCGCGACGCGGAGCGGCGCGCTTCATTTTCCCGAGATCGGAATGTGCCACTTTGAGCTCGAATGTGCACACTCCGCTTTTCGCCACGATTAACAATGATCAATTTACTTTAAAAAAATTCAAGTAATTCTAAACCCGTAGTTGCGTTCTCAAAATGTCTCCTTTGGACATCGCTTATTTTTCATAATTTTTTACTTTTTTCATTTTCAATTAACGGAATTTTCGATTATCCGAATGAGCTGCAACAATAGTTAGTTCGGATAACCGAGTTTCCACTGCATTTTCAAGTTACAATTTATCAAGTTTTAGAATCATAAATGTCAAATTTTCTTCTTCAGTTTTATATTTGATTTGGATTTCAATTTTTCTCTACTTATTCTAAAAATTTCTTAGCCAATTTTTTTTTTAAATTTAAGGAATACAGTTTTTGCTCTTTTTTACGGTTTGACTTTTAAGGTTTTTAAAATCTGGAGCTGTCCCTAAAGGGATCTCGCGTTTTATGATAGGAGAACTACTAAAATTTTAAATCGTTAAATTCCGAAAGCATTTATCTAATTCAATCGTGAAACCCATTACGTTTTGTTGCTTGGTGCTGGTTGTAACCCAGGAAGAATTTAACACGAGCTCAGAATTTTATGTCTTTGGGACTTCCAGCTTCCCCGAGGTCCTCGGAAGTAACTACTGGTTTCTAGTCCCCACATAAATCATTATAAACTGCTTACAGACATTTGTAGTATTTGTAGTGCTCTAAATTGTCTTCCTTCGAAGACGTATGCGCATCCGAAGAACAACACTAGAACCACGGCAATGATTCTTAGCATTTTTATTACGCCGTAAATCCAGAACTCTGAATTTTCCTACTTTGTGTTCTACCCCTTAAGTTCATTGCGAATGTATGTGCATTTAAGGCAGAGGATAACATACTCGCCTGGTTATTGTTTGTCGGAACGACGTTGCTTTACAGTATGCAAACGTTTCCGCGACGTAAAAGCTTCTTCATGCGTTTTTTACAGTTCGGACGTGCCTCCGAAAGCTTCCAGAAATTTAGCAATAACGCCAAAAATAAATTTTAAGATAGACATAAAAAAATGGATCGCTGAATCGACCCAAGGTTTTATTTTCTTATGTTCTTCTATAGTATGTGTTCATAAACACCAAGCTCTTGAAAAGCGCATCCGGATTGAAACTCGTAAAACGTACAATAATCTCTTTCCTTTGTATTAATACTTTACTTCTTCACAAATGTGTTCTAGTGACCTCGGAGCTTCTTCAATTTCTTTATTATAGCAACATAAATTTATGACGGCTACTTCTTTTTAAGGCTGTGGTATTTTCATTATTTTATATTTATTAAGTAGAATATATTTTTTAAGTTCGGTGTGCATTATTTCGAAAAATACTTCTATACTTATCCGATAAAGGCTCTTTAGAAGAACGAGAAAAACTATGTGTAATTATTTTATACCAAATTGAATAAAAATTGTTATTATTATGTATCAGAAATGAATTCAACTAAAGTATATAGCAAAAGACAAATATGGAAAATCAACCACAGATCAAATATTTTTATTTCCCATGCGCGACAAGTATTACTTGGCGCCCATTGTTTCGATTGGAAAATAGCTCTTTACCCATTCAATTATTTCCACGTGTTAAATCACAGTTACTGCACGCAATTGACCACAAAAAACGCAAAATTTAAATAAAACGCGGAAATTGAAGCTAGAGCCATTTCTGGATTTTAAATAAAAAGTGCCATTTAAGTGATGGACGATAAATATTCTTGCTTTTAAAATTCTAAAATAATATTTTTTATGACTACGCTAGTATTAAAAAATAATATGTGCAATTTATGCGATTGTTTACTGCCCACTAGAGCGGACGAGCGCACTCACTTCTTTTGTACGCTGAACACCGCTCCCGTGAGAAATCGATTACTTCCCGGACTTGTTGGATAATGTAATATTGTTTATTTTAATATCTTTAATATCATCATTAAAATGCTTTATATTTGTGTTTCGTGAAAAAAATAAGTTCAAATTTTGAAATCTACGTTTATCCGTTCAAAGTTTTAATCTATACATGCATTTAATTTTTATTAAATACGAAGTTGAAACCAGGAAAAATACCTTTTCTTGCTTTACGTGCCCTGACTAATGGTTTGTTTCATGAATCTTTGCAAACAATTTCCATTGTCAAATATAGGTATTCCAAAAAAGATTCGTAAACACGATAGTTTAAACAAAGTTTTTCTTGACTCTATCTATACTAATATTATAAAGAGGTATAATGTTTGTTTGAATGTAAGGGGTAATCTCTAGAACTACTGGATCGATTCTAGATAGTCTTTCACTAATGAGAAGCTACACTATCCCTAAGTAATATAGGCTATATTTTATTTTGATAAAAATAAATTTTTAGTCTTAAATCTCAATATCCGTGGAGGTCGGGCGGTCCCGCTAGACCTAATATGAAAGAAGATCTTACTTCGAATTTCGACTAAAATCCTAAGGTTGTTCTAATAGCCAATTCATCGAGTTTCAAAATCACGTGGTACGTGAGTTAAGCGCGAGCTGTGCGAACGAGGAGCTCAAATTCTACGGTAGGGCACCTTCGGTAAATGTCGAACACCATCGACACAAAAAATGCCGTCCTAAAAGCATCAGGCTTTGAAGCCTGATATTTTGTCATTGTCTTTCAAAACTAAATACGAAAAACCACAAAATACAAGGACAGCACTTTCAAACAACGACGAAAATCAAACAAAGAGTGATAATGTTATGCAGGTCGGACAATACTTTACGTGTCGAAATCATCGAACGAGTCTACGCCGTTTGCGCATTGAATACCATCGAAGATCGAGTGACAGGAGTTTTTGAAACTACTACACGTATACATAGAATGGAAATGCCACTCCCCGACTGAATCAACGCGAAATCTCTAGAACTATAAGCTCCACAAATTTAAAATTTGACACGTATGTTCCACTTTGTTTTTAAGTATTGGCTAAAACGAGATTTTTCATAATTCAACCCATAAAAGTGCGTAAATTGGGGTGGAAGATTTTACGTAAATTTCGGAATAACTAACGTGTTAAGAGGGAAAAGCAGCTGGTAAAATAATAGCTATAGGTTATATTAAAATATTTTTTTGTTTAGTACTGGCCTAACCTTTTACAATTTTAAGACTACTATTTTTAAATTGAAAGATAAATATGTTGAAATGGTTATTAAGCCAATCCCTTTGAGGTCTAACTTATGTCTGAAACCAATAAAACTTAATATTTACGACTCTTGAGTGTGGTAACTTATTGTCATGGGAATGAATTTTGCCTGAATAACGTATCTTTTTTTTACTCTGACAAATATTTCAAGTGTCTCTTCTCTGTTTATTTTAAATCAATAAATTATAGATTCTTAACAGTGTAAATATCAAATATTCCAATAAAGTAAGAACTGGAAATGAAATAACTTTACACAGTTAAAAATGTAATTTATGTTGTGTTAAACTTTTTAATAACCCAATTCGACAGAGGTGGATTTGTTGGCTGTGCATTATACAAGAAAGTGTACCAATTAAAATTTTAAAAACTAGACTTTTATTTTTAGCTCTTCATTTTGGCACATTTTTATGCGTCTCTATTACATTCAAACGAAAGCCAAAAAAAATCTTTGATCAAATACTAATAGATGTGTATAAATCAATATACAACTATCCTTAATATTTCATTATGGGTTATTCCACATGAAAACGCAAAAAAAATGTTGCTACATTATTTAAGTTTTTGCTCAAAATCTGTGGAAATTTTCTTTAGGGTTTCAAAGAAGGAAATATTTTGTGATTTAATTTTTGCATGAAACAAGGCATTTTAAAAGTGTGCTAATTGTATGCTTTTCCATTTATGGATACGCAAAATACAAATTTGAAAGATATCTATAGGTACGTCCAAAATTGTGTTTTTAAGCTAAAACACAGTAGTTTTCGTGAAAAAAATCTCAAGTCACATAATCGATACCGGTAAAAAATAACAAGGCATTGAATACTTAGGTATACATATATGTATTTTACTGATTTTTGAATTATTCCATTGCCTATTTTGTTAGATGTAAATACCTAGCTTTTTTTTTCAGAGATCAAGTGCACATACCTCAAAGAAAAAAAAACGATTGTCTCGTTCAGTCCGTTCTTTATAAAAAATAACTGCTTGAAATTTTAATATTTTAAAAATTCCTATATTTTGGGCTATAAAATCCACGTGTCCACTAAGAGATAAAAATTTGAAACTTATAGCATATCAAGGTTTTGCCCTAAATTTTAAAAGCTTTTAATAACCATTTTGTTATTTCCTTTACTTGTATATGACCACAGTTAAATGGAAGCAAAAATATCAGTAATTCGATTACTTTTAAAAGCTACTGTGAGACACTTTTATCAGAGAGAAAAATATAGTTTATAAATCATTGTTAATTATATTCAAAGTAATACACACATATTTAGATGCATTTCAGAACATAGTCATGCACATATATATTTTTTTTAATACAGATATTACTTACATAAACAAAATTGCTAATAAACAAATTTAATTACTACTTTTAATCTAAATTTTAACAAAACCTACTCCTACACGTCTACAATTTTCTTAAGTTTTGCATTCCAGTCAACCTCTCATTTTTAGGTGTGTAGGTTTTTGCTAAATTTTATAAAAGAAAAACGGTCTTATTCTACCTTGCAAACCCTCTTTAGCCTACATCAGTGCTTTATATTATTAATTAATGATTTCAAACTGCCAAACTTAGAAGATAACCCAAAATAATTAAACATCCTTGCATATTTATAAATTATTTCCTAAAGCATTGCAGAACGAATTTATTAATCCCACGAAGAAAGAGAAAAGGAAAGCGAAAAATACGACAATTTATAAATTCTGAAGTTTTATAAATGTGTACGTTTTACTTCAACATTTATTCTTGGAGTGGTATTTAATATAATTAAACTCGAACGTTTTATTTTAATAATATCGCCTACAATTAATTTATTGCCCATATTGTTAAATAATTTAAAAACCCGTAGAGCCAGCTCAGCAAGCGTAAAAAAGAGCGAACAATAAAGTCATATTTGGGGAAACTTTAATAAGATAATTAAATATTTACAAATTTAACTTTGAGAAGTAAGCAGAAAGTAGAAAGACAACATTTACATTAATTACTTTAAATTATTGACGAGAAAATCTCTAAAACAATGAGAGGAAAGGCTTTGGATATATTTTCTTAATGAAAAAGGTGTTATCCCTAATGTATTTTATCATAAATTTTCTGAAGCATAAAATAGACCCTCTTGTAATATTGTATATCCTGAGAGTTTTGTTAATCGAATTTATCCTCTGAATAATTTCGAGCTTTAACTGGAGATTAATAATTAATACAAGATTTTATTAAAGTTTGAACAGAGCAAAGGCCTCCTTTTATTCTCTTTTATTACGAATCCGGCAAAATAAAATTAAAATTAGTAGTAATTTTAAAATCCGGGGTCGTCCACAGGACGGATAATGCTCGCAAACTCCCCTTTATAACCTGTAATGCGGCAGTAAAAATGCGTATAATTAAAACTTGGGCAGCAAAGGGTAAAGTTGAAACTACGAAATGAGTTAGTCGGTAAAATTTACTAATGTGAATATATGAGACATGAGGAGAAGCTGCGCTTGCATCATTCAGCGTTGTTACCATTAAACAGGCGCGTCTCCCGAGCGTATGTGAACATAACGCAGCTATGCCAAAGTAATGGGGATGTGCTGTGTGGCCATGAAGGCTCTATAAAACCAGATGTTACTCATGTGGGTGCTGGAGATCGCATTTCCATGCCCAAACTTTCCCCTTGTAACTGCCAGTGATGTTAAATTATAGATGCAGCTGCATATTTATGGCTGTCCTTTTGTAAGGTAGGATGTGATGTAATATGCCGCAATGGATTTTCCACCGATTCGGCCCTTTTGTCTCCCTCAGGTATTTCTCCGGAGAGCAAATATTCTATGCATTACTCCCAAATTACTGCGAAATTGGTCAGATTTGCGCCGTTATACACATTTTCATACCTTTTATTCAATCGAAACAAATATTCCCTAACTGCCCTTTCTAAGTTTTGAACAGAAGTTGGTAATAACGCACAGTTTTATTCTTGTTTTATTTAAATCCCCTTTTGCAGTTGGGAATTTATTTGCGTTTTGACGCGACAACGTCTCACTCGAAGTAAGTTGAGGTGCATGTTCGAAAAGCTTAGGCTGAGAAAGATTGCGTTGCGGAAGGTTAAATTCAAAATTTAGTAGTACCTACATATTTAATTTATTATTGGTATGCGACGAAAGTTTATTATAATAATATCTAACAAAGGAAGGGATGTAAGTAATATGCGTCAAAGTAAATAAAATCGATATCATTAGAATTGCCATCAAAAACCATTGAAGAACATATACAACAATATACAGTAAGACCCCGCTTAACGCAGGTGATATGTTCTAATGAGATTAAGCGTTAAACAAGATCCATTTGAAATATATCACAATAAGTTGAATCGACGTAAATTTTGAGATATTTTGAAGTTTCAAGCAGACCGTGTTGTATCGAATCAGCGTTAATCGAGGAAGCGTTAAACGAGGTCTTACTGTATGTGATTTTTTTTATTCTTACTTGTCAAACGCTTACTGGTTCCAGAAATTTAAAATTTTTAAAAACTTAACCAAAATATCGTTGCGCTGCGTCAAATTAAAAAGGTCAATAAATATTTAATCTTCTATCAAGATATATTCTGAAAAATAAATATCATAGAGAATGGTATAAATTGGTTTGCTATTAAAAATCCACAAGAACACCTCAGTACAGTATACATATGGTCCACTTACATTTGAATAAATAAAATGAATAATTAAAAAATATTGATTGCCACAATTTTGCAAAAATTAGTTCCGTTGGCATGCATTTTTAATAAGATTCTGATACTTAATGAAAAAACTTCAGGAAAGTACAGGTTTGTCACTTTCAAGATAAAAATAAATTCTTGTATATTTTTCTAAATATTTTCTCAAAATTGTGTATTCAAGATGATATCAATGGATCGATGTGTTAAATATAAGTCGTAGGTAATTTGTCCAGATTGAAGTTGGGTCTATTTTTCCTTAAAAGTGGGCAGCTCCTTTGAGTAAGCGTTTGACCATGAAGATTAAAAAAATTACGTATATTTTGTCCAATGATTTATGATGGCGAGTCTAATGATACCAGTTTTATTTACATTTACACATATCACTTAAATCCGTTTCCATGTGAGCTGCAAATAAAATAAACAATAACTGCATATGTATCAAAATGTGATATTGCAAATTCAAGCAAGATGTGAATACCCAGCGCTTTTAAATGGGAGCCAATTTTATCACTCGATTGGGCTTTTCAATACCAACTTAGGAAGTTTATGCATTAAATTATTTGTGAAGCATTTCATTACTTTATTAAGAAGTAGAGAACTCAAAACAGGTCCTTGGTGTATTCCCACATCAACTTAGAAATCACTAAATGTATCAGTGCAGTTTAAAGATTTTTTATAGTTATTTTATGATTTCTATATTAATAACAGGTCAAATTCTGGTTGTTTTGCAGATTATTTTTGAGTTTTGAATGTAGATAAGTTAGAAATTCTTATTTATTATTATCATTACCAAGGTAACCAAATTTACGTGATCAATTTTGGAGAAATTTATTTTCACAAGTCGTCATTCACAGTTAAACCGACTCTGACAAAATTGGGCATGGTGGAGGACAGAAGTGATAAACCCCTGAATACAAACTTATATAAAAGGCAGATATCCATTTGTGGTTTTAAATTGTTCTTTATGTAGTCAAAATTAAATTAATAGAATTATCAAAAGTGGTTAAATGAATTTCCTTATAGATAATGTTTTTATGAGAATAAAACTCATTTCTTTGTCATAGTGGCAAAATTTATTGTAATTTTGTATAATAATAATTATGGACTTTGGAAATAAGAAAAAATATAATTAAAGAAGGTATCACAGAATAATCCAAAGATACACGAACTTACAAACAGTGACAGATAAGAAAACTTTTTATTTTTAATTTTACAAAATTTTATGAATTAGTCATTTTTAATAGGTGAATTAATTAATCAGTGTTCCATTGGGTTATAAATATTTAGACGAAAAGGTCATTTAATGAACTCCTCATTTTATACTATTAAAAGTTAATTTTTCAGAGATTGTGACCAAATTGCGATAATTTTTTTATTTATTCATGAACACAAATAGTATCTCATTTCAACTGTAATCGTTGTTTTGGGTTTTTTAATTTTTTACTATTTATTTATACCAAAAAATTCTCGATGCAACAAATCGGTCTTTTACTCGACGTTTTATCCTACTATCGCGTACTGAAAAATAATTTGAATGGTAAAAAACTTACAACAAACATGTAAAAATTATTCCGTAATGTTAATAATTGTGGTCCTCAAAATTTATTATTTAAACTCGACAATTGTTATTAGAATTAATATTCAAAAATCGGCTATACAAAACCACTTTAATTCACTGTTTCGAAATCACACGCAGATATTGTGTATTTAAAATATGTTAGAATACCTACTTATAATATTTTTGGATAACGATCTGAGGAAAATATAGTTGATTTAATCAGTTCAAAGCCTTTGAAGATTAGAAAAAATAGTATAACAAATACAAACATTAAATGACGCTCATCCTAGACGGAAACGTTCATTTTAAAGTTTTTAATGATGAACTGAACCTAAATCATTGCATTTTATCACCTGTTTTAACGCATCAAGGGCAAATAAACGAGTGTTTTATTACTAAGGAAAAACCACCATCTTCAAATAAGAGCTACGTAATAAATTAACGTACCATTTTTACATGTGATTGACTTTACGGGCGCATTTTAAGCTTCATGTTTTTAAATGAAAAAAACTAGATTGTCTACGTCTTTTTTCTAATTATAGATATCTATTTAACTTTTATTGGAAAATAGAAATACATTAATGCAATATTGCAATTTACTAATGGCATATACAACTTACAAAAGTAAAGAAGAAAACCTGCACAATACTTGCAACAAATCTATCTTTCTAATACAATTATAAAGTTTGCAGTTTTTGTTACCTTTATTTTCTTGCCCTATAACAATATTTGACATTTTTATGTTGCTTTCGTCGAAGTATTTTAAAACGAATCTCTTTGTCAGTTTGACTTTGCTATCCTAAAAACGCAGCTGATAAATAAATGCTAATCTTTTAATGCAAATGCAATTCGCTTGTTAAATGGACATTTTGTAAAGGGTTGCATAAAAATTTAGAGAAATTTCCTCCCACCTTTTTCCATGGCTTTAATTGAAAATCCGAGAGCGCATTTTTCGCTGATCGCATTTGAATGTTCACACATTCTGAACGTGCAGTTTGCCTGTATGGGGATTAAGCAACGTTCGCGAATCCACATTTTGTTTGTTAATGAACGGCTCTCCCCTTTTGGATTATGCGCGTGCCGAATTTCGTTTCATAATCGTTTTACGTGTTTAAAACACATGGTTGCTCGCTTTGATATTTTAAATGCGTCACTTCTAGACGCCGCTTTATAGTTACCAAACAAAAGGGGGGTCATTCTGCTCGAATATAAAGAATATTTAAGGTAATCCTATAATTTTTAGTTCACTTGCTTTAACGATCGCAGAAATGCACTTTGAGAGTTTAAAGTACAGTAATGTCCGCTTATAACGAACCCACTTATTGCGACCATTCGTTTATAACGAACCAATCTATGGGGTTCGAATTAACGTGTCATTAAACGTGTATTAGTTTTTTTACAAATATCGAACTCGTTTATTTCGAACTTTTGGATATAACGAACCTCAATTTTTGTTCTAATAGGAAAAGTTTTGGTATATAACCAACTTAGAATGGCATTTTATCGACTAATCAAGAGATGACCCCAATCTTTTGACCGTGCCTGTGTAGGATGAGCATTCGCAGGCGCTTGCTGACACTGTTAGTGAATTATTCACTGTATTTTATATGTTATGTTTATATGTTATGAGTGATTTTATTTCAAATAAAACGCGCAAAGCTCTTAATTTAAATAGTACACTGTTAAAAATATCTTAAAAATTACAATATTTTACAAAACAAATGCATTGTAAAACTAAACAACTGTGAGTTGCAGTAGAATACATTTTAGCAATATTTAATGTCCGTCCGAAGGTTAGATTTTGGCTAAAGCCGATTGTTCGGTCCTAGTCGCAACCTTCGGTCGAAACAGTAGTTGTAAGTTGAAGGTGTACTTTAGTAAGAAAGTTTATAATACAGTCAACTCGCGTTATAACGAATTTCAAGGGACCCACGAAAAAGTTCGTTATATCGAAAGTTCGTTATATCGAAATTCCTTATTATAAAAGCATAAATTAACAAATGTTTACTTTGTTTAGAGATATAGAATTAATCAATCCAAAACACCACAAATTCGTTGTAGTTTATTAAAATAACCAATATAACGCAGAAATGTACAAAAAAATAATAAAACAATAGAAAACAACAATAAAAAAAAAACAATAGAAATAATACAAATAGAAACACGTATAATCTAAAAAAAATCCGTAATTTTAGTTTGTATGCAGGTGACTGTACGTGTCCGTTCAATTGCGTTCTCCAGATTTAAGATACTTGAGAATACACTGTCGTCAAGGTCATGGCTTTGCAAGTAATTGATAATTGATAGTGTTAAGTTTGCATTTCTTTAAGATAAAGATCAAAAATTGTGTAGAAACACATTATGTAAATTATATAACATACCTACAGTACTTACTTTTTTAACAAAAATTATTAGACTTTGGTCAAGAAAACTTCGTTATATCGAGGGGACCAAAACCCATTAAAATTTTCGTTATAAAGCGAGATTTTCAAGGGACCGGCGGTTTCTTTCTTTATATCGAGATTTTCGTTATATCGAACTTCGTTATAACGCGAGTTGACTGTACTTGGTAAATACCATAATAATATCAATACAAATTGCGTAGGAATGATTTAGTATCATGCAATAAAGTAGTAATAAAAGAATCAATCCTCCTCTTACTTGCTACTAACTTCCTCGGTGCGCAACTCGTACGCTTTCGTACAAGTTCGTCCGTTTTCGCGGCTAATATAAAACTTCGGCTTCGGTCAAATTTTTGGTTGACATTTGGTTTTCTTTGGCCGTAGAAAAAGGTTCCGTCGCACGTTAGCAATATTACACTACTTTATGGTAAAATTACAGAAATGAATTGTAATTTTACTAATCCTTTTTAAAATAAGATACAAGTGATAATTTCTCAATGAAGTAGTTTTAGAAAAAAGCGATGGTGTTTAACTACAAATGTTTGTGATTTGATTTACTAAAATGATTGGTAAAATCGCAACACAATATTTGAAATTTAAATTAGAAGAAAATATCTTGAAATTCGCAAATTATATTTTTTTACGTCTTTTATAAATTTATTTTTCTACATTGCAATTTAAATAATTTTTAATTAATTATTATATTGTGACCAAGTAATTAAGAAACTAGGCACCTCCCCACCAGCGTTACTAAATCACACTACTGCTAGATGTTCCCTGCACCTTTGGAGCCGTTCGACTATCGAGCCTCCTACCGAGACTAACTGATCGGCGCTTTCGGTTAGCCTTACAGGTGTGCCGAAGAAGAAACTTCTTAGATGCTCTGAAGTTTGCAGAACATTCCGTTTGCGACCCGACCTTCAAACAAGTCTCCCTTCAGGGTTGCTGTATTTTAGACGTTTGTTTTAGAGAACACTAAAATCTTCTAGTGCGTGCCCGTTTCATTACAACTCTACATTTATTTACTTTTATTTGGTATCCCTTCTTTATCGTAACTGTTTTAGGTTTGCCTGTCACTCTGAGAACTATTACATACTAAATTAAGAAAATTACTAAATAATTTAATAATGAACAAACTTTCGATAAATGCTTAGTAAGATTGCAACAAATGTTTTGTAAAATTACAATAGAAGTTTTGGACAGTGTAAATACGATATCGTCAAAAATTTTCAACGCGATGTGAATCAAAATAATTTGACATTCGATTTTATTAATGATGAGGGAGAAGAAAACAAATACGAAGAATCTGTGAGTACAGATTTGATACCCAATTCAACCATATTAGAAGCATTCGTCATTTTCCTAAGTCACAAAGTACTTTTACAATGAGTACTCTATGGGTTAGCCAAAGTGGAATTACATATTAATGATATTCAATTCTCAAACATAAAACAAACTATAATAAGCGATTTATTTAAATAAGATTCTGCAAAGCCGTTGTCAATGTACATATGTAGATGTATTACAAAACATATTACGTATGCATTAATAAAAAGAATGGATATTTGATTTTTATCGTTTATTGCGAACTTTGCTTATAGCGGATCCTTTGTGGTCGGTCCCTTTTGGTCCGTTATATGCTGACATTACTGTAGTTTTATTTGGTGAAGCAACGGTGCAAAACGAAAAGCATTGCTCTTTTGGAAATTCGTCTTGCTCGATTTCAGAATTCCTTAATGGATACCTGCAATACCCACGACATTTAAAATATATCAGTAAGTAAAACAAGGGAATCCCAGGAATTCGTGAGCAAAAGCATTTAGATCGGCCTGATTTATTTCCTTTGGCCTATAAGGGCAGCAAATGAATCACTCAAGCTACTGTCTGATATCTGGAGAATTTGAGTGGTCCCTTAGGTGTCTGATTTCCCTTGCGTTTACCAATTTCAGGCGCAGTTTATTTCTTAGTTTGTACTAAAGAACAGTCGGGAATTAATTTATCTCGAGGTCAATCTTTTTCAACGCGACTGCCGCATTTCGGATTGAATAATTTGCCTAACATGGTACTGGAAATTTATACTTACATTTTATAAATAGAAACCAAATGTTTGTTTGTGTATTTACTACTAATGAATTTAATTTTCGAATTTGCATCAGAAGCGCTTCCATAAACCGTTCATATAAATTGATAGAAATTTTAGAAAATTAATTACTTAAATTTTAATTTGATGTACCACATTTATATTTTGCAGAATTTACAACGATATGGTCCGATTATAATGCGATATGGGTCATGAAAATAATAAAAAATGTGTTTAGAATTAAAAAAATAATTGTTCACATACATTTTTCTGCGAGTCAGTCATTATTTTATTGATAATCAATTTCTTGCTCATAATAGCCAAGGTAATAAAAAATTTTACTAAGAAATTTATTTTCGTTAAATTACTTGATAAAACAATTTATCTAATTGAGAATAAAATAATTAAGCTTAAAGTAAAACTTATTTTTTGATTCTACATTTATTCATCCCTCAATATACTATAGTAAATATAAAATTAACATTTAATCACATTTTTGACATTTATTTAGAATTGTTGGTAATACAATTCCATTTATAATAAAGTTGTTAAATAAATTGTTATAATACAATTGTGTCCCTGGAGACTAATTTTACAAAAATCAATATCTGTGAAATATTTTATAATACCACTGTTCTTTTCAAATGCAATACAAGCAATGTATTCTCGATTAAAAGCTTTATGAAGGAAGGCAATCAAAGATAAAAAGCATATACATAATTAAAATTCGCTTGCTAAGCTACCCGATTTTTATAGAACCACCCAAATAGATTTACATTTTTTATTTTTGATAAATGATGAAATGGAGCAATTTGAAAGAATGGTTGCAGAAATGTACCATAAAATAGGGGGAAAGTGGCATGAACCAGCCAGTTTTAAAAAAAGGGATAAATAATATAGAAGGACATAAATAAATGAAAAAATTTTTATAACGTGTAATTGGTTATTCATTTATGTACATAATGTCATACAACATTTTTCAAAATTAACGATATTTTTAGACTTCTAATCATTTATAAAAAACATGAAATTCGGCTGTTTCATAAACTATAGGTATTGAATCAGCCAACCCCTGTTTTGAAAAAGCCATATTCTTATTACAAGATTAAAACTGCACATTAACGAAGTTATTATTTAATAATAATCTTAAGCTATAAATTTAGATATTATATAATTATAAAACGTTTTAAATAACGCAAATTCTGGATATAAATATTTACTTAAATCTAACAAATTCTCACAAAATTAGCCGTTCAAGATCAATCATTGCAAACAGACTAAGTATGTTCTTTTTAAAAACTAATATAATTTTAATTCAAAACTACAAACGAATTCAACAATTACAAAGATATATAATGCAAAAAAATTAAAAACAATTTGTGCAAAAATAATGTAACCTCCCTTTTATTCCACAGGATTCATGTGCCCAACCGCTACAAATTTTGCACTGGTACCATTCTTGAATGCTGTTATTATAACTTTTGTTGCACACAATACAATTATCCTGTCCACTTTTATGATTTATTTTAGATTTCTTACTAACGACTTTTATAGTCGTTTTTTTTACATACTTTCTTTTTTGCTTTGCATTTGCCTCCTTTTCTGCTATCTTGTTTTTTTCAGGACTATCCGTTACAATAGCAGATGACATTGTCCTATTCTTACGAATCGTATTTTTTCTGGCATCTGCCTTTGAAAATGGTCTAATCATTTGTGGTAATACATCTAGTTGCGCTGATGTGCTCACAACTGAAACTATAGGTGCTGAAGCATACAAAGCTAAAAAAACGTTTTAAATTATCCTGTGATACCGTTTGTTTCTCTGAATTTCCAGAAATTGGATGTGAATATACACGAGCAGGTGAAGGCTGAAGAAGCAAATTCTCTTCGATTTTAATCACGTTTTTATTATTATTTTCTTTATCATTATCGAATTTAGCAGATGGATCAGATCGATCAGTCACAAATGATGGTAGAAACTCTTCTTCTGTAAATATATTAGAGTTCAAAGGGCAAATACCTGTTTTGAAAAAACCTTGTGTAATATTGCGAGGAGTAAAAGCTGATAGATATGCCTCTTTCACAAACTGTGGAACTTGATAAATGGTCACTGTTTTACCAGGATTTGACAACATCCACTCATTCATAGCAATTCTATATCTACTTTTGAATGGTCCATATACTGTAACATCAAGGGGCTGTAATTTGTGGCTACAGTGTGGTGGAATAGTGACTATTATAATAAAGTTTTCTCTCGCAAATTGAACCACTCGGAGGTTAACATGTGAACTATGATTGTCCAAGATGATTAATGCCGGATTTTCTTCAGACGGCTTCACATGCACTACAAAATGTTGCAGAGCTTTAATGAAACATTCTTCATTTATCCATCCAGAAATATTTGCCATTCCAAGAGCTCCTGGTGGACCATTTACTAACATAATGTCTTTGTAATTCACTCTCGGAAAACAAAAATTGGTGGTAAAAAACCACCAGCAGCATTAATAAAAAACAAGGTTGTTACCAAAGTTCCACGTTCACCTGATGTCACTTGTCCGATTTGTCTTGATCCTCTTTCAGCAATAACTTTGGGAGGATTCGTCACAGTGCTGCAGCCTGTTTCATCTGCATTAAATATCATGTGCACCGGAAATTTAAATCTACAAAAAACATCAGTAAGTTTTTTAAAAAACTCGCTTACATTCGTTTTATTAAAACTAGTTGCTCTAGAAAGTGAAGTACTTTCAGGTTTTCTAACGGCTAATTCTTTGTGTCGATTCATAAATCCTTTCAGCCAATCATCGCTTGCACTTTGAGAGTCCTTCCATTTATCTGGACAAATAGTATTCGCTTTTGCATAATCAAATGCCAGTTTTTTAGTTTGCTGTCTTGTAAGCCCATAGCACATTTTAGATGCAGTTTTCAAATAATCTGCTAGTAAATCCTCTTGTTCCACAGTAAAGATCCGCTTATTACCTATATTAGGGTTATGTTTGTATGATGATTCGCCAGAAGACTTCACTTTCTTAACTATTTGAGCTAAGTAAGCTCTTGAAACATTAAAGAATAAGGCAGATTTATTTATAGACTGCCCTTTCTCGATCACATCACTAACAGCGTCCTCTATTGTAGATGCTGTGGGTCTCTTACGCTTCTTCTTCTCTGTTTCAGATGCCATTTTTTATCTGTAAAAAAAGGTGTATTTTAATAAATTTAGGTTTTTAAAACAGAATGAAAAGTAGGCCTTGAAAGAAACAATGATAAAATGGCTGGCTTTTTCATTACCCTACAGCACGGCTTTTTCAAAACAGATTCTCTCAAGAAATAAAATCTCAAAAATTAGTATGAAATCAAAGATTAGCCTGCAAAATATATATATTATTAGAAGGCCTAATATATCTATAAAATTATAGTATAATCATATTACTATTAGTTTTTTACGTATAGGCATCAGAAAACAAATAAAAGGAACTCAAATACTTACTTTTTGACGACAAAATCTTCAACAGGTGATAACTGCGCCGTTTGTTGAGGGTGAACTGTTAAATGTTTGTGGGCGCCAACTAGATAGTATTACTATCTTAAAATAATAATATATGCACAATTCGTTCAAACACTACCGCGTAATTGATAATGGCTGTTTCAAAACTTGGCTGATTCATGCCACTTTCCCCCTACTTGGGTAAAAACATATTTTTCCGGTTAAAGTGTAGCGCGTCTTAGGATGGACCAGCACTAAACATATATTCCGAAGGGTAACTAAATATTTTCTGGCCGTTAAATTGATTTGTAAGTGCTATTGCACGTATCTAAACTTTAAGGATTGCTATAAACGTAAATATCGTTAAATCGATAAACCACTCTTCATAAAAAATCTTACGACTTCCAAAATTAGGTCACATTATAGGTTCTTGGTATTCAAAGCAGGTTACGCATAACTTTATACTGAACATCATAACTGTTCTCTATCCTTGGTAAAGTATTGCACACGTCGGTGTCACTTTAGACGCGACCCCAAAATTGATAAGAGAAGGGACGAGGCGCCGGACGGATTTGAATATCAGAAAGGAACCCGACTAACAAATTTGAAAAGTTCGCAAGCTCTCGGGAATCACAAGGCACCTCTGAATGTGAATATCCTCCACCCATTTTAGTTTATAGCTGAAGTAAGCTCTATATTTTTGATCCTTGCTGTATTTTATTGGCATAGGCGGATCCCGCAGGTACGATAAGTTCGGTCTGTGTTTCCTATTTCACCTTTTCCTTCTATGTTTTTTTATTTCTATTGGTTCGTCAGAGTTTCTAGCGTTTACACACGATCAAGTAGGAAAACTTGTAAATTTTAATGCATAAATTGCTATAACTTCTCTCACGTGTAAAACTCCGTATACGGGAAAAGCACATCGTGAAGTATTTTCTCCGTTTTCGTATTTATAATTCTTTCGTATTTATTTAAACCTTAAGACCATCTCTAAATTTTCGTTTCGGTTCAGGAAACAGCAAACTTTACAGTCGACATGGAAATTTGAAGGAATCGAAATATGCAACGCATTACGTTATTTGAAAGTTATTTTTATGTAAAGCTCTTATGAATTATGGAATTCACATTAATAATTAAGACTAATAAAACTATTTTGAATAGGTATTTAATTTCAAAAATTAGAAACAGCATCAAATAGAGTAATTAAACTATAATACTTTTTATTATATTATTCTATGTTGAAGGTATTTAAAAAATGTGTTTTTTGCATGATACGAACATCAGTTGTCCTCATTACGATTTATGTGCTTGACAGAAACATGGATTCAAATAACTATACAGAAGTTAAGAGAATACGGTAAATAGAAATATGAAATAGTTCTGTCATTTTTAACAATATTACCATGTTATTTTTAACAGGAATAACAACTTTTCTTCTTTTTCTTGCCTTTTTATACCTGTATCAGGTTTAGGCGATTTCCCCGCTTGAAACTTTGTTGTGAATGTTGTAATGTTTCAAAAATTCAAGGGACTTACAGTTTTACGTGGGTTCCGAACCACGGCAATTTCTAGGGAAATTTTAGAGCAGTTTTACTCTTGCCAGGTGCTCAGCCTTGCGAAGAGAAAAGGAGCGTGGAATTTTCGATGCTAGGCGCAGGGATTCGAACCAGTTCGAACCCACCTCGCTAGCGCAGTAGCCCAAACACTAAACCACTTGCGCCACGTTTCCTCTAATATAAACTTTTTTAAGTTCTTATTTAAACTACTCTTGATTGATCGGCTTTAAAAAAAATTATTAAAATTGGTATCTACATATTTGTTTTTTGTAGGTATAGATATTAACTCTTTAAGAACATATTTGAAAAGGAGAAAAACGTACAAAATTGTTAATTGTGGCCCTATTTGATACCTAACTACTTTTCCAGTAATAGATCTAAAATAAACTTTATTTTTTGTAACTGTTAAACTTATTGATGAAAATTGAACTACAGTGGACCCGCGATAATGAAATAAATATTTTACAATGCGGTTACGGATTATCAAATTGTCGAAGTATATAAAGCGCTGCCATCGATCGCTTGTAGTCTGGAACTTTTTGAAATCTGATAAATTATAAAAGTGGCAAGATAAAATCGATACTATACGATATGGAACTTTATGAACTAAACAACATAATAAATAACACAAATTGTATTATAAAATTATATATGTATATATGTAACTGGCATGCCTGATTATAGAAGGCGCCAGATCAGATAGGAGTCGAAGTACCGAGGACCTACTGTATATACATATTTTAAACATTTTTTTTTGATAATTGATAATTATTTACAATTGGATCAGATGTGCTGTGAATATGTTTTATATTTGAAATTAAGTCGATTTGGAATGAAGTCAAAGTTTTAGATTTGACTTAACACCTTCACGTTTTTTCTTTCAGACTAAGTCACATTTTAAAAAATCGTTTATATTTTTTACTTAAATAAACTTATTTTTGTGTAAAAGCAGAAGCTTATCTCTTGATTGCTAGTATTGATTTATTTTGAAGCAAAAAAATTAAATATTTTCAAAATCGTTTCAATAATTTGATAATTTATAAATTTTAAATTGTAAATATCATTTTAAAACCTATTAAAATATATTAGATTTTATTGAGAATAAATTATTATTAAAAGTTTCTTATAAATTGATTTAATAATCCTTGAATAATAAAATACTTATGTTCTAAAATCGTTTTTTTGGAATTTCATATGACATTTTAGGAATTTTAGGTAATCAGTGTTTTTCAAAAACAGGGATCCTTTTAAAAAGAGTAAAGTATATTACGCATTCTACAAAGAAAAATAAGCAAAAAATGTCTAAAGTATAAACTACGGTTTATCAAAGAAAAATTAAATATATTAAGAACAGTGTGGTTGAAAATTATTGAAGTGTGTTTAAAGGCGCTCTAACAATTTACTGTTTTTCGTTACCTTAAGTTGGTAAACTTTAACATAACATATTTATGCGTTTTATCTATTACCGTGCGTTGTTTTTATTTTTATTCTGTATTTTTAATTCATTTTTTCAAAGTTGTTTTTTGCTATTTGTTTTTACACATTAATTGTTGAACAATAGCTTTGAATATTTGTTTCATTTGTTAGTAAGTTAATACGTAAACTGTTTAAAAGAATTAAACAAGCTACATGTGCATTTAGGTTTTATTGGTATTTAGAATTTTGATAATAAATGATTTGAAATTGTACTTCCATTAAAAACCGAAATAACATTTAATAAGAGACATGAGAGCTTATTAACAATCCAGTGAAAATTTTTGTTGTACAACGAACGTTCTTACAAACTATTTACTTTCCATTTTCTCTTACCACATTTTTTTAATATTCGGATAGGTAAATATATTCAAAAATTAAATTGTAATTTTAATGAATTGCAAATTGTTATTAGAGCCAGCCAAAATTCATTATAAAGCAAACAATTTAATAATGTCATTTCGTTCCGCAAATAATTTGCAAAAAACACGTCTAAAAATACTTGAATGTTAGAATGAGAGTCTTCTGTGTATTCGGCAATAGAAGGAAGCAGCTCCTGAAACTTCAATTTATTTTCATTATTACGTCCAAGTAGATGCAAGACAGCTTTTTTCCTTACGTTACGAGAGGATGGCGTGTCGGGTATGGCATTTTGACCTGAAAATTCGCATGTTTGAGTGTATTTTAAGGGCTACAACACGTTGTAGATGCCCCTAGCGGTCGCCAAAGAGTTCAATCTGCAGTGTCGGCGCACAGGGGTGTGCTAATCCGAGTTCATCCTCGGTAATCCCCCAGCTATCACCGCACCATTATCGTGAGCCGCCTCATTTCTCTTTCTGTTGAAAATTGTATTACAGTAACGGAGTCTATATTTTCGGGTTTTTGAAGGTTTACCATTAAAAAAATATATTCCTTCTCTGCGCGTTGATTAAACGTAATTTAATAAATGAAACACGCAGATTCCTACAATTTTTTCTGATTATTCAATTTAATATTGCTAGAAATACGTAAATAAATGCAGATTTTTTACTGTTAGATAAATTACCGATGGCATTTTCCACGATGCCATTTTCCAAATAGAAAAGTTTGAAGTGAATGATTAAAGAAAAAATTTAATTTAAAATTTTAAACCAATTCTGTTTCCGAATCCAATAATGCTAAGAGTGCAGGATGCTGCAAAATGGCATAACTTTAATCTCATTTTGGGCGCTTTATCTCTTTATCTCTAAGGCGTTCCGTGTCTAATAGTTCAAGCTGATTTTGCGAAATAGGATTTTGACATCAATCTCTAACCTTTGAGATGAATAATCAATCATTTGCTTCGACTAATACAATGTTACTTTACTTTGTAAATATAGTTTATAAAATATTTAAGTGATTCCGAAAAAAAGAAAATATAATTACAGTAAAACCTCGATTATCCGGATCTCAGTTCTACGGATTCGCGATTATCCGGATTGTCAACCGCGTTCGTTTTTTCCTGTTAAAACGGGGCACTTAGTAATCGTGCTTAAAACCGAGTGTGCGCATTCGAGCTCAAAGTGGCACATTCCGATCTCGGGAAAATGAAGCGCGCCGCTCCGCGTCGCGCTTCATTTGCCTCCCTCGCTCGGAAATGTGCCACTTTTCGCTCGAATGCGCACATCCTTGTATTTATCGGATTTGCCTATATTATTATTTTATTCTTCAATTCAAAAAATTTAAAGTCGAATAAATTAAATCTATTTTTTGTTTGAAAAAGGTTAGATATTTTCGAATGTTTAATAATTCGCGTTTTTGATTAATTAAAATTCTATGCACAGTAAAAAATTTCGGTGTAAAGTTGAACCCGGCGACTTTTACACGGCCGTGTAAGTCTGAAATTTTGGTGTGAAATTGCCTTCGTGTAAAGTTTTCACTTGAATAAATTTCACACGGTGTGATTTACTGTTTTACACCGTTCCGTGTTAATATTTATAATTTAACCAATTAAATTACTATTAGTGGTTTCTAATCTATGAAAATATATTTACAATCAATTACTTTTAAGATTTTTATAATTATTTATTATGAAACAGTTATCATATATTTACAAACTATAAATAAACCTTTACCACTTATACTCCTGTGGCTTTCATAAGCTTCTTCATGACTTAACGATGATAAATTTACGATAACAATAGATTCTGTATTATTTTGTTTAATTAAATAGGCATTGAATGTATCTTCAAAATCAACAGTCTCCCACAGCGCACAAACACCAAATGGAATATTATTACAAACAAATAAAGAACGAATCTGAGCTAAAAACTGGTAACTCATTTTCGTTTCTAACAGTAATAAAATATTTAATTTTATATTGATGATCGACATACGTTAAATATTTAACATTACAAACATTTTCATTTTATCAATACTCTCTAAACAGGATCCACCGTATAATTAGATAAATTTTGCAATTATTTTATTGTATTAAATAGATTTACTTGGGCCTGTAACAACTTGAATCTTGTTGCAAATTTTCCAACGTTAATATGATTTTTAACACGGACGGTGTAAAAATTGCACTAAGTGTAGTGTAAAATTCTGAACGGTGTGAATCCTTAATTTTATACCATCCTGCGTGTAAATGCAGTTCATGATAAGTGATTGTAAATATATTTTCATAGATTAGAAACTACTAATAATAATTTAATTGGTTAAATTATAAATAATAACACGGAACGGTGTAAAACAGTAAATTACACCGTGTGAAATTTACTCAAGTGAAAATTTTACACGAAAGCAATTTCACACCAAAATTTTACACTCACATGGCCGTGTAAAAGTCGCCGGGTCCAGCTTTACACCGAAATTTTTTACTGTGTGAGTCAAATTTTCTGAAGTGGGCCACTAAAAATCAACTAGTTGATTTTTATATCATCTTTTGTAGATCGTTGAAGGTTTATATGTCAAAATTAATGTCTCCAAATATTTTTGGGTAATTTTCATTTTTGTAAAAATTATAAACAAATTAGTGTTAAAGCACATTTTGTAGACACTGTTGTAATTAGACTTCATTTATGGATTAATTCAATTTTTAAATATAAAAAAATATTTATATGTTACATAGGGGGTGCATCAAAATTTTAGAATGACTTGGGTGGGGTATGTTAAAAAAAGGTGGGGAAATAAGAGTCAAAATTCGGAAATAGTTAAAGTATTTTTTTTATGTACGATAAAGTTTCCCATCTAGTCTAGCTTAAAAGTACTAAATTAGAAATGTGGTTTTTGGTAAAAATACCTTATTGTAATTTTTAATTAAAAGAAAAGCCAGAAGTGGTCCATTTAGTTCAGTTTGATTTAATTAATATTATTTGTAACAGAAAAGAATAAGATAGGCAAATTCAATTATTAAGGAGTATGTGCGCTTTCAAGCGGAAACTTTTTCCGAATAGAAAATCTGGATTTAAAGGATTTGTTATTAATATAGTCGAATCCAATTAATACGAAGATGTGCGCATTCGAGCGAAAAGTGGCACATTTCCGAGCGAGGGAGGCAAATGAAGCGCGACGCGGGCGGCGCGCTTCATTCCAGATCGGAATGTGCCACTGAGCTCGAATGTCACCTCGTTTTCGCCACAATTAACAATGATCAATTTACTTTTAATTTTACCTAAACATTTTATTTTTCTTTTTAGTATTACTTACTGTTGATTTTATAATTAATACTTATTTGTTTTGCTTTTTTTTGTAAATAAATACCTAACAAGGTAAAATTGTTTTTTTTTCAATTATCCGGATTTTCGATTAGTCCGGATAACCGAGTTTCCACTGTATGTTGAAAATTTTCTGTTTTATTCGAAGCTGCGCATTAAATTAAACGAAGTTTCAAGTTAATTAGAGGGCATCGCGGGCCCCTAACAGTGAGAACGAGCTTCAAATTCAGAAGTTAAATTTTTGATGTTAAAATTTTCTTTAAATAATATTGCATATCTGCATTAACATTAGCTAATTCGTTATGCACCCCCTTCGGTGCCTTTGCTCTGCAGTAATCCAGTTTGAGGAAGTTTTTGCTCATATTTCAGCCCTCCTAATTTTCTTTTCCCTTTAAGCTTGTTACTGATGCTATCTGAAGAGCAGCTTTATTACCCCCAAGTCCGAGGTCTAATTAAAAATCCTCTTTTTATAACTGATACCTATGCACCTTTCAGTCGTGGGGGAAAAAGTTTTCTCCGACAACGGCGCTTTCGATGGTTGCTAAAAAAAAATGATTAAATCACGTGCTTCGCAACATTATTACGCACTGCAACCCGACCTTTTATGATTAAATCGAACAATGAATATGCTGAGGTGAGTCATGTAACATGTAATAACATAATAGTCTCCCTTTTTGTTCAAATAAGAGTGACGTTCACTTCTATAGATTTTAATCCCAACATTGTTGGCTATTGGATCAAATGAACGTATTATCTGTAGGGTAAAATGTCCAGTGTATGACCGATTTGTTGCATCAAAAATTATTTTGATATGAACAAAATAGTGAATAAATTAATAAGTCGAAATAACCGTTACAATTGAAATGAGATATTATTTTTGTTTGTGAATTAAATTAATGAAAACATTGTCAAAATTTGGTCATCTTCTTCTTCTTCTTCTTCTTTATATTAGGCATTTTTGCCTGTTTTTCTTTAATGTAATGTCGTTATAAGTCGTCGTTCCAGCGTTTTCGTGGACGTCCTATACTGTAAAATTAACTATAAAGGATATAAAATTAGGAGTGCAGTGAATGACCACTTTTGCCTAAAGAATGACTGGGTATAGTCCAGTGAATGATCAATTAATTGATTTACATTTTAAAACCACATAATTCATAAAATTTGTAAAATTTATTTTAATCAGTAGGTAATTAGAAAATATGTGTATAAATAAAAGTTTAATGTATAACATTTTATTTAAATTACCATGTTTTTTTAACTAATTTCTTTTTTTAATTTTTTTTTTTTTTGAACAAGGACTCATAATAATTTGTTCAATATGAAGATTCTGCAGTTTTTTTAATTATATTTCAATCTGGATTTCCCTTTCCTTTTTTTCGGCTTTTAATAACATTTTTTTTAATATCAATTCCTTTTTGCTTCTTTTTTTATTTCCCCCTGTTTTATTATTTTTTGTAATACATAAATAATGTCAAGAAACAAATAAAAATATTATTAGCTCAAAATATTCGGTCATTTACTGGAGGAGTATTACAATAAAACATACCAGTGAATGACCGTCATAAAATTTATCAAAACTAATTATTTAATCAAGTTCAAACTGTTTAAACTGAATTTAAACAATTATTTACTTTAATAAATAATTTGAAATTGAGTGTTTAATAAAGAAATTGAATACGATTATCACAATACATTTATTTATTACTTTCATTTCACGCACTTAAATGAAATAGGAGTCACAAAATTGCATAAATAAATACTACATAAATATAAATTAATTTTTTTAATTGTTATTTATATTATTTCTCTTGGAGGTCATTCACTGGAGGTCTTCACCGACTGTACGTTTTACTCCATTAAGAATTGTTGACATCCGCGTAAGTTGCTGAATTATTTTCGGTTTCGATTCGAAAATTTACGCCCCGCCATAAAATTTGATAATAAATTTCGTAATGCAGTACAAATGCAAGTCGAATTTATTTGCATACGCTGAGAATCAAATTTTATAGACAATAAAAGGAGCAATTATTTTTGAATTCGGATAAAATAGTAGTTTGAGCGTTCGAGCAATGGCGATCAAAGTTCTTTAAAAGCAATAAAACGGCGTTTAAAATGTTAAGTTAAGTTCTACTTAAATACCCAAATACGAATAAAAACTCGGAACATTTTATTATGAAATGTGAAGACAATAATTTTAGATTCACTAAAACAACGTTGGGCGAGGCAGTAAATTGTTAAAATAAAGCTGGGGAGAATCGAGGAAGATATTTACAACCTAAAACAGATACACATAAACACTGTTGGTTGGATATTTAGAAATCCTAGATAAGCTTGCGAATAGAATTTCGCTTTAAAAGCGATGTAAGCTGTATTTCCTAAAATGGAACACATATTTCTCTCCTTCTTTCTGTTGTCGAAAACAAATTTAATATGAATAAATATGATAATTTTTATCGCTCAAATTTTATCGTTAATAAAATTCTAATTGATTAAATTTTTAAAAGGCAAATTAAAATATAAAAAGCTTATTTTATTGTTTTTATTTTTTGCATAAACTAAATTTACATTTAAAACTAACTTGTTATTTTTTTAATTAAAACCTGGAAATACGCATACAGTAAAACCTCAATTATCCGGACCTCGGTTATACGGATTCGCGATTATCCGCATTGTCAACCGCGTTCGTTTTTTCCTGTTAAAACGGGTCGCTTCGTAATCGTGCTTAAAACGGATTGTGCGCATTTGAGCTCAAAGTGGCACATTCCGATCTCGGGAAAATGAAGCGCGCCGCTCCGCGTCGCGCTTCCCTCGCTCGGAAATGTGCCACTTTGAGCTCGAACGCGCACATCGTCGTATTTATTGGATTTGCCTATATTATTATTTTATTCTTCAATTCAAAAAATTAAAATTAAATTAGATCTATTTCTTGTTTGAAAAAGGTTAGATATTTTATTTATTTTGATAAGTTATCATGGTGCTCTTCCGCACGCCTTCATAATTTTTTAGTTTTTTCATTGCGAAATTGTTGAAGGTTTATATGTCAAAATTAATGTCTCCAAATATTTTTGGGTAATTTTCATTTTTCTGAAAATTATAAACAAATTTGTTTTAAGGCACATTTTGTATACACTGTTGTAATAAGTCTTCATTTATGGATTAATTCAATTTTTAAATATAAAAAAATATTTATATGTTACATAGGGGGTGCATCAAAATTTTAGAATGACTTGGGTGTGGTATGTTAAAAAAAAGGTTGGGAAATAAGTTTCGAAATTCGGAAAAAGTTAAAGTATTTTTTTCATTCACGATGAAGTCTCCCATCAAGTCTAGTTTAAAAGTACAGTCGAACCTCGATTAGTCGACGTCGAAGGGACACTAAAATTAATTCGAATTATCAATAATTCGAGTTATTAAAAAAAGCTTAAAAATTATATACATTTTGAGTATGTATATATCTTTTATGTGAAATGGTATTTTATATAACGTAATTAGAACTGTAAGTGGTTTAAAGCATACTTTAAAAATCCCGCTTTAAATAAGTCACTGTAATTGGCCTATTTTTCATACACCATTATGGCCGTTAGCTAATTGACCAATCAGAAAGGTTAATCACTTCGTAACCATAGTTATATTAGAATAGTTTCAATTCTACCTTTTTGAAATAGGCATTTTGGCGAGTAACACTTTCCAACTTCAGTTATTAAAGAATTCGAGTTGTGGAGTTATTAAAGTTTAAATGTACATAAAATTTATTAAAGTGGTTAAGCTGAAAATTTTCGTATTACTTACAACAATTGTTAAATGATAAAGAATGGTGGGTGTACTTATGCACGCCCGTGAGAAGTTAAACTTCTTGGCATAACTAAATTAAATGTAAATAAATACCAGGATGTGCACATTCGAGCGAAAAGTGGCACATTTCCGAGCGAGGGAGGCAAATGAAGCGCGACGCGGAGCGGCGCGCTTCATTTTCCCGAGATCGGACATGTGCCACTTTGAGCTCGAATGTGCACACTCGATTTTAAACACCATTCACAAAATTTAAGCTAATAAATTATTCAAAAAATTAAATAAACAATTTAATCGTTTTCTCTCACTCGCATCTACTAAATTCTCGTATCTTTTTGCCCACTTTCACTCATTACTATGGCAAATGCGTTTCTTGAACATAAAATTCATATTTACTTGTAATTTTTTGATTTGAAAGTGAACAGATTAATTAAGGCAAATCAATAAATACGAGGATGTGCAGGTTTCAGCGAAAAGTGGTACATTTTCGAGCGAGGGAGGCAAATGAAGCGCGACGCGGAGCGGCGCGTTTCATTTTCCCGAGATCGGAATGTGTCACTTTGAGTTCGAATGAGCACACTCCACTTTTTGCTACGATTAACAATGATCAATTTACTTTAAAAAAATTCAAGTAATTTTAAAACCGTAGTTGCGCTCTCAAAATGTCTCCTTTGGGCTTCGCTAAAAAGTTTAACTTCGAGTCATCGACCTATTTACTAATGGAAACTTGAATTTAAAGAATTGTAAAAGGCTTCGACTTATTAAATAATTCGATTTATAGAAATTCGATTTGTTGACATAAAAATATTAACGTTGAGATAGGCAAATTTTAGAAAAACAGGTTCGAGTTCGAGCTATCAAAAATTCGTCTTATCGGCGTTCGACTTATGGAAGTTCGACTGTATTAAATTAGAAATGTAGTTTTTGATAAAAATACCCTACTGTAATTTTTAATTAAAAGAAAGGCGAGAAGTAGTACATTTAGTTCAGTTGTATTTAATTAATATTATTTGTAAGAGAGAAGAATAAGATAGGCAAATTCAATTATTAAGGAGTATGTGCACTTTCAAGCGAAAGCTTTTTCCGAATAGAAAATCTGGATTTGAAGGATTTGTTATTAATATAGACGTATCCATTTAACACGAACATGTGCGCATTCGAGCGAAAAGTGGCACATTTCCGAGCGAGGGAGGCAAATGAAGCGCGACGCGGGGCGGCGCGTTTCATTTTTCCGAGATCGGAATGTGCCACTTTGAGTTCGAATGTGCACACTCCACTTTTTGCTACGATTAACAATGATCAATTTACTTTAAAAAAATTCAAGTAATTTTAAAACCGTAGTTGCGCTCTCAAAATGTCTCCTTTGGGCTTCGCTTATTTTTCATAATTTTTTACTTTTTTCATTGCGAAATTGCCGTGAAATTAATTTGTATTGCAATAAGGAGGCAAGAATGAAATTCTTGTTAGGATTTCTTAATATTGGGTATCGTGAATGACAATTTTTTGAAAACGGGACATTTTGGCGTCCCGCGTGATTGCTTGGGGACAACGGGACAAACGATCTGAAAACGGAACAATCCCATTCAAAACAGGAAGTATGGTCACATTATATATAGCCAAAATTCGTTTTTTTTTCTATACATTCAATTAACCGAATTTTCGATTATCCGAATGAACTGCAACAATAATTACTCTGGATAACCGAGTTTCCACGGTACTATAAAAAATCACGAATTTTTATTGCTCACCTTCTAAAAGTAATAATTTATTGTCGAAATGCCTTTCGAGAAGTTTTTATTTTAACGTTGCAGATCGTAAATAAATAAAAGCGTCTGATTGAAGGTGTGATAATCTTTCACTCAATGAAAATATAAAAAACCGAAACTAGTTTTAAGGTATTCACAAAACTTAAATCCGTATGTGGTTTTAATCTGTTAATCTGGTGTACTTATTAGTTGGCGCAATATTTCATTCATGACTGCAGAAAAACCGGCTTTAAGATAAAAGGCTTTGGAAGCTGATAAGTACTTTTTTTTAGTTTCTTTGTTCATTGTTCTCTATACATTTATAATTTATCATCGCCGGCTACCGAATGATTTTTCTTCTAATTATAATTCCAACAATATTTATCTATCGGCAATTTATAACTTACATAAAAAGTATTAAAAGTAATGCGACATTAATGTTACGCTGCATATGTTACCTTCTTTTTGTGTAGTATAACGCTTTGTATTTTGTAAGGGAGTAAGTGCACCGTAGGGCTTGGAGTTGTTCAAACTGATAAGATCTTACTGGGCCTGCAATGATTAGATGAATCTATTTTGAGTTGATCCATTGTGCAGCCTCATATACCCTAACAGAATAGTCTAATATTTCATTAAACCTTTCAGATTCTATCTCTAAATTTTACGATTCATGCTCCCAGCTCGGCCTTTTAATTATTTTATTCCACACTGTTAAATATGGCAGCTATTAATTTTGCAAAATATCTGATCAAAGTGAAGTCATGTACTTTTAAAATAATAAAGTAGGTCGTGATTCATTGATATTTACTTTGCGCGACGCTTATAGTAGTTGTTATTAAATTTATTAGTAGGCCGTTTGTAATTTTTTAATCAACATAAACATGCTTGATTTTTAAATTAATTTCGATTTAACTACGCAAAAATTAATTGTCGTTCTGTCTAATAATAATTGTTCTGTTTTAAGGTCTCTTTTTAATTGGTTTTATTTGCATATTTTAGTTATATTTTTTTTTGTTGCGAGTAACTTTTACTAGATGATAGAGACTGATTGTCGGGTGATAATTAAATGCTTCCTGCAAATTATTAATTGTACTGGATATCACAAGTGATGTCAGAATTGATGCTTAATTATCTTTGTCACTTGTGAAGCGTCAAGTTTTAGGTTTTGAAATACAATAAAACCTCGATATAACGGACCTCTATTTAACGGACTTCGGATATAACGGACAAAAAATTCGGTTAAATGTAAAAAAATTAAAAACGTCCTTTTAATAGTATACATGCTTAAAATTTAAGTGTCGCCGCATGTAAACAATTTTTGGCGGCCATGATAATCACGTCATACGTCTAGCACTAGAATTTGAGACATAATGCCGTCCTGCTTGTATACTATACCTAGCCAGAGCGATAGTATACTAGTATAAACCTATTTTTATATAACGGCCTTTCGGCTTTAACGGACACTCCTTTCCCCCAATCAGTCCGTTATATCGAGGTTTTACTGTACATGTAAGATATATTTATATTTTCACAAAATAGACCTTACTACAATAAACTAAATTATATGTTAGATCTGAAGACATCCCTTATAATTCTTTTATAACTACTTATTAACACTTCGATAATCTAATCTTATTAACAATGGTCTCTTCTCTTCGTATATCTGGACCACTCTGCCCGTTTCCTTTTCCGATCCGTTCTTATATCGGTATTACGTCATTTGTTGAAAGTAACAACTTCTATACTTTATGTTGTTTTAGTAATAATTTGTATACTTTATCGTTCGAAGAATTGTGTCGTACATTCGGCCATCCGACTACCCCAGTCTGTCCCCAGACTGTTGTGGCTGCTGTAAACAAATAAAGTGTATTAATGAAGGCCGCAACCTTCCAAGTGACCCAATTTTAACACTCTTGTAGGCCAGTCCCTTTAATACGATACACTTCCGTATTCTTTTCCTTTATTTCTTTATTGAGTACACGACTCATTTCTTTACCTAACTTTAACTCCTCTACTTTGTTTATAGAGTACGCAACTCTATTTGCATTACTTATTTGTAAAACTTATTAGCGTACACAACGCTTCTTTCGTCCCTCGTTCCCTTATTGAGTACGCAACTCAAACTATGATTAGAGTACACAACTCTACTTCCGTTTTTCGTTATTTTGAGTACGCAACTCGAACTATGATTAGAGTACACAACTCTATTTGCATTACTTATTTGCAAAACTTATTAGCGTACACAAAGCTTCTTTCGTCCCTCGTTCCCTTATTGAGTACGCAACTCAAACTATGGTTAGAGTACACAACGCTTCTTTCGTCCCTCGTTCCCTTATTGAGTACGCAACTCAAACTATGGTTAGAGTACACAACTCTATTTGCAAAACTTATTAGCGTACACAACGCTTCTTTGCATCTTTAACATGCGCGCTACTGGCGCTTTATGACTGCTTATACATAAGCTACAATCAGGCGAGTTAGAGGTTCTACCCAATACCCTTTCACCGGGAAACAGCGGACTACCGTTCTACAGCCATTACTGTAGGATTGCGTCTGTATCTTTCGTTCAAACTTCTTACTACATAACGATCGTTACTTAATACCTTTCCGATTTGGTACGGACCCTTGTATTTTGGTCTCGGCTTACGAGACGAACCAGTTGCAGCTTCACTCGTTATCTGCATCATCACTACATCATCTTCTTTTACTTCGTAGTCAACAAAATAATGTTTAGTTTCACTGTTTCTTTTATCTTCCCGTATAAATTACATATTCTGGATACATCTTCGTCTTGTCGTTGTGCTGCTAAAATCCAGTCTTCTTCCGTTACGTCTATCTGATTAGTTTCTACCATAATCGAGAAATTTGCCACAAATTTACGAAAATAACTTGCTAACCCAACAAATTGACGCACTTGTTTAACATTTCCTGGAGCTTGCGTTTGTAGAACAGCTTCAATTTTGCGCTTCCCGGGCTTTACACCTTTCTCACTAATCTCTTGGCCCAAATAGTCAATTGAAGTTTGTAAAAACTTGCACTTACTTAGTCTCAATGTTAAATTGTTATCGCGTAACTTTATCAAAACTAACTCCAGGCGTTCCAATCCCTCTTTTACAGTTACCGATGGAATAATTATGTCGTCTATATAAGGAAAAGCGATAGAATCTTTCAGTTCACCCAAAGCTTTATTAATAAGTCTTTGAAATACTGCAGGTGAATTGCTGAGGCCGAAAAGCATACGTAGAAACTCGTAATGTCCGTCCGGAGTCACAAATGCGGTTTTCTCAACGGATTCTTCTTCCATTGGTACTTGATAAAATCCTTGAGCAAGATCTAGTCCCGTAAAATATTTATTTCCACCCAGTTTATTAATTTCATCTTCAATCCTGGGTAGGGGGTATCTATCTTTTATAGTAATTGCGTTTAAACGTCTGTAATCTACGACTAGTCGATAGTCATCAGTCTTCTTCTTCACTAGCATTATGAGGCTGGCATAGGGTGAACACGATTCGCGAACTATATTGTTGTCCGATAATACTTGAATCAAATCACGTGCTATAGCTTTTTCAACTTCGGGCATACGGTAGGGTCGATACACAATAAGTACGTCACTTACGCATTTTATTTTCATCGCAACTAAATCAGTTTTTCTTAATTTATTTGTTGACACACATTCAGCAGATTTATTTAATAGTTCTAACAACTTCACTTTGTCGGCATCTTGTATTTCTCCAATCACTACTTCGTCATTCGTAAATCCTATGTTGACACTAACAGTCATCGTTTCTTCGATGTCGTTATATTTCATATTTGGTAATGTGCGTAAAATGATGTCATCTTGTCGTTTAATTAATAAAACGTGTTTCTGATCCAAATAATCTCGGCCTATTATTATGTCGTGCATAAGTTCTTCGTCGCCTAAAACGATCGCATTGACAGTTGCCGAGACGCCCATTATTTGTATATTTACGACGACTTTAGCGTTGCTTATTGTGGTCGTTCCCATAAAACTGCGTATGACACTTTTTACGCCGTATCCTATTTTCAAATCCAACTTTTGTGCTATCGAAAGTTTTATAAGGGTTGCTGAACTACCGGAACCAATTAAGCATTTTATTTTATAACTGTTTATTTTAGCTGGTACGATAAATATATTTTTTTTTTTATGGGTATCTTATTATTTTCGCCTACGGTCGTTTCATTAACGTTTGCTTCAGGTACTTTGCGGCACTTCGCTGCACTTCGCGGCCAAATGTCCCAATTTGTGACATTTTCTGCACTCTAGTTTTGGCCTAGGACAGTTTCTTGCCAAATGTCCTGTTTGCTTACAATTGTAACACAGTACTTGGAGAACTCGAGGGTTCTGTTGTTGTAACGAGTCGCGAACCGTTGGGGACGGTCTTTTCTTGTTCGCGACACTATCGCTAATTTCGTATGTACGTTTGTGTGTAACTAATGGGACGTTTCCCATTGTGCGCATTTTGCTATACATATCGTCAGTATCCGCGAATCTCATAGAACTTAGGGTCCGTGCAATGTTTTCGTCTCGAATTCCTCCGATTACCGCATCGATCATACATTCGTCGTTAATGTTGCACCTCAGCGCTTGCAGTTTTTGCAGTTTACAAAAACAATAATCTCCTAAAGACTGTCCCGAACGAGCCTCGTAATTTGCTGCACTTTGTAACAAATTTGAAAAACGAATTACTGTTTTAAACTTTTTTTGTCAAACTCTGTGCAAGGTCCATCCACTTCATATCAATACAAGTTTGTCTCTCGAACCACTCACGAGCGTGACCACGTAATCGTAGAGTTGCTAATCGCAGGGTGTCGTTATCATTCCAAGAGTACCTTCGTGCAACTTCATCTACCTTATTGACCCACTCTTCCACGGTATCTCTTTCTTCATCGGGATTATATGAGGGTATTAATTTTTCATCCCCCACGTGGGGCCTCGTATAGGAAGTAGCTGGTCTTTCTGACGTCATAGCCATTTCACTAGTAACACTGGCTTGTTCGCTAATTCTCGAATCCTCAGATTGTGTCCTTTGCTTTTCTATCAATTGCTCGTATTCCTTCTGCAGCTTGTTATATTTTGTCTTCCATGTTCGGCCATTGTCATCAGGCAGACGGTTTGAGCTATGCGATTGGGGTGGAGGTGTACTCATTTTGCACACTATCCCACTTCTGATTTGTAAGATATATTTATATTTTCACAAAATAGACCTTACTACAATAAACTAAATTATATGTTAGATCTGAAGACATCCCTTATAATTCTTTTATAACTACTTATTAACACTTCGATAATCTAATCTTATTAACAATGGTCTCTTCTCTTCGTATATCTGGACCACTCTGCCCGTTTCCTTTTCCGATCCGTTCTTATATCGGTATTACGTCATTTGTTGAAAGTAACAACTTCTATACTTTATGTTGTTTTAGTAATAATTTGTATACTTTATCGTTCGAAGAATTGTGTCGTACATACATTGTAATCATTTTTGAGAAATCACGGAAACAAACTGACTTTTAATAATCGACAAATATGGAATTCAGAAATTTCAATATGATAGATTTAAGAGCTCAACATAGTGTGATCGAGAATGATTACCTATAGTGTGTTTAAATTTGGCGCTTTACGAATTTATTATTTTTCGCTACCTTAAGTTGGCAAGCTTTGCCATATCATATCCACAGATTAGGTGGTATACAGATTTGTCAGTGAACCCGTTTTCTATTGTTCTCGTTGGTACGGCATAAGCCTCTACGCATATCAAAATGATCCTCTGCACAAAAACATATGATCGAAAGGTCACCAGAGGCGTGTGTATGGGTTTCCCATACACTTATATAAATACAAGGTGTTTCACGACGAGCTTAAACTATTTATATATTGAAAACTACTCACATGATTTTTATAAAAATTTCTATAGATGAATAATAAGTTATGGCGAATTTGTGGAAAATATTTTGACAGACAACAGCAACTTCGTTACTTTAAATAAAACACCCTATATATTATTAACTTTTCGGATTCTACTTTAAATTTTAATGTTGCTCCATACCTAAAATGTATACTTCTCAAGATATTAATTTTTTCCATGCATAATTGTCAGGTGTAGACCTTTATATTAAAAATTCTATGTAAACATCCCCTATACCAAATAAAATATATCTTGTCGGGTTAATAAGTAGGAAGGTCAAGCTAATTGGTGACATGTCGAAAACTGCTTTATTGTATAGAGGGTTCGTAAAAAAGGTATAAAAAGTTCAACTTCAAAAAAGTCAAATATCCTAATTTTTTTAAATTAAATTATTTTTTTCTATTTTAACTCAAATTTACGGCCAAAAATAAGAGGAGTTTATGTTCACTTTGCTCTACCTAAACGTAACCGTTTTTGAGATATTCATAAAAGTTTAAAAATTTTAATTATTTCTGCCTTATTGTTGCTTATTATAAGTAGGCCGTGTTATTAATGTTTTTTATTTTAATAGGCCGTATATGTAGCTGTCTTGATTTAATATTAATTGTCATTATTTGTGGTTATTGGCACTTTTACCAAGTGATAGATATGGTTAGTTTGGAATTAAACAATGAAGATTATGTAAATTTACTTTTAATACATGGTGTTGTGAATGGGCAAATTTTATTTGGAGTTATGCACCTATATTTTCTTCATTAAAAACGTGTTATTAAATTCAGGATAAATATTTAATTTAACACATTTTTGACCTCAATTAATAAGCAAACATTAAATTTTTGAATATTATAATTATCGATCAATTCTATCTTAAATTCTAACATTCCGAAAGGAAAAGTTTGTAACGCAATTTTTTTAAAATCGATGGGATAATTGTGGGCTAAGAAACGTCCCTGTAAATAAAAACAATATCGGTGGTAATAATTTTTAAAGCTTAAATTAAAACTTATATATGTAGATGAAGAGTAATATAATTAAAATAATTAGATTAAATGAAATTATTAAATATTATATACATACCGGCGCTATGGGACATATTTTAGGAATGCCTCGTGAAGAAGCTCTTTGCATGTCGTACCAAAATTCTCCCATATACCGATTAGCTGCTTTACAAGCATATTTTTCACGTATAGTAAACAGAGGTAAATAATGTCCATTTGGAGCATAACGTATTGCTGTGGTAACCTAGAACAGGATATCAAACACTTTAAAATTCAGATAGATAATATCTTACTCCAACTCGTTCATCTAAAGGAATACCGTACTTAACGTCATAGTTAACATAATTAATTCCATTAATTTTTGTCATATTGAGGTAATAAATTGCAATGACTCCATTAGCTGGTGCACATAATTCGCACTTTTGAACTTCAAAATTCGTATGTGATTCCATAGAACTACACTAAAGTTACAATAAACAACATAGGTTTGTTTGTACATGATTCACATAAATAGAAACAAATCACTCAGAAAACTCAAGATTAAAAAATTACCTTAAAGTAAATCGTAAACCATAATATAAAGAGGATCATTATTTTGAAAATAGTTATTTTGTATCAACAGTTTATTTTGTAGAACAAAATATAAATTCAATTAGATACAGAACTTATAGACACGAAATTAACTGATATGTATAACTGATGTCGAATATATGGCTCAATTTCCGGCAAATAATAGTAAGCTTATTATTTTCATGGACGTTACATAAATGTGATGTTAAGACTATATTGCAAGCACTTAAAACAGAAATTGTTATAAAAAAATGCTTAAACCACAATTCTACTTTAAAATAGCGATATCAAGCTAGTACTACAAGCGCCTAATATTAGGTTCTCAAACTAAATAAAAACAAATTAATTTAATTAGTTTGTTTTTAAATGTGGATTAACTATTTACTATTTCTGTCTATTAAAATAAGTTCTTCTGTACTCTATTAAATTATATTTAGTGCCTTCTTCTACAAATTAATGAGTTTAACATGGGTAAGTAAAGTAAGTCATACATTGGGAGCAGGTTTGTTGAAAACCATTTTTATTTGTGGTTATGTTCCTGCCTCGTTCTGAATCAAGTCCCGGCGATTATTTAAAAATCAAACAATGTGGCCCATTTTAGACTCATGCATTGGAAGCAGGTTTTATAAAATCTTCCCAGTACGGGTAAGTATCCATATTATCCTGCTTCAGATGTGAAGTCACCCACAGTAGCCGTTCCGGACATATTCGATTTAAATAATAATTTTATCTATAAATTATTGTTCTCGAACCTTGATATGATACGAACAATTTTTATAAATATTTTAAGTACTAAAGCAAAATTATATGAAAATTTACAAGTGTCCGAATGATTTTGCGATCTGACTGTATCTACCATGGTTCTTACCGAGCACTGCAATAATACCTTGGGAAAACGTCAAGTCCTCTGCAACAAAAAATGATTTGGCAGAAATCGACTACCAATTAATAAGGGCGATGGTACACGGAGAAAAAAATAACCATACGTATCCCTATTGTAGCTATCCGTTGGATAGTCATCTCTCACAGGGATACGCCGTATAGCTAATTTAGCTATCCAGAGTATCCTTATTGCGGATCGTCAAAGTAACGATACGTATTATTGTTTTAGCCATTCAAAACATTCTTGTCATGGTGATTTAACGGCTATGCACGGAGAACAAAATATCGTTAAAATAACCATACGTACCTATCCCTATTTTAGCTATCTAAATTTTCATATTTACTGTACAGTTACCTACACGACGGAAACTGCACACGTTCACGAGAGTTTTTTGTTTGAACGCTTGAATCAAATAAATGAATTCTTATTATAAGTATACTATGTAGAGCTGTTTTGATCATACTATGAATTGTCAAATTGACTAATAAATATTGTTAAATTAGACATTCGAATCGTTGTCAGAACAATACGTCAATTGAGTATACGTTAGATAGTTATTTTAAGGATATTTTGTTTCTCCGTGTAGTTGGAAAAATCTATAATGCCCTTTTATACACCAGTTCTTCTATGAGGCATTATAATTCGTAGGGCAACTTTGACGATGATGAATAATTGGTAATACAGAAATACAAATTTATTCACTGAGAAACAATACAAATGTATTTTGTCTTATTTTCATGCAAAGCTTTGATTTTCCTAGTGTCTCTTACATTTACCATACAGTATTTTTAAAAATGGTAAGTTCATATACCAGATTTACAAATACATATTGTATATTAATACTACAGATTTAGTTTCGAATGAACTAAATAGGTATGTGCTTTACACTAATTTTGTTAATTAGTTATAGTACTATAAATAATTAATTTAAAATATTTTTTACTTCAATTAATATACATGCATTGAAGTTTTGAGAGTTATAATTGTCGAACAATTGTAACTTAAATTCTAGCACTCCGAACGGGAAGGTTTGTAATGCTAATTTGTTAAAATCGATTGGATAATTGTGAGCTAGATAACGACCCTGTAGAGTAAAAATTCATTTGTAATAATTCTATAAAATTTTAATTTGTTTACTTAAATTTAAAGCATCATAAGTAAATGAAAAAAAAATAACATTTACGTACCGGTGGTATAGGACAGGTTTTAGGAAGGATTTGTCCCGCTCTTTGCATGTCGTACCAAAATTCTCCCATATACCGATCGGCTGCTTTGCAAGAATCTTTTTCGCGAATTGTAAATAACGGCAAATATTCGCCATCTGGAGCATACCGTATTGTTGTTGAACCCTAAAACGTGATATCAAACACTACCATAATGTGAAAAACAATTTCTTACGCCAACTCGAGCATCTAAAGGAATACGGCTTTTGAATTCATAGCTTAAATAGTTAATCCCTCTAGTTTTAGTAATATTCATAGAATAAAATACTATATCTCCATAAGGTGGTGCACATACTTCACACTTTTGAATTTCAAAATTCGTATGCGATTCCGTAGAACTACCCTAAAGTTACAAACATATATAAATGAGGAGCACTAATAAAATTAAATCGCTCAAAAATTGTAATCAAAATCAATAATTAGAAGTACAATTACATACCTGAAAATAATTGCTAAACAATAAAATATACAATAACATTATCCACAAAGCAGGTTTAGCAGACTCACAGTTCAATTGTGCAACAAAAACTAAATAGGAACATAACTCAGAAAAACCAAATTATACTGATTTTTGCAACTGATACAACTTCGTACCAAATACTTATGTATTTGAACTTCCGGGCAATTAATCGTAATTTTATATTTTCCTAAATGCACACAAAAAATACTTATGTATGACAATAAGTCGAATGATAAAAGTTCCACACGAAAGGAAAAAATTAAAGGGTCAAAAAATTTACTAATTTTTTTGGTGATATTTGACAGGCTGTATTTTAGTGAAAAATGGTCGTATCTAAAATTAAAAAAATTAATTTTAAAGCTCCAAGATTCTAGTTTTCAAATCTTTTAGTCGAAAATTTTTAGGAGTCACCGTTATTACGCAATCATAAGCAATACCGCGCAAAATAAAAATTGCTAGTTTTTTTCTTTTTGTTTTTGTGTCCACGTACTTGTAAATTTTTTTTTAGCTAAACCATTGTATGGTACAGATAGCATGTTTATTCAGCTTTAAGTTTCTTTTTTAAAACCTTGGTACGATTATTCTTCACCGAGATACCGGACGCTAAATAAAAAAATTATTTTATCTTCAATCATTGATATCTCAATAATCAATAATCGTACGGAAATGGCATTTTCCTAATGCCTCTTACATTTACCATATAGTATTTTAAAAAATAGTAAGTTCGTACCTATACCAGATTTTTAAATACATATTGTATATTAATAAGATTTAGTTTCGAATGACCTACATAGATATGTGCTTTACACTAATTTTGTTAATTAGTTATAGTATAAACAATTAATTTAAAATATTTTTTACTTCCATTAATAGACATGCGTTGAAGTTTTGAGAGTTATAATTATCGAACAATTTTAACTTAAATTCTAGCACTCCGAACGGGAAGGTTTGTAATGATAATTTTTTAAAATCGATTGGATAATTGTGAGCTAGATAACGACCCTGTAAAGTAAAAATTAATTTGTATTGCTTGTATAAAATTTTTATTTGTATACTTAAATTTAAAGCATCGTAAGTAAATGAAAGAAATTGTTATTTACGTACCGGTGGTATAGGACAGGTTTTAGGAAGGACTTGTCCCGCTCTTTGAATGTCGTACCAAAATTCTCCCATATACCGATTGGCTGCTTTGCAAGAATCTTTTTCGCGAATTGTAAATAACGGCAAATATTCACCATTTGGAGCATAACGTATTGTTGTAGTAATCTAAAACGTGATATCAAGCACTACCATAATGTGAAACACAATTTCTTACGCCAACTCGAGCATCTAAAGGAATATAGTTTTGGAGGTCATAGTTTAAATAGTTAATACCTCTTATTTTAGTAATATTCATAGAATAAATTACTATATCTCCATAAGGTGGTGCACATAATTCCAATTTTTGAACTTCAAAATTCGTATGCGATTCCGTAGAACTACCCTAAAGTTACAAACAATATATGTAAATGAGGAGCACTAATAAAATTAAATGGCTCATAAATGTAATCAAAATAAAAAATTAAGAGTAGAATTTACCTGAAAATAATTGATAAACAATAAAATATAGAGTAACATTATTCACAAACCAGGTACAGCAGACTAAGAGTTTAATTGTACAACAAAAACCAAATAGGAACATAACTCAGAGAAACCAAATTATACTGATTTTTACAACTGATACAACTATGTACCAAATATATATTTGAACTTCCGGTAATTAATTGTAATTTTATATTTTCCTAAATACACACAAAAAATACTTATGTATAGTAATTAGCCGAATGATAAAAGTTCTATACATCTGCTAATAATTTTAAAGTGCTCTTAATTTCGAACATTTGTAACAATAAATAATAGGTATGTATTGACACTTAAACCATAACAGTATTATACAATTGTGATATAACATATACATATAGTCGGAGTGTCAAAAAAAAACAAAAAGAGTATTTTTTAAATGTTAAATTAATATATTTATAGTTCATCAAAATGATTCCTGCTATATTCTATATTCTCTATAATCTAAAGTTTTTTTATACTAGTATATATAGTGGTCCTTGGACAGTTTAATGGGTTTAACACACATACACTGCTCGTCAAAAGACAATGGACATGCGAATTTAACATGGAAAGTTAAAGCTCAGAAAGTTAGAGGACCAATCTTACATGAAATTGAACGACCAATTGATGACAATCAAATATTGTATTAGAATTTAAAAGTTATAATCTTTTGTTTTTTATATTGTCATTATATTAACCGTTTTTTAAGAGCTGATTGTATCTTTAACAAAATAATATTGTACTTTTACTTTTTCATAAAATTTATAATCAAAAAAGTTTAAAAAAAAGAAGACTTTGTTTAAAATATACCTACAACACTTTATTAATTTAAATGCGCAATCAGCTAATTATTAATTAGATATATTTTTGAGCTCTACAAATAAGCAGAATAAGCTGTGGGTGTTATCGCCGTTGTTAATTGCATGAAATGTAAATTTCAGTTTTCGAAAGAGAAACGTTCGGAGGAAAATCATCTTGTAGATTAGTGGACGATTCTGAATATAATACAGAGCTTAAAAAGCGTAAACTTTTAAGCTAACAGCACATTTATAATATTAATTAAAAATAAATATACTAATGAGCAATTACTTTATAGCAGAGGTTGTACAGGATGGGTAAGGTATTTGAGGACATACCATTTTCTGGTTATTGTTGCATTTTACTAAACTGAATATGTTTTATAATTAATAAAATAATAATGGCAGATACTCAACTTACTCAAAACATTAAATGGTATGCCTAGTATAATTGTGGATTTTGAAATATACCTTTTTAAAAGTAGCTAGATCTTTTGTCTAAAAGATTTGTAACAAATAAAACACCGAGCAAGGAAACGTTTCACCAGTATCAAAGCGGTAAAAAGTATTTGAAACGTTCTAACATTATACTGGTTTTTTTATTCTTTAATATAAGGGTCACGCGCTAGAATATTCCGGCGATCTCTACAGCAAGCGTGAAAATACAGTGATCCTGAACATATACGGACTAGAGGTCGCATCGCGAACAAAATGTGCTGGAAAATCTAGAATATGTGAGAGGCATCCACTTCGACGCACAGATAAGGCAAATCGAAGGCGCCGATTGGTTAGTATCGATGGGAAACTCGATAGTCTCGGAAGGAGGCTCGACGGTCGAGAATCTCCGAAAGGGCCTCCTTGGAGTGCTCAAGGTTATATTTAAATCTTCGAAGTAAATGCTGCAATTGTGAAAATATATTAATTAAGTGTGTAACAGTGAAAATTAATTGGTTAGGTGCGCAAATAAGTTAGTCAAATCTGTAAATAAATTAGTTAAGCAAGGAACCAATAATTAGGCTAGTTTAGTTTTTAAGTGTTAATTCGTTATTAAATAAAAATTGTTATAAAATACTAAAAATCATTAAAAAAATCTAACTAATTTATAATAATAGTATTTCCTTTTGTAATTTTTTTGTTTTCATATTTTTCATTTTAGTTTCGCAGCGAATCGAGCCACAAATATCTGCCAGCATGACTTTCGCTAATTGCCCGTTGTACCGTTCCTCTATGTTTAAATATACCTTGAAAAAGTCGTTTTCTATGTTTATTCGACACTGTGCTAAATTTTTTAGGAAAGAAACCTAAGCGAAAGTCCAAAGATGAATTCTATGGGACATGTTGCATTTCAAAAGAGGAAAAAAGTTTTCGGATGAATTTCTGGTAGTTTCTAGGTCTTTTATTGTTAAAAAAAATTATTATACTCTTTTGCAGAAACGGTTCATGCTCTTTTTTCCGCTTTATTTAGCTTTATTTTAAAACTTGCGTGATTTGTAAGCCCTCGTATTTCGCACTTCGAAGATATGTTCTTTTAATTTTGCGTCTCTAATTTGGACGAATTTTAACGTACTTGTAAGAAATGAAATAATTGAAGCGTTTATAATGTGTCTGGGATTTAAGACACTGTACGGATTAGGCTTAAACCCATTATACGTGCCGTATAGTAGGTAATTAAAGAATTGTAGCGTTTCATAATGTGTCCGAAATACATGATATACGGGACCGACTTTGAGTATGAAGATGGTTAAACCTATTATACGTGCCTTTTACTAATATAGGGAATAAATGTAGCGTTTATAATGTGTCTGGATATAAGATTTACGGTACTGATTCTGGGTACGAAAAGGGCTAATCCCATTGCACGTGCAATTAAGAAAAAACAAAGAAGGTGATGGGCATAAAAAGCCTTTTCGTATCAGGAAGAGGGCATTCGTATGTAAACTCTAGTGTGGAGTTGAAGTGCTGATAATTGTGCAGAATCTTTGCTTTTAAGTGTGTTGTTGTGTATACTGTATTTTAAATAAACAAATGTTAACTGGGAATATTTTAATGTGAATTTGGATTATTTCTAACATACTATTGTTTATAATAACCAGATAATCGAACAATCTAAAGTTTCAACAGTTTTGCATAAAAAAATTCACATATTAAGCCTCAAATCAGTTGTGTACGAAACGAAGGTCTTATGTGCCTCCACCAGACTCTGCACCACAATACAAGGCTCAAGTAACGTAAGAATGGAGGGCTGAAAATATTTACGGTCACATAACCCTTAACATTTGACCTTGTAACTCGCCAGACTTCAATCCACTGGACTATTACGTATAGAACATTATTAAGAGAATGGCCAATAAACACCCCTACAGCACTAAAAATTCTGTGAAAACTGCCACTTGTCTAATATTAATTAGGATCATTTAATTTAAGCATGCATGACGATTTCAATCTTGTATTGAAGCAGGTATCGCAGCTGAACGTGTTTTTATTGTATAAAATCGTAACAAACAAATTAATTTTTATGTTGATAGCATTTTTCAATGATTTGTTATTATACAGGGTGTGTATAAATTGACGTAACAGCTACACTCAGTGACATTCTTAATTAGTTCTGAATCAGAAATGTGAATGTTAAAATGTGGTATCATGCTTTATAAGTCTTCACAAGATACTCGAAGTTCCTACTTTGGTTTTTAAATAAGTATTAGTTTAAATATTTGTTGATACAGATAGCTGCAATTAAACATAATGAAAAAATTTTAATACGCATATCATTGTTTCGATAACGTTTTCTTTTTTGACTTTCAGGTTTATTTTTAACATTTCTTTATTAACATACTTTTAAGAAAAACACATATGTATTCTACTGCGATTTCAATCATAAATATTACTTTCAAATTTTGACATTTATGTATTATTACAGTGGTATGTAAGTACAGCGTTGTCATATGTATATTTCCTTTAAAGTGGATCTTGAAAACATTAAGCACGATACAAGACTTAACGTAAGGACTTTCGATGCAGAACTGAACGAAGAATGTCGCTGCGGGTGTCTTCTGCACAAAATTATATACACCGTGTTTTTAAAAATATAAATTTGTGCTCAAACATCTTACTCGCCCTGTACGTAGAGCGTTTAATTGGTAGGTTTACTTATTTAGTACCTTCTACAAGCACTAATTGAAAAATATTTTTTTGATATAACGTGATTTGGTAGTTTTATAAACAATTTTTATTAACGTTTAAGATTGAATTAAAAATTGATTGAAGTATAAAATTAAATTCTGGTAAGAATAGGTGTTTTAATTTTGAAATTAATTTTGTTTTGTAATTCATTTTATTATAAATTTTTTTGTTAAATTGCATGAAGGTTTATATTTCAATTATTACAGGTTCAACGATATAGATAGTTTACTGTATTGCAACTCAATAACCATTACTACGAATTTATGTTTTTTTAAATAGCATTGTATAATTTCTGGTATATTAGAGTTTTATACTATTTCTCATTGCAGTTTCCTTTGGAAAGATTAAAATATTTTACATCCACCATTTTTATACTACTTTATGATTTTTTTTTATTATATTAATTTCAATTAAACAATGTTATAACTTTAAGTTGCTAGAAACGAAGTCTTTAATAATAACATAGTTTTTATTAATTACCGATCATATTGGATAAAGATTAGAAGGCGCTTGTCGAAGTCTCTATATTCTCAGTGACCCATGAAGCCTTGGCCAAGGGGCGAAAATTTAAGGGGCGTCAAAACTTATTCACTATCTACACACGCCCATGTATAATAACGTTAGTAGCTTTACACACTATTTAATTGAAGCATTCTTGCGATTAGCGTAATGCAACTAACACAATAAATTCGTATGAGACTATTAGTTCTCAGAAACCGATTGAGAATATATTTTTTTAACGTAGTTCATCTTTTTTTTCGGTTTTTACTTCCGTAAACTTTATGAACTTTATGTTCAAAAATTAAATTACACTATTAGAATGTTCAAATGATATTTTTCTAAATGGTCATTTTATGCAATATAATCTACAGAGTTTCAAAAAAAGTTTTAGTTTTTGTAAACTTAAAGTTGTAACTGACGTTTTACTATAAGTATTTGAACAAAATTGCCGTTTCATACGAAATTTTTTGGTACTGCCCTTTTGTTATTTCACTTATAATACAATTTATGAAGGTTTTTTAATTACATATTTATAACATTTTAAAAATAAGTACTTGATTTTTAATAGAGAAAGTTATACTGTGCCGTGAAAAACGTACGTCGAATTGAAAAACTTTGTTTAGAATTATCAATATTTCATCATTTTAAAATTGTTGATCAAAAATATAGTAGCATCTGTGTAAAATGCCGAATTGTCGCTTACATTTACCATTTTTTACATTTTTTGTTAAATACTTTTAAATAACCTATTTTGTCAAGAGGATCTGGGGTGCAGACGCTAAAGTTTTCTGTGTAGCTATATGAAACACTTATTTTTTATAATTCATATATAAAATATAATCAATTGTAACATTATATTAATCGAAATGCAACTTTAATATTTCTTTATTTTGTTAAGGATTCTAAGAAATGCATGGTTTGACGTCTTAAAAGTCGAATATTTTAAAATAGATCAGATTATTTTTTTCAATTTTTACGTGCTCTGTCCGCAATCAATTTTATCATCGAATAGTAAGTCACTGTTGAATCGTACACCATGTGGTTCGCATGTGGCTTGTAACTCATATGCGATTGGCATTTTCAATCAACTCTACCTGTCTGCAGATAATTGGATTCTGAACTTTATTTGACAAGTTATGATAGGACGATAGAACGTATATGTTTTTCTTTTGTATTTAAGCGTGGGCCACTCGTAACTCGAGACGAAACAATATTCAACTAAATTTCCCAACATTAATTCCATTGTCTAGTTTAGACCTTAAAAAAGTTGTAAAACATTGTAAGCACTACAACCGCGGTATAATTAAACTTTTCAACTACAGGAAATTGATAGTTAACTTTATTATCTGCTTACGCAGCACCGTCTTTCAAATTTGCTTGTTTCAGGTCGCCAATAATGAGCCATAAAACGTACTTTAATTTTAAAATAGGCGGACAATAAATTTTTAAGAATCAAATAAAGTAGTAAATCGGATTTAATTTTGAATTTTATTGTTTTTCGTATTCAACAAAACTGTCAATCAAAATAAAATATGAATTCGTAACTTTGGGAACCAAATGGCATTTTTATATCACATCAATTATGGAAACATTTTGACGTTTATATATAAATAGTTATATAAAAATTTAAATTCCAAATTAAAATGGAATTATTCGTTTGTATAGGAGATTTTGGATTGGTATCTATTAACCCAGAAAGCATTCGTTCAGTTTTATATGTCAAATTATCGAAGGCTCCAGTAAAAATATGGTATTCGAGAAATCTATATTTTTCTTTATGCAACGAATATCCCGTCTTTCAACATGGAAGTATCGTAATAAGCGATTATGCGGAAATCGTAAACTATTTACGTTTGGACAATTACGTTATAGATTCGAGTTTAAATAGAAAGCAAACTAGCGAATCGTATACTTTAGTAAATATGATTATTTCGAGTTTACGTCCTGTATACGAATTTATTTTCTGGATGGATAAGAAAAATTACGACGAATTAACTAGTTTATGGTTCTCCAAAGTGATGCCTGTACCTTTTAATTATGTGTTTATACGTAAAAGGAGAAAGATCGCTTGTGCGTTTCTTGAAACGCTTTATCCTCGCGAAGATAACATGGATATTATTGAAAGGGCCCTGTACAAAAAAGTAAATGAATGCGTTTCATGTTTAATGAGCAGGTTGGGACAAAACGAATATTTTTATGGCAGTACTCCAACATCTTTAGACATTACAGTTTACGCTTATATTGCGCCATTATTGAAAATTCCTTTCCCTTCGAATCGTTTATCTAAGTTCCTTAAGAATTGGCCCGAAGTTATGAAATTTATTAAACGGTTCGATCAGTATATTTTTCCCAATATTACGTACAACAGTAAATATCTCAAAAGAACCGTATCTATTTCGAAAATTGGAAGACATGCCGAAGAAGATGTTACGACCTCTGTGGCGACGAAAATATTTGTGAGCACACTTGTTCTCAGTATAATGTTCGGATATGCAGCGTCTAAAAATATTATTGACTTTGGTAAGTGGTGGCGTTTTGTAATTGGTTAATTTATATTACTTTGTGTTTGTTGAGAAATAAATAGGTTTGCAAAAAAACATTTGTTTTTTTTTAAGTTTTAATTGATACGATTTGCAATCGGAATTGCTAAAATTCTGATATAAAAAATTATACAATTGTTCTTTTTTTTTAAATGGTAATAGATTTTTGGTATAATGAACGTTAAAAAAATTGTTAGTTAAAAATATATTAATGCTCATTAAAAGATTATTTGAAGATTACTACATCAACATTAATTTCTCAAAGTAGTACAACTAAAAAACACGGTTTGAGAATTTTATAAAGCGATTCATCTTTCCGTAAATATTCATGCTCGTAACAAGCGACACAGAAACTGAAAGGTTAAGACAATTAACTACAAAGCAGCAAGTTGTTGAATCGAGTCTCGCAGGATGCTATTTTTGCGCATCATTTTCAATATACGTTTTTATTGCTTCATTAGGTACTATTCGTGAATAGTTGGGAATATTTTCTGAAAATAATACTTCGTGAAAGGTAAAAAAAATTATGCAACCTTTTACAAACTCTACTTATTTTATTGCACAGAGAAATAAATTTTCGAAAAGGTGACGTTAAAATTCAGTCTATTGTTCATTATCAACTTTACATTGTTTTTAATAAAATGATAAAATACGTTTGGTTTTTGTCAAAGCTTTTTAATGATAGAAATTTTTTTAATAACGTCAACAGAATTGCTATCTGTTTACTTAAAATTTTAAAAATACCTCGTTTAGGAAAAAAACACTGCATTAGTATGTTAAAAGGTCGCAAACTTTTTTCCGCGTATTTCTGAATAGTGCTACGTACTACTTTGGGAATTCAAATAGTGTAAATAAAAACAAAATCTGTACTTCGGAGTTGTGAATCTCTCCTTGTCAGTAAAAATGTTGCAGAAGTACTAAATACATTTTATCGTGTCGAAACTCTAAGAAACGCATCTAACAATGCAAAACGTATATATTTATTGCTGATGTTCTTTATTATTTAAGTTATATTAGTTGTTGTTATAACAATTACGTTAATTTGTTGAAAAAAATAACATATTATAATTCATAATTAAATATTGCAGTACACTAATTCACATTAAATTAATAAATAATTAATTTTAAATCCAATGTTAGTGAGGTATATGTTTTATGGCACTAGTTCCAATACTTTTTGATATTATTTTTTCCCAATTATAAAATAATATTTTCATTGAGTTATTACTGCTGAAAATTATGGGTATAAGTATATTTTTTATTTTGTCTTTTAATTTTTGTTATATTTTACATGTCTGCATATTATCTGATTACATTTAAAAAATATACGATGTCCAAATGCAATTAGTAATGATGTGCCAAATTGTAAATCTCAGTCAGGAGTGTCCAACAGGAGACTAATTGGAAACTCATTGTGTTGCATGGTTCATTGACATACCACTTGTACAAATATCTGTAAATTTAAAAATACACGTTTAATTAAAAACAAGTACATCGACAACATTGAGAGTGTATTTAGTAAATTTTAAACTATGTTGAATTTAATTCAATGAAATATATAGTTGGAAACGCTTAAAAAAGTGATTTAAAAAGATATTATTTCATACATAAAAGTGAGTATGCTTCCGATTTTATCAGGCAACTTAGATTTTTCTGTTTTTTAATTTCAAAAACTTATTTAATTGTACTCATAAATTACAACCAAAAATAACTAATAAAGACAATTTGTTCTTTTTTGAGACAGAAAATATACCATTTTTCTTACTTTTTTTTACACATTTTCTGAAATCACTCTTATTTATCAAATTTTAATTTAATAAAAATTAATAAAATTTGAAACAAAAAAATTTTAGGTTTCTAGTCAAAGCGTGCGTTTCAGTCAAAGTATAGGCTACCTAGATAACGTATGCGTTTACTGCGTTCTTTAGTAAATGTGTTTACTTCGGGCGGAAGGAAGCTTCTACATTTACGAAGCCAGCGCAATTAGTATAAACAAACGGAACCCAAAAATACAGAATCTTCCTTTCGACCGAAGTAAACACATTTACTAAAAAACCCAGTAAACGCATACGTTTCTAGTTAGTCTATACTTTAACTAAATCATCCCTGGGACTGTAACATGCAGATTCAATAATTTTATTTTTTTTAATTTAATTTTTAAATTATTATAAAAATTAGATATTCCTGTCTTTGCAATGTATTTTTTGACAATCTGTTATATATTTGTTTATTATAATAAGAGTTCATTTTAATTCTTCCATCGAAATGTGCAGATTAGAGGCGACACACGTTTCATTAATTTTTCGATATCCAAAATGTGACACGGGGAAATCGCCTAAACCTGATACAGGTATAAAAAGACAAGAAGAAGAAAAGAAAATGTTTTGCAAAACAATATAATGTGTACACAATTTTTTTTAATCAATTAAAAATTAAATTTTCTGCTCAATTGGTTAATTTTTAATTCAAAAATAAAAATTAATGTAAGCGAAGACGATTTATTTTATTTAATTTTTTCAAAATTTAAAATATTTGAATTTGTAATCACACACTCTGGAATATCCTCCACAATTTTCAATAAATAAAAATACTATATATTAAAAAATTATGTAATTAATAAATAAATAAAAAGATATGGGTAGTAATTGCTTCTTTGCTTTTTATTAAAATTCACCACCCTTTTAGCCAAAATATTGACCTTAACATACATAGATGTTATAACAAATATCTGTTCGACTAAAAAAGGGTTGTTATTGATAATAACTTCAAAAGTCAAAACCAGACTTTAAATATACCTCTCTTATAGCTCTCAAGAGATTGCACTTTTACTTGCTATCTTTGTATTTTAAAACGTGTAAATCTATAAAGGATTCTTCCAAAGAGAAGCCTTTGATGTTTTTTTACCGTGAATTGTAGCGGGTAAGGAGGCACGTGCAGTAGTCTGAATGATAATGTTGCCGTATTGATTGTAAACACGACTTTTTTATTGCTCCTGGGTGCTTTAAACTTTTTACTTTCACGTGTTCAAAGTTGTACTCGTATTTGTTTACAAATAAATCAATTCTTTGATGTTCTCTGAAAATAAATAGGCAAACATAATATTTCTTTCAAATCGAATTAAGCAGCTTTTCTTATCAATTTATAAATCAATACTAATCTTCCTGAGAAATTTATTATAGTTTCCTTTTCAAATTAAAACGTAAGTTTTCCTTTACAAATTGACGTAGAACTTTCTCCTCGAAATGAAATGAAATAATTTATGACATACGTCTTTATAAACTTTATCCAGTAATCATTTTCAGAATCTCTTGAAAGTTTGTTAGACAAACAGGAGTGGTTGTAAATTGAGTGCAGGAACACAAAATGGTAATCATCAATCAAGCAATAAGGACGCGGTTGTAATTGGCTCTGTTTTAGAATCCAATGTATGCAAACATTAACATTTTCTCACTCCAAACGACTACATCAGAAGACTGAATGGTGCTGACGTTTAATTTGTGTAGTTAATTGAATCTCTCCCCCATTTAAATCACAAAACTCCCTCCAGAAAAGTATTTTACGTTTTTATTCTTTTTATTGGGTTGTATAAATATGAAGTAGGGTGTCTACTACTACAGTTGCCCTTCGCGGAACATTAGAAAAGTGTTATTAATGAACGGCAACAAACTTAAAAGAATTTAAATACAACGGCAAAAAGTTTGTTCGAAACGTCAGTGCTTTGGAAGATTTATTACGAGGGAGTCTTCTAATGCAGAAACTAAACTGCAAATGCAACTTCTACCTGTCTCATCTCCATAAACACAACCGGCCTTTTATGGCTTCTGGACTAACTTTCCGAGTTGTTTATCGCAAGCCGTTTTATGAGGGCGCAACCATTTAAAACGATAATCATTAACGGAAAGTCTCGAAGAATCCGGAAGAAGAGATAATTAAATTTAAAAATCTAATGGAAACTAAAATGTAATTAAATTGCCAACTTTTACTACTCCTTCTTTAAGGCGGAGCAGGAGTAAAAATTTTTAGACGAGCGGATCAAGTCTAAAGCTTTTTTCACTTTGACGAACCACTGTATTGGATTCTCCTTTTGCAGGTAGTTTAACCCCAGGTATTCATAATATACTCTTTCACTAAATTTTATTGCAAAAAAGAGATTATAGAATTCTGCTTTCAAACCAACACTTTTTGAGTTATACCTCTCTTGGCGTGTTGAGGGTAAAATTTTAGGAGACAAGGGAAGTTGCGCGCCCACAGCTAACGAAAATTCGACAGTATGAAGTTAGCCGTCTAAGAAAGTAAATTAATTATTGTAAATCGTGTTTAAAACCGAGTGTGCGCATTCGAGCTCAAAGTGGCACATTTCTATCTCGGGAAAATGAAGCGCGCCGCTCCGCGTCGCGCTTCATTTGCTTCCCTCGCTCGGAAATGTGCCACTTTTTGCTCGAATGCGCACATCTTCGTATTTATTAGATTTATCAACTTAGATCATCGCTCACTCAAAATCAAAAAAGTAAATTTACTTCGGTAAATATCGATTTTATTCCAAAAAATGTATTTTTACCATAGCAATGAGTGCGAGCGAGCAAAAAGATACAACAATCCCATAAGTACGAGTGAGAAGGAACGATTAAAATTATTCCACTGATTTAGTCTAATTTATAGGCCTAAATTATTGTGAATCGTGTTTAAAACCGAGTGTGCACATTCGAGCGAAAAGTGGCACATTCCGATCTCGGGAAAATGAAGCGCGCCGCTCCGCGTCGCGCTTCATTTGCTTCCCTCGCTCGGAAATGTGCCACTTTTCGCTCTAATGCGCACATCCTCGTATTTATTGAATTTATTAATATTAAATTTTACACGTGGTTATATTTAATTTTGTTACGCCAAAGAAATATAACTTCTAACGCGTGTACAAAAGTACACGCACCGGTTTTTTTACAACAATAAGTTTTACCCAAAACAGTTTAGCTAAATATTTCTACCTTTCTTACTGAAATGATTAATAAGAAATTAAATATTTAAATATTTGTATAAATTTGTAAGTCATTGAATTTTCGAAATTAATCTAAATCAAAACAATATTAAAAATTTAAACTTCTCTATTTTACGCATTATTAAACTATTTATTAAAATTAAAATTACACATTATCAACAATTGATAATATAATGTTTAAAAGCTCTAAAAATTATATTTTATATATAATTATAAACATAAATAACTTGAAACTACAACGTCGCGCACATAAACGTATCAAATTTTGAAAATTTTTGTTACTTATAACCACCTTTTTTTTCGGTAAGAATAATTCTCAATACGGATTTAAAAAGATATTTTATAAATACAATATATTTTTTTTTAATGTTCATTTTCAAAAACTAGTTCGTGTAGTAATAAATTAAACATCCAAAATGGTTCGTCTATTGATAAGACCTGTTGAAATTATTATTATTTTTGTTCAAGTTTTAAGAAAAGTTTATATTTATTTACAGTTAGTTGGATTTTGAAAAATCTTTTTCAGTAAATTAATGATTGTAAATACGTTAACAACCAATTTTGTCTATTAATTGGAGGACTTGCTGATTTTACGTTTCAGTGTTGTGTTAAAAATTAGTCTGATAAATTTTTGAAAATTTCTTATAAGAATGTATGAGTTTAATAAATTTCTAGAAGAATGAAAAATTATTCTGATAAAATTTTTTATAAGAATTTATCAGTTGAAATTTTTATTACTTTTCTTTCAGAAATTACTGACTATATTTTTATAAAAGTGTATAAGATTTATTAATTTATGAGATTTTATAACTTAATGGATTTGGAAAGAAAAGAGTAATTTACCCAAATATAACAACGTTTGAGCACATTTGAGCGAAATGTTTAGATTTTCCTGAGACCAAATTGCACACTTAGCTTTTAACTAAAATCTACAATATACATTACATCTATGCATCGATCTACAGGCTACTTTTCCTTTCATAAAATTATTTCCACAATATTCTTATTGGAGCTTATAACCCTTTAGATGTCAAACCAAATGATGTTTTACTTTTTATAAATATTTACTTATAAACTACTTTAAACCACCATTTCTCAAATATTTTGATAAATTTTATAAGATTTTTTGGGATTTTCCATGGACAAATGCAAACCATTTTCTGATAGCTTTGTTTTTATAAGAATTTATCAGATTTTTTCCAAAGGGCTATTTAATTTTTTTAACTTAATGCAAACGTGAATATTACTTTTGCACTACTTAATTTTTAAATAAGCTGGACATACCATAGCTCTATATAGGTATAAGTAAATGCATTAAAATTATTTTGTAAAGATTTTGTCTATACTAATATTCCTGTCATATTAAACACATGACTGGTTTATTTTCTGTACAATACAAATAGATGAAACTGGTTTTATTCTTGAAATTTTGGTTTTATACCTAGCTTTAAATTATCAAAATAACTAAAATTATTTTAGGAATAACTAGGTATAAAAAAACTGTCAAGACCTTTGTTAACAAACTACCTGGCTTGAAATGCATTTAAGTACGTTAGAACGATTTACTACTTGGGATATCCCCAACACAACCATCCAAATAAATCGCCATCAAATATTTTTTTTCAGTTCGCCCGTGTTTCCTCATTTATTTATAGAGATATGGAATATTTTTTTCTTCAATGTTATTGTATGACAATTTTTAAGGGATGCTCGAGTTAGAATTTTGAAAATTGGTCTATTTCGAGTAGTTGCATCTTTATCATTAAAAAAAAACTAATTTAAAAAGCCAAATTCAAAAAAGTACCTTGATACATTCCTAGAAATTTGCCTAAAGATTATACGTGTAAAAAAATATTTTCATAATTTCTTATAGTTTGGCCGGAAAAACGGGCGCAAATAACATTGTTTTTCTTATGGACATTGCTCCGCCTTAACGGAAAGTCTCGAAGAATCCGAAAGTAGAGATAATTAAATTTAAAAATCTAATGGAAACTAAAATGTAATTAAATTGCCAACTTTTACTACTCTTTCTTTAAAACGAACTAAGATTTTCTTCATATTCTCTTCGTTTATATAATTTTCTTCTAATTAAGATTTGCTTTGCTTAATATTATTTTAAAATTATGTATCTCGGCGCGACAGTGACGTCGCCGTGTATTTCTTAATTAAAAGGTTGCTTAATACGACTTTATTACAGTAGACCGTAATATAAGGCTAGTTCTTTCATATATCTACCCCCTCTGAACGTCGATTCTTTTTCCTGTTTTATACTTGACGGCCCAATCAATCTGGATGACGGTTAAGTCAAGGAATTATTAGCTGCAGCGTATCGTCAGTCTAGCTTGCAATTTCTAAGAAATATATCCGAAGAAATAATATATCATACCACAAATAACGCAGTGGAAACTTAAGATATGGATTAAAAAAAGAGAAATCCTTTTAGTACCAAAAACTACCTTAATAACCAAAAAAAAAAGATCCGGTTTTTTTATGTGTTTGTGTTCACACATTAAATGAATCTTTGACAACTTCCATTAATCTTTTAACTGTGGATTCTTTGTGTTTATTATTTCAATTTACTCTACGTTAATCATAATAGAAATCTAACAATTTCAATTGTGATTTAATGAATGGTTGCTTCAAAATGTAACAAGCAAATTAAAGGAAGATATAGTCGAGATTGGTAATTTTAGAATACGTTTTTGTTGCGTTTATGAATTTTATTATCACGAAAATAGTGTGATTAGATATGCGGAAAAAGGCTGGAATATATATATACAGCACTCTTAGGAATCTTCTTTACATAGGCAAAGATTCGTTTCAAGGATTGTATTTCCCCTTAAGAAGATGAAATTTAAATAACGAAATCCTTGTAGAATTTAATACTATTAAATAAAGTCAGAGTTTGAAAGGGAGATAAGAGCGAAAGTGAAAATATACTTAGATTTGTAAACTTTTACGCCGAAGCTGGCGGCATCTTAAAAGTATCTCGCGAATGGAAAACTATGAATCAAATTTGAAGGATTTACGAGATTGCAATTCAAATTAGTCATTATTCTTATTTTGTGCTTTTCCAGATATGCAAAATACGAAGATATACAATTTTAAAAAGCAGGTCATTTCATTTATGCTTTTTTTCTTTTGCAAACGCCAGCGATGTATATTTTTTATCAATAAAACATTTCCTTTTTGTTTCAGGTGAGTCTTCTATTGTCTATTTTTGGAAAAGAGATTAAGGTCGTTCCTAATCTACAAAAGCCAGAAAATCGTAAGCTTTTTAAATTGATATTATACTGTATTAGAATTTTCTTCTTAGCTAGTTCAACTTTTAATGTATATAGATAGCGAATCGTTTTACCAAAATCTATTGTAAAAATATTGAATGTTTAAATAAGCAAACTTTTGAATTTTGCTTTGGAGGTGGTTTTGCCCTACAGAAAGGTCATTACTTTTATCTAACTTTAGATAAGTTTCGCTAAATATTTCTATATTTCCCACAGAAATAAACACATATTTAGTAAGGTTTCAATCGGTATACCAGGTACTTCTTTTGATTTATTTAAAAGGGCGTTGGCCAATTGCGCGCCGCGGCCAGTTTACCCTTCGTTTATGGTGCCTTGTCCCAAAGGCAAAATGACTATTGCGCGGGTTGGTTGATTTTGTGATTCTAATGGGTTACCTGAAAAAAAAATTGTCTTTAAATTTTGGTAGAGCATCTCTAACACTATATCTCTACCAAATATGAGCTCTTAATGTTCATATTTAGAGGGGCCTATTTTATTTTTTCTATTTCAAAACTTAAAAAATCAGTAAAATTTTGAATTTATTTGTTTTTGACTAAATACATATTCGTACAAGAAATTTCACATACTATAAAACCGATTATAACAATTAAATTATTACGAATACACAAATATTACAAATTTCAAGATAATTCAAAATAATCATCTCTAAATATTAACATTATGTAAGAGCTCATTTTTGGCGGAGATATATCGTTTGAAATGCTCTACCAAAATTTTGATGCGCGAATGATTTTTTTTAATTCTATTGTATACAAATGGGACATTTCTTTCATAAATTGTCATTTGAGGGTGATTAATTTTATTAAGGTTTAAAAAAAGTGCGTTGTTCTTTCGTGTGGTGCTTCATTTTTAATAACCCTGAACTGTCAACTATCAGGCTGTCTTTTTGTTTGTTGAAAACATTTTACCATAAAAATGGCGCAAAATTCAAATGTTGCGCACCTTTTACTAATAAATAACTTTTTTTTAAAGTACGTTAAAAAGGAGAAGCTTGTAACAAATCAAAACACAGTTTTGTAATTGTAGTGAAGAAGCCCTTTAACATTGTGCCTATTTTAAAAAAAATTGTTTTCAGTTCTTTGCTGAAATATTGCACGTACCGATCATGTTAATTCATTTAACAGTCATCAGTTTTTTGTTTTTTAGTATACGAAATCGATAGGTTTTATGATGCTAGATATATAGTTTTACTATTTAAAAATACTTTCTTTGTTTTCTTCGTTCAGATCACGTTGTTACTCTCTATTTGTTGTTGAAGTTTGTTATTAAAAGAACATTATATTTATTAAAGTTTAGTTTTATTTACGTAATATAAATATTGAAAAAAAAAATTATTATTTATTAGTAAATATCAATATATGCTTTATTGTCATGAAGTTTGGTGTTCGGTTTAAAACTCATTAGATTACATTTTACGTACCTACTATAAAAATTGCGAATACATCCTTAACAAAACAATCGAAGTTTATATATTGCTCAATTTTGTGTTTAATACTTACATGGACGGCTTTAAAAATATTTGAGAATTACAGAAATGTTATTGCAGGTAAAAATTTTGAAGGCTTTTGTTAACAAATTATTTAAATACATGTACGATTGGGCACGTTTGAACGACTTTCATCCAAATAAATCGCCACACAATAAAATTTCATAATGCCCCTCTATTTCTTTATTTATTCGAAAACTCTTTTTTTGCTAGTGAATCGCATAACAATTTTTGCAGGGACGTGCCAAGTTAGAATTTTCAAAATCGGTTTATATCAAGTAGTTGCATCTTTATCATAAAATAAAACTAAGTAAAAACGATTAATACAAAAAAGTACTTCATCTCATCTCTAGAAAATAATATTTTGGATGTGAAAAATATTTTTTATTGTTCTTTATAGTTTGGGCACAATTAACATAGTTTTTCTTAAGGACGATTTTATGCCTGCTTGCTTTTAAAAAATCTTTTAATTAGTTTATCTTCGTTAGTACGTATTTGTTATTCAATGAAGAAATTCAATCAATTTCTTTATGTACAAAGACGTTGAACAAAACGGATTATGTTCAAGCCGTTAAATGAAAATGCGAATTAAATGATCCCTCTAAGTAAATGACAAAACAATTACAAGTTTTATCGAAACTATGTTCGTGCATGGGTTTTAAACTAGCAGCTCGCTATAACCGCGGATTCAGAATTAAACACGAAAAGTTGTATCAGTTTGGAGCTAGTAGTCTCCTCAACCCCTGGTATGTGACAGACGGGCCGGAAAAATATACTGAAGCTAAAACTTTGTGTCAACAACATCCTGCTGGTGGAGTTTAACATAAATTTCCTATTTCACCCTAAACTAAGCATTTGTTCGCGAAGTTGACTTTCAACAATCTAAACTAACTAGTCTTCAGCTGTGTTTATACAGGGCTAGGGAATTAAATTGTAATTTTGTTAACATATGTCGAATAGGTTACCTAGAAATCGTTTGGCTGTTGATACGTTCAAAAAAAATCGTTCAAAACTTGCCCGTTGAAAAGTTGTAAATTGGATCCGATCTGTTCAAAGTTAGAGTTATCTACGATCGTGGTCATTTATAATATGACAGACACGTATCGTCTCCACGCACCTTCAGTTATGCAAGTCATCGCCAATTAAATATGCATATTCATTTCGTATCGGGCAAAGGTATCTAATTTTTTTCCGTTACTCCCTTTATGTAGAAACGCATGCATTAATGTAACTCGTTATGAGCTGCGGGTTATATAAGGAATTTATTCCTAAATGATTTATTTTGTAAATTGTGACTTGCTGACAGCCATCGCCCACGCAGTTCCTGGTTCATTCATTCACGATGACCAGATATTCCCTCACGATTATTTGCCCTACACGATGTAATAATGGTCAGGAATATTGAGACGTTACGAGCGAAGATTTAATGGTTTTCAGTACCTTTTCTTTTGTTCTTCTATTTTTGTAGAAGATGACTGATGTGGATACAATATAATTTAAATAATAATATCTACCGATAAAACTAATTTGGTATTGAATAAGTTTTTTTTAGAATTCGAATTTGCAATTGTTTGTTGGAAGTTTTAGTGAAGAGCATGAATTGATAAAATTATTACATCAATAACGGTTTGGTGATACAAAAAAAAACTTAAAGCACTTTATGGAATCTTTTACATTAAATGAATACCAAATTGTTATCAATAATAAGCAATATTTTCAGGAAATGCATGTAGGTACAATAATCGTTTTTGAAAACTTGATTTAAAAACACAAATTAACCGCAGTAGGACAGAACAGAAATAAGTTAACTTCAAGCTAACTTCACTTAATTGGGAGGAGCTTGACTAAAGGTAACTTAAGAAGGTCAAAGTCAACTTAATTTAGCAAACATTTTAATCAACCAACCAAGAATAAAAAAGATTAGATCTAATTTTGGTGCGAATTTAAATTTGTTTATTTAATACTAAAACAGCAGTTAAATTCCCTTCTTGTGCTACTCTCAGTTTAAGGTGACTAAATGTTAGATGATTAAGTTTACTTGGGCTTGTTGAATATTATTATACGTTTTGTGCTCTGGCTGTTAGACTTAATAAAATTTTCCAACTAATCTAATACGTTTATTTTTAAATCAACGTTTTCTTTTTCCATATAAAGGGATATTAATTTTTCTTTTAGAAAAATAAATGTAATTATGGGTATCAAAAATCGCCTTTACAAATATCGAGCTTATACAGGGTATACTCCTAATAAGTACTGAAACTTAACCCACTTTTAAATGACCCTAAACTGAACAAAAACATACCCTATGTCAAGTGGTCTTATGTAGAATATTTTTGGTATGTTTTGCAGTTGTACGATTTTAATAGTTTTTATCGACTTTATATTAATTTTTTTTAACAGTGAGAGTTTTAAACTATACTACTGATCAACAAAATTATTTAGTAATTCTAACTTATCTTTAGCTATTAAATATTACATAAGTTATTTATAATTATTACAAAAGTAAAAATGGTTTAAATTTAATTTATTATTGGAAAATACAGCTATTATTAGTCTTTCGCCATAATAAAATAATTAAAACCGCCATTGTCTTTAATATTTAATAGCTTCGTACACGGAGAAAAAAATATCGTTATAATAACCATATGTATCCTTATTATAGCTATCCGTTGGATAGTTATCTTTCACAGGGATACGCCGTATAGCTAATTTAGCTATCCAGAGTTTTTTCTTATTGCGGATCGTTATAGTAACGATCCGTATTACTGTTTTAGACATTCAAAAGATTCTTGTCCTAGTGATTTAACGGATATGCACGGAGAACAAAATATCGTTATAATAACTATACGTATCCCTATTATAGCTATTCCAATCCTCAAATTAACTATACAGTTACCTACACGACGGATACTGCACACGTTTACTAGAGCTTTTCGTTTGAACGCTTGAATCAAATAAATGAATTCTTATTATAAGTATACTATGTAGAGCTGTTTTGATCATACTATGAATTGTCAAATTCACTTATAAATATCGTTGAATTAGACATTCGAATCCTTGTCAGAACAATACGTCAATTGGGTATACGTTAGATAGTTATATTAAGGATATTTTTTTCTCCGTGTAATTATAAAAAATATAAAAAAATGTTTAATATAAAAGTTACTAAATTGAGAAAATACAGTTGAAAGTTAAAACAAAATAAATTCAAGGTGCTGACTAATAAGAAATGATAACAACTTTTTTATTTCAAATTGATAGCAAATTAAATAGTATTCTCTTTCTCTTTTCTACTATGTATCACAACCCGCGATAAAATAAATATTTATTTAGAAACTTTTAGATTTTTATTTTACGTTTTAGGAATAGTTTATTGCTATTATAGCATTTTTTTATGTAGCGGTCTTCGCATAATTATTTTATAAATACCGAAAATGATCGGGTATTGAATTCTGACAGTGTACTCGGTCTCTTACCTTATCTACACTATGTATAATTATTTTATATTGGAAATTAAAAATGGTGTTAATTTTAACATAAGTTTTTATATTTTAAAAGTGCTGAAATAGTAAGTCAAAAATTTCGGCTTGAAATATTTGCAAATTCAGCACCAATTTCAAAATTAGGAGAAGGGATGTGTAACATTACGTAACAATAGATTTTATTACAAGAACAAAATAATTAAAAGAAAAATTAGGAAGAAAAATTATCCCTTTTTGGATTCAGAAAAATTCCACTTTAAGATATGTGAAATCGAAAAAAAAATTATCTATAATTTACAACAATTATAATTAATTTTTTTATATTAAATTTTAAGCATTAACAAAACTTTGTTGTCTTAATCGACATTTCCCCAAACATTTCATAGTTTAATCATACCTCTTTAAATACAATATTTTCTAACACTAACCTAAGATCTTTTGTTACGTTTCAATCTTGGAAAATAGAATGATGTCACAGTACCAAAAATATTAAGTAGATACATCAAAAATCCATCCTTTTTGTTGATGTTTTTAAAACATTTTTTAATCGTTTTGTACGAAGAAAAGGAGCTATTATACATTTTCCGCTTTAATAAATATTAAAATTTGTAGTACATTATTCTAGATCAGATTTACTCTACAATCACGTATAATTAAAAAAATTAAGCAATTCGTTACTGTCAGTAAAATACGATAAACGTGACGTTATTACTTTTGCACGTACACGGTTATAATAAAATGGAGCGCTGTACCTCTGGGTTAAATTTTTAACTTCTTCTAGTTTAAAGACCAAAACGTTCGTAAAAACTAAGTCTTCTGTCTTAATAAATTAAAACTTTAATTTATTCCGCTATAAATTGTGTCAGACTCAGCGACGTTGTAGTTCTACAGAAGTAGTTTTCAACATTGTTTTCCGTAGTTTGATGTTTGTTTTTGCTGGTTATAACAGCACTGGAGCGTGTCACCTGTCGACAACAGCTATCATTAGTAAGTTGCCTACTTGTACTTACTTTGGTTGGTTGCCGTGTCACCTCCGTGGTTTATTTAATCTTAGACTTACATAAGACTCTTACTTATCGTTAACGACAACACCAAAAGTCGTATCGCCCAACCAACGCCGCATCTCGCCCTCCAATTATTATTAAACAAGAAACCGATCGGAGGTAGGTTTTTTTTGTGACCCAAATAAAAGGAGGAAGAGGATAATTACAAAGAAAAGCGTTTCGGCGTTAAAAATTATCATAGTTTCCGAGAATCTAATTATTCAACATAACACGCTTCGGCTATACTAATGGCTTTATTATTATCGTTCTGAAACAAAAAAAGATTAAGACATTCAGGAAGATGAGATAGTCACGACCGCCGAATAAAGACCAACATAACTACGAGTTGATTATAGGAACTGAAAAGATTACTACACGTTATAAATATGTATCATGAGAACTTTGGAAACACATTATTTCGTCTTAGATTGCATGGGTAATAACGAGATTCGTATCTAAGATCCTGCCTTGATCACACTTAAAGCAACAAATTGTTAAGCAAGTCAGGTAGAGTTCCTTTGCATGGCACTACCGTTGTTTTTGTATGACATAATAAGAGTATTACTTTATTATTACGTAATTTAAATTCCAACAGCATAAAAATATTACGTTGCTCAGAACATTTTAAAAACCGCTGGTGCTAACAGAGCCGGCTTTACCATAAGGCTAGGGCCGCAAATATTAGGGGGCGGCAAATGTTGGAGTTAAAAAAAATAAATAACAAAATGAAATTTAAACAAATTAAAATCATATGAAAAAATACAATATTTTACATACAAATACATTCATAAACCATATACGAGGCGTGGACCAATTTTTTTCCTGTTGAAACGGGACGCTTGATAATCGTACTTAAAACCGAGTGTGCCCATTCGAGCTCAAAGTGGCACATTCCGATCTCGGGAAAATGAAGCGCGCCGCTCCGCGTCGCGCTTCATTTGCTTCCCTCGCTCGGAAATGTGCCACTTTTCGCTCGAATGTGCACATCCTCGTATTTATTGGATTTGCCAATATTAATCTTCTATTCTTCAATTTTTCTTCTTCTTCTTCTTATGGGTGATTCTATTCTAACTGTGCTTTTTGTGTCCTATACTGTTTTCTCCCACTGGTCATATACATTATCAATCTATTAATGAAAGAACGAAAGCCGGTTTGATCAGAAAACTGCCCAATTATCCAAATGTTAATGGAAAAATTAATGACTAAGTTTTTATGAAAGGGCATCAAAAATTAAGTGGAGTAGGGAAAGAATTTTTCTTATCGGATAATGGGAACATTGTTAAAAACGTGTTTGAAAATCACTCTACTATCCCTAGCTGAAAAATGGAAATTATATATAATTTGTCTTTAATTGCGAAAAAAGTAATTATTTTAATTGAAATTTTATTTTTCAATTGTCTTCACCCTTTTAGTGCCGTTTTCATAATTTATTTGCATAAAAAGTCACTTAAAAAGCTTTTCAAGCGTTTAGGCGCAGCTCATTTTCGAAGTCACAAAAATCCATGTTTCCAATACTTTTTTTTCGACAGAAATGATCAGCATGGTCTTCTTAACAAAATGAGTGGGGTCACAAATTTTTCCGAAAAATGGGCAGTTTTCTGATTAAAGCAGCTTTCGTTCTTTTTGTATCAATACGATCCTCATGAACATATTTCATCACTTTTCTTGTATGAGTGTCCAAAGAGAACGTGCAATATTTCACTTAAATGTCAGTACCATGTTATGTCGTTTTCTAGGATTTACTACATATTAATTGGTTATTTTTTTTGTCGCAATAAATAATTCAAACTAATTAACTGATAAATCTTAATGTATATAATCAAACTTAAAAGAAATTAACGAATTTTTTCAATACATTAATTTAACATTGAATTTTATGTCAGTCCCGTGGATGAATGAGTCAATACCTTGGCATGGAAAATTTTTAATTTGATTCTCATACTCGATATTTTAAAGTTGTACCAAAACCTTTTCGCACTTTTATTTTTATTATAAAATAGAGTAAATATGCATGAAAAAACAAAAAAAGGTTAGTTATACAATTAAAAAAAATTTAATAAAAAAAATAACAGTTAAAACAGAATCACCCTTTTACCTTTTACCCTTTAGGGTGTCGGATTTGGTTTCATATTTCTCGTTTCCATTATCCACTTCTTCCATTTTTTTCAGTCCTGTGTCAGTGTTGTCATTTCATTTAGGGTTTTTCCTCTGCTTGGTCAACTTCCTCTATCCTTTCTATCCATGTTTGTCCCGGTCTTCCTTTTTTTTGCTTCCTTCTTTTTCTTACTTTATCACTTTCTTGACTATTCTTGCTGGGTCCATTCTTGTTATGTGACCGTACCAGTCTATTGCCTTTTCTCCAATTTTGTCATGATCGATTCCTGTTTTGTCATATTCCTTATTTGTGAGTTCGTTACTCTATTAAATTTAGTCTTTAGCGCTACTCTTCTTAGGTGTTTCATCTCGATGACATTGATTTGGGATTTGAGTTTTTTCAATGGTACCTTTGATTTACTGGCGTATAGAATTGTTGGTACTGCGACTACATTGTACACCTTCATCTTTGTGATCATGTCTATTTCATTTTTCTGTAGTATAGTTTAGTTCACTTGATGGTATATGTTTATTGCTTTTTGTCTTTTTTTCGCTATTTCAAAGTCTATTAAATTCAAAAAATTAAAAGTTGAATGAATGTAGATTTATTTTTTGTTTGAAATAGGTTTTAGATTTTATCTATTTTGATAAGTTATTATGGTATTTTTCGCCATAATAAATATGTCTGAGGTTAGATTAAATGACTTATCAATTTTATCAATAGGACACGATGTATTTAATAATATTTCTTTTAACGAATTAATTCATAGATTTTCTGAAGCAAAAGTAAAGCGCAAAATTATATAATCTTAATTCATTAAATTTTTTAATAAAAATGTTGTCATTTTTGTGTTTTTGTATTACCATCTTCTATTAATCAACTATTTAGTTCATACATGTTTCACAATTTTTATATCGTTCAAATTAAGAAGAAATATAAAGATATCGATATTTTAGTTTGTGAGTATATTATAAATATTGTTTACCAGTAGTAGAAACAAAAAGCGAAAATTATAGTAGATGAGGGGCGGAAAAATATTTCTAGCCTAGGGGCGGCAAATTCGTAAATCCGCCTCTGCGTGCTAAAACGAAATCGAAGAACGTCCGTGATAGTTACTGAATTGGAAATTGCTTCAACGTTAATCTATAACGCAACAATAAGTTGTACAAGATTTGGAAGGAATTAGATTTAGTTAAACGAAAGTGGCTACTCATGGAATATTCTTCATCATTTCCAAAACAATAAAATTAACTCGTTCCATTAAATTTCGATTATGCGGTTTGAATAACAGCTGGGTGTATCAAAATTTAAAATTTAAATCTTGCATGCAAATTAAAAAATTCGCGAATCTGGAAGCATTTTATTTAATTTGGTTGATGTGAAAGAAAATCGCATCAACTTGCTAATTATGTCGTTAAATCATGGGGTATGGGCTTTGAAACCTAATTTAAGACCTGTGTGTTTTATGCAATGACTGAAATAAGTACACAATATTGCGTCAAAAGCACTTATAAATGTATTTTCCTAATATTTTCAAATTAAATCTTAGCAAATTATTGAACGTGGCACTTTTTAACGATCTGAATTCAATTAAATTTTATTGGACGGGAAGATTTTAAATAGAATATAAATTATATCTTATCAAATCATCCCCAGCTTTATTTATTCCATTTCTGGATATGCGTTTCTCGAATATTTGTAAATAGTTTATATTTTAATTAGCACTAATAATTTCATAGTCATTAAAAAATTTTGCGAAAATATAAACATCACCAAGCTATTGAATATTTGAAATTGTGTTGTAAACACTTAAAATGTTTATCAATAGATGAGATTATCCAATACAACTTTAATCTAAAATACGTTCTGATATTACATTTTTTTGCAGGTATTTTTGGATAGATTGGTAATTATTTCAAATTTTATTTAATAATATTAGTGTGTACAGAAACTCTTTTATTTTGAAAAATTGCTTCAATTTGTATTAAATTGTACTAATTCGGAAAGTATTTTTATAATTAGATCTTGCAAACCATTTTTTCCTCTTTTTTTATACCTTTGCTGGTGATTGAGAGATAACTCGTTCTCTCAGTTAATAAGTTCTTGTAGATGCTGGTAAATTTTTGTACTGGAAGTTCATACTTTATTGAAAGTCACTTTATCCTATGACTGGTTTTTAACCTGATGAAAAAATGATTCCATCATCCCTGCGTTATTTAGGAATTTACTCTGGTAGAATTTTATTCATCATTCCTCTTACAATACGGATTTTCATGACACAGTTAGGCAAGAAGTTTCCTGTCAGCTGATTGCACGTTTTTAAAATGTCGCATGACCAACCTACTCACCCGGTTTAACTTTTCTTGATTTCTTCCTGTGGAAACCAAGGTGGTTTCTTAAAGAGTGCGCGTTGTAGGTTGTCATTAAATGTGCGGTAACTGTTCCTCCCATCTACGTATTGTCCTGACTAAGAGCAAATCCCTGTGCTCGTGTTGATAAACACGCGAACATAAAAGACAGTTATTTAAAATAGCATAAAAAAATCTAAAAGATTTAGGTCACTTACTTTTAATATATTGTCATTGTACATTTCTATCATTCTGACATTATCAGTAATTAGAACAATTCAAAACTCTTAATTCTACCAGAACAACACTACAGATATAATAGTGTACGCGTGAAATTCCACGCGCGTCAGAAGTGAGACTTCTTGTTTATAAGGTATAGATAGAGATAAATTATTTTTTTTTATTGAACAAAAGATAATAATTGAGAATAGTAATGATGCGGGTGTGATCTCAAATTCTTTCATTGCTTGTAGTCAATAATTTCGTATTTAAACGCTTCGAAAGCCGTTTAAGGTAAATGAATAAATAAATAAATTCCATATTTAAAATTTATTTATAAACCATGCTACACTATGTACCTATCCTTCCTTTTCTATTTTTTTTTGGCCGGTTGTGCATAGGTTTTCCTATTTTAATGTAACTAATAACTAATAACTAATAATAGGTTTCCCCACCACGTACCTAACTATTCCCGTCATACGATCGGAATTGTAGTACCCTCAGCAAAGAAGTTTTGCTTCAAAAAAAAAACGGTGCATGGACTTATGTACGCGGGTTAGTAGTTATACTTCTTTGGCGCAACTGAATTAAATATAACCACGCGTTATGTCGCCTACCATGCATTTGTGTATAGCCAGACGATACGCACGTGGCCGTTGGGCACACCCCTATCAAGGTAACAGTCTAGGACTCTTATGAGTTAACTTAGTCAGTATAAAAGATATACATTTAATTTTCTTAGATCGCTCACTTCATACTGTCAAATTTTCAGAGATGTGCGCGCGAACTTACTTTGCCTGTTAGAAATTTACTCTGAGCACATTAAAAGAAGTGTAACTTCAAAAATTTGAATTAAAATGCTAAATTAAGTAACTAAGAGAATGAATTTATTAAAATAACAGGTATTATTTTACCAATACATTTGTTTTATACATCGAGTAAAGAACCTAAATACAGACCCGTCGAATAATATAATCCGGTGATGCCAAACCTTTTTTTCGTTTGGTTCAATGTTATATAATGTTATTTTTAAATTTGCCAATAGTTCGCGCAACATACCGGGTGTTTCATTTAAAGTGCCACAAACTTATAACTCTTAAGCTAATAAAATTTTTAAAAAAAGTACAAAAGTTTCTTTAATTTATACAACTAGCAAAATTTAATTTATACAATGTATGTATTGGCATAAATATATATTTTTTGAAATATCGTTTTTCTACTGAAAGCTTAAATAACTATTTTCTTGAATGTTTGTTTTCTTTGTGGAAAATAAATTTTGTTTGTATTCTTAATAACACTAATAAAGAATAACCGCAATATTAAAAACCGATTGAAGTACGTTTTCTACGTTTTATTTCACAAAAACCTTATGTTGATCTATACTGAGGTACACCTAAGTCTGTTTTTACACGAACTTTCTTTACACGAATCCAAATGAATATTTAATTTTTTTTACACGAGTCCTTTTGATTGAACACAACTGCTTCAACCCAATTTTTAACAATTTTTACTTCTACACTACAAAGTCACTGTAAATGGAAGTGTTTTATCGTAAAACGCTAAACTGTTTTATTGCCATTTAAATACATGGTAGTCAATAAATAAATTTTTAGAAACGTTTTAACGTCTATAAAAATATGATAAGTTGTGACTAATAATTTTTTTTAAATTATTGAATGTGTACATTGTTAAAATAAAATAATAAGTTTAAAACGAAGATTTTAGATTCGTTTTTATAAAATTGTTTTTACCAATTTTTAAATCTGCAACAATTTTTTTTTACACAATTTTTTACACGTATTCTTGAGGAACATACGTTTCATGTAAAAACATAATTAGGTGTACTTTAGTCTACATATTTTATTTACATTTATTAAATACTTATCTGTATTTTAAAGTTATAACAGTGAAAGTTTAATATTAACGTAACTTTTGCTAAAGATGAAGTCAGTGAAATTAATTAAATTAGTGAGATTTCTTCTAATAGCATTTTTTGTCAATTTTAGATACTTCCACGTCTAATATTTCAGAATTAATAATTGAAATGTCTTTAGTAATAGCATCATGTTACAATTCAAGTTTGAAGAGCATTTCGATCAGTGAAGCGATTAATATCTCGAAGCACCTCGGATAAAATTAATTTCTTAATATAGTTAAGCTTCCCCGGGTTCCCGCCGAGCTCAATGAACTAAAACTAACAAGCGGATAAAACCATTCCTTGAAAAAGTCTTAATAACATCTCGCGGTTGGATTGTTGTCGTAAATTGCCTGTTATACCTGTGATATTCCCCAGATTACAATTTTATTGCTTGAATAAACTCTTTCTCTATATTTTGTATTTTCGCTTATTGTATTTCAATGGATTTAGATTTAGTCAAGCGAAATCTTTTTATGCGGCGGTTTAAAAAAAAATTGATTCTTGTTTACGGCTCTCAAAAGTTTTTCTTTTGGTGCGGTGTTTTATACGTCTCATACAGTGTAATAAAATAACAAGGATGTATTTAAATAACAATGAGTAGAAAACTATGTGATGTCTGGAACAGAGGACATTAGATTCTATTTTGCACTTTCTTATAGTTTTAAATTTGCATACAGGAAGCGGGAACTATATAAATTTGGTTCTTACTTCTTACGAAGACGTTGCCACATAGTTTATTTCTGTAAGGATTTTTGCTACATTTGTTCTTTTAAAATTGGCACGAAGAAAGCGTCGTTATAAAACTGAAAATTTTAATACACGTAAATATATTGTGGGAAATATTATTTCTACTTTAAAATTCAAATTGTAACTATTTTAAGAAATCTTTGTTCTTAGCAAGGAATACGGAAAATATGTAAAAAAAGTAATCGTCAATAATGGTACACTATATTTTTACATATCGTCGTTTAAGTTGTAACACCACGTAAGTTATTTTTTTGGCGGTTTTGACATTTTGATGCCATGTATGTCAAAAAATTGGGGTTCATTACAAATTTTTACTAAAAACTAATGTTTCTAGGAAATAGGTAAAATTATGCAGTTTTTTCACTCTCCTTGAAAGTTACTATACTTGATATACACGGTGTTAGAACTTAAACGACGATATTGTATAATTAAATGCAGATAATTAAAGAATATGTAATATAGTTTTTAAATTTGCGAAGTTAATAATATATGTATGAGACGTTTTTAATTTAGAAATATTATAGAAGAAATAATAATCATGAGTGAATTGAAAGAACCTGCTGATTGAAGAAATTAAAAATAAAGAATAGGTAACTTTTAAAATCAGCTTATGTAGTTCAGTGGATGTTTCAAATAAATATAAAAAAGTGAACTTACAGTATATTCTCCCCAAACTTAAACAAATGGAATCAGAAATAGCGAACCTAAAATTTATAAAAAATGAAAATAAAAGCTTGTTAATTAAAATTTTATGTAGGTACTAATATAAATGTTTGTCAATTTTCCGAACAGAGCTAATTTGTTGTCATGTTGGAGGAAAACTGATTGTTAATATACAATTTTAACAAAAATAACACTAAAATAGTATTAGTTATCGCTGATTATACAGATATTTGTGATAATTAAGATGTTTGTACCATATACGTACATAAACTTCCTGTGCTATAAAATTACTGTGTAAAAAAGTTGCGAAATTTTGAAAAATATCTATTAAAGTTTACAGGAATTGGTCTGCCAATAAATTCAACTCGTGTTAAAAGTGAAACGTTTCGTTTCTTTATTGAAACTTTTTCATCATCAAAAATCAAAATTGTACATATACAATTTCAATTTTTGATATTTGCCTTTTTTTTGACGTGTTAAGTTGCTTGGAAAAGTACTAATAAGGAAACGAAACGCTGCATTTGTAACAGTCGAATTTATTGACAGTCAAATTCCTGTGTTCTTTAAATAATATTTAAAAGATATTGTACTTTAACATTATGATTACTTATTCTAAAGAGTTAGATTTAAAAAAATGTGGTTACTTTTTAATTGAAACTAAGGCTGTAGGTATGTAATTATTTTCGATTTAAATATTTTATATTTAAATATTGTTTTAAATAAACGAAAAGTTTTTTTTAAGTATTATATGTCGATAACTCGTGAAGTGAACAATTTAAGTACGTGACAACCCCGAGGACCTTTAACTTTAGTTACAAGTCTTGATCGGAAATGTTCCACTTTTCGTTCGAATGTGCACATCCTTTTGATGACCTGATTGCGTATATAGCCTGCTTGCTAAAAGTGCCACAAAAAACCTAAAATAACTTAATTTTTTTTATTTGTGGGACGTCTAAATGTATGTCAATTTTTTTAATAAACTATGATATTTACTCATTTATAAGATACAGGTTTTTTCGGACGTGGGAGAACTGCGCGCCGCGATCTGGAATATTTTTAGGTAGACATAATTATATGGATTAATTATTCACAAGCACCTTTTTGCGTAATTTCCTAACTCTAACCGGTTAGGCGATATTCGATTCTAAACATCTAAAAATCACTTTGAAATTTGTAATTTTTGTGTATTCACAACAGTTTAATCGTTATTATCGTTTTTTATGAACCTGAAATTTTTTGCAAGAATATGTATATAGTCAAGCCTTTTACATTATAAAGAAATTCTAAAACTTACCGATTTTTTTACGTGTTATCTAAATGGCAAAAACAAACTAGGAACCTCTAAATATGAACATTAAAAGCTTATATTTGGCTGACAAGGGTCCCGCATGACATGGTCTTGCACCGATTCGAACCATTCATGTGCCAAACGATAGAGCTTGTTGAGTTGAGTAGACACCTAGGGGAAAAATGGGTGTAGATTCCTAGTTTAGCCGCTAGAGGGCGTTTTCTGAAAATTCTTTTTTGTAGTTTTTTTCCTTTTCTTTGTCCGCATTGAAAAGCTTAACCCTATCACTGTATTTACCTAATTTTTGCTCATCTTAGGCGAGTAAATTGCCGCATGTGCAGATTTTTTACCTCTAATATATAGCATTCTACATTTCCAAAATTTGTGACACTGACAACTACAATTAAAAAGTAACATGACTTATTTTTTATCTATTATTTATTCGAATTTCTTATTTATGGTTCATTGTGTCTTCTTGGTTTTTGACTTGACTTTATTTTCTTATATTTAGAAAAATGATTACGATTAAAGGTGTGCTAAGGAATTGATAAATATGTTGTCTCCTCCAGTGAAATCAGACTTTTGGAACTTAGAGTGCTATTTTGAGGCTAAAAATTATTTGGGCATGCGCGAATTTATTCGCCTATGTGTTTATAATGATACAGTTAGTTTTTCAATCCGGGCAAAGATGAGGGGAAAAACTACAAAAGATATTTTCAGAAAACGCCTCTAGCGCCTGAACTAGGAATCTCCGACCACTTTCCCGCTAGGTGTATACTCAACTTAACAGACCCTATCGTTTGGCACATGAATGGTTCGGATCGGTGCGAGACCATGTCGTGCGGTACCCTTGTGCGATATATTGTTTGAGATGCTCTACCAACATTTTGATGCGCGTTTGAAAAAAAACATTTTTTTTAGAACACCCTAGTAAGGAAATATGTAAATACCTGAATTTTTTTTTACAAATTTAGCTAAACCAATAAAGCATTAAACCAACCACCGCCCACAATAGTCCTATTGCGTTTTGGGACAACGCACCATAAACGGAGGATAAACTGACCGCGACGCACAATTGACCAACGTCCGTTTTTACCAGCTTTGGAATATTCGTTATCATGGTGCGTCTTTAATGGTGGACAAAACGCAGTAATACCCATAATTCAATCTAAATTCGATTTATTTAATATGTCTAAATGATTCTCTTTATTTACAAAATTGCGTTAAGAAACACGCCTTTACGTTTGAGAATTTGTCACACACTTGATTGATTCCCTAAAAACTATTCTGCAAAGATTCAACAGCTTCCCCTTATTTTAACTTACTTAAATACAGATGTTTTATTAGTTAATAACAACGTTGACAGTCCAGCCCAAACAGTATCAAGATCCGTGCGTGATCGAAGAAAGGGCCTGCCGACTGACCCAACTACCCAAAGTTATAAAACAACAAATTCGCACTGGCATACATCATTTTAGAGGCACAGATGTGTTTCTTAAAAATGGAAAAATATAATGTATGTGAAACTAATATAGGATTCATTTTTACTCAGAGAATCCAACAATAACAATTATGTGTTACTTTTAAACGCTGAGTACAATAAAATCTCTCTAAAACGGTGCTTATGGAAGGGTCAGTTTCTGAAAATGTCTACAATTCCGAAGTGTCCGTTAGGATAGGTTCTTTATTGGACTGAACATCCAATTTTCCTGTTTTTCAAATAAAAAGATAAAAATCTCCGTTACCGACAAATTCAATTTAGAGAATTAATATAAAAATCGATATTCGTGAAAAATAAACTGCTTTATAAATAATTAAATTTTGAAATAACTATGTAGGCGTTTATTTATTATTATTTATTTATCGGCAACAAATACGTGAAATCTCTTCAATTCTAACTAAAATGTTTATGTTTAGTTAAACGCTTATTTATTAATTTTATCGCATTCCCGAGTAATAAATTTACCAAAAAACGGCGACGTTTTATTCGTTATCATTTATATTGTCAAGTAGTTGTCCTACAAAGAAGGGTCTCAGTTTTTGTGCTTTCGACGAAAATATAAGTCAAGTGTTCGGGGTGCAATTTTGAACAAAGGTGAAGGTTTTTCAACTGATTTCTCAAACATTTGTTTAAATTTCAACAGGTTTTAAGGGATTATTAAAATTTAGCGGTTTTTAAGATTCTTCAAATAAAACGTGAGAAAGTAAACATAATTTATCGTGTAATAAATGTAGTATTTATGAAGCGGTATTGTTATAATTTATTTTAATTAATTGAGATTTAAAGAGCGAAAGAAAATAATAAAAGCAGGTTCCTACGGCATTACTCCGCTGGATGGGGAGCTCAACAATTTAGGTCACACAGCTAGAGCAAAAATTAATTAAACGCTCTATCACTTTTCCAATTTCCTAAGTTTCGCAAAAGCAGTTCAGTGATTACCAAAATTGGCATAAATCCCCATTTCCTTAACATCAAGATTAGTTTCTGTAAAGTCTCCTGAAAAATTTATGACACCGCGGGAATCTTCGACGAATTATGTTGGGGGTTTATCACGAAAATGGGACTAAGGATTCAACTCGTAAATTATCCTGTCACGAAGCACTTGGATCACTGAAAGCCCGTCATCACATATGACCAGAGTCGAGAAGTCGGGATGTTTTAGCACATTATATTACTCTTTCCCACATAATAACTACTAACTGTAATTCCTTTGTCTGGAGCTGACGGTCAGTATTATTTTCAGAGATAGACTTTAATAAGCCACCTGTCGGATTAAAATTTCTAGAAGTCCATGTTAGTCACCCGCATTATCGCGAGCGTTAGTTAACTGGCGTGTAAATTGACTTCGAGACATTTATTTATTTCTTAACTGGCGGAACGAACTTTAGGGTTTAAATTAACGCGTTCATCATTAAAAAATTTTAGAAAGTTTTGAAAACTTTGAGCGGCATTCAATCATTTTATATAAACTCTCAAATTAAAAACCAACCATCATTAACTGGAGTTATCCTTTAAGTACATACGTATGACCAGTTGCATTAAAAAAGTACGATGGCATAATATTTAAGACTAAAATTTTCCAGAAATTACCTAAAATAGTAAAGTGATATTTATTGAAAAATCTTGAAAGCTTATGGTCGATTTCATTGACAGTTCTAAAACACCCAAATAATTGGTTTTTATCGTTAGGATTATGTAATTTGGACGATAACAGCAGCGGGCAGTCCATGGAAGCTGTGGAAGCGCCGCTTTTCTTGTATTCTTTGTAGTATAAATACAGTAGACGTCGCTTAATGTGGTGACTTTGGGACCGAGATAAAGTGATCACATTAACCGACTGTTAACAATAAGTGCAAGACACCATCGGAGAAAGTAAAACTTAAAACAAAACTTTAAGTACTAAATAGAGTTTATTAAGGTGGGTGGACCATGGAAGGCCAAGCTCCTTCGAAGGCCAATTATTAAAAAGTCGTAGTTATTGCCAAGTGATGACAAATTTCTTCTACTCACATTAACACCCATCGAACTCAAAGACAGACGCGGCGGCAAGTCGCTCGCGCCGCTATTTTGTCAGTGCGGTTTCTTGCTTCGTTGACTTCCGTGCTCAACGTTAAAATTGTAATTCGTACTTACAGCAAAACGTAAATTTTAAGTAAATAACCTATTATTTTTTTTTTTTTAAACCCTGAATTAATATATGTATAAGGATTTGCTATGGTACTAAAGAAAAAAATATTAATTTATTTCGATTTCAGTTAAAATATCAGTAGTGTTCTTTGTAAGGCCGATCAAAAATTTGACGTCTTACTATTTTTTTAATTTTATTATAAAAGTTATTAGCAACGTATTTGATATCGAACTAATACTTATTAGTGTTATTTTTAAAACTTTCCACGAATACGTTCAGAGTTATACGATTGTGTTCAAGTAATGTTCGTTGAGTATTTTTAAGTGAATATATTATGGTAAGCATTAAATGTTTCGTTTTAATGAAACACCTTTTTATGTAGTTTAGGTATAAGCAGATATTTAGATTGTCACAACGTTAGTTTTAAGTTAAACGAATGATTTATTATATCGGCCTTGTATGGAGCCTTGTTCTTAGTAAGGCCGTTTGGAAGAGTTTAATAAAACTTAAGTTTAATAAATAGTGATTAAGTCTGCAATAAAAAAAAGTGTTTTATATATTACATAATAAAATAAAATGTTACTTAATAATTTGTTTGTTTTATTTAGCCAGTAAATAAACGAATAATAACTGTTTATTGGTTATAGTGGCCTTCCATGGTTTACCCACCTTAATTAGATTTGTTGACGTACACATTAGAATATAAAAATTTTATTTAATGTATAATGCAATTTTTTATAAAGTTTACTTTAAAATCAATTTATTCTGGAACAATACAAAATATAGTATTAGGAACATACATTATATATATATATGTTGGAGGTATCGGCATCAATGTAAAAATATGCATATAACGAACAATGCAGAAAGGTGTTATTTTTAATGGAAAAAATGTTCAATTGTTGGTTGAATTTGGGATTATTTAATACATTAAATATAAAATGTTCTTAGGTATTTATAATGTAACTGAAAATCTTCTGCAGGGTATTAAATTCCTTTACTTAAAACTTCTACGGCGCCTAGCATCTTTCCGTTAGAAGGAAGTCTGCGACTAGTTCAGCTTTTTGGTAGTCATTTTCTTCATCTTCATCATCTTCTATGTTTTTTTTTCCTGTGAATATTTTGCCGCAAATAGATTCTTTAATAATATTCTGATCAGTTTCAACGTCACAATCGATTTTCATCCACTCCTCATATTTTTTATCGTTGAGACCAAACGGCTATTCAATCAGTATTTCTTTTTCTATTTTGGTTTCAACAAACTCACCATATCTAGAACTACATATTTCGTATTGTTTGATCGTGTACCTTAGTCCAAAAGATTGATTCTTTTGGAAATCTTTTGAGCCCGTATAGAGTTGGTACCAAATTCAAGACCTTCATCAATCTCAGCTAACACTGTTTTCATCATTTGGGTCCTGTTAAATATCTTCAACGTCATTTTTCGTTGCAACTGACAAAATGACTCCGCGTAGCTAAAAAAATGTTACTTCAAAAATTATATGAAACATTAATCGTGCCTGCTCGTATCGCTCTGGGCGAGTGGCCTTATCGAAATAAGATTTTGGAATTAATAAAAAGTTTAAACCTTAAATCACTATTGCGTCATTTCCAGTAATTCGAAAATAGCGAGGAAGCGAAGATGCATAAATTTGGCTCATGTTTGCATTCCGGTTCACGGATGTTGCTTACTGGCCATCTACGAAAGTTTTAGGGGTTATTTCCGCTTAAAAACGTCTGCTTTCTGAGTTTTACTTTTAAACTCGCTGCGCGACTAAACTTTAATGGAAACTTTCTAACATTTTGGGAGGATTTGAATGTAACCGTGAAGTAACTGGAAAACTAACCAAATAAGTGCCATATGATAACATTGTAAGTGTGTTTCGTATATTTAAATGAACCAATCAATATTTCTCCGAACAGTTTGCCGTGTGATGTAATATTTTATTGGCGTTGTATATAATAATTAGAGGTGTTAAATTATTTTGAAATAAGCTGCGTGACGAGTTCGGGAAAAAAGTGGGAACGTATTTTATAAAATGTATCTAAAAGCTTTGCGTTATAAATGCATATATTCAGAAATAGTAATATATTCAGGAAAATCTGTAGGACATTAAGTTTCCGGTACAAGTTACCTGCTTTGATATAAAATCGGGGCGTTAAGTGAAAACTACTTTCAATAACAAACAGGATATTAACATATGCTCATAACTTTTCCAATATGTTTGCACCGAACATATCGCGATGTTCTCTAAATAAAGGGGAAATTTGGCTGTCAGCTTTTATCCGATTGGAAATTACCATTGTTGTAAAAACACGCCGTCGTCGAAAGGAAATTATGACGTTGGTAGCTATTCCTGATAATAATGGAAAAATGAAGAGCGACGGCGATTTTTTTAATAGATTTTATGCCTAAATAATCCATACGAAAACAGGAAGCGATTTAATTTTACATTCATCCAAAAATAAATGATCCAAATCCCGGTCGGTTTTGTCTATATTTATACTCCGCGATGAACTCATTCATTATTCATTAATATTGCATTTAAATGCGCTTATCACGCAATTATTATTAATGAAATATATTAAGGCGTAAATTTGTCTCTGCATTCAATTACACTAAACTTTGCACTAGGTTCTGCAATAACAGCATTCCGTCTGCATGTTCTATTTAACGCAATTAACTCGATCAATTTACTTGCACTTAAATTTAGCAAAATCAATTGAAAACTTGCTTAAGAGGCGAACTCTAACCTTCAAGCAAACTATAAACTTCTCGACGTCCAAGTAGAATCATAAAATGTTCGATTTTGAGAATAAGACGTGAAAGCTTTATGGCTGCGGCATGAGAGGCAGAGATCGAAGGGTTTATTACCAAATAAAATTATACGGGGTGTTGAAAATAAGCCCGTGAAATCAAATTGTTAGAGTCGGTGGACTTGGGTTTGCTATTTTCCAGGACACAATTTGTTAAAGTGCAGATTATTCTTGATTGAGTGTCCTTTACTTGTTGTCGCTTTTCGTCGGAAAATTTTCTGCGTTCTTTTCTACTTCTGAAAACGTATAAAGCTCTTTAGTTATGGACAAAAATAATCAGCGCTCTCTACAGACGTTTTTTGTCGAAGAGGTCTTTGTGAAGTTTTCGGAAAAAAATTATAAGATAAAAAATGTGAAAAATTTAAAGCGTCTACTTTTCTTACACTTGAATTTTAATGAAATTTTAATTTTTTTAACGCGAAGCGTCTAGCACAAATTAAAAGGAGTAAATTTAATTAATTAAGCAAGATACCCTTTTTTTTCGTTTGAGAATCTGCCGTTTAACTTAGATTTTGTTCAAAAAAAATTTGCAATAAAAAATATTGTTGTTTTAAAGTTATACTTCTTTTCGCGCCTCGAGAGTACAATTTAACAGGCGACAGACGTCACGCGTGCACATCTAACGAAATTTCGACGTTTGAAGTTAGCCGTCTAAGAAAGTAAATTAATTATTGTGAATCATGCTTAGCAGTGTGCCCATTCGAGCTCAAAGTGGCACATTCCGATTTTAGGAAACTGAAGGCGCCGCTCCGCCTCGCGCTTTATTTATTTCCCTCGCTTGGAAATGTGCCACTTTTAGCTCGAATGTGCACATCCTCGTATTTATTTAATTTGTTTTTATTAATTTTTGGATTTAAAAAGAAAATAGTAATGTACCCAAATAGAACGACGTACTTATGTGAAGATTTAAGCACAAAGTGCATATTTTCTAAGACCAAATTGTATTCGCGGCTTTTAATCAAAATGGATTATAAACACTATATTTATCTCTCAATTTGCACACTACTTATTTTACAAGGTTTTGCTTTTTCACGGTTTTCAACAATGAAAATTCTAAAAATTTTCAAGACCGAAAGTTATTAAAAATTTTATTTTTAGTAATTTTTTGACACAATTATATGGATGGCTTTGATAGCGAAAAAAGGAATTCTATTTTTATAAACACAAGAAATAATTCATCTAAAATAGTCCTAAACCCCGTTTTATATTCAAAACAAGTTACTGAGAAAATTGTAAATCGAAAAAAAGTAAAATGTGCATAATTCCAGCATTTATTTCAATGTAAAATCAAAGTAGATAATGCATATACATTCGCATGAATTTATAGATAAATAAATAGTTAGTATTTTTTTCATGAACGGATGCACTAAAAAATTTACAAATATTTTACAAAAAAAAATTATTGATGCCCAAATATAACTGACCTATTTATGCATATTTTGCCTTGTTTTTGATTTACACGGTTTTCTCCGTGTTAATCGGGGAATAGGTGTACAGTGGGAAGATCTCAAGTTTCGATTTTTTTAAAGCAGGCGTAGTAACATCGTTTGGCTACCAGTGGTCTATCTATACACAAACTTAACGTAACAAAAAGTTGGTTACGCTAAAGAACTATAACTTCTAACGTACGGATTTTTTTTGACCATAAATCCACCTCTATTTTTTTTGGATTGTAATTAAGAAGTGTACTAATAGTATTAGTAGTATTTGAGATACTATATATCAGCCTGCCTGGATGTTTAAAGGTACCGTATAATTTGAAATTCAAATTATAAATAAGGCTTGCAGTAGCATTCCACAATGAAACTATTGTTGCTTGAAAATTATGAGAACCATTTAAATCAGGTTACTGCAACTTTGGATCAGCTTAAATTTTTATCTCGTTTGCGGTTCTGAATTGAATATACATATGCATAAATAGTATCATACAAAGGCAAAGTTTCACAAACAGATTTATTTATGTTTTTCTTATCTATAATATTTTTCCTACAGTGTGTGTCTAAAGAATAAATTGTGAACAAACGCTATTTATCGGTTTATTACTGGATATTATTTTTGTATAATTTTTTTGCAAAATTTGAAAAATACAATACAATTTTTCGGTAATTCCAAAACTAAATATTATATGCTTTACTGGGCGTATGCGGAAAGTTCGTACTTTTGCCCTTCTGTTTTTCACTATTTTCCCTTTTGTGTTCTAAAATAGTAGTTTGTTTTAGTACCTACTTACTGTCAGTTTATTCATATAATTACACAATTTGAATAAAAGCGTGTTTTAAATTAAAAAAATTCCTTTTTGTGGCATATTATGAATTTTTTTTGTCGTAAAAAATTAAATTTTCGATTATTATTTACGATAATTCAAATGTTTATTTCAAATCAAACTTTTGCAGAGGGTTTTATAAAAAATATTGTTTGATAGGTATGCGTATCTATTTTCTGCTCCGTGAATTTTCAAACAGACAACTTTATGCAATTTCAACATAATATTAAAACAGAAACCGTCTCAAGTTTAAGGAACGGTAGTTTATTTCGTTTTAAGATTTCAAAAATGAAATCAAACAAAATAGATTACATATTTCCATTTTACAATCAATAATAAAAAATTTGAACAAAAAGTATATTTTTACTAATAAATGTTCAACAACGTTGCTTTAAAGGAAGCAATAAAAAGCCCTGCTGTGCATTTAACGATACAATACTTTTAATTTAAATTTCCATAAAACAATTAACCATTGTTGTTAGAAAAAGTTAAAATAAAATTCAACTGGAGGACCACCTACAAGTCCCATAATTAACGTGCTTTTTAAAAGCATTACTGTCGAAAAATAGCGTCCCTATTTAAATTAAAACCGTTCCACTCGGAAACTATAAAACTACTTAAATAACATAAACTATTCTGAAAACGTCTACAATTAATTACTTGAAAAGATTCTAAATTGAGAAATACGCAACTGCAATTCGTTTCTCCTCTGCTATGTTATAATTAAACCTCGCCCAGTTTGCATTAAGAACCGGAAAAATATGGAAACGAACATTAAATTCCATATTAAAGAAAGCACTTACAATTAGAATTCAATTTGCAGTTTTCTGTAGTAATGCGTTTAAGAAAACTATTAAAATGCAACCGGAATAATAGATTGTAAGCTTCGGAATAGACTATACAAATAAATTACGAGGGAAAATAAATAAACAGAAGCTCTCGGATTTAAGAGAACAATAAAATGTAAAAGTGCGCTCGTATTAAAATTCAATTAATTTTCAAAGTTGGAACGCTCTTAGATTGAGAAAATTTGCTGTTTAAAACACAAGTATGCCTAAATCCTAATAATACAAACAAGTCCTCGAAGCCATATATATCCGTATCCTGTAAAAAACGGTGGAGCATTCACTTGTCAATACGAGTTGAAAGGATTATGACTTTGATCGAAGTTTCGACGTGGGTGGAATGTTTGATTCGTCACGCTAAAAATTTATACTTTTCGAATATTCCTTTTGCGAATAAAAGTCATAATTTTATTTAAATTATTTTTCCAATCATTTATAACGATAAAATTAAATCCAAATTGAGAAATTAAAATTTCTAAGAACTTTTAATACTTTTGTAAAAGTTAGTTTTTCATTTTCATTGTAGGGTAAAACGTCCAGGCTGGGTCCATCTACCAATGAATGACCGTTACGAGAAATAATGTTTATAACAATTAAAAAAAAAATTTTACATTCGTGATATATTTATTTATGCAATCTTGTACATCTCCTAATAAATAAAAGTGTATAGCTAAAATAAATAAATTTAAATTGCTCTTTGCTTATTACTTGATTATTGCTGAAATTTAATTAAAGTTTATAAAATATGACAATTCTATAAACTGTATATTTTGACGATCATATTAATTTTTTTTTCAATTGCTTGATTTTTAATGATTTAGTAAATTAAATAATGATTTAAATTCACTAACAATAATTTTGACTTTAGTAAATAATTGATTTTGAGTAATTTTATGTCAGTCATTCACTGCTATGCTTTATTATCATACTCGGTCAGTAAATGACCGATTATTTTGAGATATTAATATCTTCATTTGTTTATTGACATGACATAGCTGTTGCAAGAAAACATAACAGGGAATAAAAGACCATAAAAACAATAAAAAATAACTTAAAAAAATTGAATTTAAAAAAAAATTTGATTAGTAGCCCAACAAAAAGAATGGAAAATCCAGATTGTGTTACAATTGAAAAAAACGGCAAAATATTTATACATTACTACCTCCACATGTTACTACCTCAGAATCCTACGAATATTTCGATTTTTATGATCTCAAAAACATATTTCTGGCTTTTTGAAAACTTTTAGTGCTGCCCAGGTTTGTAGTGTCCGTTACTGTGTATCTGTGAGACACGTATCTATTTCAAATGCAATTCAAATAATCTAAGTTAACATTTAATGACAATGAATATCAACTTTATAATGAAAATGTTCATCTTAGGAAAATTTATTTATATTAAACGTTATACCTACTTTTACATGTACCCTTACAAACCTTACACCAATACCTCGGCCCAAGGCATAACCGAAACGAATTTTTATACTGCTCCTCAGGCTTTTACGAAGTCTCCAAACTCTCGTAACAAATTATGATGCTATTCTTCACTCTAAAAAAAATGTAAAAGAAATGTTAGTGTGCAAAAAATGTTAAGGATTAAACTGTTTTATATACACATATTTTCTAATTACTTATTACTTATTACTTAGTGTTTAAATTAAATTATAGAAAATCTAACGTACGGGTTTTTTGACCCTAAACCCCTCTATTTTTTGGATTGTAATTAAGAAGTGTACAAATAGTATTAGTAGTATTCGAGATACTATATATCAGCCTGCCTGGATGTTTAAAGGTACCGTATAATTTGAAATTCAAATTATAAATAAGGCTTGCAGTAGCATTCCACAATGAAACTATTGTTGCTTGAAAATTATGAGAACCATTTAAATCAGGTTACTGCAACTTTGGATCAGCTTAAATTTTTATCTTGTTTGCGGTTCTGAATTGAATATACATATGCATAAATAGTATCATACAAAGGCAAAGTTTCACAAACAGATTTATTTATTTATTTATTTATTTAATTATTTCCTACAGTGTGTGTCTAAAGAATAAATTGTGAACAAACGCTATTTATCGGTTTATTACTGGATATTATTTTTGTATAATTTTTTTGCAAAATTTGAAAAATACAATACAATTTTTCGGTAATTCCCAAGCTAAATGTTATATGCTTTACTGCACGTATGCGGAAAGTGCGTACTTTTGCCCTTATGTTTTTCACTATTTTTCCTTTTGTGTTCTAAAATAGTAGTTTGTTTTAGTACCTACTTACTGTCAGTTTATTCATATAATTATACAATTTTAATAAAAGCGTGTTTTAAATTAAATAAAAATTTTTTGTGGCATATTATTAATTTTTTTTGTCGTGAAAAATTAAATTTTTGATTATTATTTACGATAATTCAAATGTTTATTTCAAATCAAACTTTTGCAGAGGGTTTTATGAAAAATATTGTTTGATAGGTATGCGTATCTATTTTCTGCTCCGTGAATTTTCAAACAGACAACTTTATGCAATTTCAACATAATATTAAAACAGAAACCGTCTCAAGTTTAAGGAACGGTAGTTTATTTCGTTTTAAAATTTCAAAAATGAAATCAAACAAAATAGATTACATATTTCCATTTTACAATCAATAATAAAAAATTTGAACAAAAAGTATATTTTTACTAATAAATGTTCAACAACGTTGCTTTAAAGGAAGCAATAAAAAGCCCTGCTGTGCATTTAACGATACAATACTTTTAATTTAAATTTCCATAAAACAATTAACCATTGTTGTTAGAAAAAGTTAAAAATAAATATTCAACTGGAGGACCACCTACAAGTCCCATAATTAACGTGCTTTTTAAAAGCATTACTGTCGAAAAAATAGCGTCCCTATTTAAATTAAAACCGTTCCACTCGGAAACTATAAAACTACTTAAATAACATAAACTATTCTGAAAACGTCTACAATTAATTACTTGAAAAGATTCTAAATTGAGAAATACGCAACTGCAATTCGTTTCTCCTCTGCTATGTTATAATTAAACCTCGCCCAGTTTGCATTAAGAACCGGAAAAATATGGAAACGAACATTAAATTCCATATTAAAGAAAGCACTTACAATTAGAATTCAATTTGCAGTTTTCTGTAGTAATGCGTTTAAGAAAACTATTAAAATGCAACCGGAATAATAGATTGTAAGCTTCGGAATAGACTATACAAATAAATTACGAGGGAAAATAAATAAACAGAAGCTCTCGGATTTAAGAGAACAATAAAATGTAAAAGTGCGCTCGTATTAAAATTAAATTAATTTTCAAAGTTAGAACGCTCTTAGATTGAAAAAATTTGCTGTTTAAAACACAAGTATGCCTAAATCCTAATAATACAAACAAGTCCTCGAAGCCATATATATCCGTATCCTGTAAAAAACGGTGGAGCATTCACTTGTCAATACGGGTTGAAAGGATTATGACTTTGATCGAAGTTTCGACGTGGGTGGAATGTTTGATTCGTCACGCTAAAAATTTATACTTTTCGAATATTCCTTTTGCGAATAAAAGTCATAATTTTATTTAAGTTATTTTTCCAATGATTTATAACGATAAAATTAAATCCAAATTGAGAAATTAAAATTTCCAAGAACTTTTAATACTTTTGTAAAAGTTAGTTTTTCATTTTCATTGTAGGGTAAAACGTCCAGGCTGGGTCCATCTACCAATGAATGACCGTTACGAGAAATAATGTTTATAACAATTAAAAAAAATATTTTACATTCGTGATATATTTATTTATGCAATCTTGTACATCTCCTAATAAATAAAAGTGTATAGCTAAAATAAATAAATTTAAATTGCTCTTTGCTTATTACTTGATCATTGCTGAAATTTAATTAAAGTTTATAAAATATGACAATTCTATAAACTGTGTATTTTGACGATCATATTAGTTTTTTTTTCAATTGCTTGATTTATAATGATTTAGTAAATTAAATAATGATTTAAATTCACTAACAATAATTTTGACTTTAGTAAATAATTGATTTTGATTAATTTTATGTCAGTCATTCACTGCTATGCTTTATTATCATACTCGGTCAGTAAATGACCGATTATTTTGAGATATTAATATCTTCATTTGTTTATTGACATTACATAGCTGTTGCAAGAAAACATAACAGGAAATAAAAGACCATAAAAACAATAAAGAAAAACTTAAAAAAATTGAATTTAAAAAAAATTGATTAGTAGCCCAACAAAAAGAATGGAAAATCCAGATTGTGTTACAATTGAAAAAACGGCAAAATATTTATACATTACTACCTCCACATGTTACTACCTCAGAATCCTACGAATATTTCGATTTTTATGATCTCAAAAACATATTTCTGGCTTTTTGAAAACTCTTAGTGCTGCCCAGGTTTGTAGTGTCCGTTACTGTGTATCTGTGAGACACGTATCTATTTCAAATGCAATTCAAATAATTCAAGTTAACATTTAATGACAATGAATATCAACTTTATAATGAAAATGTTCATCTTAGGAAAATTTATTTATATTAAACGTTATACCTACTTTTACATGTATCCTTACAAACTTTACACCGATAACTCGGCCCAAGGCATAACCGAAACGAATTTTTATACTGCCCCTCAGGCTTTTACGAAGTCTCCAAACTCTCGTAACAAATTATGAGGCTATTCTTCACTCTAAAAAAAATGTAAAAAGAAATGTTAGTGTGCAAAAAATGTTAAGGATTAAACTGTTTTATATACACATATTTTCTAATTACTTATTACTTATTACTTAGTGTTTAAATTAAATTATAGAAAATTTTATGAATTATTCGTTTTTAATAGGTGAATCAATTAATCAGTCATTTACTGGGCTATACACAACGAAAGTTTTCATTAATTTTTCTTCTTCTTCTTTTTGCTTTTTTATACCTGTATCAGGTTTAGGCGATTTCCCCGCTTGAAACTTTGTTGTGAATGTTGTAGTGTTTCAAAGATTCAAGGGACCTACAGTTTTACGTGGGTTCCGAACCACGGCAATTTCTAGGGAAATTTTCGAGCAGTTTTACTCTTGCCAGGCGCTCAGCCTTGCGAAGAGAAGAGGTGCGTGAAATTTTTCGATGGTCGGCGCGGGGATTCGAACCACTTCGAATCCACCTCGCTAGCGCAGCAGCCCAAACACTAAACCACTTGCGTCACGCTTCCTCTTTTCATTAATTCATAAACAAAATTAATAACTCATTTCAACTGTAATAGTTCATTTAACTATTAATTTGTTTACTATTTTTTTACATCAAAATAGCTCTCGATGCTACAAATAGATCATTCGCGTATTTATTCGAACAATATTTTTATAAAATATGTCTTTCCATTACTTAGGTTAATCCAACGCTATACCGTAAATATCGGAACAGAATTCTTCTTAGTTTCTTTAGGAATAGCATTCGAACACATTTTAACATTAGTGGATCGATGCCAGCTTATTTTTAAGAAGAAAATAACGTGGAAGCTCACGAATGTTAGCTACTTAAATAGATTTATGGGTCAAAACAATAACATTAATTCTTGAAAGGACGTTAGTTTAGAAAAAACCACAAGAACGGGTCGAAATCGCTTTATTTTCTTTTAGGCGCTTTGGTCCGCAGTTAAAACACCTGGCAATCTTAATTATTGGCTCACTGTCGGCGATTAGTCTAAATAAAATGGTCGAGAGAAAATAGTGCTTGTTTTTCATTCCTACTATCTGTGGTTTATTGTGGCATTTACGTTCCCGCTCTGGAGGATGTGTCTTTGGGGGGTCCAGCGACAGAGACCTCCTGTTGTGAAATGATGTAGACTTTTTATCAGCGGTAAAACGCCAGATTCCGTGATATGTTTTTTTCTTTCTTAATATGGAGTAAATTTATTTATAGCGTTTTAGGTTTCTTAAAATTATATTAAAAATAAGCGGCATTAATTATTATCGAGTTTAATTTTCATTAGCGCTAATAGCAACGTGAGTGTTCTTTAGATAGGGGTATTAGTGCTCTTCTAAAAAGTTTTCCAAAGCCATTAAAGATTAAATTACAACATAAGAGAAGACATATCGATGGTATGAAACAAATGACCCAAAGTTTTTCTTACTCTTAGACTTTATCCAAGGGCTCTAGTAACATCGTCTCTCAAACTTCTGAACAAATAAAGATTTCTCAGCTTTTAGTGAAAAAAGTAATTGTATTTTTTATTAGAACATTAAAGATTTATATTATTCATTTTACTTTTACACTTTTTTTTAATTTACATTTATATGGAACTATTAAATTGTAAAAAACCTAAACTTTGTTTTTTGTGGATTATTAGCCCCTCTGTCATAGAGATGTAGAGACGTCATAATTATGAAAAAATGTAACAAATCATTGGTATGATATGATATAATTTTAAAATTAATCCATCTTGCAATACTGTATAACAATATTTTCTAATTAGTAGGGAAGGGTGTAAAATGGACAGAATAAGAAAAAAAAATTCGAAACACTTTTTTACTTAAAACATAAATAACTCGTATTTAATTACTTTAAACATGATTTTAGGTAATTTTATTGATGATAAACCTAGATTGACAGATTAGATATTGTGAATGGGTTGGACCAACTATTTTTCGGGTAATACCCGCTGATTAGTAATACCTCAACTTGTAGAGTGGTAATACCCTATTTTAATACATGTTACAGTCAGAGCGTGCGTTTCAATCAAAATATAGACTAACTAGATAATATATGCGTTTACTGCTTTCTTTAGTAGATGTGTTTGCTTTAGCCGAATGAAAACCTCTACATTTACGAAGCCTGCGCAGTGAGTTCAAACAGACAAAATTTGCAACGCAACCCAACATTGCCAAGCTTCCTTTAGGCCGAAGTAAACATATTGACTCAATAAGGCAGCAAACGAATACGTTCTCTAGTTAGCCTATACTTCAACTAAATTTTAGAGTTGGACTGTAACAAATATACGTAAAATTGATTACTGTGAATCTCATAATTGCTACATTTAAAAAGAATATGAGATATTCTGTAGGTTAACAAAAAAAACAGTCGATGTCATTTACCTCGAGTTGAAAATGAAAAAAAGTTATAACAAAATTGTGGTTTTATAGAAATGTCGGAATAAGATACTTCTAAGGAACCTGGCGTTTTGGTAAATTCAATAAAATAGCTTAGGGAGTTGTCAACAGACACATAAAACAATAACTTCTTCTCTAAATACCTTTTTTACTATCAGAACTTGAAGTCTGATAGTGACCCAATGGCCTACTTAATTTAATTTCTTTTTAGAAATAAAACAATTAATCAAAAATACTTTTAGTTATATTTTTAATAAGTATTAGGATCATTTATATTTCCTTTTTTTATTCATATTAAGATGAATCTAATAAAAAATTTTTTAGCTGGTGGGTACAAATTGTAGCTTAAAAAAATGAAATGCTTCTTTAAATATCTTAGTGTCCCACTAATTTTGAAAATTGTTAATGAATTTTTATCTCTATTTTAAAGAATTTTTTTTGCTTTAGAATCTTAAGGAACATCTAAAAATTAGCAAATATAATTATTTTCAACTCGATTTTCCCTCTAATAAAAAATAGGAGCATCCTATTTTTTTTTAATTATAATAGCAATTATAAAAAAATTCTTTATAAATATTTGATTGCCTTTAAAGGGGCGACTTTGCAGTTTCTAAGCCGAAAAATTTTTATCTCGTAAATTTTAAAAATTTACTTGCAATATCAATTTTAAAAATTAGTGGGACATCTCAAAATATTTTAAAACAATTTTTCTTTTTTTTTAAAAAAATTGTTTTTTATAAGCTATAATTTGTATCCTTAAGTTAAAAGGAAAAACCGTTTTTTAAATTTTTAATACACCCTAATATACATATATTGAATATTATTTAATTTACTTTTTTTGAAACAAAACATAACGTATGACGTTTTATTGTTCTAAAAACTTACTTATTATTTATAGCTGTATACATACTTGTAATTTATTTTGGATATTACAAAAAAATTCCGATATTCTTGTAGTCTCGTTTTTCTGGATTCTAATCTCATAAATGCTTCTACGTTAGAGCTATTGATTTATAACATCGGAATCACGTAATTGAAACAAGGATGACAATGCATTTCTATATATTAAACTAATCTCGAAATCCATCTATTTCTTATTTCTTTGTGTTTTCCGATTTTTTAGATTTATGAAATTTTTCCGAGTGCAATCAGTCTTACTTATATTTTCAGCAACAAGTAGTCTTATTTTACTATGCTGTGCACATCACGTGCTGATATTATAAATTGGTGAAATCATTTGTACTACACGAAAATTATTCATATTTTTCTGTTAGTAAATGAAATTTAAAATACACATACAAATTCTGTTGTAAACTAAACAAGATTTTATACTTACCTAAAACATTTCTCAAATATAGCATGTGTCAACTGAATTAAAGTTAAATTAACAGAAAACTCCTTAAAACCTTAGTTTTAATAATGTCCTAATCGATGAACTTTTAATATGATAAATTACATACTACATTGCAACAATATTTTTGTTATTATACGACCTAACTTATTCAATAATTGCAGTTTTTTTTATTGTGCTGTTCTTTAACAAATTTGACTATTAAAATATATATTCTAGCCACATTTATAAAATTAATATTGTGCTATAGGTAAATTTATCATTGAAAAGTGTTATAAATGAATATATTTAAAATTAAATAATTATCAAATTTTCCTTTGCTCTCATAAGGTAGTTAAGTCACGAAATGCATTTTCTTCTTCCGTTGATCTATTTTTATTTTTATTTATAACACAATTGTTGGAAAAAAATCGGAATTAAACTACTATAGATTTAAATTCTCATCGATATTAAGCAACCCACTTTCGTGTGACGGCGGCCTTAACTCGCAACTTCTGTGGGGATCACTTAAATGTACAGAAAGTTTAACAATGCTTATCAATATTAAATTATATCTTTGTTAAAATTTTCAGATAATTAACAGTCATAAGAACAAACCATTCACAAATAGCGTTTATTCTAATTATATAAACATCATTCCATAACTTTAAAAAAAATAAAATAATTATTTAATAGATTTTTAATTGTTTATCAAGTATTTTTTGTTTCATAAATCTTCCTTTTTAATGAACTTGCCATTTTTCTAATATTTCAAAATGACTTATTTCACGCAAAATAAACATACGATTACTATAGTATAACCTTACCATACCATAACATATATACAAACTCGAATAGTGTTACCAAATTTTAGATTACAGGCTCAAGCGAACAGCTGGTCGTACAGGATTGGCTAAGAGTGGTACATAAACAGAAAAAAGTTTTGTGTTGATGAATTACGAATTCTAACTGATGGGATCAGGGATCCTCAATCCACCATTGCGCACGCAGACTGCTTTACGTGTGACGCCTCTGTGCAACCATTATAAAAAAAACTAGTACTAAACGCTTATTTAGACAAAAAATACCCCCGTGGCACTATAAATTTACCTTGAAAAAAAAATGGTGCCTGCCGCCCAATCTGCATTCTAGAATGCGCTTTTAGGCGCAAAAAGATTGGGGACCTCTGGACTACACTATATTCTGTAACGTAAAATTTTTGCTCCGACTGTCGCCGAACAACTACCTAAAGAGCTTTATATTTATCTTTAACTAATCGATCCGTATACAGTAATTCCAAAAAGCGAATTTACAGTAAGCGTCTTCAATAAGTCGACGAAAAGAAAATAATTTTAGTTTTTTCTTAAAGTGAATCATTAGTGTAAATAATAGATTAACGATCTTTTACATTTTATTTCTAGTACGCTCCTTCATTCATGGCTTTTTCAAAGGCCACAGCAGTTACAAATGAGGACATATACTTGCTTTCTCTACGATAAAAGGGCTTGCTTGTAACGTCTCCACGTCGTTTATCTCAAAACTAAGTTATGAAATATTTAAGGTAGTTTTTACCCTTTAAGTCGTGCCAGTGACAGTGATTTCTTTCTTTCTCTCTGACAGCCGCTGTAAAAAGAAATACGGATGGGGGCGAACAAATATACAAATGTTTCCTCAGATATCTTCTTTTCACTCACACTGAAAAGGAGATGTCAGTTTAGATAATATGCAATGTCTTGGAAAACATTTTCTCAGCTGCGACAAGACTGTTACGGGAATTTTAAATTCCTTATGTGGAAGAGCGAACGGAAACGCGGCAGTCGGTTCTTACGGTAAAGCAAGAACACTCGCATTGATACCCAAAGAGATATTTCCGATGCTGCGTAACAAGATCTCTTGCTCGCGTTAGTTGTAAAGAATGCCGTTGGGCATAATTTTAGGTCCAATGCGCTATGAAAAAGAAGCAACATTGCATAATGTGGAATATTTACACTACATAAAGCATGAAATTTGTTAGTAAAATATCCCCAGAGAGTAAGAGCGTAACTGTAGTTGGGCATTCGTCCAAACTGACAGAGAGAAGAAAAGTTACAAAGGAAACTTTATCTCGCTGGCGCAGATTACAAAATGAATATGAAAAGGGAAATGGTAAAATGAAGTTCCACTTTTAGTTCCTGTGGCTCGACTGCGGTTTTAAAACCTGAACTCTAGTTAGGTTCGTCTGACACGGGCCAGGTAAGTGAAAAGTTGTGTAGGTGAGAGATTACTCAGTGTCAGATCCTATCAGCAACAGATAACAAAGAAAGAAATTGTTCGTATGGTTTATTTGTGAGCAAACCGAGAGTAACGGTGACTAACGCCGCTGCCACTACATATGAATTTATTATTTCTGTCACAACTTTTTACATCAAAAGCATATATGTATAAAACATCAGCGTTCGAGATATTACCCAACGTTGGCGTTAGGATAATTCTTTTCTTGGTTTATTTAAATATGATGGATTGCTGGAGATGAATTCGAGCGTGAAACTCGAACGCACCATAACTGAATATAAATAACTTCTAGTCAACTATGTGCATCTTAGAAAATAAATAAAACCCTAATAAATTGCTTTTCGCCATATAAAAACAACTAAGAAAACTTGACTTTTGATTTTGTCACGGAAAAGTTTATCTCAAGAGAAATACCTAACTTTTGTCAGACGCGCGCTATGCACTGCTAAATTTAAACAAATGCGAGATTAGAACGTAAAATAAATCTCTTTCATTTTTTTCTCGTCTGGAGTTTCAAGATACACTTTTATTCCTTTTTTTCCCTTAATTAAATACTTTCGTTTTTTTGATAAATAGAACCTTACAGTGTTCTATTAAAAACTTTTCTGTTTGTGTATATAAATAATCAAATTGAAACATTCTCGATATTATGAAGTTAAAGAAGCTTTTAAGAAAGGTAAGGATAATAATACCTACCTACTAATTAAATGAAAATTCAGTCGAACTGCTCTAAAGTACAAATGCAATAGTACTACTCACAAAAAGCGAATTATAAACATATCTACATAAAATAAAGTTAAACGAACTTCTAGTGCGTTTATTTGCAATACAAACTCAGAAATTCTATATACAGGGTGTCCCATTAATGATAGCTCAACGGGAAAATCTAAAATCTACATAAAAATGGTGAAGAAAAGTCAATCAGGGCGTCCGTTTATCTTTATCGTGGGCGAAGTTATTTGATTTTGTAAATTATGATCGTTTTACCGCAAAACACGATTTAAATAAAAAACACCTCCTTAATCGCACTGAAATGTTGTCCCTAGAGTTAATTTTTATTGCTGAATCCGTCTATGAAATTTAATTGTCGATTTAGTGACATCTAGGACCTAAAATTAAATTGAATTTTTTTTAAATATTTTTAAGTAGTGTTTTGCTATTTTTGTGTAAAAAAAACATTATATTTATGTAGATTTTAGATTTGGCCGTTGAGCTATCACCAACGGGACACCCTGTGTAAACAGAGTGATTTTTAAAAATGAGTATATTTTAAATTTGGCGCTATACTAGTTTACTTTTATGTTGGTAGTAGGTACTGGGTGATTTCTGTTGAACAGGAGTTGCCAGTAGCGTTTCGAATGGGATGGTCAATACAGGTATTAATAATTTTTTTAAAATAATTTGTTATTTACATACGAAATGTAACAAGCAGTAAAATTCAAAACGAAAATAAACCTATAAAATTCAACGAGAATTGCCAAATACTTAGAATTTAACCACATTGAAACTATAAAATTTACTAAAAACATTTTCAATCTTATAAAATCACCTTGTGTTTAGGGAGAAGTATCATATGGTATATGGGTAATTCTTATTTTTTATTAGAAAAATATGTAATAAAATGAAAACGTCTTTCTAATAAAAGTGACGATGGATCTTAATAGTTTTGGTCTTTTTCTTCAAGGAAAAAATATTCACCGAGCTTGCAAACCCCCAATTTAGACAATTATAGGGGTTTGGAAAAATGTCTTCAATGATAGTGACCTCATATTCGTTGATTTGATATTTTTTACATTAATGTAATCCATGGGGATGACATGCTACAAGGAGGTGACACTTTTAGGAAAAAAATTTACCATCAACTTTATTTACCTCTATTAATTTAACATTCATAATAATAAAAAGTCACTTCCATGGACGATAAAAATTTGGAAATAAATTGTACCCTCATCTTTATTTACCTCAATTAACTTAACATTCATAACAATAAAAAACAAATAACACAAATCAATTTCCATGTGTAAATTTTTATCCACAGATCCACGGAAGTGACGTCCATGGAAGTGACTTTTTTCATTAAAATGTTAAAAACATAATCTCTAAATTAAGAATGAACATACAAATTTAGCAGAGTGTATTTGATTCATAAACACAATTAACCCACAAAACCAAAGTTCATAATTAAAGTGTACCTACCTTTGACGATCTCCACAGTTGTGACCACTTATGCGTAACGAGTTTTGAGATTGGAAATTTAAATATGATTTTCACGTGATGGTTGCAACGCCGGTAGGAAATGACAACTGAGGCACAATGACAAATTATTACTTTGTTTCTGCCAAGAAGCCTTTGATTATACGCACAATATTTTTACAAAAAAAGAGTAGTGTGACACACATCCACGGAAGGGACAAATAAATTGATCACAAACTTAAATATGAAAAGATGCAGAATATGTATAGCTATATAGACATTATGTTTTATACTTAAGTAGTAAATTTATTGTAGTTAATATTGGTATAGTTTTTGACGTATTTATTATAAGAAAAAATAGCAATTATAATTTTTTTTCTTATAAATTCAGAATGATCACACCCACGGAAGGGACATATTTGAGACTTTGACACTTAATAAAAAAATAATTATGCAGTTAATTTACATAAATGTTTTCTAAATCTACAATGTTTTATCTATACTTTATTAACACAAATCACTATTCCGGTATTTAAGTACTACAGCTTAGAAAAATGATAGTCACACTTCTATTTTTCAAAAATGAGAATTACTCATATAATACATATATGAATATTTATACATAAACATAAAAAAGGAAAAGGAAGTATTAAATAGGACACATAATTTTTTTTTTTTTTAATTTTGTGTTATTTATCATTTTTATTAAAAAGTTTTCCTAATTGTAAGTTATTAAATACTCGGGATAAATCGTAAGATAAATATTTGCTATGAGACGATTATCAGTACCTTCAGCAATTAAGATTTGTTAGGGTCACTTTCCTCTTAGAATTCGCTTTTCTTATAATTCATGGCGGATGAATACTTGGGGAAGTTTAGTGATTAGCAAACATTTGGGAGGAATGCTGAAGTTAGTTAGAATAGGACGCAAATAAATTGAAAATGTGGGTTCGTAATACCCAAAAATATAAATGCATAATTTTATTTTGTGATATAAAAAAATTCACTGGGGATTTCTGGCACGAAAAAATGATTTTAACTTAAAATATGGCCTTGTTCATATTTTTTGTAAAATCAATTTATAAAAATTCAATAGCATAATATAAAAATAAATTAAAAATTTATATACTGTACTGAAATAAAATCTGAAATAGGCATATTTAAAACATGTTTCTTAAGAATTATTTTATTCAATTTAGTTTTTTTTTTAATATTTAACGTACTACACTACAAAAAAGTTCTATTTAATTCACGATTTTTAAAAACATTTATTTACCAAAACTGGAAGGAAAGCTTTTTGAAATAATTCTATTAAATAATGAGCAATTAGTATCAATTATTATTATCAAGAAAACTACGCATGTGCATTCCCCCACTACTTGTTGTTAGAATTCAGTATTGTACTGACTCAAGGCTTAAATATTCAACAAGAAACAAAGGGTCATTTTTTTAAATTTTTTAAACGCAATCAGTTGTTAATTATCTACTCCTAATTATAATATCAAAGTTCTAAGAAAATGGTTTTTGAAGTCAATGAACAAAAATACGAAAACTTGTATGAATTTATGAATGAATTTTTTAAATTACTTCCTTTTTTTTACGTTTTTTATTTTAAACAATGTCTAGTCTCGAAAACTTTTTAATGTTTCAAATTTTATACCTTTATTGCCTAATAACACCCAAATTAAATCTATCTACAGTACTTTACAACAATAAAACCTTTAAATTCTACAATAGAATAATTTAAATAATTAGACAAATATTTCCTCACATATTTAAAAGAATTACTAAAGATTAGTTCCGGTAAAATTATTCCTTTTATACGTTTGGCACTTACATTATAATTTATACAATGTTCATTAAAGAGTTATTAAAGTTAATATTAGTTTAATGTAATTGCCGATATATAATTAGAGATGTGACCTAGTTGAGAAATACATTTTCTAAAGTACTTATTCCGTATTCTATAAGTTTCATCTCGTCTACCACTTTGCAATAATTTATGCAATTTCCTGGAGCTCCAGTAACGTTAATAATTTCCGACTGTAGTTTAAATACAAAAGCCGGATATGAATATGGAAAATAAAAAGTAATTCCTTCTTCTCCGTAAATCTCGGAGCAGAAGGTTATTTAAAAGCGCGAGCCTACATCGTTTTTTAAAAGGGCGAACATTTCACACCTTAAACAAGGCTTTGAACCGTAAGAAAAGGGTTTATTAAATACTGAAAGGGAGAAAATGTGTGAAGTGTGAAAATACGAACGGAAGTGTCATATAAAATGCAACCTACAAGCACAAGTTCACACCATACGTGACAGACGAACGCTATTCACCTGCCTTTTTAAAGAAATAATTTTATACCCTCGTCTAATAAATCTTAATATCAAAATACGCCAACACATAATGGGAACGTGTTTGACAATAAGTTTAATTTTTGAGTTGAATTAATTTGTCTTCCCAAGCACTCGGATGTAGGTAGAACGTAATAATAATTATAAGTGTGGGTACTTAATTGAAGTTAGACTTCTTTTTGGCGCTTGAGTGTACAATTTTAACAAGCAACGGAACTTGCGCGCGCATGACTTACAAAAAACACGACGCAAATTGAAAGGACGCAATGTGAATTAAGAAAAAATTAGAAAAAAAAGTGGAGCCATCTGTTAAAAAACAAGAAAAAAATTAAAGACTCGAACCCAAAACAACGCAACCTCGAAAACCTAACGACGCACAGTGAAAATTAGTACTAATTAAGCAGCGACGCAACTTCGAAAAAACGCAAAAAGAAACGACGCAAAGCGAGGTACGGGTGTACTTACATATGTCCGTTATTTACCAAGTTGTCTTTTTAACTTTGGTACCAACCAAATTATTTGTTTACAAAATAAAAATAATTATGAAAAAAGTCTGCTACCGTTTAACCCTGCTTAATTTATCCACAGATCCACGGAAGTGACGTCCATGGAAGTGACTTTTTCATTAAAATGTTAAAACATAATCTCTAAATTAAGAATGAACATACAAATTTAGCAGAGTGTATTTGATTCATAAACACAATTAACCCACAAAACCAAAGTTCATAATTAAAGTGTACCTACCTTTGACGATCTCCACAGTTGTGACCACTTATGCGTAACGAGTTTTGAGATTGGAAATTTAAATATGATTTTCACGTGATGGTTGCAACGCCGGTAGGAAATGACAACTGAGGCACAATGACAAATTATTACTTTGTTTCTGCCAAGAAGCCTTTGATTATACGCACAATATTTTTACAAAAAAAAAGTAGTGTGACACACATCCACGGAAGGGACAAATAAATTGATCACAAACTTAAATATGAAAAGATGCAGAATATGTATAGCTATATAGACATTATGTTTTATACTTAAGTAGTAAATTTATTGTAGTTAATATTGGTATAGATTTGACGTATTTATTATAAGAAAAATAGCAATTATAATTTTTTTTCTTACAAAGTCAGAATGATCACACCCACGGAAGGGACATATTTGACACTTTGACACTTAATAAAAAAATAATTATGCAGTTAATTTACATAAATGTTTTCTAAATCTACAATGTTTTATCTATACTTTATTAACACAAATCACTATCCCGGTATTTAAGTACTACAGCTTAGAAAATGATAGTCACACTTCTATTTTTCAAAAATGAGAATTACTCATATAATACATATATGAATATTTATACATAAACATAAAAAAGGAAAAGGAAGTATTAAATAGGACACATAATTTTTTTTTTTTTTAATTTTGTGTTATTTATCATTTTTATTAAAAAGTTTCCCTAATTGTAAGTTATTAAATACTCGGGATAAATCGTAAGATAAATATTTGCTATGAGACGATTATCAGTACCTTCAGCAATTAAGATTTGTTAGGGTCACTTTCCTCTTAGAATTCGCTTTTCTTATAATTCATGGCGGATGAATACTTGGGGAAGTTTAGTGATTAGCAAACATTTGGGAGGAATGCTGAAGTTAGTTAGAATAGGACGCAAATAAATTGAAAATGTGGGTTTGTAATACCCAAAAATATAAATGCATAATTTTATTTTGTGATATAAAAAAATTCACTGGGGATTTCTGGCACGAAAAAATGATTTTAACTTAAAATATGGCTTTGTTCATATTTTTTGTAAAATTAATTTATAAAAATTCAATAGCATAATATAAAAATAAATTAAAAATGTATATACTGTACTGAAATAAAATCTGAAATAGGCATATTTAAAACATATTTTTTAAGAATTATTTTATTCAATTTAGTTTTTTTTAATATTTAACGTACTACACTACAAAAAAGTTCTATTTAGATCACGATTTTTAAAAACATTTATTCACCAAAACTGGAAGGAAAGCTTTTGAAATAATTCTATTAAATAATGAGCAATTAGTATCAATTATTATTATCAAGAAAACTACGCATGTGCATTCCCCCACTACTTGTTGTTGTTGTTGTTGTTGAAGTATTTAACTGACTCAAGGCTTAAATATTCAACAAGAAACAAAGGCTCATTTTTTTAAATTTTTTAAACGCAATCAGTTGTTAATTATCTACTCCTAATTATAATATCAAAGTTCTAAGAAAATGGTTTTTGAAGGCAATGAACAAAAATACGAAAACTTGTATGAATTTATGAATGAATTTTTTAAATTACTTCCTTTTTTTTACGTTTTTTATTTTAAACAATGTCTATTCTCAAAAACTTTTTAATGTTTCAAATTTTATACCTTTATTGCCTAATAACACCCAAATTAAATCTATCTACAGTACTTTACAACAATAAAACCTTTAAATTCTACAATAGAATAATTTAAATAATTAGACAAATATTTCCTCACATATTTAAAAGAATTACTAAAGATTAGTTCCGGTAAAATTATTCCTTTTATACGTTTGGCACTTACATTATAATTTATACAATGTTCATTAAAGAGTTATTAAAGTTAATATTAGTTTAATGTAATTGCCGATATATAATTAGAGATGTGACCTAGTTGAGAAATACATTTTCTAAAGTACTTATTCCGTATTCTATAAGTTTCATCTCGTCTACCACTTTGCAATAATTTATGCAATTTCCTGGAGCTCCAGTAACGTTAATAATTTCCGACTGTAGTTTAAATACAAAAGCCGGATATGAATATGGAAAATAAAAAGTAATTCCTTCTTCTCCGTAAATCTCGGAGCAGAAGGTTATTTAAAAAGCGCGAGCCTACATCGTTTTTAAGAGCGCGAACATTTCACACCTTAAACAAGGCTTTGAACCGTAAGAAAAAGGGTTTATTAAATACTGAAAGGGAGAAAATGTGTGAAGTGTGAAAATACGAACGGAAGTGTCATATAAAATGCAACCTACAAGCACAAGTTCACACCATACGTGACAGACGAACGCTATTCACCTGCCTTTTTAAAGAAATAATTTTATACCCTCGTCTAATAAATCTTAATATCAAAATACGCCAACACATAATGGGAACGTGTTTGACAATAAGTTTAATTTTTGAGTTGAATTAATTTGTCTTCCCAAGCACTCGGATGTAGGTAGAACGTAATAATAATTATAAGTGTGGGTACTTAATTGAAGTTAGACTTCTTTTTGGCGCTTGAGTGTACAATTTTAACAAGCAACGGAACTTGCGCGCGCATGACTTACAAAAAACACGACGCAAATTGAAAGGACGCAATGTGAATTAAGAAAAAATTAGAAAAAAAAGTGGAGCCATCTGTTAAAAAACAAGAAAAAAATTAAAGACTCGAACCCAAAACAACGCAACCTCGAAAACCTAACGACGCACAGTGAAAATTAGTACTAATTAAGCAGCGACGCAACTTCGAAAAAACGCAAAAAGAAACGACGCAAAGCGAGGTACGGGTGTACTTACATATGTCCGTTATTTACCAAGTTGTCTTTTTAACTTTGGTACCAACCAAATTATTTGTTTACAAAATAAAAATAATTATGAAAAAAAGTCTGCTACCGTTTAACCCTGCTTAATTTACGATTCTTTTGACATTTATTTAACAAAGGTATTTTAATTTTTGGAAATTAATTATTTTCTTGCTGATTATATAAATAACTTATCAAATATATAAGTACATAATTATAGATGGGAAAATTTTGGTATTGGAGTCAAAAATTTGTCTTATTGGTAAGTTTAGAAAAGGTCGAATATTTTATTTTTGCCGTTTTTATTAATTTCGTTTTTTTTAATTTACCGACTCTTCGATACTTACTTCTATATGTAAATTTTATATCTTTGATTTTACGCTCTTAATAGTAATTTAATAAAGATTTTAAATTAATAATCTTTTTTAATTATCCTATTTTGATAACAGTTTTAATTATCAAAGTTAAAGAAGTTTAATTTTTTTTGAGCATAGGTACATAATTTATTGTTTGCTTACAATTATTATTTCATACAAATATCCTAAATCTGATAATTATATCAGAAATATAGTTCAATGTTATTGAACTTTAAGTTTTTTTTGTTAGACATTCTTTTGTTGCACTTGAAAATTTATTTTATATATTCACTTTTCATTTGGAGCTGATATTGTTTTTAATTCTCATTTTTAGCTAGCACATTAAAATATTTTTGAGTCAACTAAACAGCTCTATTTGCTTGATCATTTACAATGTTTATATTTTTAACAAATTTTCTCTTCTTCTTCTTACGTTAGGTCTAATGACCTGTGTAACAAATTTTAAGCCTTCAAAATGTTTGTGCAGCATTTTAAAAATCAAATTACAAAAAGTTTACATTGATATTGAAAAAAAGCATTTTAAAGTTCCAAGATTCTAGTTTGACATCTTTTAGTCAAAAATTTTTAGGAGCCACCGTTATCATTCAATCTTAAGCAATAGCGCCCAAAGCAAAAACAAAAAAAAAAATTACCAAATACGTTTTTTGCGTTATTGCTTAAAATTGCGTGACAACGATGGTTCCTAAAAATTTTTGACTAAAAGCACTGAAAACTAGAATCTTGGAGTTTTAAAATGCTTTTTTTATATTTTAGATAAGACCATTTTTTATTGAAATACAGCTTGTCAAAAAATTCAAAAAATTTCGGTAATTTTTTTCATCCTTTATTTTTTTCCTTTAGTGTATTAAAAGGTATATGTATTTAAAAATTCAAAATTTTAAAACCTTAACGCTAAAAAAAGTAAAAAAAAAGATATTTAGAATTACCCCAAATAAGGGTAACATAATATAAGATACGGTAATTGCAACTTAAAAATTATGTGTTGAAGTTGAATAGTTTTGTGCTAAAAGTTCTTTGTTAGCTATCGTGACAAGCCCGCTTGCCTAAAAAGTCAGCGTGGCTGCTGGGGCCAATTGGACATACGTACGAGCACCGATTTTTTTGTTTTGGCAACGATTCAAAAAATAACGCATAACGAATAGAAATTAAAATTTATATTGTCGATATTTTCTATGCTTTGTTTAACAGAAAAATGAAGAACGTCTCAAACTTAAAAAATATGCTTTTTTTTAATTTTTCGCAATTTATAACTGGGGCTCAAACCGTAGAAGCTTAATGTATTTTTAATCTAGTGTCGCTTATGAATTTTATGAGTGCTATTGGGTTTTATCCGCCTAGAAAATTAGATTACATTTGCAAACTTTTTCCGTTGACTGCAAAGTTTTTATTTTTATTGTAACTCGCTGCCTGGCGTTACTCTTCTAATTTCAAACTACATAACTTTTTGCCAACTTTACGCTTTGTTGTGAAGAGACCAAAGAATCTAAGTTTTATAAGCGAACCATTTGCATCTGATTACTAATAATTGCTATAGGCGTAGGAGCCTGCAAGGATTACACTTTGCAGTATATAAACTCGACAGATATACCGTATACAAATTAAACAATAAAATTTAATATTCTCAGTAAACATAGAATAGCCGAAACTGCGGTTAAAGTAACCCGGGAACTGACGCACTAATCCCGATAATAACCACACAAAATAATCCGAACTGACCAAGTTTACAGCTTAACCCTGCATTGCAGATAGTAAACATCTTCCTGAAGTTATGTCGGAATTATTTTGTACAATGTAAATTTATTGTTAACCCTAAAATAAACAGTGCAACGCTAAAACCAACTTGGTGTGTATTAATACTTCGTTTCTTGCCCGTTACTGGACTTTTATTAAATTCCCACTCTTTCCATACAAAGGCAATACGGAATGATTCAAAATAAAGAAGCATAAATTTGGGTAATGATAGAACATTATGACATATTAGTTAATCGACAATTAAATAGTTTTTATTTCTAATTTTTTTTAAAAAGATGATGTTTTACTACTTGACAGTGTATATCGTACAGTAATTTGTTGTTGTTATATATTAGATTATTATTATATTATATTATTATTATATTAGATTGCTATAATTGTTATAAAGGGAAATATATAATAGCAGTCAACACAATGATTAGAAGTAACTACATATTTAAGTGAAAAGTGAACCAATTCGGCAATCAAAATCGCTAATCAAAAATATTCTCGAGATAATTGCGCGCGTTGGTTTTCGGGTATAAGCCTCTAATTTGATGATTTATTTGTGTTTCATTTTCGATTTATTGTAGGTACGTGTGCCATGTATGAATTAAATATAAAGTTACTCTAAAACACAAATTTTTGAAATCGAAAAAGCAAAATATGAATTTTGTTTAATTTTTAATCGATTTGATGTTCATCTGATTGTTCTAATCTGTAAAGTTCTGAAATAATTTGTATAATTTAGGTAACGGAAAACAGCGTTTCTCAACCTTTTTGTCGCTCGACTTAACATTATTATTTGAAGTCTAACGGCGACCTAATTGTTTATTTTCAACAGACAACATAAAATACTAACTATTACAAACATCTTTTTAATGTTTCATATGTCGAGATGTATTTTTTGAAGTTTCACTCCTTTTGGTTCGTTGAGGGTGAAATTTTAGCACGCAACAAACGTTGCGCGCGCTTGGCAATTAGGCATTAGGGCGACGGAAGTTGTAAGCGCTCTTCTTTTGGCTTGTTGAGAGTGAAATTGCAGTATGCAACTGATGTTGCGCGCGCTGGGCAACGGATATAAAGTAGTAAACTGACCTTCCTAGCTTCGCAGGGGTATTTTTAGATGTTTAGATTCAATATACCATGTTGACAGCTACCAATAAAATATAGTGGTTTATAATTTTTTTTAATTGCACTGCTTAGGTTTAAAAACACTGCTCACGTATTTTTTTTTATTTGTCAACCGATTTATATGAAACAAACACTAAATGTTAGCCCAATTTTATTCCAATACATCACTGAAAATCTTATCGTAATTGGTTTAGTCATTGTGGAGATTAGTGTGCGCACACAGACACAAATTATTCAAGGATTTTATTCAATAGATTAGTTTTGATTTAACATTCTTATTTACAGCGTAAATATAAATAATTTGTTTTTTGGCCGCCTTATCATTACAGACTAGTATAATGTACAATGAATGGTTATTTGAAAATTTAATGTCTTTTATGAAACATAGAATTGATTCTACAAAAACAATTAATTTACACTGCCAATGTATACAGAAACATACTTATTAAGATGCTTTAAATAATTTATACAGGATTGCAAATAATGTATTAAAAATATAATTGAATTAGCCCTCGAGCTATTTTTTTTTATTTGCTAATTTTAAAAACTCTGATTAAAAATAATTTTTTAATTTCTAATCCCGCCATTAGGATTAAAAAATTTAAAAAAAAATTAGTCCAGACCACTGCATTAAAAAATATTTTTTTAATTTTTAATGCCGACTTTGGGATTATAAAATATTGTTTGAATTTTTAATTCCAACATTGTGATTAAAAAATAATTTTCTTATTTTTAATCCGAACATTGGGATTAAAAAATATTTTTTTAATTTTTAATGCCAACTACTCCAATAACAATTTATATATAATTATATGTTGTGGATTAAGGAATAAAAACAAAAATGAAAAAAATATTAATAATTTAATTAACAATTACAATAAAGTTTTGTTATTATAATAATTTGAATTATTCAGATTTCCAATTTTTTCGCATTTTTATTTTGTGTTCCGTCATTGTTAACTAGAGGTAAAATTCATACAACACCACTATATTACTCTAGCAATAATCTTGCCGCACATATTATTAGAAAGTATGTAAAGTTGTGCTAGCTAGAGAATCGTTTTTAATTTCAAGGTAATTTTTAATTAAAAATTAATTTTGTAATTTTTAATTTCAACATTGGGATTCAAAAATAATGGTGAAAGACACTACTTTTCACTGGTCCCTTGGGTAGTCATTTTCTACAGGTTTTACTATATTTGGTACTTTCTTTGTATTATGTGTTTATGTATAATACCTACAATATAATATATTTAAATATACTCAATACCGACTTATTTTTGTGTAATTTTTATTGTTAAATATAATAATAAAAATTCCTCTAACATAATTATTATCGTTGGAATCTCAACTTAGGTGTACGATAACGTGTAAATTAAGTTTCCGGGAAGCATTCTTTCGAACATAGAAAATATTAATTAAATATTTTAAAATTTATTACTTAATAAAAATTCTTCGTTTTGAAAATTAATAGTTTACATGAAATTAGATAGGGTTTTTAATTTTTTTTTTTGTTAGTTTGACAGGCGAACGTTAACTTCACAGAAACGATTTGGAACAGTAAGAGCATATCCTCTCAGATCCTCCCCTGTAATTGCTTTTAAGTTTATGCAAGATGACGCTTTGAGTACTTATGCACATCCTTCAAACAATTTCACACCTATTTTCACTTTATATCATCCTCTGCACCGAAGACAAGTATCATCAGACATCACGGATAGATTTCAATTTCTGGCATAATGCGATTGCTACACCGTCCTTAAATAATAAATCAGGGGCCCTACTCGTAGTAACATTTTATTCTGACTTTTATTTATTAGATTCGTTCGAGTAGAAAATGATTTCTTATTTGCCATTGTTCAAAATATTCGTTTTAACATATTATTGAAGATTTTTAATTCGGTCACTCCGAAAAGGTCGTCTTTAAAGGCCAGTCTTTCCATTACGTTTCGTAATACTTAGGGATGTAAGGGCCACTGCGCCCTTAATTATATCAAAGTTCAAGTGTCAATTATGTGTAATCAAAATGCCATGGCTCCATGGAATTTGGATTGGGGGTAAGTTCCTTAAAGATTACGTATTTCTAAGCTACAACAAGAATCTAATCTTTTAATGTTTTTATCAACTTGGCCAACTTCGTTCTGTTCAAAAGATTTGAGCGACAATATCGCTTATAGGCCGGTAAAGTGACACAACACAAAAATTTTGTCGTACTAATAACAAATAATGGAGAACAGTCACTTAGAAGTTCATACTAACGGGCTCAAGCTTCAACTTTGCGTTACAGCACTATTTTGCTTGATCAGAAAGACCTAAAGATTACACATGTCTGCGATGTTTGTGTTCTTCTAACTTCCTCAACTGATCCCTATGTATATTTTGGCAGCAAAGTCAAAAAAATAGTGAAAGTTTTCCATCACGTACCAATTCTTTGAAAATTAAACATTAAATTTCATACTTGTAAAAAGACTTTTGAATAACATAAAGTGTTATATTTTTTGTGCTTTTTTTAGTAAATTGAGTTTATAGAAATCAATAAATTGTACTTTTTTTAAACACTAATCGGTCAGACGTAAAGCATAATTTTAGTGTTGAACTGCCAATTACTCCACAAAAGTTTTTATAAAAACGACATCCTAAAATTTATACTTAAAAAAAAATTGAGAAACAAATGATTACTTTGGTAAATAATGTATGGAAAGCATTTAAGATGGTCGCCAACAAATTTTTAGGAATCGACAAGGATCGAAATTACAAATCAATTATCGAAAGCGTGAATACAGGAATTTGGGATCTTCTTCTTATGGTGCCAATCCGTTGCGGATGTTGGCGATCATCATAGCAATCTTGACTCTGTCTGCAGTAATTCGGAAGAGTTCCGCCGATGTTTTGTTGAACCATGTTCCCGGATTCTTGAGCCATGATATATTTCGTGTTCTTGGACTTCTTCTTCCACAGATTTTTCTTTGTAGAATTGCTTGTAGCAGAGCGTATCTTCCTTCGTTTCTCATGATGTGCCCCAAGTATTCCAGTTTGCGGGCTTTAATGTGTTCATAATTTTCTGGTCTTTTTTTATTATTCTCAAAACTTCCACGTTTGTCACTCTTGTCGTCCAGGAAATTTTCAGGATTCTTCTATACAGCCACATTTCGAGAGCGTTGTGTTTTTTGGTTGTGGTTTCGTTGATTGTCCAATGCTTTTACCCCATAAAGGAGACACGAAAAGACGTGGCATCTCAGGAGTCTTACTTTTATGTCAAGGGAGAGGTTATGACTTCTGAAGAAAGCGCTCATGCGATTACAGGTTGATCTGCCTTTTCCTCTTCATGTTTTTATCTCTTGTGCGTTGTCCACGTCTTCATTAATGATGTTTCCCAGGTAGTTGTATTGAAACTTGATTTATGTATAGGCGGCCCCCTATGATCTTCTATTTACTGATTACACCGACGCACAAAAAAATATTGGTTAGTACTTTTGACCAGACCCACCTAGGGTTATGTATTTCGATGCGCTGAATCCAAATCCGAAGTCCGTTTGACCCATACATTCCCAAAATTTTGAGTAAATGGCAAAAAACTGCAATTTTTATCCAATTTAAGCAGTTTTTTGCAATTTACTAAAAATTTTGAGGGTGTATGGCCTAAACGGACTTTGAATTTGGATTCAGTGCATCGAAATACATAGCCCTACATGGGTCTGGTCAAAAATACTGACCACTTTTTTTTTGTGTGTCAATGTTATCATGAGCTCAGTTTTCTTTACTTTTGGTTTTTGGGACTCAGCATGCAAAAATATATAGAAAACATTCCAAAAGGTGAAATTCGCAGACTTGTGTTATTATTAAAATCCCACGTCAAAAGAACCAATTTTTGATTTGTGTCACTTTTCTTGTCGGTGGGGGGAATTAATTGCCAAGCAAAGTGTTACATGATAAATATTGAAACGCATATGTGTCAAATTGTTAATACCATTAGGAAAGTGCATAACCATTACGAGAAACTCTCAAACTATTCGAAATTAGCTTCAAGAACCATTTATGATAATTACTCGACAATCCCCTGCAGAGCTAATCGTAATTATAACTGGCAGTACTAAATATAATTGATATTAACAGTATTAAGGCGTTCCTAAGCTGTGTTAATTTTTAATACATCGGTAGTTCGGAATTTAACGGATAGCGTTTGAGAATGTGCGGGAAATCGATCGAGAACATTGCGTTTTAAGAAACTGGTATTGGAACTGAAAGCAAATCTATATATTGTTTATTATTCATATGTCATTTTTTACGGCTTTAAAAATTCATGACAGCTTGAAAGGTGTAAGATAAAGAATGAATTATTCCGCTGAAGCACCTCTTAGCACGGTCAGGTCTTTGTTGAATACTTTTAAAACTCCGACACACGTAAGGCCGTCGCCACCAGACTTGTCTGCTTATGTCACTTGTAATTAATATCGTAACTTAATACGGACCATGAAGCTTGAGGGTTTGAGAATACTTCAATATACATACATGAACCGAATTATAATATCTAGGCAAAATTTACTTCAAGAATCATATTTAAAAGTATAATTTGATATCCTTACATAATTATTCCTATGGTTCTTATTAATTTTGAGGTGATATTTGTCTAGGATTTTTGATTTGAGATTTTATTTAGTACGTACTAAAAATAAATATCTATTTATGTTTTGGTTTTATGACATAGTGATTAAATTTTATTAAACAACTTATCTTTCTCTTATTTCAATAAGTTTAACAAGCTTTGTTTTAAGAACTATTAGAAAAGAAGGGGGTGGTTATTATATGGAAATGAATTATGTTAAATATTTTAGCATAAATCCAATACTAACTTGAGGATATAACGACTTCATCTACTTCGTGAGAAGACCTATATAAAATGAGATTAATTCTTCAAAAAATGCATTTCGGTGTCTTACACATCGTGTGGAACTAGGGAAATAGCAATATGAATAGTTTTTTTTAAGCTATGTGCGTTTTAAGACATTTTATAAAATTATGTGTACATTGTGACTTATTCATTTTTGCACCCATTGAAAACACCATAAAAATAGTTCAAATTATTCACTTTTTTAATTACCCAATTTTTTTAGAAAAAATTTTATTGTCAAAAATGGTTTAACAAAAGTTGGTTAAGAGCAAAATTAAATTTTTTTTTAAGACCCGTTGCTAAAGTGTGATTTTTGAAAGCCGTGCGGCGATAGCATTGTGGTCCATTTTTCTATGTCATAATATATTATAGTTTACTAGCTTCTTTCTGCGCGTGTGTGGAAAGTGTATATTTTCGCTCCTCTTTCTGCCACATGTTTCCAATTCTGTATTTTGAAACACTATAGTTTGTTTTACAATTTAGTAGGTTTTTTTGGGTGAACGTGCACTAAAGAAGGTTAAACTAGGTCTGCCAGCCAACAAGGTCTTATCCACAGTTATTTGGGATGCACGCGGTGTCATTCACATCGATTACTTTGAAAAGCGTAAAACCATCACCGGCAAATATTATTCAGAGCTTTTGGACAGATTCGATATAGATTTGAATCAGAAACAGCCGCATTTGGCGAAGAAAAAAGTGCTGTTCCATGAAGACAATGCATACGTCTGTAGTCACCATGACATAAATTAGGCTACGAACTGCTACCCCATTTAACATATTCTCCAGATTTAGCCCCCTGCGAATATTTTCTGTTTTCAATAAAAGATTTGGATGGAATAAAGAGGTCATCACAAAAACAAACGCCTATTTGAGGGCCTTGAGAAAACCTATTATTTGGAAAAACGCTGTACTAAATATATCGAGCTAAAAGGGGACTATGTTGATAAATAAAACGCTTATTTGCCGAAAAAAATATAATTTATTCAAAAATTCACTGACTTATCAAACTGCCCTCGTAATTGAGTTAGCAACCTTTTTAAAGCACTCTGTATATATGTATATTAAATATATATTAAAATTTAACATGATGCGTATTAGTTACATGAGTCAGCCCTAATTCTATTTATTTGCCGCAAACTATATGTACTTCATTTTTTGTGAAAGAGGTTCCCTAACGTTTTTAGAATCACGAAACACAATTTTACAAAATTTTTGCGGAACACACTCATAGAATAAAACATTGTACTTTTCACTGCTTTTCAAATTTTGATATACACTTTCTCTAAGTTAGCAGAACATCAGAGTTCCGCAGAACACCGCTTAAAAGCCGCTACTCTAGAAAACTACGTAATAAAATTTCTATGAAGAACCAGCCGTAGGAGTTGCTCGCAAATATATTATGTTACAAGACCATTATTTTTTGAAAGTACTTACAATAAAATTGGCTTTATAGTTTTTTCTAAGTTTATGTTATGTTAATACGTAGTTATATACGAACTTGACTACGATCAAAAAGAAAATCCACCTCAGATCCAATGTTTTTCATATGCAATTCTAGTTTAAAAGTTGCTTTCATTCTGTTTCGCAAAATGAAATGTAAAAGCATTTTTATCGGGCGACATCATATGGCAGAATCCCCTAGGGCTGTTTTAGGTACCTGTAATAAAATCACGTATTAATACTAATCCTGCGAAAATTGAAAAATGACGATGAATATTAAGCTCTCATCCCTCGGGAAATATTAATTCCGATACGAAATTGAAATAGTTTTACATATTTATTATCCGCCCCAGGTTGCAGAGAACAAAGCGGGGGTACAACGTGTCAGTTCCTGCGGTACAAAATACATAATTAGAGGGTGTCAGGTGATGACGAAATGAAGTTGTCGAGTGTAAGCCGAGTTTAGCTTGAGGCAAGATGTTGCAAGGGCGCTGCCTTCTCTTTATAACGAGACGAACCGCTGCGATCCTAATCTGCATCTCTAATCAGGTCATTGTGAAAGGTATTATTGCCGACGTTTTAGGTAGGGATTGATTTTTAGGAATCTGGGGTGCTTTCTCAAGGAAACAGAATCGGGAGTAATAAGGGTTGCAAATGGCAAAGGTGGCAGGTGTCTGCTGATAATTTACTTAATTAGGAAACTGATGTTACAGTAATATCTTTATGCATATCTAATTTCCAAATTTATTAATAAGAAAATTTCGCTCGTCGTGGATTTAATTTGGAACTTGGGCGAAATAAAAAATTAAAAAACTTACTTTTCTACGTTGTCGTGCAATTATTATTTTATAAAATTATCAAGCAGAAGGGTGGTACATAAATATGTAAATTGATCAAAAATTTTCTTTGTACCACATCAAAGAAGGGGAACGATGTCGACTGATATAAAACGAGGGACAGGCGTATTATAGATTTTGAAATATGTAAATGTAATTCCTCGTAGCTTGCGGTGAAAAATATGAAATGGCCGTATTTTTAAAATAAAATTTGCCATCAAAGTTTGCGGTTATTTTTCTATTAGGTATTTTTTAAGATGAATTTAAATAATTCGTATTACAAAGGAATACTAATTGTTATTAATAATTTATACCAAACAAAATGAATTGTTATAATTTTTTTTTAATTTGCACGTAGGTATCTAATATTTATTAATCTGTGTCCATCAGGTAGTTTTTTTTGTTTTTTTTTAAGTTTTCACGTCGTTAAGAGAACAAAATTGAATTTATTTAAATAAATGTATTAAATTTTTTTTTAATTTGTATGGTTTAGTTTTTATAATGGACACAAAACATTAAAATGGTCTTGATTATATTTCCATAAATTTGGAAAGCACTAGTAGGTATAACTTTTGGTGTCGATATAAGTTGCAATTATAAAATCAATTCAATTTCATTGAAAGAACCATATAGTTGTGCATTGTAGACCCCCTCGGAGGCCCGGTGCGGAATATCTAAATGAGGCCCTCGGTCCGCTCAGAAATTGGTGACCTACCTACGTTTATATTTTGCATACGTACCGAGCCTCCAACTGCAAACTGCCTCTTATTTACCGAACATATTTTGGCCTTGTTTGGGATTTGATTAAAAAGGACTTTTCGAGACTTTGGGACCCCCAGGATCAAAGGCCCGGAGCGGGGCTCCTCTGTCACGATTGTCGGTCATTGTAAACAACTATGTCAAAAAATGACTATAAATATCTTAATAAAGTTCAGCTGTCCCATTTTAAAACCCAGCAACAGCAAAACTTTCAAAAATTGTTTTTTTTGTATTTTTGTTCTAACAGTCTTTTCTTTATTTTATCGAAATTAATGTTTTTTCATATAGTAATAAATTTTCCTCAATCGAGTAATTGCATTTTCTTCTATTTGCCAAATTTAAAATACAATAAGAAATAAGGCAATTTTTATAATTAAAAATGTTTATATTTCTTACTACAATTAAAAATATAATGAAAATATTAAATATTTTCCTTTCAATAACATTAAAACTAGTAGGCCTATAGTTTTGCTTTTATTAAATTACAATTGGAAAAATCAAATAAAGGCTTAAGGTACCGGTTTTGGACACGTTAGGCCCAGTTTTAGACACTTGAGTAATTTTGATAAAATACTTTAAAAAATACGAAAAAAACATCATTGATGTTTCTATCGTAGTTAAACATACATTAATTACACTTATAGCAAGTAGCCATAATTCTTATATTTGACATTTGTCAAAAAAAAGTGGAAAATGTCCACAACTGGTACAGTGTCCAAAAGCGGTACTTCTACCTTATATTGTATATTGATTTAGCGAAAAATTTATTATTAAATTATTTTATAATTTTCATCTTAGTAAGTGCTGCAAAAATAATATTCAATGAAATAATATATTTTTTCTAAATATTTATCTATTAGAAATTTATAATAATTGACTACAATTTTCTCTTAATACATTCTCAATTAATATGGCCCAACGAAAGTATGTTTTCTCGCTGTCTTGAATTTTTTTAAATTTTTGGCTGTTATTGAATTTTAAAATGGTATAGCCGAGTTATTTGGATGTTCAGTAAAAAACATTCATTTTATTAGTATTTAAATTCGCACAACTTTAAATGAATACAAAGTTCCACAAAAACTAATTAGTTGAATTAACAAGTTTAGCAAAAACAAAGAAGTTGTATCAAGTTATTAAAAAATCTTATTAAAAATGGCGCCTGCAAGCACACTTATTTTTAATGATTTTCGAGGTGTTTCTGAACGAGTCTTGTTTTAATTTCCAGATTAAATAATTACACGGGCTGTGTATTTAAGAGCTTTAACAAGGGCATATTTCACAAAAAATTTTGTCCTTTTACAACAAATGTTATCAAAGGGTATTCTCCAAAGCAGCTTATCGCTGAAATCTCTTTATTCTGGTTATACACTTAATTAAGCAATTTGTGTACTGTTGGCAAGGCTGGATCTGACAAAGGAGCATTGAAAGTTTAATCTGCTGCTAGTGTTGCTGGAGTTGCGCTTTTGTATACCGGAACTTCGGATGGAAATTTCAAATTTGTGTTACATACGTTCGGTTGTTACGCTAATGCTTATTTTAGACTTACGTCATACCTAATAATTATCCATTATATACACACCTATTTTTAATTAAATTAAAATCCATCTGTTAGGTTTCAAAATGCTAAAAGCCCAAGATGCATCATTCTGTTATAATCTCAAAAGTAAATTGGCAACACTTCATAAAAGGAGTCTACATGCATATATTCTCTAGATAATTTGCTCTTCGTTCTCTATTTGTTGCTAATGGTGCAATTTATCTTCATAAACACTTAATTTGACACGTTTTTATTTTTTATACTGTGATTTTCGAGAAACGTGTTGTGCAGAGCTTTTTTTATTTGGTATTATTAAATCTTGCAAAATTCTAATTATTATGGTTATTCATTTTCATCTACGATTTTAAAATATATAAATAAAAAAAATAATAAAGTGAAGTGAGATAAGTACACACCACTTTTTGGTAAATTTGACTTTTAATTCATCCATCTTTAATTTGTTTGATAATTAGTTAACATTTCTAGATATGAACAAATAGCTGAGTTTTTACTCTTTAATTAACATTGACAAAAACGCCAATTTCACTAGCATATTTTACTTTTTTTAAAAAATTGTAAAAAATGGAAACTACTTTGCACTTTCACGAATGTCGACTTTAAAGTCGCCTTGTAAAAATAGCGTTAATGAGGTATTTCAAAACACTAAAAATAATAAAAATAAAAATGTGGTACCGGCAAGAGCAGTCTGATGCAGATCGCATAGTGGTCAAAAATGCTGAAAACCATGGCACTAATTTCGCTTTGTGATCTTTTTAGGCTAGTCACAATGCATTATGTAGGTTTTTTTTCGCTCAATGAGCATTTTCGTTCTTTAAGCCTAACACGCATATTAATATATGGCATATCCGTAAAAAATATTGCAGCAAATGTGTTTATTATGTTATTTTATTTGGACCCTGTACAATAAACAATAACAAAAGTCTTGTCGAAAAGTTTTTTTAAAATTTCCGTAGATTTTGAACCCGTTTGGATTTAACCTTGCGTGTACGAGGTGGGGTACAACTAACGTGACCAATTTTTTTCTTGTTAAAACGGTACGTTTGGTAATCGTGCTTAAAACCGAGTGTGCACATTCGAGCTCAAAGTGGCACATTCCGATCTCGGGAAAATGAAGCGCGCCGCTCCGCGTCGCGCTTCATTTGCCTCCCTCGCTTGGAAATGTGCCACTTTTCGCTCGAATGTGCACATCCTCGAATTTATTACATTAATATAATTTACCATAAGCTCCTTCAAATCAAAAATTTTAATTTAATTTAGTAAATATCGATTTTTTATTCAAAAAACGTATTTACCACAGCAATGAGTGGAAGGGAGCGAGAAGATACAATGTGTTTTACTTAAACCTATTCATTATTGGTTATTAAAATATATTTCTTATCATTTCACTGTCATAAAGTACAATTTTGTAGGTTTTATTTCATTTAATATTTGGGGTATGGCAAACCCCACCTAGTATGGCATGTGACATTTAGTCACATAGTATGCGGAGGGTTAAATAACGAAATAAGGGGGCGTCAAATTTGGTCTAGGCCCCGGGCTGCCAAAAGCCACGCTACGCCATTGATCGGTATAAATAGGGGAATTCTATCAGAAATAACTTGACATCTTTGTCAACGGTTTTATATTCGTCTATTTTTAGATTTCTTACTAATCGCTATTACAATTGCATTTATATTGCAATAAAACAAGCCGTTTACGTCGTGCTTTGTTTACAAACTTACCTCCTTTACCTTAAATATTTTATTAATATCCACAAAAATAGCATTTAAATATAAATACTAGGGTGGCCGTTAAAATTAATTTTTTCGACGATCCAAAAATACCTTCCTTTGATGAAAAATACAGGGATTTTTAACAAAAATAACACGAGCCTCAAGACAATCTAAATTCATTTTTGATAAAATCGTAGTTTTTGTAAATATCTTAATAAAGTTCAGCTGTCCCATTTTAAAACCCAGCAACAGCAAAACTTTCAAAAATTGTTTTTTTTGTATTTTTGTTCTAACAGTCTTTTCTTTATTTTATCGAAATTAATGTTTTTTCATATAGTAATAAATTTTCCTCAATCGAGTAATTGCATTTTCTTCTATTTGCCAAATTTAAAATACAATAAGAAATAAGGCAATTTTTATAATTAAAAATGTTTATATTTCTTACTACAATTAAAAATATAATGAAAATATTAAATATTTTCCTTTCAATAACATTAAAACTAGTAGGCCTATAGTTTTGCTTTTATTAAATTACAATTGGAAAAATCAAATAAAGGCTTAAGGTACCGGTTTTGGACACGTTAGGCCCAGTTTTAGACACTTGAGTAATTTTGATAAAATACTTTAAAAAATACGAAAAAAACATCATTGATGTTTCTATCGTAGTTAAACATACATTAATTACACTTATAGCAAGTAGCCATAATTCTTATATTTGACATTTGTCAAAAAAAAGTGGAAAATGTCCACAACTGGTACAGTGTCCAAAAGCGGTACTTCTACCTTATATTGTATATTGATTTAGCGAAAAATTTATTATTAAATTATTTTATAATTTTCATCTTAGTAAGTGCTGCAAAAATAATATTCAATGAAATAATATATTTTTTCTAAATATTTATCTATTAGAAATTTATAATAATTGACTACAATTTTCTCTTAATACATTCTCAATTAATATGGCCCAACGAAAGTATGTTTTCTCGCTGTCTTGAATTTTTTTAAATTTTTGGCTGTTATTGAATTTTAAAATGGTATAGCCGAGTTATTTGGATGTTCAGTAAAAAAAACATTCATTTTATTAGTATTTAAATTCGCACAACTTTAAATGAATACAAAGTTCCACAAAAACTAATTAGTTGAATTAACAAGTTTAGCAAAAACAAAGAAGTTGTATCAAGTTATTAAAAAATCTTATTAAAAATGGCGCCTGCAAGCACACTTATTTTTAATGATTTTCGAGGTGTTTCTGAACGAGTCTTGTTTTAATTTCCAGATTAAATAATTACACGGGCTGTGTATTTAAGAGCTTTAACAAGGGGCATATTTCACAAAAATTTCGTCCTTTTACAACAAATGTTATCAAAGGGTATTCTCCAAAGCAGCTTATCGCTGAAATCTCTTTATTCTGGTTATACACTTAATTAAGCAATTTGTGTACTGTTGGCAAGGCTGGATCTGACAAAGGAGCATTGAAAGTTTAATCTGCTGCTAGTGTTGCTGGAGTTGCGCTTTTGTATACCGGAACTTCGGATGGAAATTTCAAATTTGTGTTACATACGTTCGGTTGTTACGCTAATGCTTATTTTAGACTTACGTCATACCTAATAATTATCCATTATATACACACCTATTTTTAATTAAATTAAAATCCATCTGTTAGGTTTCAAAATGCTAAAAGCCCAAGATGCATCATTCTGTTATAATCTCAAAAGTAAATTGGCAACACTTCATAAAAGGAGTCTACATGCATATATTCTCTAGATAATTTGCTCTTCGTTCTCTATTTGTTGCTAATGGTGCAATTTATCTTCATAAACACTTAATTTGACACGTTTTTATTTTTATACTGTGATTTTCGAGAAACGTGTTGTGCAGAGCTTTTTATTTGGTATTATTAAATCTTGCAAAATTCTAATTATTATGGTTATTCATTTTCATCTACGATTTTAAAATATATAAATAAAAAATAATAAAGTGAAGTGAGATAAGTACACACCACTTTTTGGTAAATTTGACTTTTAATTCATCCATCTTTAATTTGTTTGATAATTAGTTAACATTTCTAGATATGAACAAATAGCTGAGTTTTTACTCTTTAATTAACATTGACAAAAACGCCAATTTCACTAGCATATTTTACTTTTTTTAAAAAATTGTAAAAAATGGAAACTACTTTGCACTTTCACGAATGTCGACTTTAAAGTCGCCTTGTAAAAATAGCGTTAATGAGGTATTTCAAAACACTAAAAATAATAAAAATAAAAATGTGGTAGCGGCAAGAGCAGCCTAATGCAGATCGCATAGTGGTCAAAAATGCTGAAAACCATGACACTAATTTCGCTTTGTGATCTTTTTAGGCTAGTCATAATGCATTATGTAGGTTTTTTTTTCGCTCAATGAGCATTTTCGTTCTTTAAGCCTAACACGCATATTAATATATGGTATATCGGTAAAGAATATTTCAGCAAATGTGTTTATTATATTATTTTATTTGGACCCTGTACAATAAACAATAACAAAAGTCTTGTCGAAAAGTTTTTTTAAAATTTCCGTAGATTTTGAACCCGTTTGGATTTAACCTTCCGTGTACGAGGTGGGGTACAACTAACGTGACCAATTTTTTTCTTGTTAAAACGGTACGTTTGGTAATCGTGCTTAAAACCGAGTGTGCACATTCGAGCTCAAAGTGGCACATTCCGATCTCGGGAAAATGAAGCGCGCCGCTCCGCGTCGCGCTTCATTTGCCTCCCTCGCTCGGAAATGTGCCACTTTTCGCTCGAATGTGCACATCAACGTATTTATTACATTAATATAGTTTACCATAAGCTCCTTCAAATCAAAAATTTTAATTTAATTTAGTAAATATCGATTTTATATTCAAAAAACGTATTTACCACAGCAATGAGTGGAAGGGAGCGAGAAGATACAATGTGTTTTACTTAAACCTATTTATTATTGGTTATTAAAATATATTTCTTATCATTTCACTGTCATAAAGTACAATTTTGTAGGTTTTATTTCATTTAATATTTGGGGTATGGCAAACCCCACCTAGTATGGCATGTGACATTTAGTCACATAGTATGCGGAGGGTTAAATAACGAAATAAGGGGGCGTCAAATTTGGTCTAGGCCCCGGGCTGCCAAAAGCCACGCTACGCCATTGACCGGTATAAATAGGGGAATTCCATCAGAAATAACTTGACATCTTTGTCAACGGTTTTATATTCGTCTATTTTTAGATTTCTTACTAATCGCTATTACAATTGCATTTATATTGCAATAAAACAAGCCGTTTACGTCGTGCTTTGTTTACAAACTTACCTCCCTTTACCTTAAATATTTTATTAATATCCACAAAAATAGCATTTAAATATAAATACTAGGGTGGCCGTTAAAAATTAATTTTTTTTCGACGATCCAAAAAATACCTTCCTTTGATGAAAAAATACAGGGGATTTTTTAACAAAAATAACACGAGCCTCAAGACAATCTAAATTCATTTTTTGATAAAATCGTAGTTTTTTGTAAATATCTCTTAACGTATACGGATTTGAGAAAAAGTTATAGGACCAATTTTGTACGAAATTCAATTCTTTATAAAAAAGGTCTTTTTAATTTTCTTTATGAAATTCATATTTATAGAGATATTCTCAATAATAAATTTATTAACTCCATATAGTCAACATATGTAGACCTACAAACGTTATTTTTTCTGACATATAATTTTTTTTTTAACAATTAGAAATTATTATAGTTTATCAAATTATATATATTTCAGAAAGAATGACGTTGCACGATCTTAAAATGTTGACTATATGAGGTTAATGAATTTATGACTGAGAATATTTCTATAAATATGAATTTTATGAAGAAAATAAAAAATATGTTTTTTGTAGAGCATTGCATTTTCTACAAAATTGCTCCTATATTTTTTTCTCAAATCCGTATTGTGATGTTATTTTCGTTAAAAATTTTTTAATTCCCCCGTACTTTTTCATCAAAAGGAAGGTTATTTGGATCGTTGGAAAAAGATTAATTTTTAACGACCACCTTAATAAATACGGATCGGATGTTTCATTTAAAGTGCCACGTGCTTAACACTCCTAAACTAATAAAAATTTTAAAAAAAGTATAAATCTATCTATCCAATTATAAAAAAAAATAAATACCCTTCTATTTAAGATAAGGAACTTGACACCGTTTCCGGTTAAACCGAAAGTAGAACAAAATTTGTATTTATGCCATTTTATAGATCGAATAAATGAAAGACACTTTTATACCTATACTTTTTTTTAATTTTTTATTAGTTTAAGAGTTATAAGCTCGTGGCACTTTAAATAAAACACCCTGTATAGACATTTTTGGAAGACAAAACATTGGGTTCCAATATTATGAAAGTCGCTCTGTTGTGTTCGAAGAAAAATATTTTTTAAAGGTAAAAAATCAAAGGCTTATTTTAAGACCACGAAAAATATTGAGCCATTTTAAAATGATTTCAAGAAGTGCTTACGTGTTAAAAATTAGAAGACTTACGACGTAAATTTCGAAACAATGAAAAAACTATTCACCATTATGAGTAAAAATGGAGAGCCATTGAAATATTAAAGTACCGATTACTGTATAAAATATGAAGATAACGGGAACATAATTATCATTTTAACAGTGCCTTTACAAGATTATTTATTATTTTTATTTTCTGGAAACATATTCAACTAGTCAACCATTGTCTATTTATTAACCGGTTTCGAACATCTTATGTTTCTAATGCGAGATCACTTTCGAGCGATAATCAAGAAATAGCGTTCTTTTGTGTTTACGCGATTCTGTGCGTCGAATTTCATTGTGTTCAAAAATTTCTATTTAAAATACGAAACGCATACCTACATTTATTTATTCTCACACGTTCGTATCTAATCGTTGCAGCAGCGTTTCGGAGACTTTGAGAAAATAAATACGTTCTGGACCAATCAAGCATGAAAGTCTGCAGCTTCGTCGAAGAAGAGCATAACCACCCAAGTAGCAAAGATTTTTAAATTTCTTATCTTTTAAATGGAAGAATAGTATCTGTTGTGTCTAGATAAAGTTTTAATTAATTGTAGGCTTAGCCAAACAGCGCCATTCAATTTGTAGATAACAGATTGAAAGAATAATACTTGTGTAACAACTTTTTTCTCGCGTCTTCGTGTTTCGTGTAAAATTAGTTTTCCTTGTATCGGAGCTTTGAACATAATTTAATGACTAATTATAGCATGTCGCATACGTAACGGTAGGTAACGTCCTGTCTCGTATACTAAGCGCGCCTAAGGCAAAAGCGGGTTTAAATGCTGCATAACCTAGTTACAGAAGTTTCCTGGCTTGCATCTAGCAACAATTCACAATTCAATATACATCTGCTTGGGCACTCGGGGAAATAGTCGTCGCTTATGCTTAACCCATCGCGTATCTAATCCTGGAATAGCTAATGCGAAAACTCAGTTCAACTGCCATTTCATGTTGCTTGTAACGTCTACCAAAACTGTTTAAATAATTCACCTTTTCAGAAGTTTCGTGTGGTTGTCAGATATTCATATTTAGTTACATTACCAGTTTATAAAGAAAATGTAAAAGTAGTAACTTTTGAGATAAAAATAATAGACAAATAAAAATAAATTTTGATAAATACATACATAATTTATATACAAAGTTTAACAATATTTAACGTATAAATCAAAATTAAAACAAAATATTCAAAGAAATTATTCTGAAATTATTAGTTTTATTTTTCTTGGAGGATTAATTACGACTGAAAAGGAGGCGAAAAAATTGATAGTTAAAAAGGGAAAGCAAATAGGAAACTGTTGGGATGTACTGCGTTAAATATTTTAGTTATGATGTATCTCGCTAAATCCACTGTTTATATGGATTTAGTACTAAGCTGACCAAACATCTCCCATTTTCGGTATTGTTTTGAGTTGGGACCTTTTGTCCCAGTTGTTTACATACATTGCAGTAAAACCGTCCGAAGTAACTACCCAAGGGACTTGGCGTTAGAAAAAGTGATCACTGTATACACATGGTTACTTTCAAAAATTAAATCTAAATCAATATTTAGGTGTATTCTTATCTAGTAAAAGTAAACGCTAAACAAACTGCAATTAAACATTTATTTGTACAATAAATTTAAATTAATAAATAATTTATTTTGTTGTAAAACATAGTTGGTTAATGCATATACAGTAGAACTTCTCTTCAATTGACACCTGTTTGCAACGGACAATTTTAAAAGGTCCCAGTTGAGAAAAGTATGGGAAAACAATGTATTTAGGTTCCCTTCTTGACGGACACCTTTCTACAAATATTGTTGGTCCCGCGATTGTCCGTTGGAGAGAGGTTTTACTGTATATAGATATCCAGTGCCGGAGTTAGCCACCCGGGCGGCCTGAGAGAGATATTCTCTGGCGTACTTTATTCTTTTTTAATTGATTGATTTACTACCACGCGGCGTTCTCTGAGCACTGGCACCTCCGGTTGTCCTTGTCTAAAGCCGACACTGTGTACATCAAATACCAACATTGTTATAAAAAAAAATTATGATTGGTAAAAATTAACTGAACCGAAACTACATGTTTTATGACATTTCGCCAAATATGATTTAGGCCATTCACTACATTTTGCCACATTTTTTACGCAATAAAAACAATATTTTATCGATTTTTTGGTTACAGTTAAAACTTTAAACTTAAGTATCTCTAAACAATGAAAATATGGTTTATTCTTTAAATAATACCATAAATTTAATTTTTTCATTAATTTTTATATCAACTATCAAAATACAATACTTAATATTACACTGTATAAAAATTAACATAATGGAAAAAAATATTTGAACTGAAAAAAACACCATGGTAGAAGGATCTCATCCCTTTGCGTTATATCCAAATCCGCGATACAACGAACGGCAATGTAACGAGGGTCCACTGTATATTTGATGTAGAATTAATATGTCTTGTATCGCTTTTTGAAAACTACTTTTAAGCACTATAATACTATAATAAGATCGGATGCTTTTACCGTGCAAATTTCACTTTTGTAAAAATAGGACTTAAATTGTTCTTCAGCTGACTTCTTCATATGTGTGTATTATTGTAAAAGCACCCAAGTACCTACTAAACGAAAAATTGAAATATATATTTATTCAAAAGTTTGAATTGAAAAAAATAATTTTTTACATTTTTTGGCTTAAATAAAAGCTTTACTATTTATTTTTGTTTATTCGTCAAATTTTATAATTTTTAATGTACAACAGTGACCAAAATTATGATAAATATGGTTTAATAAAACACAACTTTGATTAATGTTCATTCCGTTTACTTTTAAATTAAATCCACCCTACAACAATTTACTTTCGACAATTTTTTTCCAGCCTTTTAAACATATTTTAAAGTGCTTTTATTTTAGTGTTTAGGAATCGCAACGATTTTTATTTTATGATAGATATTTGTTGTTTCCAAACAGTAACCAACAAGCAGATATTTTAGTCGAGAAAACAGGACAAAATGTCACTGTGTCATATCAAGCGAATGCAAGGCTTACAGAACCGTCTTGTTTCAATTTCGGTCAAATATTCACGAACAAAGAGAACGTGTGCAAATGCATAATTGGACAACAAAATTCATGAGTTATATCGTCTCATTCCCGTACTACTTGTCCATCCCGTTAATAATAAACTGGAGGTTATTTTGCTCATAATAAATCGTATGGAAATTATGTTTTTTGTATAAAATCGTAAAAAAAATATATTAATTAGATCTTTCTACAGGTTCTACTGTATTATTGCTTTTTGTTTTCCTGATCAATTTTGAATTTTAAGCTGTATAATTTTGTTATCTTATTATTTGCTTCAACAATATTGGATTTACGAACGTAAACATATCAACAACTTTTGCATTTTTTTATGCACGTGTATAGGTACAGAAGTTAATTAGCCTTATGTACAGCTAGCAAAATACATTTAAATTTACACACAGATAGAATGTAAAACGTTACAAATTTTCAAAGTTCAAGGAGATCAATAAAAGCATCACGCCATAGAATGTTGTATAATGAGATAATTACAGTCTCATGATCATGTTTCACATATTAACTGTTTTAAGGTAATTACTTCATATAATGTTGATTAATTATAATTTTTTTTTTATTATTTGATTAGAGTATTAGTTTTACCAAAGACCAGGTACCTGGGGTAATAATACCAGCTCATCAGAAAAAGACACAAAGGTTTTCCTTTGAATTTGACAGTTCAGTCTACAGTTTTATACTATAAAATGGAAGTAAGTCATAATTCGTTTAGCGCTTCACGCACAGAAAAAAAAGTGATATTGAAATCATACCAGCTAATACATTAACCGGTCCCAACTGAGCAGATACCATATTCATTTCATACAGTGATAACAAGTACTAATCATTGTGATACAAAATTTGTAACTAATATTTTTTAAATGGGACTGATTTGACGTGTACATACACATAACCTCGATTAATATAAATAGTAAATAAACATACCTGCCGTCAAATCGATATAAAATTTATATCGCTGTGATACGATATTCGTACCAGAGTGATTCTAGTCATACCACATTTGAAATTAGATTTAGAATCAATAACACAGGTCTACAAAAAAAAAATTGATGCTCATGATTTAGCTATATTTGGAGCCCTAAATCTAAATATGTAATCAGTTTTTCTCTCTCTGCTCTACTTTTTTAGATACATCCACTTATCTATCAATGTTTCTTTCTATTCAATACATTCAGTAGGCGGTAGATCTAAGTTGGCCTCTTGTAATAGTAGAGACAACACTAACCACTGGGTTAGAAATGAATGTCATTAATGACTTCCTAGTTGGACGATAGAAAATCATCTTTCTTCTACTGCTTATCAAGCTGTGCCTAATAAAGCAGTTTGTAAAAGCTCTTGATAAGAATGGATCGTGCTTTGCATATATAAGGAAAACATTTCTCTGTTAATTTACAGAAAAAATATTTGACGACTTTCAAATAAGACAACTCATTAAGGATCCTGCCTTCGTAAATTCGATGAATGAGGCTGAGCAAAAATCTTGGACCTTTTTGTTGAGATTACCGGAAATTTTCAGGGCAAACGCAAACTGAAAACTATGTTGAACTGGTAAACAAGATACTTAACAGTTTCAGATCCCTTGGGTATAACATGAGCATAAACTTTCACAGCCACTTAGACCGTTTTCCTCTATATTTAGGAGACACCAGTAAGGAACAAGGTGAAAGATTTCACCAGGATATTAAAACTATAGAGGTGAAATGTGCATAGGATGGTAGATTACGGCTGAAGTTTAGAAAAAGACTGTCCAAAATATATTCACGAAAGAAGCTTTCGAAGTTTTCAGTGACTAGATGGTTTCATCGATGAGTTTGTCCTCTATCTTTGTATATAATACTATTTATCTAATATAATAATAATTTCTTGTTTAGTTTTTTATTTGATCCATGGATTTAACCTAAAATATTATGTCTTAAAAATATGAACTCTTAAGTAATAATTAATGACATATTTGAATGTAGGACATTAAATTCGTATGTTATTAGGTCCAAATACAGCGACACCAAAACAAATGTTGACCTGTGTAATGGTATGATTTTGGAACGATCGTCTTTTTCCTTACTGGAATTGATTTTTATTTTCATACAATATGTTGTTTAATGAATGCATTGATATTATTAAATCATTATTACCATTTTCATCGATCATGCTTGAGAAAATGTCTGGTCTACGGTGGTGCAATGGCGCCAGGGATGCCGCGATTTCTCCAATCCTCGCTTGTTCTAACTGAGTTCTTGCATAAAAACCCGACAATTATATTTGTGATCTTTGGAAATTCTAAAATGTAGGTAATTATAGATTCATTTTGTATTATTGTATAATTTTTTTTCTATAAGTGTGGTAATAACGCCATCCTATGGTACCATTACCTCACAACATGAGGTATGCCGTGACTCGTTACGTTTTACCAGATTTAAGATTTAAAGAATTGCTATTACCCGATTTCATTAATCTAAAGCCGATACTTCAGAACAGGACATATGCAATATACAATTAAATTTCCATAAATAAGAATATTTAACGAGATTTTTCTTAAAATGACACCATCTTGTAAACCGAGTAATGAAAAAAGTAAAATTAAAACGAAAATGTGTCATTTCATACGTTCTTTGTTTTTCAAGGACATGCGTACAAGGGAAGTGTGACGTTTATTATGCGTATAGTTATTTAGTAGTAATTGTAGTAAATTTATTTAACGAAACTGCTTGTTCGCAAACCACAAGTCATGACCAGATTTGCGGTATAAGTGGGTCAATTCTATTATGACAGCAGCTGTCGTTCCCACTCGTTGTTACAACATCCCTTTATGTTGTCTGGAATATTAAAATAAATCAGGTTATACCAACAAATAACATTTACCGTATTTTGTACTAATACATGTTTTCTTGATTTTAGGTAAGTTCCGAAAGCAAATACAAAAGTCGAAGCTCGGGCTGTGAGTATAATTTGGCATACCTAATTTTTATTTACATTTTTTGTTAGGGCTACGTAAATTTTATCATCTACGAAAACTAAAGGCATGTATAGGAGTAAAACGCTTTTGAGAAATTCAATTTTCTTGCTATGACTCAACATCAAAGGTTGTGAAGACGCTATTACCTCTACCTTTCAGCGCAAAGAATTTTCAATTCGTGGTATTACATTTTTAGAGTTACTCGGCTTTTAATCCCTTCTTTAAGCCTTAATATGCACTTAACGTACTGGACTCTGCCCTTTCCAATTAAAGTTCAAAAAATTGGTAAAATACTATTTATTATGTTATTCGAATTTTACTAAAACTAATTGAAGAAAAAAATTATTTTAGTGTAGATGATATCTTTTATCTTATTAATCATAATCTTGTTTTATTTTAAAAAAACATACGTATAATTTACTTAATAAATAGATTGTATATGCACCTACTCAAATATCAATAGTTTTACATGTCGCAACACAAGAAACATTTTTTAGTCTTGGTTTTTAAAGCGATCTGAGTTTACAAGAGCGACTCGAATTGTTATAAGGTGTTTTCGTGATTGTTTATTTTAATTAAAATGTCTATTTTTGTGAATTTAAATTCTCACTGACCTATTAGATGTTTTTTTATAATTACATATATGTTTATTGAGAACTTTTCGTAGCTACAAAAAGCGATTAAATATGAAATTTTAATTTTTTCAGCTTATAACAAGTTTGTTAATTATAGTTAACTATTTATAAACTTTATTTTCTGACGGATTAACTGTGTAGAGAGAAAAGAGCTAGAAGTTAATCTACAAGCCTTTGAAAATGTCTATGAATTTTAAAATATTTAATAAAATGTTTTATTAAAATTTCCATAATTTTTACAGAGGCACTCGAAACATTCTAACGTAAGACCTTTATTATGATTAATCCGCCACAGGACTACAATAGTTTTTTTAATAAAAATAACTTTAGAACGCTTTATAACTAATCAAGTACAAAATATTTTTTTTACTTAGAAAAATTTTTGATTTTTATAATTTTTATCACGTTTAAGATTGGGCAGCACAAATAATTGTAGTTGAGGGGCGGTAAAATATTTCCAGCCTGGGGGACCAAATTCGTAAATCCGCCTCTGGTCAATATAAAATTACAAGATCAATAAAATAATTGACGGCATGTGACTTAAATAAATAAATATTGATGTGCATTTTAATACTATTTTATTTTTAATCGAAAATAGATTTATTTTATCTAAAGAAATCTTGTTAATGCCAATGTACAACACACGAAAACCACAACCGTGTAATGGAGGTAATTATAAACTTTACTACAACATTTAGCATTTATATTTCTGAATTATCAAACCGAGAGAGTCGTAAAAATGCAACCGCCATTTGAGCACTATAAATTAAAAGCGCAGGACGAATGTTGTTTTATAAAAAAAAAGTTTGGAAATATCTGTTAAAATCTCTTAACCATAAAAATGCGGACTTTACGATCTGTCACTCATCACATTCGGAATTTGCATATACAAACAATTAAATAAAAACGTAAAAGACTTTGGACATAAGCGTAGGAACGTTAAAGAATCCGATTTGGTAATCAAATAAAACAAATATTTTATTAATTCGGGTTGTCAAGTCACAGCTACCACATAATGCTTTAAGAATTTTTATTTGTTTCGTTCGAAGATGAACCTCCAATCAGTATGTAAATTAAGAAATAGGAGCAATAAATAAACCGGATTTAATTGGCCTCTGTGGAAGCCGCTGGTTATAATCAGTGTTTTTTGATTGAACGTTTGTCATTAAATATAAAATCTTAATTGTGAAGAAGTTCGATGGAAGGACGAATTAGAAGACGAACGGCTCTCGAATTTGTTTTTCTGCGAATGCACGCTACTTACAGTACTGGGAATTAATTTTTAGAAATTCTTCCTAAAACAATTAAATCAGCAAAATAGTATATAAACTGTGTTTATAGTATTAATATTTATTTATTATATGTTAGATGAAATATTCGTCGACACCAGGGGTGAGCAACCTTTTTAATCAACGGGCCAATTTAAATTTTAAAATTTTTTGGCGGGCCACACATAAACTATCACTTATTAATAATTTACAAAACTTTATTTATAATAAACATTAGAATAAAAAATTAAAAAAAATGAATTCAATTTTAGAAATGCTTGGCGGGCCACATAAAATGTTTAACAGGCCGCAAGCGGCCCGCGGGCCGCGTGTTGCTCATTTCTGGTCTACACGATTTATTTATTTTGAATAAAATATAACTAAAAATGTCGACGCAAATAAAATCTGAAACACAAACACATTGAAAGAGCCTATGAAAAAGTTCTTAGAAATCACAATAACCATTTAGTTAAAAATGTGCAAGCTACAATAAAAATGCAATATTATTATTTCAAAAATACACTAAGGGCTGTTACACGGAGAAAAAAATATCCTTAATATAACTATCTAACGTATACCCAATTGGCGTATTGTTCTGACAACGATTCGAATGTCTATTATAAAGATATTTCTAAGGTAATTTAACCGTTTATAGTATCATCAAAACAGCCATACATATTATACTTATAATAAGGATCCGTTTACTTGATTCAAGCGTTCAACGAATAACTCTCGTGAACGTGTGCAGTATCCGTCGTGTAGGTAACTGGATAGTTAATTTGAGGATTTGAATAGCTATAATAGGGATACGTATGGTTATTATAACGATATTTTGTTCTCCGTGCATATCCGTTAAATCACTATGACAAGAATCTTTTGAATGTCTAAAACAGTAATATGGATCGTTACTATAACGATCCGCAATAAGGGTTCACTGGATAGCTAAATTAGCTATACGGCGTATCCCTGTGAAAGATAACTATCCAACGGATAGCTATAATAGGGATACGTATGCTTATTATAAGGATATTTTTTTCTCCGTGTAGGGTAATGTAGTTTGTTTTTGTAATTAAAGCGACGGGAATTATTTTTTCAATCTGTGTTAAAAAAAATAAACTAATTAATAACGACATTAATATTAGATCTCTTGTCAATTTTTATAGAGAAAAAGGGAAAACCCTTTCTTCAATAGCAGATATACACGGAGAAAAAAATATTCTTATAATAACTATCCGTGTCGCTATTTTAGCTATACGTAGTATATCTTTCACAGGGATATGCCGTATAGCTAATTTAGCTATCCAGAGTTTCCTTATTGCGGATATTCAAAGTGACATTTCGTCAGAACAACGATTCGATTGGCTAATTTAGCAATAGGGCGTATCCCTGTGAAAAATAACTATACTACGGATAGTTATAATAGGGATACGGATAGTTATTATAAGGATATCATTAATAGGTGCCTTTGAGGTTACGTTAGATAGTTGTTATAACGATATTTTTTTCTCTGTGTATGTTTTAATTAAAATAAAGTAGAGTACATGGTTATCTGACTATTTTGAAAAAAAAATGTAAATCATCGGTCCTAAAACTAGGCGTCCACAGGTTTATTAATTTTACCAAGTTAATTATCTCAAGCATAAAGCTTGGAGAGTTGGAATGGGGTTGTTATATAATTGCTCACATGCACTCAGAGTACAGATCTTAACCCCATCGAGCATCTTTGGATTTAATTTGAAAAAAAAATCTAAAATATAATAATCCAACAGGCATTGTAAACCTTAAAACATTTATAAAAAAAGGATAAAATAAAATACCTAATTTTATTACAAAAAAACTGGAAAAAAACATGTTAAAGCGATTAAGGGATGTAATTGAACATAAGGGATATCACTCTAAGCATTAGGTAAAATTTTGCTAAATTTTTAAAAATTATTTACTAATAATACAATAATAATACAATTTTAAAAGAGAACAACGTAGATTTCCAAAAACTTTTTCACACCTGTTCAAGCATCACTTAAACTTTATATTTAATTTTTGCAATAATAGTTAGATAATGTGTTTAAGTTATTTTATTATTAGCGCTTTTTTAAATGGATTTGTAATTTTCATTTATTTCTTCACAGTGCTGTACGTATTTCTAAGGATAACCAGATTTTCAAGTTTCGCATTTTAGACATTTAATTCAAATTCGAAGGAAGACGCAGGAGTTGACTATACAGAAGTACAGATATACATTTAATTCGTCAAGGGGTGCTTCTTGTACGCGAAGCGAAACAGAATAAGGGAGAATTAAGGAGACGTTGTCGGTGGCACAAACTATTATTACAGCACAATTTAACTTGTGCAAATCGTTCTAATTAAAAATTAATTTATTCACATCCTATAAATTATAGGATAAGTTGTAGCGAACATGTAATTTAGAAACTTTTCGTATAAATTACTACGTTTCGCGCATCCAGACTGCACCTACGAAATTTTCTACTGTTCTAGAAAATTATTTTTAAATTACCTACTATTGCTACTTCAGGAAAAAGAAAATTAGACTTTTGCTATGTACAGCTGTCCGTAATCATTTTATTTTAACTAAAGTTTTATGCATCTAATTTTCTACTGAAGTTAACGTATAAAATTATATGTAGGTAGATGTTTGTTTTTAAAACTATTGAGTCGTCGTATAAAAAAAAATACTTTTGTATAAGATGCGTTTAGCTAACTGGGTCATAATTTAATAATCGAATTTTAAAAACAAATATCAATGATAATTTTTATCAGATTGATATACTTATATTTAGCATTTTATTAATTAAATATTCCTTTATTCAATACCGTGTTTATTATTAGATTATTTGCACTGCTACGTTGACGTTTTTTGACGTTCTTGACAATTAACAAGTGACTCAGTAACCCCTTCATATTGGGTTAAATGCACACTGGGGCACTGGCCCATTCTATTTTATACGGATCTTTTAAATTTCAATGGAGAAATTGGATCTATTTGCAACAAAGTAATTACAGTAAAACCTCTCTAACGTGACCAGCGTCAGTACTTGCACAAATTGGTCTTTTGTAGAGGTGGTTATCTAAGAGAGAAAGACAATGCAGTCAATGAAAATGTAATAACGAATACTATATTAGATTAAAAGCAGATACTATTTATAAGAATCATATTATTATTAAATCAAAGTTATTATAAATAAAGTAGTATTATTTAGGAAGTAAGTTAATTATTGTGAATCATGCTTAAAACCGAGTGTGCACATTCCAGTTCAAAGTGGCACATTCCGATCTCGGGAAAATTTGCCTTCCTTGTTCGGAAATGTGCCACTTTTCGCTCTAACGTACACATACTTCGCATTCGTGGAATTACTCTACGTTAATAGTCAATGTTTCAAATAAAAAAAAAATATTTTAGTCAGCTTTATTGGATTATTTGATTTTAAAAGATGTGGACCTTAATATTGCATTATTGTCAAACGTTAAATAATTTTACACTAAAGGAAAAAATTAAAGGGTCAAAAAAATTTCGGACGTTTGTTGGTGATTTTTGGCAGATTATATTTCGGAAAAAAAATGATAGTATCTCAAATTTAAAAAAAGCATTCTAAAGCTCAAAGATTCTAGTTTTCGGATCTTTTAGTAAAAAATTTTTAGGAGCTTTTGTGTCCACAGACTTGCAAATTTTTTTTCAGCTAAACCATTATATGGATCGCATAGCTTGTTTATTCAGCTTCAATTTTCTTTTTTTAAAACCTCAATGCGATTATTTTTCATCGGGATACAGGATGTTCCATAAAAGGTCCTTTTGTCTTTAATCATTGATATCTTATAATTGTACTGAAAATTAAGCCATTTTGGAAACTGGAATAAATATTTTTTTTCACAAAAAAAAATAAAACCTATAACCTTTTTCAAACAAAAAATAAATCTATATTTATTCGACTTTTAATTTTTTGAATTGAAGAATAGAAGATAAGGCAATATAGGCAAATCCAATAAATACGAGGATGTGCATATTCGAGCGAAAAGTGGCACATTACCGAGCAAATGAAGCAAATGAAACGCGACGCGGAGCGGCGCGCTTCATTTTCCCGAGTTCGAAATGTGCCACTTTGAGCTCGAATTTGCACACCCGGTTTTAAGCACGATTACCAAGTGTCCCATTTTAACAGGAAAAAATTGGTCACGTTAGGCATATTTCAAGCCAGGGCGTATTACACCGTTTTACCCTAAATCGAATGGAGGAAATTAAATATTACCAATTTCCATTGTTTATTAATGAAAATGTGTACTACATATTACAAACCATAAATACTTGTCAATGAAATATATGGTACACATCTTTAAAAGCAACCTTTATTAAAATCCCTACAAGAATCGTATTATCGAGACAAAGCTCAAGGTACAAAATAACTGCTTCCAATCGTGGATTACCTATGCGCATCTAGACAGATTTATTACCGAGCTCTATTCTTCATGTTCTTTTTCAACCCTCCTATGAATCTTCTCAGCTTTGTAAGAGATAAGAAATGGTGGATGTAATTATTGTCACCGATGGCACTTTTATTTCGCACAGTCTTAGAACTTTGAAATTACCTAATTGCATCTAAATATTGAAAAAGTCGCCTAATTAATTTTCAAATGGAATTCGGCCGCTGTAATTCCTACCTGCAACTAAATAGCTACAATTCAATTATGGTATTATTGCGCATTTATGTCATACGGCAATTTAGGCGCAGCCGTTGTTGCAATAATATCGTATCACCATAAATTATGGCTGTAAATGGGAAATGCAATAGCAATCTCGCATATACGCCTTCATGCGATAACGTTGGAGGAGTTTGTTCAACAAACTACCAACTAGACGCGAATCAATTCCAGCACATTCCTCAACTTTTACTTTTCCCACAATTACCGAAACGTTTTGTTGGTTTTCAACTCGTCAAACTTTAATTTATTAAACTCGCCAACGCATGCAAATGTGTATTAAATTTATTTGACAGCAGCGAACTGTAAACTTCGACCAGTTATTAGCACAGCCAACTTCATATTTCATTTAAACTTGCTACTTTGAATTTCAATCAAGGTGGAAACTTTTTCTATTTGTCCATTTACGAAATTTCCCTTCGTATATCACTAAACGCAATAATGATTTATGAACCCAACAAGAAAACGCCATCGACCGCAAGCCGTAAAATTATATATTCGTTGCACGTTTTCCAATTCTTATTGGTTTCGATCGGGGGCTGCAACTTTCTCCGGTTTTGATTTCTGCATTCTTCGGTTTTGCTGCTGCCGGTGCATTTTCCATATATTTCTGGGCCTTTGAAATAATCGGAGCGATTGCAGTTTTCAAACGTAATGGACGAGTTGAAAGTCCCGAGCGCCATGTGGAAATCTGTCCTTCGTTAGACGCGTCAGTGGTCACCGAGGTCTGTTCTAAGACCAGTCGTGCGGACACCGGCCAGATTTAGTTTTTCCGAGACCAACAACCCTATACTCAAGGGTGAGTTTTAGTTTGAGCCATTTGTCGTTGACAGCAATTTATATGAAAAGGTACATATACTAATTATTGTGCTGGCGAAAAAGACAAACAAAATATAATTCAATCCTGGACGTTTCAGTATTTTCTTTAATTTATATTTTTTTATCTGCGTAATAAATTATGGTGGATTATTATCTTTGATATGACTTACGAGAAAAAATTAATTTGATTTCTTGTAAGCACTTATATGAAACTGTTTACCGTGAAGTTCGATTATGCTCTATGAAAGATTACCTTAATAACAGGCCTACCGCCTTTGATGATGCACTTTACGGACCTTTGAGGATTACCAAAAAAAACTCTTCGAATTAACGACATATGCACCGCGTAAGATAATCTGAACCAAATTGGTTTGCTAAATCACTCTTACAAAAACTAACAATAGGCCGAAACTAATTAGGCTTGAAAACCAGAGGGATCTCACATACTTTAATGCTAATTTTAATATAAATAATACTGCTGGTTTTTTTGCTTAAATAATTGGTCTTTGAATATTCATATTTTTTTATTAAATTTGCAGATTCTGGGTCGGAATAATTTTACAAATTAAATTAAGTCTAGTGTTATTAATTTATTTTGCAAAATATTAACTAGGTATTTAAAAGGCTCAAGACCCAAATTGTTAAAAAGAACGTTATCAAGATTTGGAGTTTATGTTATTTTTTTTAATGATACGTACTTTTTCTAACAAAAACTAAACTTACCTCGACAATTATCATAATATCTAATGGAAAAGTGATAGCGATAATAAAGTAACTTTTCAACTAAAAATTTGAAATTGACTCAAATACAGATGGTACAAAAAACAATTTAATATTTTCACTATGTTTGGATAGCATATTTCTCTTTTTGATTTAGTACTGAAAACAATATCAGATGGTTTGAAAATTAAGTATATAGATACATTTGCGTCTTAAAAAACTAAACATATTGTAATAGAAACGCACTAGAATATTTTAGCGTTATCTACAACAAGCGCGTAAATACGGTGATCCTGACGTAGACCCTAACGTAGAAGGTCGCGTCGTAAACGGAATATTCTGAAAACTCAAGAATATCTAAGAAGTTTCTTCTTTGCGAATCTAAGGTGCCGGTTTGTTAGTTGTGGTGGGAGACTCGATAGTCTCGGTAGGAAGCTCGACAGTTGAGAGTCTCTGAATCCGTATCTGGTAAAGACCATTTTTTGCATTTATTTCTGAGTTGTTATCGTGGATAATAAAACAGTGTTACAATAATGAACCTAAGGATTTCACTGTTATTAAAACACTTACCAGTATAAATGTTGGACTCTCTGGAGCTGTTACTAGCACTATCACTAATACTAATCCGATTACCGACAGCTAGTTAAGGCTTCCGGATGGAGCCGCGTCTTCTTGTAGCGGAATGACAACGTTTTGCAAACGTTTTAGTTTGCATCTTTATAACCTCAAAACATCAAAAAAAATTGAGATAATTTTGAATTTTTGAATAACTCTATGTGCATTGATATATAATGACCCCCTGATCCATAGATGCTTTAGTATAAAAAAAGCATCTAGCCCTAAAGATGCAAACTGAAACATTTCCAAAACGTTTTGTAACGAGAAGACGCGGTATCCATCCTGAAGCCTTAAAAAGTGTCGGTAATCGAATTAGTGTTAGTGACAGTGCTAGTACTAGTTCCAGAGAATTCATCATCAATTTTGGTGTTTTAATTTTACTGTTACAATATCTTTAAAACCCACCTCTAAAATATAATTTTAATAAACGCGCTAGGTTGATTTGTCCTGAGGTGGAGCTAAACCTTCAAGAATATGTAACTTTATTGTTTTCCCGATAGTACATACATCTGGTACATTTAATGTTTACAGCATTTGGTCATAGATATTAAAAGCATAAGCTCATATCAGCACACAAAATTTTGCATATATTGGTTTCTCTGAAGATAGGTATTTTCGTAAATGTAATTTGTTTTTAAATTAGTGATAATCCGTCTTTTATAAAAATTTTATTCTCATATAAAACACCTATAAAGTTGCGCTATATTTGCTATTGAGGTAAAGCTTAAAACGATGTTCAACATATTTACAGTTGAAATAATAAATGTTACGACTGAGTTTATTCGTTTCTCCTTTTCTCAATAAGCGAGGTTTTTGTAAATAAAACGTTTTGTAAATATTCCAATCAAATATGTTTTCGTGGAGCATTGAGTCAGACAACTTTTATAGGATCATACGGTTTTATGTCCCACTGGAGACTTTCCGGCTGATGTACGATGTTAGATTTGATTAAGAAAATTTTCGTAATAAAACTAAAAGAGCTAAAAAGGAATAAAAGAACTAAAAGGAACTCTGTCTAATCGAAGTTCATAGGTAGAGTTTTAAGCATTTCGAAGAATCAAAAGGGGTTGATCAAGAGACGGGACAGGACTGCTTTGATCGAGCAGTAATTTAGCAACGCGAAAGAATTTTACTCTCAGGACCGCGAGCACGGATTAAAATTATTCCGCTTTTCTAAACGCAACGTTTCTGTCCCATGCACTTTCTCGAAGAAAATTGATTTACCGAATGCCTCTTCGCTTCCGCGAAAAATATTATTTAGATTTTTTTTCTTTTCGTCCACCCCTTTGAATTAGCCAACTAAAAAATTCATTATTTAAAGGTTTTATTCGAAAGCGTTTTTATTTTAACTTTTTTCCAATTCTCGCGTGCAATCGGAAAATGCACGCTATTTCGACGCACGTATTTCAGAATACGTAACCGAAAATTTTTATGGCACAAAAATTGGCTTCGTTATTTATTGATGAGTACGTTTACATTATTTAAGACATGCTCTAGTGTGTTTCTTGTCTTGTTATATTTTTAGATTCAAAGTAAGCGTTAAGCTTGTTTCTTTTGCTTGAAAGTAACAGCGCGGCGTCTGAAAACTTTCAATAGACCTCTGTTTTTACAAGAAAAATCTCGATAAGAACGAGAGGATTTTTGATATCCTCACGTATCGCTTTTAACATCGTACTTTACTGCCTATTGTTTTTGTTGAGGAGATTTTCAAAAAATAAAATATCGAACTCACCAAAACTTGCATTTGTGGCCGAAAAATAGTGTAATTAATTTACTTCGAAAGTAAATTTAGCTTTGAAGTATTTTCTGCCTTAATTAAGTACATCTACAACCCTTTCAATTAGCTCACCCCTAAATATCGTGTTGCATGGAAATCTTCTTTCAATAGTTGGTTTTCCGGAGAGAGAAAAAAGAAAATATTTCGCAACCTAGTATAATTATGACTCAGAAATCTAAAACTTTTAACGTTAAAGAAAAGATGAATGGGTTCCAAAATCAGAACTCTTTTCTTTAATTATAAAAGCGCCAAGTTTATCTTGTAGGAGTCTGATTCTATTTGTTTCGAAAAAGGAAACTTCTGACATACTCTCGAAAAGTCATCAAGTTAGATCTGCGACTCGTATATTTAGGGTTGACTTTGAAGGAACAGGAAGGAAAAGGGCGTCAGTGGGGTCCATCCGGTGCCGGTCTGGTGTGGCGTTCTTGTTGACTGACGCTCTATTTGTCCTTTCAGTCCATTGCCATGAACCCTAATGCAGACTGATTAATTTTTGTCGATGACCGTCTTCGACTTTTCTGTGAATCTGCGATTTCGTCGACGACGTCGCACAACGGTTGTTCTTTATTTTATGTTTTCCAATTCCAATAGGAAAATCGAGCTTAGTTTTGTGTGTAATTATCCATTATTACTCGAACCCTGCGTGACTAAAATCGGAAAAATGCAATCTGTTATTTACCTAAGCACATGAACCATGTATAATAATTGCAATGCTGTCTGCCCATACGTCTGCACGCATATTGTTTAGTTGGCACGAAAATAGTGCTGACACGATTAGCTTCTGAATTTACAAGTGCATCATTTCAGCAGTTTCATAGAACACAACAAATGCATAATCATTTGGGTTTATGTAATGTAAAAATCGATGCATATGTTACACATCGTGTACGATTACATTTTGCATTACATCTAAAATTCTGGATAAATTATGGGTGGCTACTTTAATTATCATGGATCTTCTAAGAGTAGCTGCATGGAAAGAATAATATAATTTTTTTTTTATTTTTGAGAGAATTTGTAATTTGAAAACAGACGTCGGATAGAAATTAAATTTAACTTGACTAAAAAAAATGTTTCTAAGGGCCATCCATAAATTACGTCACACCTTGAGGGGGCAAAAAGTGTGATATTGTGTTACAAGGGGTATGGGGGTCATCAGCTTTGTGATGTGACATGTAAAACTCTAAATTATTAAAACGCAAAAGTTTAATGTAAACGAAAATTAAAACACTTACCAGAATCGATGATGGATCCTCTGGAGCTGGCACTAACACTAACCCGATTACCGACACCAAAACTAGTTAAGGCTTCTGGATGGATGCCGCGTCTTATTGTAGCAAAATGCCAACGTTTCGCAAACGTTTCAGTTTGTTTCAAAAGCAATTTTTGAGATAAAATTTTGATCCATTTATAAACTTGCTTATTTTGAAAGTGAAAAGATTTATTTTCATTAAAAATTTCAAAAATATTGTGAAAATGCAAAATTGATTAATTTTTTAAATGGTCTCAACTGATTATTGATTTCACAAACTAAAATATTAAAATTTGAAAATTTAATTATTTGAAATTTAGTAATTATAAATATTTGAATTTTGAATAACTCTATGTGCATTGATATATAATGACCCCTGATCCATAGATGCTTTAGTATAAAAAAAGCATCTAGCCCTAAAGATGCAAACTGAAAAATTTCCAAAACGTTTTGTAACGAGAAGACGCGGTATCCATCCTGAAGCCTTAAAAAGTGTCGGTAATCGAATTAGTGTTAGTGACAGTGCTAGTACTAGTTCCAGAGAATTCATCATCAATTTTGGTGTTTTAATTTTACTGTTACAATATCTTTAAAACCCACCTCTAAAATATAATTTTAATAAACGCGCTAGGTTGATTTGTCCTGAGGTGGAGCTAAACCTTCAAGAATATGTAACTTTATTGTTTTCCCGATAGTACATACATCTGGTACATTTAATGTTTACAGCATTTGGTCATAGATATTAAAACCATAAGCTCATATCAGCACAAAAAATTTTGCATATATTGGTTTCTCTGAAGATAGATATTTTCGTAAATGTAATTTGTTTTTAAATTAGTGATAATCCGTCTTTTATAAAAATTTTATTCTCATATAAAACACCTATAAAGTTGCGCTATATTTGCTATTGAGGTAAAGCTTAAAACGATGTTCAACATATTTACAGTTGAAATAATAAATGTTACGACTGAGTTTATTCGTTTCTCCTTTTCTCAATAAGCGAGGTTTTTGTAAATAAAACGTTTTGTAAATATTCCAATCAAATATGTTTTCGTGGAGCATTGAGTCAGACAACTTTTATAGGATCATACGGTTTTATGTCCCACTGGAGACTTTCCGGCTGATGTACGATGTTAGATTTGATTAAGAAAATTTTCGTAATAAAACTAAAAGAGCTAAAAAGGAATAAAAGAACTAAAAGGAACTCTGTCTAATCGAAGTTCATAGGTAGAGTTTTAAGCATTTCGAAGAATCAAAAGGGGTTGATCAAGAGACGGGACAGGACTGCTTTGATCGAGCAGTAATTTAGCAGCGCGAAAGAATTTTACTCTCAGGACCGCGAGCACGGATTAAAATTATTCCGCTTTTCTAAACGCAACGTTTCTGTCCCATGCACTTTCTCGTAGAAAATTGATTTACCGAATGCCTCTTCGCTTCCGCGAAAAATATTATTTAGATTTCTTTTTCTTTTCGTCCACCCCTTTGAATTAGCCAACTAAAAAATTCATTATTTAAAGGTTTTATTCGAAAGCGTTTTTATTTTAACTTTTTTCCAATTCTCGCGTGCAATCGGAAAATGCACGCTATTTCGACGCACGTATTTCAGAATACGTAACCGAAAATTTTTATGGCACAAAAATTGGCTTCGTTATTTATTGATGAGTACGTTTACATTATTTAAGACATGCTCTAGTGTGTTTCTTGTCTTGTTATATTTTTAGATTCAAAGTAAGCGTTAAGCTTGTTTCTTTTGCTTGAAAGTAACAGCGCGGCGTCTGAAAACTTTCAATAGACCTCTGTTTTTACAAGGAAAATCTCGATAAGAACGAGAGGATTTTTGATATCCTCACGTATCGCTTTTAACATCGTACTTTACTGCCTATTGTTTTTGTTGAGGAGATTTTCAAAAAATAAAATATCGAACTCACCAAAACTTGCATTTGTGGCCGAAAAATAGTGTAATTAATTTACTTCGAAAGTAAATTTAGCTTTGAAGTATTTTCTGCCTTAATTAAGTACATCTACAACCCTTTCAATTAGCTCACCCCTAAATATCGTGTTGCATGGAAATCTTCTTTCAATAGTTGGTTTTCCGGAGAGAGAAAAAAAAAAGAAAATATTTCGCAACCTAGTATAATTATGACTCAGAAATCTAAAACTTTTAACGTTAAAGAAAAGATGAATGGGTTCCAAAATCAGAACTCTTTTCTTTAATTATAAAAGCGCCAAGTTTATCTTGTAGGAGTCTGATTCTATTTGTTTCGAAAAAGGAAACTTCTGACATACTCTCGAAAAGTCATCAAGTTAGATCTGCGACTCGTATATTTAGGGTTGACTTTGAAGGAACAGGAAGGAAAAGGGCGTCAGTGGGGTCCATCCGGTGCCGGTCTGGTGTGGCGTTCTTGTTGACTGACGCTCTATTTGTCCTTTCAGTCCATTGCCATGAACCCTAATGCAGACTGATTAATTTTTGTCGATGACCGTCTTCGACTTTTCTGTGAATCTGCGATTTCGTCGACGACGTCGCACAACGGTTGTTCTTTATTTTATGTTTTCCAATTCCAATAGGAAAATCGAGCTTAGTTTTGTGTGTAATTATCCATTATTACTCGAACCCTGCGTGACTAAAATCGGAAAAATGCAATCTGTTATTTACCTAAGCACATGAACCATGTATAATAATTGCAATGCTGTCTGCCCATACGTCTGCACGCATATTGTTTAGTTGGCACGAAAATAGTGCTGACACGATTAGCTTCTGAATTTACAAGTGCATCATTTCAGCAGTTTCATAGAACACAACAAATGCATAATCATTTGGGTTTGTGTAATGTAAAAATCGATGCATATGTACGATTACATTTTGCATTAAATCTACAATTCCGGATAAATTATGGGTAGCTACTTTAATAATCATGGATCTTCTAAGAGTAGCTGCAGGAAAAGAATAATATATTATAATTTTTTTTTTAGAGAATTTGTAATTTGAAACAGGCGTCGTATAAAAATTCAATTGAAATTTACTAAAAGAAAAATGTTTTTAAGAGGCCACCCATAAATTACGTCACACCTGGGGGTAAAAAGTGTGGCATTGTGATACAAAGCGTATGGGGATCATCAGATTTGTGATGTCACATGTAAAACTCTAAATGATTAAAACGCAAAAATTAAATGTAAACGAAAAACTTAAAAATATTAGCTAACCGTTCTTTAATTAGTTTTTTATTTTGTTAATTATTTAAAAAATTTGATGTTGATTTTATTAAAAATATTATTAATGAAAATTTAAAAAAATTTGGAATTTCTTAAATTAAAATAATGTTTTAGTACAAAAGACATATTTAGTTGAGATATAAATTTTTGATACCTATATATCACTAAAGTTATCTTATTTGTACTAAAGGACTGTAGTTTATCTTCTTCATTAAAACTAAATAATATAGCTGTGATAAATGCAAAGATTGATTAAATTTTTTTTATATACAGTCGAACCTCGATAAGTCGAAGTTGAAGGGAAACTAATAATAATACGAGTTATCAAAAATTCGAGTTATCAATATAGAAATATTAACGTTGAAATAGGCAAGTCATAGGGAAACAGGTTCGAGTTATCAAAAATTTGGCTTATTGAGGTTCGACTTATGGAGGTTCGACTGTACATACATTTTTACTAATTTTTTTTACTTTTTTTAAAAAATCTTACACTATTGGTTTTTAAATTCTGGGTCAGCAGTTGATTTATTGTTGGCATTTAATATTAAAACAAACGTAGCAGCTACCAATCAGCATGTTAAATTAATCTGTTAGGTGTACCCTTTTATTTCATTTTTAAATTAAACTTTTGGCATGGCTCTTCGTTAAAGTTTACAATAGTCAAATAAAATATGCATTTGAATTTAAATTTAAAAAAAGATTAATTTTGAGCAAAACAGATGTTCTTACCTGCGAGAAGACCAAGTGAAGGATTACAAATATTACCATTTTTAAAAGCAGTTTTTGACTCTTGAGCTAGAAGAGCTAGAGATTAGCAGACTTTTGTCATGGAAATTAGAGATCTTTGGTATATTTCTAATTATGCTAAAATAGTCAATAAATACTGAATATTTTTCAATTAATAAATATATATATTCGATATATAACGTACATAGTTTTAATTAATTAAAAAATAATTTACTTTGCGATAACTTTATTTTAGCACTTACTCATTTTGTTTGTTATTTGAGCAACTTTAATCCAAAAATGAAAAGAATAGCCATATGAAAATACATCATACAACTAAGTAACCAACAGGGAAAAACAAGTAGAAAGTTTAAAAAAAAAATATTTTAGGTATAAGAGATGATATTACGATTTATTTGAGTAGACAATTTTTTAATGTACATCAAAAACGTTTTTTATTAAAAAAATGCTAGAAAAGTAAGGAAATGTTTAGATTTCATTTTCATTGATAAATATTTATCCATATATTTATAAATTAAAATAAATAATATCTGATTTATTAATTTAAGTTAATTTAATTAGTAGTTATACAAAGCTCTGGTGCTAGCGTGCTATTAGACCATACGGCATTTGTGGGGCTCTACTGCAAAAGTTTGGACATTTTTTTGGTAGGAGAATATTGTAAAAAAAATGTACCTGTAGGTACATATATAATACCCCATGCACTTGAATCTTACAAGGAAACGTTGATTCAAATTGATTGAAACACCCCAGCGCCGGCTCTGATTGTACGTATACATGGTAGGTGGAAAGTTAACAAAAGTTAACTATAAAATGAATCGAGAGAAAGAATGCATCGTTTCCTCTTCAATGCTAAAAAAATTTTCACGATCGAGCCAATTCACATCCACTGGAATTCATCATCAGCTACTCAACAAAACCATAACAAGACTGCACCAGTACCTACAACTCTTTGCTATCGCCCATTTCCCGCTTCGGTAATGATCTGGACCGGGATCTGTTCCACAGGAAAGACTCAGGAAAAACTCTCTCACGAATGCGTTACAATAGTGTAGTAGGCCTGAAAGCGGCATTACGACCCGATTACCGTATAAGGGCCTGTTTCTTTATGTAAGAGTTATTCGGCAGATAAATTTATTCGTAGTTTAAAATTTCGATAATTTTCTTCAAAAGAACGATGGGTTACCTACCTCTTGTTCATGTATGTGTGACTATAGAATTACCGCCTACTTTTCGGCTTAAGTTTTCTATCTGAGAAGATGAAAATATTTTCTGGTTAGCATTCCATTTGTTCGAATCTTTTTAAAAATCACATGGAAAAATCATTACGGAATAAAAGGTTGGTACTGTTAAATCAGCGTGAACACACACGGTCAGCTCTGATTTAACTGCCAGGTATAAAGCTGCTCAAATATTACTCCGAGGGATAAAAATAATAGGGGGTTATTTCTTAAGAGGAAGCAGGAGTCAATTGCTCTATAAGAAAAACAATGTTAACGCGGCCCCTGTTTCCGCCTAAACTATAAGGAATACTGAATTTTTTTTTACACACATAATCTTATGACCATTTTCTAGAGATGTCAGGAATTACTTTTTTGAATTAATCTTTTTAAATTAGATTTTTTTGATGATAAAGATGGAACTATTAAAAATAGGCCGATTTTCAAAATTCTAATTCCTGACATCCCTGCAAAATTGTCATAAGATTCAATTCCAAAAAAAATTGAATATCTTTATAAACAAAGGCGGAAACAGGGCCAACTGAAAAATTTTATATGTGGCGATTTATTTGGATACTTGTATTGGGGGTATCCAGCTAGAAAGTCATCAAACGTGTTAAATCGTTATTTCAACTCAGGTAATCTCCGTTAACAAAAGGCTTTTCAATGTTACTTTTTCTAGTCGTTTCTAAAATAATTTTGTTTATTTTGACAATTTAAGAATAGATATAAGACTATAATCTGAAGAATAAACATGATTTTATGAAATTTTATAAAAAAATTTAAAAATAATGAAAAAATATATTAGAAATAGTATAAAACAAATATTGGTAATTATCAGAGTCATGCATAGAAAAGTTGGGCCCAAAGAAAATATCATACGACCTTGTCATTGATACCATAGATTTCAAAGAAAAAAGAATTAAGCACATATTACGGGCCTTTAAGGTTAACTTAGACCCGGGGAGAATTGCCTCTCTCTCTTGTCAGGATTGCTAATTATACATCAATATATGTAAAAATATACAAAACTACTATCAAAAAATTTATGTCTTCATCTAAATACAATTTCTTGTCTCCAAAAATTAAGTACTGTAACAAATTATACACCGTGTCCCAGTACTAATAGACGCCATTGATACATCTCACAGAAAATAAAATTCTGAGACGAAAAGTCCTTTGTCATTTTTGATCAGACCCATAGATAATTAGTTATTAATAAAAATGGGTGGCCAATCAGGTGCGCGTTATAGCTGCAAAAGAAATGGGGAAAGTGATAGGTGACTCAAGAGTGAGAGAAGCGGGACAGCAGCATGCTTCGCATGGCAGTCAGAGTAAACACAGTATATTTCGAAATTAATCAGGTGCTCTTCAATTAATTAATTTGGACACATAAAGTTAATGTCTTGATATCATCCATTGTTAAAAACTGTTCCCTTAAACTTTGAAGTCACCCTAAATTTCCCTTTTATTCTTCAGTATAACGGCACTATTGCCCCATTTTATTAAATAATAATTATTTGGGTCTGTAAAAATTCAAAGGATTTTGTCTAAAATTTTATTTTCTAAGTATAATGTTATTGTATGGGAATTATATAGACTAAGAAATTTGTATTTCTTGATACTTCAACTTTAGTAAAAAATTTTCAATAGAAGTAGGACAAGGTTACAAAATAAAGTTACAAGAAAGTACCTTTAACCAGTTCGAATAAATACTTGAGATTTATTGCTGTAAAAATGAAATATGTATTAACCCAAGCCTTAGCAAAATTCTAGTATTCTCTTTAAAAGCAACATTTTACAACGAATTTAGATAATTGACACCCTGTCGTGAATCTACCTGAAAAGGAAATTATTAATTCCTCAAAGTCTATAATTTTAGTATTTATAGTGAATTTAACTTGCTTTCTTAAATTTGAAAAGAAAAAATTCTAGTTGACTTAACTGGGAGATAAACATACAATGTATAAACAAGCCCTAAGAATTTGTGACCATCATCGACAATTTTCCAAAGCATCTGGAAAGTATTTATCCCTGAACAGCAATTTTAGACATTCTTTGTAGTTTTTGAAATTTATTGTATCGGTATATATTTTCAAATGTATACCTATAACATTTAGTTCCTTTACAAGACAGTTAATTTTAGAAATTATTTTAAAAATTGAAAAGAACCTTTTAGTCGGCCTATATTAACAATACAATTTATGGACTGTTATTTAGACCAGTATTACTTAACCTTGTTGCAGCCATAAATATTTTTGGGACATTCTTCTTTGTCAGGTAACATTAATGGATATATTTTAAATGGTGTTAGTTTAGCCATTATTACTGGAGATTCGACTTTTCTGTGAATCTGCGATTTCGTCGACGACGTCGCACAACGGTTGTTCTTTATTTTATGTTTTCCAATTCCAATAGGAAAATCGAGCTTAGTTTTGTGTGTAATTATCCATTATTACTCGAACCCTGCGTGACTAAAATCGGAAAAATGCAATCTGTTATTTACCTAAGCACATGAACCATGTATAATAATTGCAATGCTGTCTGCCCATACGTCTGCACGCATATTGTTTAGTTGGCACGAAAATAGTGCTGACACGATTAGCTTCTGAATTTACAAGTGCATCATTTCAGCAGTTTCATAGAACACAACAAATGCATAATCATTTGGGTTTATGTAATGTAAAAATCGATGCATATGTTACACATCGTGTACGATTACATTTTGCATTACATCTAAAATTCTGGATAAATTGTGGGTGGCTACTTTAATTATCATGGATCTTCTAAGAGTAGCTGCATGGAAAGAATAATATAATTTTTTTTTTATTTTTGAGAGAATTTGTAATTTGAAAACAGACGTCGGATAGAAATTAAATTTAACTTGACTAAAAAAAAAATGTTTCTAAGGGGCCATCCATAAATTACGTCACACCTTGAGGGGGAAAAAAGTGTGATATTGTGTTACAAGGGGTATGGGGGGGGGTCATCAGCTTTGTGATGTGACATGTAAAACTCTAAATTATTAAAACGCAAAAGTTTAATGTAAACGAAAATTAAAACACTTACCAGAATCGATGATGGATCCTCTGGAGCTGGCACTAACACTAACCCGATTACCGACACCAAAACTAGTTAAGGCTTCTGGATGGATGCCGCGTCTTATTGTAGCAAAATGCCAACGTTTCGCAAACGTTTCAGTTTGCATCTTCAGGGCTGGATGCTCTGATACTAAAGCACCCTTTGATCAGGGGGTCCTTATATACCCATGCTCATGTCATGGAACAATGCACACAGAGTTATTCAACCATAACCTCAAAATTATCAAAAAATTTTGGGGAGGGTAGTGCGCCAAATAGGATTAATTTGGAAACCTCGGTCTCTATTGAGATTGTTAGGTTTCTTACCTAAACGAAAAACTTAAAAATATTAGATAATAGTTCGTTAATTAGTTTTTTATTTTGTCAATTATTTAAAATATTTGATTTGATGTTGATTTTATTGAAAAATATTTTTAATGACAATTAAAAAAAAAATTGCACCTGTTGTTTTGATTATTTTTAGATGTAAAATGGCAAAATATATGACGTTACACTAGGGGGAGAGGGTTTCACAAATGTGGCGACGTGTGACAGGGATGGGGTCGGTGGGGGGCTAGAAAATTATGAAATTTGTGTGGCGTAATTTATGGATGGCCCCTAATCTATTTTTTATTAAATACTGGGAATAAGTACAATTATTAAAAGGAACAGAAATGTATTAAATTTCTTAAATTAAAATAACGTTTTAGGACAACAGACATATTTAGTGGAGATATAAATTTTTGTAAGTGAAGGATTACAAAAAATACCATATTTAAAAGTAGTTTTTGACTCTTGAGCTAGAGGAGCTAGAGATTAGGAGACTTTTGTTATGGAAATTAGAGATTTTCGGTATAAGAGCAAATTATACTAAAATAGTCAATAAATACTGTATATATTCCAATTAATTTATATATTCGAAATATAACGTACAAATTTTTAATTATCTAAAAAAAAATTTAATCTGCGGTAACGTTGTTTTGGCATTTACTCTTTTTGTTTGTTATTTGAACAACTCTAATCTAAAAATGAATAGAATAACTATATTAAAATACATCACACAACTAATTAACCAACAGCGAAATACAAGTACGAAGTTTAAAAAAAAAATTGTAGGCATGAGAAATTATATTACCATTTATTCCAGTAGACAATTTTTAATGTACATCAAAACGTTTTTATTAAAAATGCTAGAAAAGTAAAGAAATGTTTACATTTACTTTTTACATTTAATTTTCTTTCATAAATATGTATCCATATTCCTACAAATTAAAATAAATAATACCTGAATTATTAATTTCAGTTAATTTAAGTATTATAGTTATTAAACACAGGGCTGGTGCTAGCGTGCTATCAGAGCATACGGCATTTGTGGGGCTCTACTGCAAAAGTTTGGACATTTTTGGTAGGAGAATATTGTAAAAAATGTACCTGTAGGTACATATATAATACCCCATGCACTTGAATCTTACAAGGAAACGTTGATTGAAATTGATTCTAACACCCCAAAGCCGGCTCTGATCGTATTTATACATGGTAGGTGGAAAGTTAACAATGTTAACTGTAAAATGAATCGAGAGAAAGAATGCATCGTTTCCTCTTCAATGCTAAAAAATTTTCACGATCGAGCCAATTCACATCCACTGGAATTCATCATCAGCTACTCAACAAAACCATAACAAGACTGCAGCAGTACCCACAACTCTTTGATATTGCCCATTTCCCGCTTCGGTAATGATCTGGACCGGGATCTGTTCCACAGGAAAGACTCAGGAAAAACTCTCTCACGAATGCGTTACAATAGTGTAGTAGGCCTGAAAGCGGCATTACGACCCGATTACCGTATAAGGGCCTGTTTCTTTATGTAAGAGTTATTCGGCAGATAAATTTATTCGTAGTTTAAAATTTCGATAATTTTCTTCAAAAGAACGATGGGTTACCTACCTCTTGTTCATGTATGTGTGACTATAGAATTACCGCCTACTTTTCGGCTTAAGTTTTCTATCTGAGAAGATGAAAATATTTTCTGGTTAGCATTCCATTTGTTCGAATCTTTTAATAATCACATGGAAAAATCATTACGGGAATAAAAAGGTTGGTACTGTTAAATCAGCGTGAACACACACGGTCAGCTCTGATTTAACTGCCAGGTATAAAGCTGCTCAAATATTACTCCGAGGGATAAAAATAATAGGGGTTATTTCTTAAGAGGAAGCAGGAGTCAATTGCTCTATAAGAAAACAATGTTAACGCGGCCCCTGTTTCCGCCTAAACTATAAGGAATACTGAATTTTTTACACACATAATCTTATGACCATTTTCTAGAGATGTCAGGAATTACTTTTTGAATTAATCTTTTAAATTAGATTTTTGATGATAAAGATGGAACTATTAAAAATAGGCCGATTTTCGAAATTCTAATTCCTGACATCCCTGCAAAATTGTCATAAGATTCAATTCCAAAAAAAATTGAATATCTTTATAAACAAAGGCGGAAACAGGGGCGAACTGAAAAATTTTATATGATGGCGATTTATTTGGATACTTGTATTGGGGGTATCCAGCTAGAAAGTCACTCAAACGTGTTAAATCTATTTCAACTCAGGTAATCTCCGTTAACAAAAGGCTTTTCAATGTTACTTTTTCTAGTCGTTTCTAAAATAATTTTGTTTATTTTGACAATTTAAGAATAGATATAAGACTATAATCTGAAGAATAAACATGATTTTATGAAATTTTATAAAAAATTTAAAAATAATGAAAAATATATTAGAAATAGTATAAAACAAATATTGGTAATTATCAGAGTCATGCATAGAAAAGTTGGGCCCAAAGAAAATATCATACGACCTTGTCATTGATACCATAGATTTCAAAGAAAAAAGAATTAAGCACATATTACGGGCCTTTAAGGTTAACTTAGACCCGGGAGAATTGCTCTCTCTCTTGTCAGGATTGCTAATTATACATCAATATATGTAAAAATATACAAAACTACTATCAAAAATTTATGTCTTCATCTAAATACAATTTCTTGTCTCCAAAAATTAAGTACTGTAACAAATTATACACCGTGTCCCAGTACTAATAGACGCCATTGATACATCTCACAGAAAATAAAATTCTGAGACGAAAAGTCCTTTGTCATTTTTTGATCAGACCCATAGATAATTAGTTATTAATAAAAATGGGTGGCCAATCAGGTGCGCGTTATAGCTGCAAGAAGAAAGAGGGGGAAAGTGATAGGTGACTGCAAGAGTGAGATGAAGGCGGGACAGCAGCAGGCTCGCTCGCACGGCAGTCTACGGGAGTAAACACAGTCACTATTTCGGAGATTCAACACTCAGGTGCCTCTTCAATTAAATTAATTTCTGGAGAGTCGAGCACATAAGAGTTAATGCTTGGACTTTTCGTCCCATTGTTAAAGCTGCTGTCCCGCCTTCATCTCACTCTTGCAGTCACCTCTCACTTTCCCCCTTTTTCTTCTTGCAGCTATAACGCGCACCTGATTGGCCACCCATTTTTATTAATAACTAATTATCTATGGGTCTGATCAAAAAATTACAAAGGACTTTTCGTCTCAAAATTTTATTTTCTGTGAGATGTATCAATGGCGTCTATTAGTACTGGGACACGGTGTATAATCTATAGTTTGTTGTGAATTCACTTATTGTTACTTAAAATTTTCAACACAATAACAACGTTTTTAATTAGGAAGTCCAAGCCGACAAGGGATGTACCATAACAAGTTTACCTGAAATCTCTTTCAGAACCAAGCAGCCGAACTAAATGTGGATTTTTCATAAAGTTCTGTCAAACCTATACGAACAATAATAGGTCTTATACAAATAACTGTATATTTTAGGAATTGTTTAATAATTTTTTTTCCAAAATTTGGACATTTAATAACTTGTATGTGTCTCAAAAAAAATATATTTTAATAATTTATTAAAATTATATAAGTACCTATAATTTGGGCGTGATTTTCATTAGATGGGATTTAGTTTATTTATTAAATATCATTTTAATTAAAGAATAATAATTACTTTAAAATGTAGATTACATAGAATAAGAAATTTTATCTTTCTCTGCAGTACTTCCACCTCGAGGTAGGCAAAATTTGCCGGGTGAGAAGACTTGTGTACTTTTTTTTATTACAAAATAAAGTCAGACTAAGAGAAGTACCCCGATTTACCGGTTTCGAATTTGCTACTTTGAGACTTTATTGCTGTAAAAAAAATGGAAATATGTATTAACCCAAGCCTTAGCAAAATTCTAGTATTCTCTCTTTTAAAAGCAACATTTTTACAACAGAATTTAGATAATTGTCACCCCCGTCGTGAATCTACCTGAAAAGGAGAATCCAATATAGTGATCCGTCAAAGTGAGAAAAGTTTTAGATTTAATCCGCTCGGCTAAAAATTTTAACTCCTGCCTTCTCTTAAACTGGTGTGAAAAGAAAAAAATTCTAGTTGACTTAACTGGGAGATAAACATACAATGTATAAACAAGCCCTAAGAATTTGTGACCATCATCGACAATTTTCCAAAGCATCTGCGAAAGTATTTATCCCTGAACAGCAATTTTAGACATTCTTTGTAGTTTTTTTGAAATTTATTGTATCGGATATAATAATGTTTTCATAATGTATACCTATACCTTTTAGTTCCTTTACAAGACAGTTAATTTTTCGTAAATTATTTTAAAAAATTGAAAGAACCTTTTAGTCGGCCTATACTTAACCACAAAATACAATTTTATGGACTGTTATTTAGACCAGTATTACTTAACCTTGTTGCAGCCATAAATATTTTTGGGACATTCTTCTTTTGTCAGTAACATTAATGGATATTTATTTTACAATAGTGGTTTTTACTTGTTTTCGAGGCCAATCTAATCATTTTCGCGGTTCGCCAGGGGGGCCGCGGTCCCCTTTTACGAAACATTGTTAAATTAGCTGTTGAAGTTGTAAAAAACTGTATTTGTTCAAAAGCGTCAAAAGGAAGGTTACTGTTGAAAATGTTCTAATTTTATTGTCATAAGGATTTGTTATTATTGCGTCAAATAACCGTTTTGGATGTTGGCTAATGAACGAATTTGTGCGATTTTATAATTTAAAATGCTACCAACGTTCTTTGTATGATAATAAATTTTTACTCTTCAATATACGTAAATAAGTATCACAAGAAGAAGAAAACCCATCAAAGAGCCGACGGTAATTTTCATTACATGACTTGCCCACACGAATATTAGGCATCTGATGTTGCTCTTAGATTAAATTTGAATATTATTTACCGTACCAGTTTTTTCCTCCTATTTATAGATATTCTTATTTATAGATAAACTTTTTATGGGTCGCTATTATTTTATGCTTATCAGATAATCTTACATTAGGCACATGAAAAATTCAATATCCTGCTAAGAATAATATTATGTATATTTATACATCTAATCTTTTAACACAAAAAATAAAGTAAACAGCTTTTAGTTTTATACAAGTTTCTCAAGTTTCATTAGCGCTTCTACTTATTATTTACGTAGACTTACAAAATCCTTTGGAAATTTATTTAGTTTTTAATTATGCCGGACTTTTATCCAAATTTATGAATTATCAATACTTTTTATTGAGATGTTTTAAAGTCTAAATAATAATAAAAACATCCATATATACGTGGAGAAAACAATTTAATGTATTTCAAAAAATTTACATATAGGCATTAAAACATCCCACATTATTCAAATTCTTAAGTATTACATATTAAAAAAGTATGTCGTGTTTAGCAGTTTAAATAAATATATGCGTCCTGTTCTTGTCCCTCCTTGTTCACGAATTCACATTGGTAGGTGCCCATAAAGGAATTCAGATTTCGTAGCTTTCAGTATAATTAGATAATAAACTAAGATTTTTTACATTCAATTATTTTATTTACAAGCCTCTAAATTAACGAATATCGTTAATCACACAGAATGGAATCGCTCCCCAGAATATTCTTTAATTAAGACATTTCAACATGATTGTGCCATTTCTAATTACTTTCCTCCTCAAAATCGGTCAATAATTTATACCTATAAAACTACCTGAACTAACTTGATCCACGCCTCTCGAACTATTGGAACGTCAGCTGCCCGACCTTGGCCAGAACTCGACAGGTGAGACGACCTGGAGGAGGACTACTCTCTTGTATTATATTATTTTAATTTACGAAATGATCACATCTTGTAACGCCTATATTTATGTTTATACGTCTAATCACTGTCTTCTGCAATTATATCGCAGAGAAAATCTTTAGACGCACAGTTTCTCCTACTGTTTCCAAATCACGAACTTATTAATTAATCAACATATCAACGTGCTTTTTTCTTGGCGATATTTGATATCACGAGTAAAAAATTGATGGGTAGGTAGATTATGATTAAATTGTATCTAATTATTTTTGAATGCCAATTAAATGAACGAAAAGTTTTGATTAAAGAGGTTATCACATGGAAATTGAAGATCATTATTTGGAACTTTTGGTGTAATAGATTTTGAATTCAACATTTGGTTTAATATTTATATTGCTTAATTAATTACTTTTACATAGGAAAATTTGAAATATACTTGCAGTGCTTTTTCTTCAAATTAAAATTATTATACAGTAATCCCTCAACATTCGCGAACTCGACTTTCGCGAGTTTCGACTGTTCCCGATTATTAAACAACAATTAAAATATTTGGGACCAATTTCGTAACTTCGATGTTTCTTGATATTTGTAGAGCATTTTCTACTCTAAACGCTGTCATGGAATATTTTTGGCCGTTGTCAGTTTCCCGGTATAAAGTATTTGGCATTCGATGGTGTGTGACTAAATGTTCTGTTAACGCTAATTAAATTTTATTTTGCCCAATACCGGTGTTTATCAAAACTACTTATTTCTTGCAGAGCAGGTTATGAATATTTCCAGTTGGTCAAATGTACCATCGCAAAAAGTGAGAATAGGTAGCCCCTGTACAATGACATACATGTTTTATTTGAAATATTTTTTTTATATCTCTAAGATTAATGTAATGTAACTGATACATTATATTTGTCTGATGTTGAGTTTATTATATTAGACGGAAAGCAGTTCCATTACAATTGTTATTTTCCATATGTAACATGGGAGCCATTACCATGTAGCATGCGAATGATATCTATGCAACCCGGCCAATCTTATCATTTAAACTAAGAATAATTTTTATGTCCAACAAATATTTGTAAATAGAATCTTCATCACCGTGCTACATGGTAATAATTCCTATGCTACTTAGTGAGAATTACCATTCTTTTCTCTCCGTGCAGACTTAGGCACGTGAAGTTCTGGCCTAAACGGCAAAATAACTTTGCTCCAGAGTTATTTATTTAGAAAGACTGGTGAAGAAAATAAGAATATTGATGTGGATAATTATACCAAGTCTCGATTCCAATTATTTTCGACAAAGTTTATTTACTAACATCAGCGATGTTTCCATTGCAAGTACAATAATGATCATTCTAAATCAATGGTACTATGAATAAATTGTGTCAAAAATAATTTAGATGAGGACTTGGTAGAATTGTTTGCTTCTATATAGAACATTATAGAATAAGAAGGTCGCCATGTTTGAATCGGCCTAGGGCTTAATCTAACTTTTAGCCCCTTCCGAACGAACGTTTCAAATTTAAAAAACTTATATCATACAATATTGTTTTTTAAAAAATGTTCGTAATTAGAACCAATATATTATACAGTTTCTGTAGGGGCGTGCGAAAGTGTCACCATCAGATACACCAACCGCTTATTTTATTTGGGGGGGGAACAAAACACAATAGTATTTTTTGTTGGTATACGTCATAAATATAGTTTTAGTCAATGAGTTCCTTCTGTTACATTTTTAGAGTTATATATATATTATCGTGTAAAAGCTTGTTAGACTCTTGTAATAATAAAATCGTGAAAAAAGAGACTTTTTAATTATTTAAATTCCGGGAGATTTATTTTAAGCTCTACGTATGTATGTATATTTAAAAGAGTTTAATACTTAAAATTTTTGGTGTAACACAAGTGCGACTTTAGGCGCGGTTGGCCTGATCGAGACGAGAATTAAAACGGTTCCTCTCTCCTACCCTAACCGACCAGGTAAGGCACTACCATCGACGTAATACTCCCTCGCTATTTCGCAAATTTTTAGTTTTAATTATTGGTATCTTACTTCAACTGTCATAAACTCATAATTTTGTTTTTAGAGTATGAATTAATGGAAATTGATGAATAAAAGAAAAAAATTATTTAATAAGGAGATATTTTTTTCTATTAAATTCCACATAACTATTTATTTCCTAATTCGGAAATAATAAAATCGTAAATAAATTCAAAAAGAGCAATGCATAAAATCAAGTTTTTTTGACACCTAAGAAATTTCACTTCTTACCCGCGAGAGTCTCGCCCATTTTTTTATTTAGATTTGTCTACTTTTATTATTAGACATAACAAAGAATTTAGGGGAACAAAATTATAGCGAAAATGCCAATTTTAAAGTATCATTTATTTTCAAGATAAATAATAAAACAATTTTTCTTCAAGTAGAGAAAAAACTGATTGCTTAGTATTGAATTAAGTAAGTATACATACTGCATAAGAATTTCTGACTTTTTAGTGAACTACTCAATTAAATTCTTTATATCAGAACCTCGGATTTAATGCCTTGTAATCCAGTTCTCTTTTTAGTTGTTTTTTCATCGCTGCGTACATAATTTTTTCCAGTGGCTTATAATTTATAAACTTGTAATTTGAAACAAAATAAAATGCTATAAAATAAGGTTTCTGTTTTGAGTTATGCGAATTTAAGTTAATTCATTTATTGTAAGTGTTATAAGTCAATTATAGTTCAAGGAAATGCTAGAATTTCTCTATACCCAAAAAGTTAAAAACTTCTGAAATGAAAAATACGGACTGGTGGGTATTCCAAAGTACGTGTTGTTGCGGTTTAAAATTCGACATACGTACTATATCTATCTTTATTCAGTGCACAGAATTGTCTTGCTTAAAACGTTATTTTAAATTTTATCAAGGAGCAGTAGTATCTGCTTTTGTTTCATCTGACACAAAGCTTCTAGGATCGGGTATTTAGCATTTCCAAGTTTATACTAACAGGTCTATTAATATACTTTTAAGGCAAAACTCTCAATTTACAGAATATATTCTGTAAATTACCAATTTTTTATACCATAAAAGTTGTTCAGCTTTATTGATATTGAAGAAATAAATGTAGGTGTACGGAAAAGTAGTGTTAATAGTTTTATTTTCAATGTGTAACGAATGTTTTAAAGCATATCAGCAGCTCATAATTAGGGCAAATTTCAAATTGTTATAAAATAGGGCGAAGTCACCCTAAATATTTTTAACCAAACTTGTTCTTGTACGTATAATAACATAATAAAAACGTACCTCGAATTTTGAAACTGGGGTAGGTCGGATACCTTTTTCCACCACAATATTGTGTAGTACTTAACAAAAATTACGATAATGAATTAGTAGTTTATTTCCAGCAAAATCTGCTACCAACATTTTTGTACTTTTTTTGATCGTCACACAATTTTTGTTTAAAGTAGGTGTGAGTTTATCACAGCTGCTAAAAAATAACACATAATGCAAACTAAAAATAGTAAAGTTTTAATTAAAATTGGATTTGGCACCTGGGTGGCGAAGTGAGACCACCCGTGCAATAATGCATCTATCTGCCGCCCTGCCTGCCTTTCAGTTTTTATTTTATTTATAAAAATTATTCTCACAAAAAAAACAATTTAAAATATGAAATATCTATTTTCTACACCCAATTGTTTTTGTAAAAAATAAAACAACATTGGGAATTCAACATTTTTTTCAAATTACTACTACGTTATTGGTATGAACGATAATTACCTATATCTGCAAAATCGACATTGTAAATTGAACCAACATAATTATTGTACATTTTTTTAGAAACCAAGTTTTTTAGGTTAACTTAATTTCGGAATTCTTTCATGTCAGAACTTTATAAACTTCGTAATAATTAATGTTTTTTCATACAAAATTAAATGAGTTTTAATCAAGCATTAACCGAACTAATTAAAGGACAATCTTGAAATGCCGCTTTTTTTAATTTTTCGCAATTTAATTTAATTAATCGTTGCACCTTTTTTTATGTTGGCATTACATTCGAACTAGTTCGCAAGTGGCAACAAGGTTTTTTGGCGACGCCGTTGCCATAGCGTTCTCGGTTTCAGTTCTTTCAGCATCGCTGAAGCAGACGCTCACTAGACGTCGAAGCGATGGCGCAAGCGATGTTAACCGAATTCGGAGTCGAATGAAAGAAGAGAGTACGACTGAAATTCCTGCCGTCGAGATCAGTTCGACTTGAACATTCGTGGGGGAATGTATGACCCTTTCCGTAATTTTCGACGCGTAAACAGCATTGTTTATTTACGTTTTCTAATCGTTTAAGTTTACACCTTTAACACATTTTATTAATTAAAGTGACTTTCGGCAAAAATGTACAATATTTGTCAACGTATTTTAATCTATTCATTTTGAACTTGCTGATTTAACTAGTTTTTTTTCGCCGACACTAAAACTACATCAAGAGACTTTTTAAATTGAAATAATTTTATTTTGATATGGTGTAATTTTAAAAAGGCGAATTCTGTGCATACCGAAGTTAAGCAATAACTTTTCAAAATGTGTCCGAACTTTTTCTACCTGGTAAACTTTCTGCTAGCTGTGCATACTTTTCAAACACGTACAGCTAGTGCAGAGTTTGAAAATAGTTGGATTATGTACTTGGAACAGCCCTGTTGTGGAGGCAGTGGAAACCACCACGTGAGACATCACAGAGGTACCGTTTTTTTTTTTAATTCGCTTAAAACGAGCAACAAAGTTGCGACGCGAGAGGTCAAACTTGTTCCCTTCCTCACGTGTTATTAGATGGAGCAGATGTTGGCGTTTGAATGAACTTGCTGGCCGTGTTTTGCATCCATAAATTCGTTAAATTAAAATATAATGCAACGCCAAGGTCGATTTTCACTAACTGTCCCGTACGTGACGTTTTTACGAAAGTAACGGTACGTCATTATTTTGGTTGTCATAAGAATGGGTCGGGAGGAATGGCGAAATCTCGTCGATGGCATAGTTAGATTTTAGTACATCGGCAATATTCAAAGATTCATTGTAATGGCTCTATGATAACATCTTTTAAAGCGCCTCAAATGCCGCATTTATTTGAAGCATCCATAATTAAGTTTAACACAAATCTTAAATGTTTGATTTACTTTTCTTCTTTTTGATATTGGATTTCTTACTTTAGTGTTTTGCAGATATAGTAAAGCTCGTAATTTGAGAATTATGGATAATTTAAAAGTTTTTAACTAATGATCATTTATTTAAATATTAAGTATCCCAAAAGGGATAGATATTTTTTAGAGTTAATAATAGAAAATCAATGAATTCATTAATGCGTAGCCAATATAAAGTTCCTTAAGGCAGAGCAGGAGTAAAATTTTTTTGCCGGGTGGATTAAGTATAAAACTTTTTTCACTTTGACGAACTGCTGTACTGGATTCTCTTTTTGCAAGCAGTTTAACCACAGGTATTCGTAATATACTCTTTCACTAATTTCTATTGTAAAAATATGACCGTTTTCGAAAAGAAATATTGAGAACTCTGCTTTGAAACCAACACTTTTTGAAGTTATACCTCTTTTGGGGTGTTGAGGATAAAATTTTAGCAGGCAACGGAAGTTGCGAGCCCACAGCTAACGAAAATTCGACAGAATGAAGTTAGCCGTCTAAGAAAGTAAATTAATTATTGTGAATCGTGCTTCAAGTGGAGTGTGCACATTCGAGCTCAAAGTGGCACATTCCGATCTCGGGAAAATGAAGCGCGCCGCTCCGCGTCGCGCTTCATTTGCTTCCCTCGCTCGGAAATGTGCCACTTTTCGCTCGAATGCGCACATCTTCGTATTTATTCAATTTATTAATCTCAATTTTTACACGTGGTTATATTTAATTTTGTTACGCCAAAGAAATATAACTTCTAACGCGCGTACAAAAGTTCACGCACCGTTTTTTTTTACAAAAATAAGTTCATCCCAAAACACTTAAGGTAAATATTTCTACCTTTCTTACAGAATTGATTAATAAGAAATTAAATATCTAAATACAGTCAAACCTCGATAAGTCGAAGTTGAAGGGAAACTAAAAATAATTCGAGGTATCAGAAAAAGTCGAGTTAAATACTTTCGTGTGTATATATCATATCTATATTTATTATCTTTTATACAAAATAACCAAAGAGCCAGCGCCTCTTTGATCACAAGTTGGCCTAAATGCGAATGAGTGGATAGAAAAATTACTGACTAGCGTCATTAGAAAGAGCATGAAAATAAAATTGATTTGTGGAAAAAAATGTTTAAAAAAAGTTTGGGAACATTGAGAAAAACACAAATGAAAATCGACCTATTAGAATTAGTTTCTGAAGGCTCAAATCAAAAAAAAATTTATAAAAATTTTTCATAACGTTTAGAACCTTTTTCATCAATATCTAGCTTAAATAATTGGTGACAATTAAAAAAACTCGTTAAAATTGCGATAAAAATTCATTCAACCGTTCAAGCGCAGTTCATTTTTCAAATCGCTAAAACTCCATATTTCAGGCTCTTTTAAGAAAAGAAAATTATACACGATTAATCAGTCTTTTGCTCTCTACAATTTGAGCCCGGTCAGTAATTTTTCCGTTCGGTAGGCTAAAAATTGACCTAAGAGGCGCTGGCTCTTTGTAAACAATTGTTAACATTATTTATTTTTATATAATACCTAGTTAATATGGTTATTTACATCTTATTTATTGTTGGATTGAAAGTAATCTAAAATTGACTTTTGCTTCATTGATCCAAAATGTTGGGTTTCTAGAAATATTTCCAATAATCTCCCGAAATCGGAATATTTTTACTACGTGCATACCGAAACCATTCAATCATAACTTTCTCCAGGTTGGAAAAGGACATTCCTTTAGCTTTTTTCTAGAATGATGGTCATTTGTATCTCCAGCAGCTACAATTATCTAGGTCTCTGTTTTTAAAATGGTTGATAAAGTATTTGCGGGAATACCGAAGTCTTTGGCTATATATTTTTTCTTCTGAGTCCAGGTTCCACTACTTTTATAAGATTAATTTTTACACTTATGGCCAAAGTTTTTATTTTTTGTTTACGCTGCAAGTTAATACTAGAACCGCCACCGAAAGTACATACCTAAAACTGCCGCCGGTGGTCAAATTGACCCTTCATATAATTTAATAGTATTAAGATGGCAAATTAACTATAATTTGAAATTATTTATATTAAAATAGTAAAACTAAAAAAATACATGAAATTTAAGTTTTTAGAAATTTTAACTATTGTATTAAATAAGAAATAATTCAAACTTTCTTACATTTCAACCATCTTTACATTCAAATAAATGAAAGTTTTTCTACAGTTCCGAGACACTTTTCATAAACGTATTTGTTACATATTAAACACTTTTCCTTTGTTTGGTTTTCTTTACGTTTTAAAATTTGGCACTTGTGACTTTTTTTATGAATTTGATTAATTGGTTGCATTGTTATGAACTGTCAGATTTTTGCTTTTTGGAAATTCAAAAATACAGTCGTTCCTTGTCATTTTTTTGCCGTCGTCAAAACATCAAACTCTTGTAGTATGAAACCTTTTCATCGTATTTTACAAAAGTAATTTTGACCAGCAGTAATACCGAACAAACCCGTTTTTTAATCCTACCAGGTATTGTACTTTTATGAAAAGTTGTAAAAATTGACTTCGAGTTCTCAAAATATTTACTAATGGAACCTCGAATATTTAGGGAATTGTAAAACGCTTCGACTTATCAAAAAATTTGAGTTACCGATATAAAAATATTAACGTTCAAATAGGCAAGTCCTAGGGGAACAGGTTCGCGTTTGAGTTATCAAAAATTCGGCTTATCGAGGTTCCACTGTATTTGTATAAATTTGTAAGTCATTGAATTAACTAAATTGATCTAAATCCAAACAATATTAAAAATAAAAACTTCTCTATTTTACGCATTAATTATTAAACAACCATCCAAATAAATCGCTAAAGAATATTTTTTTTAGTTCGCCCGTGTTTCCTCGTTTATTTATAGATATTAAATTTTTTTTGGCAATGTAATTGTATGACAATTTTGAAGGGATGTCTCGAGTTAGAATTATGAAAATCGGTCTATTTCGAGTAGTTGCATCTTTATCATAAAAAAAACTAATGTGAAAATCTCCCTGGAAATTTGCCTAAAGATACTATGTATAAATAATTTTTTTCATAATTTCTTATAGTTTGGCCGGAAACACGGGCGCAATTAACATTGTTTTTCTTATGGTCTGATTTACTCCTGCTCCGCCTTAAAATTTAAAACGTATTTAATGTTTATTTACCTACCTAACAACCACAGAAGTAGAAATATGACGTCACTTAAATGAGTTTTACGAGAAAACATTTACGATAAAACCGAGCAAGATTAGATATCTAAGCATTGTTAAACTTGTTTTTTATCAACACGAAAAAACTTCAAACTTTTTGAGGGAAGATCGTTACCTATTTGTGCTCTTAGGTTGTATACAATTTTCGATTAACGACTACTGTTAAGTTCTGTTTAAAAACCGTAGTTAATTATCAAACTAGTTAATTTTAAGACAACGAAAAAAGTTTATTACCTAACTCCGTTTAATTAAATATCCAAGCTAACTTCAAACGCAAAACAATTTTATCGACATTTTAGTTAAAGGAAGTTGGCTCTAAAATTTTCGAAAAAAATTATTTAGAATTTTAATTAAGTACCTACAAGATGCTCAGCTTTATAAACATTAGATATAAAACTCATCCCAAATCCATTAATTTAAATCAGATACACTCGCTATCGAAAATTTTCTGTTTCGCTTTCAACTTGCAAAGTGTCATCCCAGTTGAGCAAAAAATTTATATAAATCACGTTAACTGCTTATAGCAGTATTTCTGCGCATATTTTAGGTTTGGTAATTTTAATAGAAAAATTTATTACGTTATTAATACATCTTTACGTATTTCTTATTCTAATGACCGAACATCTTTACTTGTGTTAGTAACAAGAACAATCTTCCATATGAATAAAATTCAGTATGATCGTTATCCTAATATTTATGTTTACGCAGCTAAGACTACAATACAATAAAACCGGTTAAATTTTACGTATAAAACGTATATATTAATAATATTTAACGTTTCTTTCCGAACATAATTTGTTATTATAAATCGGAATCTTTGAAACTAACCCACCTGTATTCGTATTTATTTATATTGTAATAAATTTGAAATATTTTGGCATTACGAAATTTTATGAAGTCATAGTAAAATGATTATAAGTTAACGTCAGTTATTTATTTTTTTAAATATAGGGCTTGGCTAAAAGGTAACGGGTCTAGAATACAATTACATTCTAACGTTAGAGAGTTTTGTCGAACTTCCTGGTTTTTGTGTTTTACCTGCAGAACTGAATACAATAAGCCTAGTAGCTTTGCTATTTCTTTGAATGTAATCTAATTATTAAATCTGCTTGTTAATATTATATATAGCTATAGCAAAAGGAAAAGGATGTACCTACATATAAGAATTATTTCGAATGAAATAAAATACAGTTGAGTTTGAATATAGTGAACTTGAAAAATGCATCGAATTGGTTTTACTAGTGTAGCTGAGGTTCTCTATAAAAGAAAAAGAAAATTCTTTGGTTATTGTGCTTTTGTATTGTTACATTTATAATGAAGTAACATACTTTAGTTTATTTCAAAATATAATTTGCGTGAAAAATATTTTCAGTGGATACTTGCTACTTTAGCGAATTCGGATATAGTGAACGCTACTGCGTTCACTATATCCGAATTCCACTATATACAGCATGTATGAAACTGTCAAAAATATTAAAGTTTTTTACATGGATTTTGAAATTTCTAATATTTCTAATAAGAATCCGAGTTTTCCAAAATGACAGAGGCCCACATAGGAAAATCAAAATCATCTGATATATTTTAAAAGGTGGAGCTTCTTTAAAAAATACGGTTCCTACTTTTACTTATTTTAAAATAAATTTTTATGAATAAGTAAACTATTTTAATTTTTGTAGCAGGAATTCTATATACTTATAGTTACATATTATATTGGTGGAAATATATAGTGTTTATTTTCTGGTTTGAAAAGGGAATTTTTCATAAATCGGCCTAAGAACCAACAACTAAATTAATATATTTGAATTAATATTTATAAATGTTGATCATTGTAGCTTATGAACAAAAATTATGGTACTTACAATTTGTGCGAAATTGTAGGCGTCAGTTCCTTCTCTTCATTAAAAATTTACCAGTTTTTGCTCAAATATAAACAGATCTTTAAGATTTTTTTAAGAAGTTTTATACTTATGTTTTTTATAATTAAAAATAATAGCTTTTAGCAATTAACTACACTCCTGTTACTTTTTAATTGAAAATAGAAATATGATTGAATGTACAAAATTTGTACAGTAAATATTATAAGTTGAAATCTACATATTTTGGACTTTCGAACGCCGAATCTGTAATTAAAGTTTGACGTTAGTTTTTAATTTAAAATTCCGGTTCTTGCTGCCACTTTGGCTATATTTGCTGTCATGAATAAGCTTTTATTTTCTGTCTATATCAACAATTTTTATAAATTGAATGTATTCTTTATTAAACAAGATTAGGTATTCCAGTCTTTTTCTGGTTTTTAAATAAATCATGAGTAATTTAAAAACGAACGTAAAAGTAACTTATAGTGTTTATAATCAAGACATCTTTCTAGATAGAAATGGATGAATTTGATAAGTATATCTGAAACTGTTTTTTTTTGTGAACTTGGCGAGCAACATTATTGTAATTCGTAGAAAAAACTTCAATATACCTATTAGTTGAGCGAATTTCGATGTATTAAGGTTTTTAATTTTTTTTAAGATGTAATTGTTGCACGAAAATTGTTTAATCTACACCCCTGTTTTAACATTGAAAATCATTTGTAGACCCACACTTGTCTAGTTTAGGAAAATATATTTAGATATCTTTAACTTTTTTAAAATAAAGCTTTGTTTATATTTTGTAGTAGCTTTTTAAATATCTTAAAGTATAGGTATAATAAAATACTCAGATCTAAAAATAGGCACATTTCTAAAAATTATATACAAGATGACTTTTAACATGTGTGTTTTTAGACGTTTTTATTTGAATAACAGACATACATGTAAACATTACAAATATTAATCTTTATTATTCAAATATTAAACAGCGTTTTATGTTTGAAGCACGATAAAAAAAATCTGTAAATTATGGAAAAAATGAGTTTTTCGTCATTTCAATTTTGCACCATATTTTTTAGTGCTCCGGTAATAAAATGATTCGTTCCTCCAAACTTTTCGATAATTTTTTTTTTGCACTCGAAGTCTCTGATGTGTATGATTCATGTAAAAATGTTGTAGCCTCTGTCCGTTTTAATGTATTTAAAAAAACGAACTTTTGAAAGTAGCATCCTATTTACAACATTCGGTGATTATAACAGGTTTGGGTGTGGGATTTTCAATAGAATATAACAGTGTCAATTTTTATATTGTTAGTTTATAGACTGTTGCTTTTCTAACAAATTGATAAGGTCTCTGACAGTAAATTTGTCGGATACGAAGATTGATGAGTTTTATTATAATTAAATTACAAGAGGTGAAGATCGTTGCAGATCTCCTAACAAGCACTGCTTATCAGAAGTATTGACCATACGAAGAACTTACATCTAAATAAGGTGGTTTCTTTAATTATACTTAAAATAAACAAGGTTTAATTAGAATATTTTTAAAGCCCTTTAATTAAAACTATAAACAACGATACTGATATCAGCGTAACTATAATTTATTTTAAGATAACTTTTTTGCTTATTCAACAACTTGTCTTTATTGACACTGGATTTTATAACCAAGATTGGTATTTGAATTTTATTATCCAGACACTTTTTTAAATTACAATAATTGCATTCCACTGAACTTTAGAATCGAATATAAATTGATTATGCTACCAACTAAAATGACAATGAAAAATTGTCTTATATTTTTTTTCGGGTAGAAAAATCGTTATACAATTTCTTTTATTCCTTCGGAGCCTCCAAACGAAAGCGCATTTAAAAAATATCAATTATTGCAGATAGGCAAAATGCAATTACAAATGAAAGTAGGTACTTATATGCATATGTGTAAATCTAATTAAAACCTTTTGATTAACGACCATTTATTACGAAGGTTGCAGACATGCTTAACTTGAACGATTTCCGTTCAAGATCAGTAAAGTTATTTATGTATTCGATTTACAGAACATTCATTGAACTCTGTTCAACTGCAAAACGTAGTTTACGTATTATGGTAACATACGCTGCTATCATTTTTCGTTTAAGACCGAAATTAGCATATTATCTGCTTCGATTCTTCAACTATCGACTGTATATTTCTTTTAGAACCTTAAAGAAAATAAAATTTATTGACGGAAAAGTGAATATTGAGAATCTATAGCGGCACAATTGTAAGAGTTGAGGTTATTTATTATGTAAAACACAATTCATTGAAAGAAAGGTATCAACGTATTGTATTCCCATGAATTATGCATGCAATTTCCCTGATACTTTATCAGGTGCAAAATTTTGATTTTAATATTCTTTAAACATAAAGCAGAACTTGAACAATAGTGCTGTGGAATGCGAATTTTTATATTGAAGCACAGGAAACTAATTAAATCTTTCGACCTAGGCGAATATCAGGCATTAATTATTTTATAAATGAAACGCGCAAAACATTTTTGTTTAATCTTTCATAATAGGTATTTTTATACTGAAAAAGAAACAACCGATAAAACGATTTATATATCGAAAAATAATTTTTATAAACCTTTTTTTGATTTGTGTTGGGCAGATATTAACTAAAATATTTATCATTATTAAATCACAAAATGTTTTTTAGGTTATTCTTTTAACACTAACTTTTTTTGCTTGTTTTAAATATATTTGTAATGCTTTTAACTCAATGTATGTATTATTTAAAAAAATAATCACATAAATGTAACAATAAAAAATATTTTTTAGTTATTTGATGTGGTTAATATATTTGGGCCGCTGAACAGACGGAGTAACAACAATTCGAGATCACCGCGAGTTAAAGTGAACCAATTCTCTAACCAACTTTTGATTGACCATTGAAAAGAGATGAAATATATTCATCATCTGTAGCCGGTTCCACAAAATACTGTTAAACATTGAAATTATTTTTGGTAGTAATAGTGATTGTTAAGTACTTGAATCCAGTGTAAACCTGGCGGTGTAATAGAACAGAGAACCCTGCCCACAGCATGCTTTTAGACCGTGTTCATTCCGTCTGTTCAGCGGCCCGACTATAGTAGTAATAATCAATTGGAAGTTAATAAATACCGATTTTTATAGAAGTAACTCGTCTAACTCACCAGGGAATAGATATTTTCAATACGTAACTGCAAAGTGAGGGATCTCGGTAGGCTTTGCTTTGACGACACAAGGTTATGCCTATGGCAAATTCACAACGGCATCTCGTACTTTTAATTTGTTTACTTTGCATTTGCGATCCCGTGCTGAATGCGCCATAGCCTTACACGAGTGTTGTCAATTTAAGTCGAACGCGTCTCTTATTTTAACCTACGTATCGACAATATTATTTAAAAAACCCGCTGTGAAAGTTATACTTGGGAGGACGACACGCATTATCGTAAATAGTAATCGAAACATTAATTTGTCAGCACAAAAAAAATTAAATGAAATGCCTCAAGGAAGAAATTTTAACGAAGAAATTTTTATTTTAACACCCGGTATAGTATTATTAAAATTGTGTAATTATACCCATAAATCAATTGGCAGTAAATACTAGTACGAACTATAGAGTGTTAGAATACAGAAGGGGAAAAAGTAGAAGGCAGAAGAGCCAAAGTACGCACTTTCCACACACGCGCAGAAAGCATCGACGAAAGTACGTATACTCTATTCTGGCGTAGGAAAATCGACCACTTTACTGTCGCCACACAGCGCTCGAAAATCTAACTTTCACTGCAGGTGTTAAAAAAAAGTATTTAACAGTTTTAGTGGCATTTTCTACCGTAAAAAAAATAAGATTAGAAAACTAAAAAATTAACAGAAAAGGTTTTTCTTTATATTGCAAGCATATTGTAGAATATTTTTTCTGAAATACAGTCGAACCTCTATAAGTCGAAGTTGAAGGGAAACTAAAAATAATTTGAGTTATCAAAAATTCGAGTTATCAATATAAAAATATTAACAATGAAATATGCAAGTCCTAGGGAAACAGGTTTGAGTTATCTAAAATTCGGTTTATCGAGGTTCGAATTATAGAGGTTCGGCTGTATTTGGATTAAAATATTCAAATAATATTTTAGAAATATTAGTCTGCAATATTAAAATTTAAATATTTAAACAACATTGCTGAAATATTCTGCGTTGTGGGAATACATACATAAAACTATTTAATACTATGGATTGATATTTTTAAAATAATAATTTTGTAAGTAATTTTGCAATTTTTTTATAACGCTGTCCAAGAATTACAAAAATTTTGTAAATCTTTATGTTGTATTAATTATAGGTAAGTTGACGCCTGAAACGCAAAACATAAACCGCACAAACCCTTCCAAGGGCTAATTTCAAACCCAAGATTCTTCACCGTCAATTCTACTTAAAACTTTCGTAAATTTCCTCCGGCCTTCTCATACTTGTCTAACCTTCTTCGAACTTGTCCGAACTTTCCCCAAATGCTTCAAATTTTCCTAAACAAGTCATTGAAAGGACTTCACAATAGCCTTTGCTTAAATTTAGCTCAACTCTTTCGCTGCTATTAAAAACACTGTTCACTTTGCATAGGATATTTGTGATTTAGTTTTTGTTTAGTAACAAATTGTATTTGTCCTTCTTCCAAATGTTATCGATAATTTAAGGTCATACATTGCGAAAGAAACATTAAATTTAACAAGTCAGTTAATAGGCGACTAAAGACCATAATAATCGTAAATGAAAATTATCTCGCAAAGCTAAATTAATTTTATTTTCAAGTCTCGTAGAATTAACAATTCCTGTTTATTTTAGAATGTTTATTAAAGATAAGGTATTTAAGTAAACTGCGGCGAGAAGATAATGACAAGGCGTTATAAACAAGTCTATGTATCCAGCAATTACAAAATATCGCCATCAACCCGAAAAACCATTAATCACCGAGTAATTCTGGTACCACCACAATTATCTCCCTCAACTTTGGCACATTTTAATAAGGGGAATGACTGGCATATCTTTTAAAATAAGTACTTACCATTTCATTAATCAAAATTAATTGCGCACTTTACGATTTGTATTGACAATGATAAAAATTTCCTTCCCTGAAAAACTTAATAAAATTAGATGTTTGAGTGCATTTCGTTTACGTATTTCTTTCGCAGGATGATTAGGTATATTATTTTATTTTGATATTGAGAAGAATTTCTAGTTGTCTAATAACGCGGTGGTATTCATCTCTATGAAGTGTAAAAATAATAAGAAGTTTTGAACATACTTCAGAAAATCGTTTAATGGTTAATGTACCTCATTTTAACTGTTTGCTAACTTTATAATAATTAAACATATTTATGGAAATTTCTATACAGTAGAATCTCTGTAATATGAACCTCTAAAAATGTGAACTCCCGATTTTCCAATTAACTACAAAATTTGGGATATCACCTATAGTTTGCATTATGACATTCAATAAAAAAAAACAATTTTCAGTAAGATCTCGTTTAACGCTTCCTCGGTTAACGCTGATTCGATATAACGCGGTCTGTTCGAAGCCTCAAAACAGCTCAAAATTTACTTTTATTCGACCTTTTCACAATGACCTCATTTAACGCTGTTTCGTTTAGCGCTTACACTCATTGGAACGTATCCCCCGCATTAAATGGGGTCTTACTGTATCTATAATTAGAAGATGCCCTTTATCCGATGCAAATAAGGGATTCGAAGTGAGTTTTTTACCATAGGAATATGGAATTGCTTTGTCGACTGTATGTTCATTTAAAAAGGTCATTAAGGTCACTCTATCGTTGGTCTTACATTTGCTGAATTAATTCATTACATATGTAGAGTAGTTTAAGGAATATGCCATATCTAAGTTTAAATAGTGATAACGTTTAGTAACATTTCTTTTTGTACCAATTACAGTTTGAATATCTTTAGGCACACTTTATTTTGATTATTTTTTCGTAATTCTGCTTCGAAACCGAAAATATAATTATAAGTTCAACTAAAATAGGTTAGTTATAATTTTTCAATTCAGTTCGGGTTTACAAGTTCTTAGGACACCATATGTATTACAGAACTACAACATTTATATTTGTTATTTTGTCCGCTGACATGATGCAGTTTTAAATAAATTCAATCAATTTGAATGGAATAATAAACGAATAATACATGGATATAAATATTAAAAATAGTAGGCCCATATGCAATGGACAGATAGCGATAAAAAAAGAGGAAGATGTTGTTATCAATAAACACTAAAATAATATAGGGTACGTATTAATAAAAAAATTAATTGAAAATTGATGTTCGAACATTGTGTTTTATACCATTTCTGATCGTTAACCTTCCGTGTACAAGGTGGGGTATATCTAACATGACCAATTTTTTTTTTGTTAAAACGGGACGTTTGGTAATCGTGCTTAAAACCGAGTGTGCACATTCGAGCTCAAAGTGGCACATTCCGATCTCGGGAAAATGAAGCGCGCCGCTCCGCGTCGCGCTTCATTTGCCTCCCTCGCTCGGAAATGTGCCACTTTTCGCTCGAATGTGCACATCCTCGTATTTATTACATTAGTATAATTTACTGTGCGCTCCTTCAAATGAAAATTTTTAATTTAATTTAGTAAATATCAAATTTATATTGGAAAAAGGTATTTACCATAGCAATGAGTGGAAGGGAGCGAGAAGATACGATAATCTTGTCATTGCAAGTGAGAGAAAACGATTAAAATTATTCAATTAATTTTTCGTGTAATTGATTGGTCTAAATTATTGCGAATCATTATGAAATTGCCGTGAAATTAATTTGTATTGCAATAAGGAGACAAGAATGAAATTCCTGTTAGGATTTCTTAATATTCGGTATCATAATTAACAGGTGTTTTGGAATTTAATACTCAAGAAAAGAGTCGATGTAAGACTCAATATAAAATGAAAAGAAAGTCAAGTTTTTGTATTTTTATGAATAAGTCTATTCTAATGCATAAATAAATATGTGTTTTACTTAAACCTATTCATTATTGGTTATTAAAATATATTTCTTATCATTTAACTGTCATAAAGTACAATTTTGTGGATTTTATATCATTTTATTTTCGGGGTATGGCAAACCTCACCTAGTATAGCATGTGACATTTTGTCACCTAGTATGCGGAAGGTTAAAACTATGCAGTGTTACAATTTGTTTTTGTAAAATTTTTTTTTGAATAGACTAGAAGAGTTTCAAGAACTTTGCTGGTTTAGGCGCCAGGTAGCTTATTTCACTAGAGGCATAAAAGGAGGATATTTCATTTAAATAATTGTTGATTTTTCTTTTTGATTTTTAATTTGAAATAAATTATATATTACAAGGAAAAATAAATCCCTAATCATATTTCTCTAATTTTTTATTTCATTTAATTATAGAAAGATAATAATTTGAAAACTGTTTAATTTGGACAACTTGACTATAACAAACCAAATTTTGAGAATAAATTCATGAAATTAAGTCAATAAACCTAACTTTCCAGAATCGAAATTTAATATAATAGCTATAGCTATTATATTAAAAAAAGTGCTTTTTATGGGTAGAAAAGAAGTACATACATATCTGTGTAAAATTCAGTTATGCGAGTGAGGATTTCTCTCAATTCAAGAAATAATTAGGTTTTTATAAATAAAATTTTATTAAAATTATACATAATCGTAGGCGTTGTGTTTAATACCAAAGAAAAAGTGTGGGACATTTTTAAGCTTGATAAGTATTACTTCTCCACGTGAGATAATAAGAGGTCAATCTTCATTAAGTAAACGAAATGCAACGTTAAATTGTTTTTTACGCGTAGAAAAGTTACACACATTTGAAACGCCAAGTAGGTACTCTTTTAAAATTATAATAAAACAGGTATAAGTTTATAAAAAGTTAAAAACGAAATATTTTACCTTTTAATAAAAAGTGGAAAATATAACAATGACCTAATCGTTGCCCACACAACATTTGTTATTCGAAATAATCTATGGTCGTATCTCGATTAAAAGACCACCGACGTTTTCCCGACTAACAATAATTACTTAGGTTACAATAATTAACTTGTAACCAAAAAGGAAGTTGTTTCTTAGCTAGCGAAGAAACTGCAATAAAATACGCATGAAACGTGCAATAGGGGGAAGTGAGCTATGATGCAGCAGGCGCAACTATAAAGGGATTCATTTTATCCACATTCTTCATCCTTGTGTGGCTCCAATTTTAGAGCGATCACAAGCTCTGGCTTTTTATTCTCATAAAACCAAAATGCTCAATGCTTGAAGCAGCCAACCTGAACGACGGAAACGACAAAGAAAATTCAATGCCGGACCGCTCTTCTCTCTTTCAAAAGGATTTTGCTAGAATCCGAGAGGGATCGCATCTCCGACAGCTGAAAATTGTAAACAACTTCTGTTATACCTTTCGTTATGTGCATAAAAAGGAATTTTTGGGTTAGGTATACGTTATGTAAGCTATACAGGGTGGGCGGAAAATTCTTTGAATTTGTTTCAATTATGATTTTGGATCTGTAATTGTTATTCTATTGTACTATAAATGATTTTTTGATCCAAATTTTTTATTACCATATAATTGAACGGTGTTAACTGTTAAAACTGTAAAATGAATCAAGAGAAAGAATGCAACGCGTTCTCTTAACTGGTGAAAATATTTCACCGATGATCCAGTTCACAACCGCTAGAATCATGGCAAGCTACTCAGGAAAGGCTAAAACAAGCCTGCAAAATCCCAAACTCTTTAATCACAGTCACTTCTCGGTTTCGGTGAATGTCTGGACCGGGACCTGTTCCACAGGATTAACGCAATTAGCTACCAACAAGTTCTTCGTGACGTTCTGCAGCACTGATTGACGCTGCACTTTGGTGCAGACAGATTAGTCTAGCAGGACGGGGTGCCAGCTCATCCGGCCCGATCGACCATTGCCGTCTGCCAAGAGTTGTTTTCGAGATTTTGGACGAAGGAAATTTGGCCTCCAAATCCACGCGACTTCTATCTAATGGATTATTGTGTGTGGTCACTGCTCGAACCAAAACACAAAGAGACTTAAAAAGTGTAGAAGGTCTGAAAGCGGCATTAAATTGGTCCTGGGACCTTGTTACAGTGTGCAACCATCTTCGTCATTTATTAAAAGCGAGCCCAAAAATGTAGTGGGGCCCGAAGGGCCAATTTTAGAACAATTATTGTTGTCTTGTTTGTTTTAATGCAGTGTCTTATATTCGAAGGAATACGGTATATGTCTTTTAGTTCGATGATTTATAAAGCATTTAATCTATTGTAAAATATTTTATAATATTAATTAAAAAAACTTTTTGTCCACCCTGTACATGCAATCTCATAGAGAAGAAAGTAAAAAAATCACGCGTGATATACGTCATTGAGCCTAATTAAATATAATTACTTTAAAGTATTTTACAAAATGTTACTGTCAAATATAAATTACCGTACTTGTTATGCACCCTGTTACTGCCAGGTGCCATGTTGAATATACGCGACAGATAAAAAATATTAATTACCTTTAAGTTTGCATCGGATGCTTCTTACGCGATCTACAGAAGTTATTTATTTTATTTACTGCAGTATAAAAGAAGATTGCCACAGTAAATCTAAAAGAACGCGCAGGTTACTTTCTATTTTTTTTATTTTGAAATTTTAATTTAAGAAGAACTTCTTTTAACACTAACAAGTGTACTATTCGGATTTAGAACATACATAATCTATAAAGGCAAACATAGGTGTGTAATTGCCCAAAAATTAACATGAGCAATGTTATGGTTTTACTGTATATTGATTGAGTTTTTACAGACATTCCAGTTTTAATTGTTATCCTGTGGGATTAATTCAATGGTAACATGTATATTGAATGGATACATGTGAAACGATCGCATTTTAGAATTTTGTAGCCTTTTATTTTATGTTTATAAAACTTGACAATTTTGAAAAGCGAAATGTATACATTCGTGATTGGTTTTGTCGTCTTTTTGACGACATAACAAACTGAAAAAAAATTATAAATAATCGTAAAATTCGTTAGTGTAATTTCTGAATTAAAGATAAATTCCTAATTTTTATTTTTTTAAATTTTGAAAAACGAAATGATTACATTCACCATTGTTTTTGTTCTTTTGTCAACATAACAAACTGAAAAAAAAATTAACATTAATTTTAAAATTCGATAGTGTAAATTCTGAATTGTCGATAATTTCTTAATTTGTAATTTTTAAAATAAGTCGACTGTTGATACATCTCAAATACAATATTTAGCAACGTATGCCAAATATTACAAAAACCGAATTTATATTAAACGTAATGGATTTTGAATGTTTCATTGTCAGGGCTATTTAATCGAATCAATCGTTAACTCTTGAACAATGTTGGTTTTTTCATTTAAATTAAACTTCATTAGATTGGGGCTTTTTTGAAGATTAAAAATTCGAAATTGTATAATAGACTTCGTTTCTTACGAATTATATTAGTAATCTCAAATTTATGAACTTATAAATGTATCATGTAGGTATTACATAATATTATTTTCAAGTTTCTTGACCTTCCTAAGGTAAAAGTCCCTATTATGAGACGATGTCCCGATTTATGATACATTACGTGAATACATTAATTTATTCAAAAAGTACACAATAATCTTTTTAAAAAATACAAAGAATACATAACTTCATCAATTTTGAAAGCAATTTACTAAGTTTGCAGTTATTCTTTTGTTATTGTAATAAGAAAAAATATAAAAGTACCTATAAGCGGTTTGACATTTGCACTTGAATACACGCTCTGAGCAAAGTTGGGCGACAACGACTATTCAATTTTTCAGTCGCGTTAAATTTAATTGCCACTTCTATTTACATATGTGCATTATATGATATTTGAAAGCTAATGAGTATTAGATTTCAATTCTATAAGCATTTATGCTATTTTATGACTATTTTCGACTGTATCATTAACACCTACACTTATAAACTTGGACGTACCGGTTATTTGAGACATTTAAGAGTGTATCGCGCAATAGGGACATACTATTTTGCTTGTCCGGACTTCAAGAGACAGTTTACATTTATAAGTTTTAAATAAACAACCAACGATATTAACTATTTAAAAAGTTTAGTTCTGTAATATGAAGTATTGTTGATTAGTACAGCTTAAAATAATTATTTACGAGTAAGTATTTTTAATGAAATAACGTTATATTATAAACCTAACCTACAATCATAAAATGAAACTTTGTTGTACTTGAGCAATTTTTTTTTTTAATAATTAAATAAGTTTTTAATATTTTTACATATATTATATGTATATTGATTTATAAAATGTTTTGGATTAAATAACAACAGTGTGCGAAACAAAAATTTTAATTAAAAACTGAGAGAATGGAGAATAAACAAAAATCAAAGAAGACAAGAAAGCAATCTAAATTAACAAAAAAAACAAGTTGTGCTCAAATGTGAAGAGTAAAATAACAAAGAAAAAGATTAAAAGGAATAACTATGATCCGTTAAGTATCGAAAAAGCTTTAAAGGCGATCTTTACGAAAGGCAGTAGTTGCCTTTGGAGTACCTGTAGCTACACTAGGTAGAAAGAAAAATATTGGTCCTGCTGAGAAGATAAAAAATAAGACAGGACCGAGCACAGTGTTATCATCGAAAGAAGAGGATGATATTTTCAAGTGGGTGCTGGATAGAGCTGCGATGGGAGCGCCTTAGGGTGGCGCAAAAACAGACTATTTTTTTGTAGTCTCGAGGAAAAAATGTTAGTTTTGATGTTTTAAGAGTACCTCAAAGGGCAGCTCAATAAAAAATTTTAAGAGGTCGCTCAAAATTTTTAAAATTTCAAAATCCGTCAAAATACAATTTTTTTAAATTTTTTTCTCGTTACGGTATAATTTTATAGACAAACAAAAATAAGTTTCTGAAAGTTTCAATTTAAAATTTGAGTTTTAAAAGGTCGCTCAGAATTTTTTTATTTATTAGTGCATCACTTTGGATTTTTCGAGCGACATTTTAATATTAAAATTAAAATTTCATACATTTTTTTCCATTATTTATTAAAATAATAAACAAAAATTCACCACGAGATGAACTGAAAATGAAACACATGACAAAAAAAACAAAATTTTATTAAAAAGTGCGTATTAAATTTGCTTTATTAGCATTGGGATATAATCCAAAGTGATGTACTAATAAATAAAAAAAATTCTGAGCGACCTTTTAAAACTCAAATTTTAAATTGAAACTTTCAGAAACTTATTTTTGTTTGTCTATAAAATTATATTATAACCCAAAAAAATTGCAACAGAAAAAAGAAAATTAATAGAACAGGTTAAAAGCTGCAAAAAAATTAAAGAAGAAAAGAAATTTGATCTTACGATAATTTTCGTTGATTAGTCGTTTAATTTACAAAAATTTAATGATTTGTTGTCCTAAATTGATTTTTTAACTGTCTCAATAATGGGAACCTGCATCATGAGACACTGGGGCCATACACCTTTAAAGTGTCTCATAAATAAGGACACAGCGGTTCCCATTACAAAAGCTTATTTTGAAGTATTTTTAAATTAATATTTAGTGCAAACTCAAAATATTAATATAAAAATGATAAAACATATGTATCATTTAATTTAAATTGTGTTTTACACTAAAACTGATTAAATAATAGCGCTAATGTTTGACCTACCTAGAAATGTGTCTCATAATAGGGACTTTTACCTTATAAGTTTTAATATTAAAACAAAAAAATTTTGCATACTAATTCTTCGTTTATTTATGCAAAAATAATTAATTATTTGGCAAACTGACAACGTGAATGACCTGGAACTACATTATACGTTATATTTTTCTATCTGCATATATTAACACGTAAACAAAAAAAAATCATTTCACACGTTCATATTTATAAAAATAATTTTATCACTCGTTCAAACATTCTTATCAGATAATAGAACTCGGGTTGAATCACATTTTCATTTTATGTGTAAATATAATCGTATAAGTCATATTTATACAACCACCTTACTCAATACTAATGGTTTTTAAATTTTTGACCGATTAATTATCAAACATTATTGTACGTTATAATTAACTTAAACACGATCTGGCCCCCTATAAAATCCAAATTAAGAAATACAGTGTAAACTCTTTTTAACGAACTTATTTATAACGGAAATCTCTCTATAGCATACATGTTACCCATACATTAGACTCTCGATAACGTAATGATCTTCCTCTATAACGAAACAATATGTCTTTGTTTGGACATCTGCGCTACATTTTCTAAGAATAATACGTCTATGTTTTCATGTCATTTGATTACTTTTTGTTTACATTTTCTAGGAATTCTTTGCCATTCTTGTCTTAATGGGTCTATACCCATTAGGACAGTAATGGCAAACATGGCTGATAGCCAAACAAGTTAAGTTACGATTTCTCTTTGGAACTGTGAACATGGCTAGCAAAAAAATCTTTGTGCGTTGGTGAAAAGGTTTTTTTGATCGGTGGAAACTTGCAAGAAGCAAAATTGTTAGACGAGTTTTGATTATTTTTTAAAGGTTTGAATCATGGATAAAATTTATAAAAAAATACAAACCAAGTAGGTATATTGGCTTAGCTGAAACAAGCCAGGTCAAAATAAATGACCATACATAGCAATAGAGATTTTAGAAATTGCCGTATACCCAGTAATAAAAATTAAAATAAATGTATTTGTGCCCTTACACAGTTTTTTTTTTAATCTTTACATAACGAAAAAAAACACTCGATCACTTGAGTTGGGTTATTCAGAATTTACAATGCACTATTAAGAAATTATTAAGACAAAATAATTTTGATAAGGGAAGAAAATGAAATTATTTTACAGTAAGGTAGAAGTACCGGTTTTGGACATTGTACTAGTTGTGGACATTTTCCACTTTATTTTGACAAATGTCAAATATAAGAATTATCCCTACTTGCTATAAGTGTAATTAATGTATGTTTCACTACGATACAAACATCAATGATGTTTTTCTCGTATTTTTTAAGGTATTTTATCAAAATTACTTAAGTGTCTAAAACTGGGCCTAACGTGTCCAAAACCGGTACTTTTACCTTATATTTGCAAAAACAAATTTTCATTTTATTTAATTGTGGGTCGATTAATCGAATGGTACGTAGATTTACTTTTAAATTGTAATTGTAGAACATTTGCTTTTAAAATATGTGTAAGTCGAACCTTGAAACACTGGATATTAATAAACTTCAGTACACATAATCTCTAAATCCATTAAAAAAGTAATAACATTTTATATCTTAATCAATTTAGATACGTTTTATTACCTATCGTATAATTCTCTGAACAAATCTTAATGTTCAATATGGGTTTTTTTTTATTTTAAAACATTTTGAAATAAAAATTTTGAGATTTATTTAGGTCGGTTGTATTAGAATTTAATTTATTTTACTGTGGAAGACAGCCATCGAGATTTAAATGATTTGCAAAAAAAATTAATTTCTAAAACAACTTTCCTTGTTAGTGCGCACCTTCATAAGCAATTTTGTTTTAGTTACAGTAGGACCCCCGTTATCCCGGGTTTTAATCAACCGGGGTACCGGGTAGTCATTTTTTTTTATAAGATGTGTTTCATTTTTGACACCAATTATTAAAAATGCATATGTATTTATTTGTATAAATTAATGTAAAGCGTTTGTTTGTTAATAAAAAAATATTTTTTCAGAGTTTGTCTTAATTAACCTTCTTATCTAGCACATTTAGTCAATAAAAAATTGCGATTTGTTTATCCGGGGTTTCGATTCTACGTGGAAACCCCCGCCCCGGATAATAGAGGTCCTACTGTACTTTCAATTTTGCTATCGTAGAAGACGTAGGTATGCATGCTAAAATAATCAAAGAAGTTGGACTATGCTTCATTAAAAACATTTCAAGAAATTAGAACAAATTAAAATATAAAAGTACAATTGATTATATAGTTTTATGTTTATAATAAATACCTACACATTTATAAATACAATGGTATATAAATTATTACAAACTTAGAATAGAACATTCTCCTTTAGCTAATTTAAAATTGAAATCGTAAAAGAGAAGATAACGTAGAAATGTATCGAGATCATTTAATTTAATTTACATTTCTTTTATATCGCAAAGTCCGCCTTATTGAAGATTGACATTTATTAATTTATGTTCTATTAAAATGTAATCGCCGAGGATTATTGATATTAATAATTTTATTATTTAAAAATGCCTAGTTGATCGTATTCCCTTGTGTTTATTTAATTTTAACTTGTTAGTGATGGAACTCGGCGGAACAATTAAAAACCAGCTGTGTCTTAATAAACGTAATAAAATAAAACAACTCAACACTTTGAATTTAAAAATTAACCAAGCGGAAATTAACCGTGCAAGATTTATGTTGGAATGATTGTTTAATTATAACTAATTAGTTTAAGCATTAAAAAAAATACATTATATCATTGTAGCTATTACGTCGTTCGTATCAAAGGGCTTAATAATTACATGTACGCTTTTTTTTATCTGCGCAGTTCAAATCTAAATGAGTAATCAATTATAAACTTAACAACCACAAAAACTTACCTAATTATTGTTAATAGTAGTTACAGACATGTTATTTTATACAAACAGTCTGGTTCCATTTTAATTACTACTCTAACATGCGGTGCTTGTCACATTTAATTGAAATTTCTTTCGGCATTTCTAGTTTTCGTATTAAGAAAGTTCTGACAGATTCTACTACCTTGCAGCAGAAGTTCCTTCAATTTTGAAATATAGAGCCTCGATATCAACCAAATTTTTTTAGGGTTATATTTTATCAATCGAAAGAATCCAAAATACTTACACCCGCAGTAAAAACCAGGATGTCGTCGATAAAACGGTGTGATGACTTTCGTTAGATAGTTGATCAATGAAAGAGAATAATTTTTCTGTAGGCATCCTGGTTTTTGTTAGTAAACTGTTCCGATTTACCAGAAAGTGGCGCCGACAATATAAAGCCTTTAGTCTGGACTAAATGCTTTGTGGTATTAAGATATCCAAAGATATTTCTTCCATTCCAAACACATGGCTGTGTGTGTGGTTTATTTGATTTCCCTCCCCCAGTCCCTCGAACGTTAAACATGTGCTTTGTCGTATTTGTTGTATTTTTGCGTTTTACTTTTGCTATACACTGTGTGTCAAAATTATACGAACACTAATTCTTCTTAGTTTTGTTATGGTTTATGACACTTTTTGCCAAAATCAATGATACCATATTATTTATCATAATCAAAAACCAATTTGGTTAATTTTTTGTTCAAATTTTAGTAAATGCAAAGTTATTACAATAAAAAGGCGGTTTTTTACCGGATCAAAATTATACGAACACTTTGTGCAGACCACAACTGTATAAAACATTAACTTTAAAATAAAATAATTAATAATTAATCTGAGATCTTTTTTTAGATATTTGTTTAAAAATACGGTTTTTCATTGAATTACTAAGATTTATTAAAATTCCAGCTTTTAAATTTTTGCAAGCATCAAGGATTGCGGATTTTAGCTCAGGAACGATATCATATTGCTTGTTATTTTTCTATATTAGTTGCACTAATATTGACTATACATTTTACATTGGATTACAATCTGGTGACCGTTCAGGCCACTTTATGACATTAATTCTATGGTTTTGAAGTCATTCTTTTCTCATTTTACTGGTATGAATTGCTACGTTATCTTATTGATAAACAAGTGATAAGCGGCGAAAACGCTTTAAAAATTGTTCTATTTTATCACTTCATGTGCTTATATATTCATTACTATCCATACGTGATGTGGTAAATGCAACCTCCAGCTTTCCATTGGCCGAAAGTGCACCCCGTGCCATGCAAGAACCCCCACCGAAATTTCTTCTCGAAAAAAATTGATGTTCCTTTTTGAAATCTCGCCAATAAAAAGAAAATCCATCCGGACCATGCAGGTTGAATTTCATAAGAGGAAAATGTTAACTAACAAAAATAGCTAAAATTTTACATACTTTATTCCACATGTGGTCCATATTTGCTCTAGCAAAACTTAGATGCTTAGTTTTATCGTCCATATTAAAAACGTGTGGCTGGTTTTAATTTAGCCTTTTCTAGGTGAGATGGCTCTCAAGATGGTGCATTTTGAAACGTTAACTGAACATTCTACTTTAATTTGGTTATCTGAAATAATGGAATTTCACCCTTTTTGTAAGATTTCTCAACGATCTTTTGAAGATAACTTTTTTGGTCTTGCAGTGAATTTCTTAAGACCATACTCTTTGGTTTTCCCAAAAAAGTTCGGATCACACAAGGGGTTTGCTATAAGGCCCGAGGAATTTCAGGTAGACCCTTTCTTCCTTCACTCATTGCACAAATTTGACCCTGCTCAAATTCTTACAACGTGGCATTCTAAATTGTAACTAATATTACTATAGATTATTAATAACAACAAAAATTGTGGAAACATAGAAAATGTTCGTATAATTCTGATCCGGTGAAAAATAACTAAGAATTATTGGTTATTGCAAAAAGTTTTATTAACAATAACAACAATAGAAAAAACTAGTGATCGTATAATTTTAACACACTGTGTAGTCTGTACTTAACTATTTAGAAAAACGGATTAAAACTATTTTTTAATTGTTTTAGGTATGTGTGGCTTTTGATTCGAATATTCGGAGCGACTTTGCAAGCAGCGAGTTGGTGAGTTAATCCGTTCAAATTCGCGAAACAAGGAAAGCGCATCCTCAGAAGATCATAATAATGCTAAGTTGAATACAAGTCGAATATGGTACAAATCGGCTTAATTGTCGGTTGTTTAGTCGTAAATACAGTATGTCTCGTAAATAAATAGCCTTTAAAATAAAATCAATAAGGAATTACTTAGGCATCAATAATTATAGCCACTAATAGGTTTACAAGCTTAGAACTTTCCTTTAACAGTGTTATGCCTTACCATCTGAACTAAATTGATAGGACAACTTACCCTTTATGTACTTTTCGATAGGATTAATTAACAAATCCTGTGCTAATATATAGTTGGGACAAACACCTGCAATATGTGCTTGTATAGAAGGCACGCCGTGCGTACATACGAAGTATTAGAGAAACAGGAAATGTAATCCTTCCTAATACCTTTGCACTTCCTGCGAAATGAAGCTTAGGGTAACCACCGTGATATAACTGCGGAAAATGCACATGCTAGACCCAGCTGTATTTTATAGATTCTATAGATTGAGTAAGCTGGAACTGCATCCCTTTAGAAAAATTCATTAGTAAGTTCTCGAACTGTTAATAGCCTCTTACGGGGAATTCAAGTTCGTTGCTTTATAAATGTTAAGGCGATTAAAGTTTACTTAAAAACGCCATTTTATAGGTATAACGCTTTTAATAAAAGTTCTAAATTGGATTAGCTTTATTTTCTTTTGATTATAAATTAAAATGGTGATACGAAGCAGCGGCGTACCGTATTCAAAAAGGTTTTTCGTTCAACTTTATGTCGCTTCCTTATTGGTTTTTGTGTCCTCCGGTTACACATCTCGTTGCATACAGGATCTAACGCGATACTAAAAATAGAAGACATAATGTTTTTAAAAGTGAATTTTTTGATTGGTTTAGGCTTTGATAATGCTTTGGATCTTTTGATGTTTCGGTTTTGTAACTTCCCGTGACCTAAATTCTGTAAGGGCGGATTATTTACTTGATTGTTTATGTTGCGTCTTTTGATCAGTGGCGCATTTATTATGTTTGATGCTCCGAGGCACTAAATGTTGGAAGCTTTTCCTCAATTATCATATTTCGGAATATGTAACCTACATATTTATTTATTTTTCATTTTTTTTTTGCTAGAAGAGGTCAAGCATGAAGATTTTTATTTTACGTATCCTACAGATTTTATTTTACACTTTTGTGCATAAGATGTGAAGTCACCTAAATTTGTTAAGTACACAAGATTCTCGATTATCTCAACTCATGTGGACCGAAATGTACTTGGATAAACAAAGAGAAAAATTTAAAAAAAAGTAGGTTTTATGACATAAGGATATGGAATACATAAAATTTCGTTAATTAAAACATGCAAAAATTTTAGTTTTAGAGTTGTCGTTAAATAAAAAGAAAACCAGTAAGTGATCTAAAACAAGTTCTTTAAAATTATCAATACATATAGTATTGATTATCTCTATTCGAGACACCACTGGCAACTCCTGTTCAACAGAACTCATCCAGTACTACCAACATAAAAATAAATTAATATGGCACCACATTGAAAATATTCTCAATGTTAAAAATCACCCTGGATAGTTTGGTTATTTAACTATAAAATCATATATATTTTTGAATTTTTGTATGTGGCAAAATCTGAGATTGACCGTGTTCGTATTTACTCTTCTCTTATACCTTTTTGGTTATATTTTACTTAAAAAACCGGGAATTATCATGGAATTTTGAAACCATTTGTTTGTGGCCACCCTGTAGATAAAACTATATAAATTATTTTAAATTATGTAATCAATGCTTCAAATTTCATTCTCATATTTGTAATATAATTTTCTGTTAATTTTTTTTTTTTTGATCTAATTAAATAGCTTTTAAGCAAAACGTCATACGCATAGGTATTGCAAAAAGTGCAGACTTATGTAGTTGGCCCATTAGTTTTTCTAAGAACAGTAGCGATACGATTTTGGAAAGTTTTTTCAACATACATTTTATAACCAAATAACAATATTAATATTTAATGTATAGGTAATTTTATTTCTACACGTAATAAGTAAAATAATTATAAAAGATAACAGATTTAAGTGGCTCAGGTGACTTATAGTTTTGTAGGAATTTGACTATTTTCTTTGTCAAAAGCTGCAGAAATTTTGAAAGTCATCGGTTCGTAAGTTTGCAGTCGATTTCAATTGGTTTTTATCGAGTATTAATTAAGATAGAAAAAAACGCACGGTATCATCGTATTATTTTTAATTTGGAAATTTATTTCATGCTTCTTTGATTTCCTTGCCAATTAATGTTTTTCATGGTAATCAATGCGGTTCCAATTTTTTTTTCGTTATTGTGTAACAATATTTAATTAAGTTTCGTCTACAATGTTATTTCAATATTGAATTAAATTTGTATTTTCATTGGGGCGAAAACTTTGCTTCGGTTTAAACGAGTAGGTGTTTTATTTGAAATGTTCTAATTAACAAAAGTACCTTAAACTGCTATCTTTGCTTTATTAACGTTATTTACCACCTGATATTCGAGGGAGTTCGTAAAGTGCGTAATCATGTCTACTTAATAATTATCATTTTCTGCGTGTTAGTTGATGCAACATCATGTTTTGCACTGTATTTCGAGCTGATCTTGCACAAGTTTGAGTAAGTGAAACAAGAACTAATTGACGTAGTAGTTGTTAATTTCTAGTTAGATTGTACCGTAGTAAAGTTGTTACTAAAACTTTAACTTTAGAAACTCGAGTTTATGTTAGACCTTTGGTGTTGGTTCTATGTACGTGTATTACAAGGAATTCTTATTTAGAATGTCAGGTTTTTGTTTCTTGGGCAAATTTAGGTTTGTAGTTGGTCTTAAAAGTTTCATGGTTACTGTTTCGTTTTATTTATTTAAAAGCAGAAGATGTTACTTTATTCTTTGTTGCATGCGGAATTTAGATTACAGTTAGGAGGAAAATTTCAAATGCTTTATACCTCAATAAAATTTAAAAATGTATGTTTCTATGATGATACCCTTTTAGCGTAAAGTCCATAATTTTTATTCTACCGCACTTTTATTATTCTTTATATCGGTGATGAGCAAATTTGGCGGGCCAAAATTAAAAACTGAATATTCCATACGAGCCGCAACGAACGCCATATTAAATACTTAAATGTAATGGTGACGAACTTTGTCAAATGCACGTGCCAAAAATTAGAACAAAATTTATATCTAGTGTAAGACATATGACATATGAATTTTTACTAGTGAAAAAGTTTGTAATTGCATTTTATTGACTTGGCGTAATAACTCCGAAAGTGTTCAATGAATCAAGATTTCGGCTGAATTGAAAAACGCACAATTCTGCAAAATCACAATTTGATAATTTTTTTTTTAAATAAAGTTATATCGGTTATGAGTTCTTGAAGTACTTCAGAAATTCTCTCACGTGCCACTTTTAGTGGTCGTGCAATATAAGTTATTCAGTGGACAATTAATCATTTTTCAATCAGAAATACATAAAATCTTTACAGCATTTTAATTTGAAAGAAAAGTTTTCAATCTTTTAAAGAAAAAAGTTTGTCATAAGTGGGTTACATTTTACGTTTCGTCAGTCTAAAGAATGTTTAATTAAAAATCTAATTCTGTTTTTGGGAATAAAATTTGTCAAGTTCTATTTGAACAATTTTTCGTGAGCTGCGTACATTTGGGCAAACAATGACAAATTTTGCGATGTGGAAGTTAAAGATGTGCCTTTCTTTGCATGAATTATACACTCAATTTTCTCCATGAACTTAAAAAAATAACTCTTAGAAAATTAATAGTTTATCAAAATATTTATTTATTTCTTGTATGTCTTTCGCATATTTCAAATGCGCGTTGTACGTTTTTCTTTTCGGCTTAAATAAATTACTAAGCATATCGGTTTTCTCTTTGTAAAATTTTTATACTTCATGTAAAGAAGGGTTAAACTTTGGTGGGACACCTGTGGTTCACGGCCCAATGTATTGCTCATAACTAGTTTATTTATATTAAGAATGTTTAACCTAAGGCTTTTTAAACAATTTGATTAATAAATTTTGTGCGACGAATATAAAACCTGGTTAAGATTTATATTTATAAAAAATAGCAAAAAAAAAATGTAGTTGTCAAAGTGTTGCCTGCAACCGAGACAAATTATATAGCTACTGGAAAAACTTATAATACAGTGAAAACGCTGTTATCCGGATAATTGAAAAAAACAATTTTACCTTGTTACGTATTTATTTACAAAAAAAAAACTAAACAAATCATTATTAATTATAAAATCAACAGTAAAAAATACCAAATAGAATCATAAAATGTTTAGGTAAAATTAAAAGTAAATTGATCATTGTTAATCGTGGCGAAAAACGGAGTGTGCACATTCGAGCTCAAAGTGGCACATTCCGATCTCGGGAAAATGAAGCGCGCCGCTCCGCGTCGCGCTTCATTTGCTTCCCTCGCTCGGAAATGTGCCACTTTTCGCTCGAATGCGCACATCTTCATGTTAATTGGATTCGACTATATTAATAACAAATCCTTCAAATCCAGATTTTCTATTCGGAGAAAGTTTTCGCTTGAAAGTGCCCATACTCCTTAATAATTGTATTTGCCTATTTTATTCTTCTCTTTTACAAATAATATTAATTAAATGAAACTGAACTAAATGTACCACTTCTCGCTTTTCTTTTAAGCTACACGGAGAAAAAACATAGGGATTTTTCTTATTTTTCCAATGTTAACATAGGCATTTTTCCTATGTTAACATAGTAAAAATTGTTGGTAGTAAGATCCTCTTTATAACTTTCTTCTATTCTCATGGGACAAAATTCTTCATTATTTATAAGATTTAAATTATTTCTATGAGAGTAGCAAAATCTGCTGGGAAAATTTGCTTTAAAAGACTGAACAAATCCATTTATCCTGTGTACGCCTAAATTGTCACCCAAAACCGCAACAGTAAAATAAACTTTTATTTTATTTTCATTAAAATTGACTCATACTCCCTCACTTTGTAAATCTCTCAATTCATCAATTACATATTTTAAAATGGTTTCAAATCCTAACGACTTAATATCTAGACAATTAAATAAAGCTAAGATATATGTATTTTCCAATTTAGATTGCATAAACTTAGGTAAACATGAAATTCTGGCATAAACCGCGCCAATCTTTGTAATCCCGCGATGGGTACCTAAAGCATTATTTGACTCATATTCATCGAATGAAATTTCTAACAGCAAAACAAACTTATTTTCAAATTTTGCAGGTATTTCCCTCCACAAAGATCCTTGTACCAAATTCATCAAAATTCCATGGCTCTCTGAAATTACTTTTTGAAAATCCCTTATGTGCTCTAATGAATTGAATTTTTCCATCGTTTTTGTCAAAACTAATGCCAAAGGAATCATTTCAATGGTAACAGAAATATTTTTTTGTTCTTGACGATTACCTTTGAATTTGAAATCTTCTTGCTGACCAACCTCTAATGTTTTGGGTGGAATATAAGGCCCCATACGTGCAAAAGCTTCAATTTGCGTATATTCCGTCGGAAAAAGGTCAAATGTTAACATAGCAAAAATAGGAAAAATCCCTATGTTTTTTTCTCCGTGTAGACTAGATGGGAGACTTCATCGTACATGAAAAAAAAATACTTGAACTTTTTCCGAATTTTGATTCTTATTTCCCCACCTTTTTTTAACATATCCCACCCAAATCATTCTAAAATTGTAATGCACCACCTATGTAACTTATTAATATTTTTTTATATTTAAAAATTGAATTAATCTATAAATGAAGTCTAATTACAACAGTGTATACAAAATGCGCCTTAAAACTAATTTGTTTATAATTTTCACAAAAATGAAAATTACCCAAAAATATTTGGAGACATTAATTTTGACATATAAACCTTCAACAATGTGCAAAAGATGATGTAAAAATTAACTAGTTGTTTTTTAGTAGCTCACTCCAGAAAATTTAACACATTAATAAAAAATGCGAATTGGTAAACATCAAAAGTACACCTGCAAATATTTTTATTAAGCTCGCTACAATTACCTAAGCGTGCGTAAGAGCACCATCAAAAGGAATAAAATATCTAACCTTTTTCAAACAAAAAATAGATCTAATTTATTCGACTTTAAATTTTTTCAATTGAAGAATTAAATAATAATAAAGGCAAATCCGATAAATATGAGGATGTGCGCATTCGAGCGAAAAGTGGCACATTTCCGATCGAGGGAGCCAATGAAGCGCGACGCGGGGCGGCGCGCTTCATTTGCCTCCTTTGATCGGAATGTGCCACTTTGAGCTCGAATGCGCACACTCGGTTTTAAGCACGATTACGAAGTGTCCCGTTTTAACGGGAAAAAACGAACGCGGTTGACAATCCGGATAATCGCGAATCCGTATAACTGAGGTCCGGATAATCGTGGTTTTACTGTAATGGGAAATCTTGTTTAGTATAAAGATTATCTCTTAAACAGATAATCGTCCAAATCATCTCCCGAAGAAAAATTAAAATTCATCATCGGTAGTTGATTTAAAATTTTTAAGTGCCAATGTTGTGTATACTTAATTTTTAAAAGGTTAGTAACATTTACGGTTGTCTATAATTAGTTGGTTCCGAGAAATCTATTTCTATACCGTCCGATGAAAGAACCTTTGAAAATCACTATTAATTTATGTAATTATTATTTACTTTAATCGTTAGTAGATTCCTGAACTTTTTCAAAAAAGAACATTAAAAAGCAGACTCTAAGATCTATTAATTATCGTGATGCAGCATCTATTGGCAATTTATTTCAGCATTATTGATTCAATTCGATTCCCATTGTGCAACGCTTTGTTACGGCACAGTATTGTTTCCGTTATAAACACCGAATTATAGAAGCAACGTTTAACATTTTCTCGGCTTGGAAATGGCAGCGCAAAAATGAAGGGCGGCCGCACCCATTCCAAAGTCCCTAAAATAAAAATGAATCATTTGAAGTAGATCTCTCTACTCGTAAGGTCGGCCGCTTTCCGCAAACATAAAGTTAAATTAATTTAATTAAATGGCCGCAGTTCGATTTTCGATGGTCTAAGCATATGGCAGGGGATGGAAATTAACGGCGTGAGTCAAGATTACAAGTATGCATCGCTAAAGTTGCTTACGTATTTCCACCCTAACCACTCCACTAACTATATGTATAATAAACATATGGTTTCCGTGTGCCCCTTGTGCTTCTACTTAATTATGACCACCGGATTTACCCTTATTGCCCGTATCACATAATAATATTGCTATATGCGGGATGAATTTAATATATTTATTGGATTTCACATTGTTCTAAATTACATAGTTCTCAAATAAATTTTCCAACCTAATAAATTTTCGCCGAAATGGTTTTGGATTAGAATTTAAGATTCGGCACCGCGTCCGCCTAAATTGTATTGGTTCACGAAATAATGTATTTATTAGATAAATAACAATTTATTTGATTGTAAAATTGGGAATACGTCGAAGAATAGCGTTCGGTTGTTGCGTCTTTGAAGATAAATAGATGAGGAGATATTGACCGTAGTCCTTACAATCAAGACCTACTGTTAACCCATAGCTATCACTTCCTCCCTTTATGATCTCACTTGAATCTTGCCGTTAATCTGATAAATTTTAGTTCCAGATAGGTTTAGTACGTTAGCTACCTTTCTACACGATTTACTTTTTTTGTAGAACTCCTATCGTGCTCGAATCTTTATTACTTCGATTGTAAAGTAAATTAAAACCATGATTCGAGATCGTTGAAATTTAAATTGAAGGGCGAAAATCTATGGCTTATTACTATTTCAGAGGTACTTGGAAAACAGGTGATAGTATTTAAATGTTATACTTAAAGTTACTTATTAAGACAAAAAAATTGAAACCTGTTTAGAAAAGCAGTATACAGTTTGATTAATTTTGTTTAAAATTTGAAATTACGTTTGTAGCTGGTTGTGTAAAATGAGTTACTTTTAGTTTGAACAGGTTTAATTTGCTTATTGTATATATTTTGAAAAGTGGATTTCATTTCTAAAAAGACACTTATCAAAGCGTGAGTTGGTCACTGTTACGAAAATGTTGCTGTACTAAAATTAATTAAGATTGTAAATAATTAGACAAAGAAGATAAAAAGATAAAAAATATAAATAAACAGAATCACATATTAAATGAAAAATGAAGAATTTCTTAATAAATTTTTCTCTACAGAATTTAACAAGTTTAAATATTATACAAAATATATCTAAACAAAAATCATGAAAGAAAATTTTCTTATTTTACAGGTTTACAAAATGTATCAAAATTCTTTAGCTGGTCTTTCCGATCAATAAAAAAATTAAAGGATTCTCACCGACAGTTTTAAAAATAACACTACGCATGACCGTTCCCCCACCATTTAGAATTGACTTATTAGTATGATCAATCAATTTTGAATACGGAAAACGATTTCAGATTTATGATTATTACAAATTGGAACAAAATTATTATTTTGAAAAATATTTATGTTTAATCATGGTGATGTTAGGTATATGGAATTTTTAGAAATAACTACCCTAACAGCACATAATATTGCAGGAATATTGCTGAAATATTTCAATGTTGTTTAACATTTGCAATATTGCTGGAATATTATTGTAATATTACAATGAAATATTGCAAAGACATATTCAAATAATATCCCTGTAATATTTAAAAATAGTATTTGCTTGGTAAAACAAGATCCCGAATATTCACAAATATTAAAAAGAATCATAAACTTTTGCGAATAATAGTAAATTATAAAAATAATTGAATTTAAACAAAAATAGGTAGATTTGAAAACATTGATGGTATAAGAATTTTATTTTCAATTTATTTTTATATAATTATGATCATTGTAAATAAATATTTGTTTTACTATTTAAATTTTACTAACAGTGTATTTGTAAATGTGAAAAATTTGTTAAAGTAAAACAATTAGGTATTTGAAAAAAAAAAAAAAATTATTGATTTTTTTTATGTATTTTAAAACTTTATTAATAATAATATGGATATTTATTGCAAAATACTTAAAAAAAATTTTTTTTCAATTAATTATAAGCAATTAAAAATTGATAAAATTTAAAAAAAAATCACGTGACTATAAACGCGCCAAAATTGGCCACCATCTTTGTGACGTCATAATGTTATAGCTGTTTAATAACAGGACCGCGTTTACGGCTATTACACGTGAGTTGACAATAATATTGAAAATTTACTGCTAAAAAACGATGTGTTAGTTAATTCCGATTAGCTATGTGTGATAAAGGATTTATAAAGACAAAGTCTGATAATATTCCTGATGTTGATATATTTTTGACTGAATTCTACTTATTTGATTTGTATACTTGGATAAATAATAATTACTAACAATAGTGTTATAAAATACTTACATCGAAATGATCTTCACAACAAAAAATTCGATTTTGTTTTGGGATTATAACGATGCACTGCTTGAAACCATTTATTTCGACGTTTTTCATCTTGGGGAACATTTAAAAACATTTTGTCAGGAGTTGTTTTGTAGTATTCGTACATAATGGTACAAAACAAGAACGATAACTTTTGTGGTTCGACATTTTCAATATAAACTTGAGTATTTAACCATGACAAAAGAATTAAATAGATCAAAACACTGCATTTATTATTTCTGTATAAGCTGCAATGAATGAAAACTAACATTATGACGTCACACACGCTCGTGTTTGTACGGGAGCTGTCGGCGTGTTTTCGGTACTGGATTCAAAATTAATTTTTATTTTGATATAACTTTTGAAATATTGCGAAAAAAAAAATAAAAATAGTTTTGCTATAAAACTTATATATGATCTTTCCATTTATCACAAAAAAAAATAATTCAAAGACCTAATTATCATATACTAAACTGACACCCCTATGTATCTTCATTCTTGTTTTTTTTTAGTTTCTGTTATAAGCCTAATCCTCATTATTTTAAAATTTTATACCTATGGAAGACAGACACATTTACCTTTTGTTAGAATCAAATTAAAGGTTTACGCAATTTTGAAATTTTACAATGTATGTTCTAGAAAAAATTAAAGTTTAAAAAATACTACCATATTTTTCTAAAAAAAAGCTTTTTTTCTATATAAATTTTCGTAAAACTTAAATGTCCTGGGTTTACTTTACTTTTCAAATTTTAATCTTTATTCACAACGGATTAATTAAGCACTATAAAATTTAGAAATATCACGAAAAATACAAAAAATATGCATTTATTCTTTAAACAATATAATTTATAAATTCTTTACATTTAAGAAGGTTGTGGCGTTAAACTTAAAATATGAAAACTATTTTGTGTACATTTATTTCGAAATTTTGTATGAAAAATTTAATGTTTTAGAAAACTTATTATATAAATATCGAAATTAACAATACATATTGTCTTATGGAGAACACGTCTATTTGATATGAAAATGATACATTTTTGCTATTAAAATGAGAAAAAATGCCATCAATACGAAATTTAACTAGGGTGAGTGTACCAGTCCCAAACCAGTTAAGGACAAATTTTGACTTTGAAATGCTCTGAACTGGTATTATGTAGTTTTAACGTAGAAATGTATATATAAAATTGTTTATTGTTTACTAACGCTGCAATATTGATAAATTATTTGAATCTAAATATTTTTTTTATAGATTTCGTAAACAATATCAAAAACGGTAATGCACCTAAGGTTGACCACTGCGCTCATAGCACTTAAATAAACACTAAATTTTTAAAATATGTTTGGAACGTTGTTAACACGTAACAAAACAGTCGAACTCTTCAAAAATGCCCTCCATTTCTTAATTTATTCAATCGAACATGCGAGTGGTCAACTACTGGTACGTGGTTTGGGACTGGTACACCCACCCTATATGAAACATTGAAATTTCGTGATTGTTTTGAAAAAAATTCAAATTTAATTAGGAAGCTGAGAGGAAGCGTGGCGCAAGCGGTTTAGTGTTTGGGCTGCTGCGCTGCGAGGTGGGTTCGAAGTGGTTCAAATCCCGCGTGACCATCGAAAGTTTCACGCTCCTCTTCTCTTTGCAAAGCTGAGCACCTTTCAAGACTGAAACTGCTCGAAATTTTCCCTAGAAATTGCCGTGGTTCGGAACCCACGTAAAACTGTAGGTCCCTTGAATCTTTGAAACACTACAACATTCACAACAAAGTTTTCAAGCGGGGAAATCGCCTAAACCCGATACAGGTATAAAAAGGCAAGGAGAAGAAGAAGAATTAGGATGCTTTAACCTTATGAAAAATAACAATTATTAAGGGTACTTGTGAACGATTTACATTTAATGTGTGAAATAACGGCAACGTTGTATTTAGTAAGAATGACAGAAAATTTAAATATATTACATTATATGGTCACCATCAGATGTACATTTTTGTGTACATTATGGAGGCCACACTTTTCATCCGAAATCGATAGAATTTCAAATTTACTTTAGGGACATGTCTTTCTTCTATGTGAACCTAAAATTCCCTAAAAAAATTGATAATTGTATATTTTAGAGATGTATAAATAAACGAGCATTCTTTTTTGCCAGTTTTTTTAAACTTATTTGCAATTCAGAAATATTTTAAACAATGATATGACTCCACAATTCGGTTCATATAAAATTTAATTATATAAAGAGACTATCTGTCAGGTTTTAAAATGATCGGTTGAAAACTTTTGAACTACAGTGTACACAAGTTCAAAAATGTAGTTTTGAGAAAAACGCTCTTGGAACGAAGACACATCCAACTCCAAAATCACTAAAAAAACGTAGTCCTAAACCTATTTCCTTCCTTAAATAGTGCCCATTCATTAAGCAGATTTTTACAAAACAATAATTTAGGCCGCATCACAGTCTCAAAAGATTAGCGCGCAATAGGTTGTAAAGTGTCCACAAATACAATTCGACAAGGTTAATAATGCTAACAAAGCATTCAAATAATTTTGAAAACCTGTAGTTTTTACCAAATCATTTAAAAACGTGCTTTGTACGTGTCTCATTCGTTATAAGTACAAGAACAAGAAATATTACAATTTAGACATAAGATTTAAAAATGATATTTATAACAAAATTTACCAGCATAAGCATTTTTAGGCAATTTGCCTAAACTTCTGATCTTTAGAAATATCATAATTTAATAGCAAGAATGAATTTTGTGTATAATATACCGTGCAATAATACCTACTAATATATAAAAAAATGTTATGCCCTGATTTTGAAATTAATCCTTCGATGATATTATTAGTCCTTCCAGCACTTTTCCTAATGCATGGTTATCATATTTAATAAGTACTTATAGAGAAAATGAAGTTTTATATGTATATATTAGTAAAGTAATATTTTACGTTCTAATCAATTATATAATATTTTAAAACTTAATATACAAGAAGCCTTTGTAGCTTAGTGGAGAAGCGTGCCAACTTTCAACGCAAAGGTCTCGAGTTCAAACCCCACATAGAACTAAATGCTTTCCTGATTTCAGAATTTATCAACACCAGCGAAAACCTTGTCAACCGCAGCGCACGCAGCCGCCGTTTCCATTCTCAAAATCTCTCCCTTCCTTCTACCCTACAACCCCAATCCGTACTAATGAAAAGAAATTCACATACATTTTGCATTTTTTTAAATCCACAACATTTTGAAATATTACTACAACATTGCAGCAATATTACTGCAACATTGCAGCAATGTTGCTGCAATGTTTCATAATATTGCATAATATTATGAAACATTTGATAATGTTCCTGCAATATTCCTGCAATTACCCTGCACGGACATAGGAATATTGCAGCAACATTGCGGGAATATTTCAAGTAATATTTCGAACATTGCAAAATAATATTCCAGCAATATTCCTGTAATATTATGTGCTGTTAGGGTATTCTTTTGTTACTATTATTTCATTACAAACTTAGTTTGATTTTTGAATGTTTTTTAAATTTGAGTACTTAATTACAACATGTAGTTTGTATGAATTAGTTTAAAATTTCTAATTTTTTTAAATGGCATTTGTGAACTAGCTTTTTATGCATTCAAGCGGAGAGCACAAAAACTTTGAGATCAATAGATATTTTTTCACAGATAACACATAGAATACGTTATTGCATTAACAGAAACGAAAAAAGAGAGAAACTTTTGGTGTGACAAGAGCCTCATTTGTCACTTTCTATGAAATCTGAAGACTTTTTCTTATTTTTTCAGTAGTTTTTTAATTAAAATATTTGGTTTCATTTTTTTTTCATATTTTTTAATTAACCTCATGCTTAATTATTTTTATTAAATCCAACCAAATGAATATTTTTTACAATGTAATTTTTGAAGTTATACTTCTTTTGGCACTTTGAGACTAAAATTTTAGCATGCAACGGAAGGCGCGCGCTCACAGTTAACGAACATTTGACAGTGTAAAGTTAACCGTCTACCAAAGTAAATAAATTATTGTGAATCACGCTTAAAACCGAGTGTGCACATTCGAGCTCAAAGTGGCACATTCCGATCTCGGGAAAATGAAGCGCGCCGCTCCGCGTCGCGCTTCATTTGCTTCCCTCGCTCGGAAATGTGCCACTTTTCACTCGAATGTGCACATACCCCGCATTCATTGAATTTGACCACTTTATCCTTTGCTCTTTCAAACCATTAATTTAAATACAGTGTAGTAAATATTGATTTTATGTTCGCAAAACGTATTTACTATAGCAATGAGTGGAAGGGAGCGAAAAGATACAACAATCTCGTCAATGCGAGTGAGAGGGGACGTTTAAAATTATAAAACTAATTTTTTGTCGAATTTATTGGCCTGTATTATAGTGAATCACGTGGCTATATTTAATTCAGTTACGCCATAGAAGTATAACTTCTAACGCGATACATAATTACCGGTTTTTGATCTTGATAGCTTGTTGGAGATTTTTAACAGAACAAAAAATAATTAAAATTATTATTAAAATTATTATTATTATTAACATTTTACACTTTTCAACACATTGTATAGAAAAAATATTCGAATCACCTGTTAATGCATATTTCAAATCTATATATATAAAAATCAATGCCACTTTTCGTTGTAATTTTATAACTCAAGAACTGGCTCACCTATCCAAACTAAATGCTTAGGCTTTGTTCGGACTATTTAGTAGATGGTTTATGTGAAGTTTGCACTAAATCGGTAGAGCGGTTCTTCATTTATCACATTTTTTGTAACAAATGAATTCATTTTGTTAATGGGGATTGTGCTCCGTATATCGGAAACGGCTGAACCGATTTTGACGGGACTTGAATTAACAGGTGGAAGACACTATCCTTGAGTAACATACGCTATATTTTATTTAAAAAAAATAGTTTTTACTTCGAAATCGCAATACACGAGCGAAGCCGGGCGGGCCAGCTAGTAATTTTATAAATATTAAAATATCTTCTTATTTTTGAAAAAAAACTAGTAATAGATACGCGTAAGTCCTTTTTATTGCACTTCGCGAAGAGATATTATAAAATGAGCATTTATAGAAGAATTAAACTGAAAGAATTTTTAAGCTTAGCAAGGAGCAATAAAAAAATTAGCTCCGATTTAAAAGAAATGCACTTTTCAGTGTTTCTCAGAGGTTGCACGTTAAACACTCGGGCGTCGATCGAGATTATATTATTCTCGGCGAAGCATTTTCTTTTATTTTGGACATCTCGAGTTGAAACTGCTTTTACAGCGGTTTAACATTTACCTATCAAGGGAAATGCCTCGGATTTCTTAGACAGAGATTTGTTTTCTCAGCATGTTTTTTCAACAAAAACAATTGTTATCATACTGCCCCAGAATTTTATAGTTTGCACAAATGTAGGCCAAAAAAAATAGCACTTTAGAGCTATGGATTTGACACAAATGCAAGCCAAATAATGCGAGCTTTTATGGTATTGCTGTTTATCAATTTGAAATGTTTGCTGTAATGTAACTGACAAACGCTTATTCATACAAATAAAGATTATAGTTTATTTAAAAAGAATTCGGTGTTTTTTTTAGTAAATTGTGTTTATTCAAAAATTCGTTTTACGGTTTTATTCTCATTTCGCTTTAAGCTTTAAAGTTAGCAGTAAATTCGTAACGACTGTTTTTAAAGTCTTAAAGCTTTATATAAAAAATGCCTCACATAAATTACTATCCAGTTGCGGTGAACGTGTTGATAAAATTTTGTTAACTTTTTAGTATTCCATTCAATGCAGGAATTCCCTAAACCATCCTAAAATATACCGAAAAACTCTACAGAATTCAGCAGCTCATTTAGTTTTCCATTAAAAGTTTCTTATTTTCCCAAAGGATTTGACATGGAAGATTTATTTTCAAATTTAGCCCTTAGTGATGACCTATTTTAGTAAAATATTTACGTTTTATATTTATCGTTAAGATATTTTTTTAAAAAGATATGCCCTTAAAGATACGCACGTATTTCTTAAAATTGATTTCACTTAAGGCGGGGCAGGAGTAAATCTCTCCATAAGAAAAACAATGTTAATTGCGCCCGTGTTTCCGGCCAAACTATAAGGAATTATGAAAATATTTTTTTGCACGTAGAACCTTTAGGCAAATTTCTAGGGATGTATGGAGGCACTTTTTTGAATTTAGCTTTTTAAATTAGTTTTTTTATGATTCAGATTCAACTACTGGAAATAGACAAATTTTCAAAATTCTAACTCGAGACATCCCTTCAAAATTGTCATACAATTACATTGCCAAAAAAAAATTTGAATATCTCTGTAAATAAATAAGGAAACAGGGGCGAACTGAAAAATTTTATTCGATCGCGATTGATTTGGATGGTTGTGTTGGGGATATCCCAAGTAGTAAATCGTTCGATAGTACTTAAATGCATTTCAAGCAGTGAAGGATTTAGGCTTGCTGCCGCCCTAGGCCCCGTTCGATGTGCCGCCCTTTTAAAAGATGAATTTTATTAATTTTGATCCAATATTTTTATTTGCCTTTTCAATTGCATTTTCAAAATGTTTATTTAAATCCAAAAAAAACGTGGTTATAGCTATTCTATTATTTATTAAAAATAATATAATAACAATAAAAAACACGATCCTATCATCGTTTTGTCCCCATCTCAAATAATAAATTAAAAGTGCGACGATATTTTAGCTCAGAAAATCTTAAGATAGTAAAAGTTTCTAATGAAAAATAAATAATTTCTACATATATTTTTTTTTTAATAAATACCAGAATTTGAAAATTTTGACTTTTATTTGATTATTTTTATCGACATAATTCTAATAGTTTAAATAAGTTATAAAACTTCTATAAATTATCAAACTCCCAGATTATTTTCATATTTATTGGTAAAAGTAGCACTTTTAAAAAAATCATATTTCCTAAAGAGGTGGAAATAACAGAATGGCACTAATTGGAATTCATTAACGAAGATATGGAACACATTTTCTGAAAATTTCTAATTTTTATTTTTTCTTCCACATGGGTTTTTTTGGGGTCAAAGTTGAGCTTTTTTCAAAATTATCAATTTTCACAATTTTTTTTTTCGTAGAAGATTTTATTTTAGGACAATGATAATTATGTCACGACATAACAAGAGTTAGTACTTTATTGTAAAAAAAAATCAACCCTTAATATGGCAACAGGGTTGACACAGGGTCCAATCAAATATCGTAAAAATGAAAAAAAAAATGTGAAAATTTCGGATTGTCACTATCTTGTTCCTAATTATTTTAGTTTAATTTTATTGTATTATATATAATGCACATTTATGACCCTTTCAAATAAAGTAATAACCATTTCAATACCTGTTCTAAATAAAAAGCTAGAGCCCATTATGTACAAGTATGAAATTGACCCAATTTTTGACTTCAGATGGGTACTGTCAGAAGTTATACAATAAAAAAAATAAATGGTAGTGGTTTAACATTTCTGGCACCACAAAGATCATCTACAATTTTTTTTATTAAAATTAAAAATCATGCGGCACACCCCATTTGTTGATTTCATATGGAATGACCCCTAGACTCTTTTGAGTTGAACTTATTTTTGTTAAAAAACCGGTGCGTGTACTTTTGTACGTGCGTTAGAAGTTATATTTCTTTGGCGTAACAAAATTAAATATAACCACGTGTAAAAATTAATATTAATAAATTCAATAAATACGAGGATGTGCGCATTCGAGCGAAAAGTGGCACATTTCCGAGAGAGGGAGGCAAATGAAGCGCGACGCGGAGCGGCGCGCTTCATTTTCCCGAGATCGGAATGTGCCACTTTTCGCTCGAATGCGCACACTCGGTTTTAAGCATGATTCACAATAATTAATTTATTTTCTTAGACGACTAACTTCATACTGTCGAATTTTCGTTAGCTGTGGGCGCGCAACTTCCGTTTTTCCGTTTCACCCTCAAAACGCCAAGCGAGGTATAACTTCAAAAAGTGATGGTTTGAAAGCAGAATTCTCTAATTTTCTTTTAGAAAACTGTCAAATTTTTACAATATTTAGCGAAAGAGTATATTATGAATACCTGTGGTTAAACTACCTGCAAAAGGGGAATCCAGTCAGCGGTTCGTCAAAGCGAAAAAAGTTTTAGACTTAATCCGCTCGGCTAAAAAATTTTACTTCTGCTTCGCCTTAAAAATTTGTTTATAAATATTTCAGCTCAATCGTTCTGTTTTGCATAAAGCAAACAAAGTAAATCTAATTTCGCTTCGGAACCTTAAAAAAAATGTAAGCGCTTAAATTAAACTGCTATGACGGTGTAAACTGCTGTGTTAAACAAAATATTTATAATATCAAGCGTATCTACCCTCCGGGTAGCTTTAAGCGAGCGGGGCGAAACCAGGTGGGGGTTGTTCAGCCCATAATAGGACGCAGGCAGGTGTCGAGACAGCAAATTGTTGGGGTGCTTACAAAAGGGACAAATCTTGTCATTTTTGTTAACAGACGATGCTCGTCTTTAGGACGTGGAGACTTCTTTTTATGCATGTAAGAAGTGTAACAGTTTTGTTAAGGGCGACGCTTTAATCCTTGGTACCCTAAAATGACATAATGGAACTAACTGAATTCCGGTGAACGAACGTTTTATCAATATTGACGTCTGCCAGACATTCAACTCAGCGTTTTCTGAACGTATAATCACAGCTACTCCCACTGTATATACATCTATAGTCAAGTTTGATGCATACAATGCCTTTGTAAACAAATTTCAAGTTTTATAATTACCTTTGTTTTTTATTAACAAATGTGCACGAAACAGCATCATCATCATTTTTGTTTTATGCAACAGTAGTTTTCGGATCGATCATCGATCCAAACACTTTTTTAAATGTCAGGTTTTTGTTCACATTTTGCTGTGATTTATTAAGATGCATGCTACGGTTGGGATTAATTAACTTTTTTTCATTCGTTTCGATAAGAATTCGAATATAAAATTTTGGAATTCGATGGGGGCCGAGTTGAAGTAGGGGCGGATGGGGTGCGGTGCATCCGAGTGGAACCATTATAAAAGCCACATTTGGGACTAATTAGTCGAGAATGAAAAATTAAATTCTCCGAATTCATGCCGAAATTAGGACTTTGTGGTCGCAGGAGTTAAAATTGCAAGAGAGGGAGATTTATGAAAATTCGTAGCTGGGTTGTAGGAAAGTTGCAAGCGGCTTTGTTTTCGCAAATCCCGCTAACTTGTTTCGCTTTTTCAAAAAAAGTAACGAACGTAGCAACAGCTTGCGGCCAACGGATATTCGAACGGAAACACCTGCACTTCACTTGGAAAAAAGCGGTACTGGAAGGTCGTGTTGTGTATTGACATATTTAAACGAAAGATCCTTCATTCAGTTTTATAATACGGAAGATCTTTGTCCATATCAAAATGTTTTGCTTTTATTTTTAATATTTAATTATTAATATTTTTTTTTATAATACATTTTACTCATGGTAAGTTTGTTGTTTTAATGAAATTTTGATTATATTATTTTTTTTAGATAAACTAAATATAACATTTTAGAAGATTTTTTGCTGTTTTAATTTCCATATACTGTAAATTTTCTACGAGAGAATATTAATTTTGTACGAAAAGAACTGATGTAAAAATTATAGGAAGGCCAAATTATTGTATGCTGGATAATTACAAATTTCCGTCCTATAATTAGAATATTTGTAATACAGGAGAGACCTTAACTGTGGAATAATCTATTACCAAATACAATGGATGACAAGTATTGGACACGAATAACTATCAAATTCCAGATAAACTATGATATAACTTTCTCTACTAATTATTATGAAAGCGATATATCTAAAGGAGGCATCGAAGACAATGTACAAGTTATGCTATGGGCGATTTGGCCGCCCACAATTTGCGGAAACCGCTCGTACATATTGTAAGGGTCAGTCCCACAAGGTATACCATTAAATGGCACGTACTGCTGAGGATCACACCCAAATTAAATCGACTTTATTGTCTGGGTCATCTATTAAATTATAACTGGCTCAAATTATTATGGATAATATTATTTTAATTAAGAACCTTTGCTAATTGGAATGTTTCTTTTCACTGCGATTTTATTAAAAGAAATTTTTTGTAAGTAGGAGTGACTGGGAATAGTTGTTACGGGGGTAAAAAGTTATGTTCTTCAGAAACAGTAAAAACATACTATTGATGAGCTAAACGTGATAGTAGGTGTTGTAATAAGCATTAATTTTTTCTGGAATAATTTTCTCATATAGGGTAGAAGCACCGGTTTTGGACACTGTACCAGTTGTCGACATTTTCCACTTTATTTTGACAAATGTGAAATATAAGAATTATCGATATTGCTATAAGTGTAATTAATGTATCTTTAACTACGATAGAGAAACATCAATGATGTTTTTTTTTCGTATTTTTCAAGTTATTTTATCAAAATTACTCAAGTGTCTAAAACTGGACCTAACGTGTCCAAAACCGGTACTTTTACCCTACTTCACAGTTTTTAAAGACTATAACTTTTTACCCCTGTAACAACTATCTTCAGTCTCCTCTAGATAACGGTTTCTAAGAAAAGATGTGTATTATATTGTAGGAAAATCACTTATAGATAAAATGTTTATTGTACATGTAGATATACAAAATATTATTAGTGTTGCCCATTGATATTATTATAATTTGTAATGTTTGAATTCTTAATATTATTGCTCAACATTATTGATGGACTGATAAAAATTGATAAACTACTTTTCTATCGTTTATGACAATGATTAAGTTACATGCTTTTCTTTTAACATTACAACAATTTGTAAGAAACAGAGGTTATTTTATTTTTTATAATACTCTGTTTAGTAGATGCTTTAGAATTATTCTAAAAGGAGGGGAGACCAAGGTAAATTGAAGCAGTGACCATATTTCAAAATCTACGACTCTTAGCGAGTTGACAACAATGATTAATTATTGCTTTTTCATTCATTTACGGCCTAGCTACTATCACTAGCCACTGGGGAGGGGTGTTTTGTTTATGATATGTGCACTGCTAAAAGTAAGTTTATGTCAAATATTTAGGGCCTAGAAGAGTTGATGTGACACAGCTTGTTCAATTTATCTCGTTTAGTCTATAGCGCGGTTTTACATAGCAATTGTTGCGACTATCATCGATTGACACAGCTAACGGTTCTGGGTGGATGCAAGAAGATTTAAATTTTTTTTCTTGAGCGTTTTACAATGTATGTAAGACCATTAAAAGAAAACAAGGTAGTGATATTTTTTAATACTATTGGCGTGGTTTTCAAGGCTTATTATTTTAGATGACAATTATAGTTACACGAAGCCTCTACTAGTGAAGCACTTTCATAGTCATGTGGGACAAGAATGCGCATCTTTTCTTCAAATTGTTATAAAGTGAAATAAAATAAAATAGTCATTCAGTTTAAGCTTTTATAAATTGAAAATGTACGAAAATCCAAATTAAATTTACTGACTTATAACTGTAAAATAAAATCAAAATTTGTCAAAATACGTATATGTATTCCAATAGAAGGGCTACTGTGCGCAGTAGTCTGGGTAAGTGTACGCAGTTGTACTAACTAAAACTTTAGTTTATTTTTATATCTATAGTTTAACTATATTTAACTACATAAATATTATTATTTATTCCAAATAGAAATAATGTAAAAATTTCTTTCTTTTTTGAGAATAACAGCGAAACTACTGGACTAATCCTAAAATACTAATGAAACAAAATATTCCAACAAAGGTACATATAAAAAATATGCGCACTTTTACCCGATAAGCTTATGCGCACACATAACCTTAAGTGTCTGAACGGAATTGATTTAAAATTACTCATTATTGCGTAATTCTATAAAGCTTTGTAATGTTATACATAAAACTAGATAAAATAATGTGTTTGTTCGTGTACAGTACGTAATAAATACCGTAGCGAATGTACAAAGGTTTTTAAATGAAAAAAAAATCGTAATATTTTTAAAAAAAATTTTACTCACGAATATTGGCAAAACTACGCAAACATGCCGAACAAGACTCAAGTTTTTGTCCAACGACGAAGTAAATACTAGAGAGAGTTGATGCCCATCTCTAGTTTTTTAGGTTTTTGAAATAAGAGTCTGCGCACAGTTCTTCGCTGCGCACTCTTGTCCCACATGATCCTGATTTCGAGTGTCATAATTATTTGTCAGAATATAAATTCTATTTTACTAGTTTTATTGTCTAGATCAAGTAGTGTTATAGAACGTAACAAGAATAATTTACATAGGTTTTTTTTTAACTGAGATATACGCGATAATGTAAAATTTGTTACAACTCTTTCGGTCTTTCCTACGATTTCAAGTTACGAACTGTAGAATCCGAAAAAATATTTCAGTGATTTTTCGTCATTTCCTTAAGGCGATCTACGTGTTTGTGTGTTTCTAGTGCCAACCGCAAGTGGAAGATTAATAACGTCTTTCAGCACGTTTTTATGTTCCTACTATTTCATTCTATAAACTAATTGACAACAGATTTTTTTGTTTCGATATTTTTAGAATTTATTTAAAGCAAACTAAATAATTTTTAACTATCAGAAATAATAGAAAAAAGAAGATGCAATGCAGACGCTTTAAAACAACCGCTCATTGTCGACGACCAAAAGGTTGTATTTAAATGTGTACATAAAATTTAATGGAAAAATCATGTTTATCTTTATCGTAACAAGTGCTGAAGTTGTTGGATAAAAATAATACATTGCGATTATTCCCTGTACTTCTTTTAAATGAACAATGAAGTACGTACATTTGTGTTTATTCAACGACGGGATATTTACCTTTCCAACTTTAATGTTGAAGCCAAACACCTGAAATTCGATAGAAGCCTGGCCATTTAAATTTTTAAGTTACTTTTAAGATCTTATTTATAGCCAAAGTCGATTTTAGGAGTTCATGGTTTGTCACTGTTATTCCGGCGGAATATAAATTTAAAGATTTAATCTGAAATTCAACGAAATTTATCAATTAATTTATCTTTTCTGGGTATATTTTCTCTTATTGTCTTTCTCGATTATTTTGTCCAATATTTATTTTTAAAACAAACTTATAAGGAAATATGTGGGGGCGTTCGCGGTTCCATTGATTCTTTCTTTCTATTATTTATTCTATTTAACGATTAAAAGCTGCGATGAATTGTATATAAGTTTGCGTTTTAATTTTATGGATATATTTAGATACACGTCTTTGGGTATTACGCTTTTTTATCTACAAAATTTATTTTTGAGCTATGCCGGAATAATACACATAATAATGATTAAAAATATACATTGAGACAAATAAATTAAGAAAGCATTGCAATAATGATATTTAAATAAATGTATATTTTTATTAAAATTATGTTGTTTTTTGAGTTGCAATTTTTTTATTTATAAATCCATTTTAACACTATGTAACTACTTTTACCACATTCCTATTTTTTATGCATTTAGAAATTAATTTAATTTTAGTAAATAGTTAAATTATTATTATTTGTCAAATTTGTTTTCGTTCCAGTGGGATATAGGTATTTGTAAATTTTCTCTCTCACTACTTGTAATACTCTTCGCATTTCTTCTTCATTTATGACAAATTTAACGTATGCAATACTTAAAAATCAAAACAAAGTTTGGTAACTAAAAACAATCTTTAAATAATTTTTTTATTATAAATATACATTTATTAAAATATAATGATTTTAATTTTTTTTTGTCTCATTGTATATTTTTAATCATTTCAATGTGAACCAAAAGATAAATGAGAACGATGCCTTAATATTAATATTTAAAAGTCGCTCGACAGCTTCAAAAGTAATGAACTGAAGACTTTCAGAAATTCGTGGGCGACCTTTAAAAATTAATATTTTGATTTGAAATTTTAGGAGTCTTATTATTTTTTTAAGTATAAGTATTTACCGTAATGAAACAAATTAATAAAAATAAATTCAATCTTTTTCTATTTTCCAAAATTTAAAATGCGTGAGCAGCTACTAAAAATTTTTTAATCCTTCCAATTTTTGATGAAGTTTCTTAAAATATGTTAAATAAATATAATTTTTTTGGGAGATCGATAAAAATAGTCGGTTTTTGGGTTATCCTTAAGGTACATACAATTACATTTGAAATATTTTAGACCTTTGGACCCCAGACTATAGTAAGTGTTATTTAATTAATTTAACACTTGAAAGTTTATATTATAAGTAGGTTCTGAAAATTATTGATAAATAGAATGTATAATTGGAGTGAGAATTTTCACAAATTTTTTTTGCCCAAGCTTCCAATACTATATTCTAATTAATATAACTTTAATTCGCTGTTCAATTTGCTTGGGACATTCTAAAACACCTGTAAAAAAATTCAATGAAACTGGAATATTCATTTTCGATAAAATTGTGGTATCTACCTATGTAAAGGCGGTTTCTCTATACGAATAAGCACATTCAGTGACCCCCTTAAGCTGTAAATTAATCTAACGTTGAAAAATGTTTAATAAAAAAATACGTTGTAAAATAATAACAATACAATAATCGACGTAAATATTAAATTAATTGTTTTTTAAAATGTAAAAAAAGTTTTTTTTTCTATTGTATGTGGTACTTAGATAGTACAGTATTTAATTTAATTCGCTTCAAAATTTTTTTAGGTTAATCAACTTTGTTGCTTTAGTTGCTGATTTTGCGTATATAAAGGTTTTTACGCTAATTAACAGACATTTAAAATTAACCGCAAGGCTAAAGGAAATTAGTTATCCTTCATTGAAATGTCTTTTTTTATTTCTGATTATTGCCCAAGTGACGTCTTAAATGCATTAGCCATTAACCAGAAGTTGTGTATTTAACAGAAAATCTTAATATTTAGACGTCTAATTAACAAGAATTAACAGACTATTTGTGATTTTAACGAAGAACCAGGTTGTACTTTTAAAATTAGAAAATAATATAGAACAGATGCATAACATCGAGCCAACAGCTGCATGAAATGTTTGTGAAGGCAATTAAGTGGAGTTTATTTTTGGTAAATTCATTGATTAAAGGCAAACGATGTTTGGTGTCTTAAAATGCAGTTCAATGTCGTTTCGTATGGCAATTTAATCGGCTTCAATTTGTTTCGAACTTTGTAACTATTGATCTTCCAAATTAAATTTTAAAGTGAGTTAAGTTACAACCTGATTATTGTTAAATTTAAAAAAAATCGGGTACCGGAATTCCGGATCTAAATATAGTAATAATTTTCTTCATATTTATAGAGCGATGCTCTAAATCAGCGGTTCCTAAAGTGGGGTCTGCCAAACCCAAGGGTTCTGTGGAAAAGTCACCAAGGTTCCGTGAATCAGTTTTTATTGTTGAATCGTTGAATTATAAATAAAACGGTGAAACAGTAAAACAGTTTCATTCTTTACATTACCTTTGTTTGAAATATTTTCTATTCTTATTTTACATTTTAATTTGATGTAGGGTTCCATAAAATAAAAGGGGTTTATTGAGTGTTCCGTAGCCTTCAAAGTTTGGGTACCGCCGCTCTACATAATTTTATCTACATAAGGAAGCATTTGCGACAAGACGCCCGGTATAATCAACAAAATGTTATTTATAAGTATTTAAAAAAGAAGTGGACAAATGGCGAACATTCCTCATTTGGTTACTTCTTTTCTTACGATAGTTCATGGTTTTACACAGAGCTGTTAAATTTTTGATAAAAAAAAATTATGATTTAAAATTCAAAATAAAGTATATTAATCTGACATGCGTATGAAATTGCAAAGTGGTATTTAAAAAAAAATATAAATATTTTGCAGATATTATCAAGGAATGTGTTTCCTCTATCTTACTCCCAAATCCCCAATTAAAGCCACATTAGGTAAACTCTTCCAAAAACCTATAAATTCTCAAAAATCAAAATTAAAATCAAATATTTGTGCCGCCCCCATAGATTTCCGTCCGGGGCAGGCATTTCACTTTGCTCCCCCTTAAATCCGCGGTTGTAGCTACCATAAAGATTTAATGTGTGTTTCCACTTTAGCGGTGGTCTTCCTCTTTTGCGTTTTCCATTTGCTGTCCATTGAAAAATATTTTGGGCCATTTTTCTCCTACCATTTTCTCTAAATGTCCATACCATTTTAATGTCCGAAAGTCCATAATTCTTCTGGTCGATGTTTTTACCGCTATTTCTTCCTATACCTTTTCTGTGCGCCACTTATCCTCTACATATACAGTAAAACCCCGATTATTCGAACCTCAGTTATACGGATTCGCAATTATCCGGATTGTCAACCGCGTTCGTTTTTTTCTGTTAAAACGGGACACTTCGTAATCGTGCTTAAAACCGAGTGTGCGCATTCGAGCTCAAAGTGGCACATTCCGATCTCGGGAAAATGAAGCGCGCCGCTCCGCGTCGCGCTCCATTTGCCTCCCTCGCTCGGAAATGTGCCACTTTTCGCTCGAATGCGCACATCCTCGTATTTATCGGATTTGCCTATATTATTATTTTATTCTTCAATTCAAAAAATTAAAAGTCGAATAAATTAGATCTATTTTTTGTTTGAAAAAGGTTAGATATTTTATTCCTTTTGATAAGTTATCATGGTGATCTTCCGCACGCCTAATTGTAGCGAGCTTGATAAAAATATTTTCGGGTGTACTTTTGAATGTTTACTAATTCGCGTTTTTGATTAATTAAAATTGTATATGAGTCAAATTTTCTGAAGTGGGCCACTGAAAATCAACTATTTGATTTTTATATCATCTTTTTTAGATTGTTGAAGGTTTATATTTCAAAATTAATGTCTCCAAATATTTTTGGGTAATTTTCATTTTTCTGAAAATTATAAACAAATTAGTTTTAAGGCGCATTTTGTATACACTGTTGTAATTAGACTTCATTTATGGATTAATTCAATTTTTAAATATAAAAAAATCTTTATATGTGATATAGGTGGTGCATCACAATTTTAGAATGACTTGGGTGGGATATGTCAAAAAAAAGGTGGGTAAATAAGAGTCAAAATTCGGAAAGAGTTAAAGTATTTTTTTTCATGTACGATGGTCTCCCATCTAGTCTAGCTTAAAAGTACTAAATTAGAAATGTGGTTTTTGGTAAAAATTCCCTACTGTAATTTTTAATTAAAAGAAAAGCGAGAAGTGGTACATTTAGTTCAGTTTGATTTAATTAATATTACTTGTAAGAGAGAATAATAAGATAGGCAAATTCAATTATTAAGGAGTATGTGCACTTCCAAGCGAAAACTTTCTCCGAATAGAAAATCTGGATTTGAAGAATTTGTTATTAATATAGTCGAATCCAATTAACACGAAGATGTGCGCATTCGAGCGAAAAGTGGCACATTTCCGAGCGAGGGAGGCAAATGAAGCGCGACGCGGAGCGGCGCGCTTCATTTTCCCGAGATCGGAATGTGCCACTTTGAGCTCGAATGTGCACACTCCGCTTTTCGCCACGATTAACAATGATCAATTTAATTTTAATTTTACCTAAACATTTTATGATTTTATTTGGTATTTTTTACTGTTGATTTTATAATTCATACTTATTTATTTCGTTTTTTTTGCAAATAAATACCTAACAAGGTAAAAATTGTTTTTTTTTTCAATTATCCGGATGAGCTGCAACATTAATTAGTCCGGATAACCGAGTTTCCACTGTAGTTATTTGTTACAAAATCTAGTTTTACGCGGTCTAAAAGTGTAATTTAATTTATACACATTTTATTCATAAAGTTCCGGGAAGTCAAAATATGTAATAAGATAAACTACGTTAAATATTATTATGCTCAATCGCTTTCTGAAAACTGATAAACTCCACGAATTTATTGTATTAGTTAAATTACAATAATCGCAGAGTGGCTCATATTAAAGGATTTCCAGTAACTTTGCATATCGTTAAAAATCACTTTTAATTTTGCGGAACGTGTTAGACATTTAATTACGAAGGCAGTAAACCGTAAAAAAAGTTGATTTTAGACAACTGGAAACATTTTAGTCTATTATCGTTATACATATGTGGGCGGTTTTACAAGTTTGTACGTTGTTTCAAATTAGCCGGTAAATAACACAGAATGTCTATTCTTTTCTCTTGTATTTTTTATTAAATAATAACTAACGTAAATCCTATCTTCTTCTTTGACATTAATTTACTTTTTTAGGAGGAGATATCAATATCCGAATTTATTGTTCGCTTGATGATTACCAATCAAGTGCGTATTTGTAAAATGAATTCTTCGACTTTGAAATGTGATATTGCAGATATGATTTTATTTCCTTTGTAAGTTATACGACATGCTGTACCTCGGTTTAAATTGAATATTTGAGATTACGATAAGAATTTCAGGGAGCTCTACATTTGGATGATTAGATTAAACTACAGATCTTTGTAATAACCTGTGTCTAACTAATTTCAGAATATTCAATTTGCCCCAAGTTAGTTTCACAAAGTCAAGCAACTGGAACCGTCTTGAAGTAAAAACAATTGTTGCTTGTTACTAATGGCCCTAATGAATTTGATTAATTTTAACTTTGGCGCTAGTTTTCTCATAAATTTGATGCGTACGAATATTTATTAATTAATTGGATTAATAGTTAATTTAATTATTTATAAAATAACTTTATTACCCTTCCTCTAATTATGTTATACGCTATATGCAAATAATTTAGCAACCTATCATTTTCTATCGATTTTAAAATGTTTTTTTATTATGTAGGTAATAGGCAATGCAGTCCCTGAAAGTTTCCAAAATTATTAAATTTTAATGTGTAAAACACCAGTTTGTGTATTCCGGGATTACTTTGTTCTTCGATTTAAGATAAATTGGCAAGTTGACAACTAAAAAACTTTTTTAACTGCCTACTATTTTTGGATTTAGATAGTTGTTAACTAACATAATAACTTTGATCATTCAATCGTTAAGATTTGTTCATTGTATTATTATCTTCAAACGTTTGATATCAAAAGTGCTTTAAAAACTATTCGTACGGCCTTATATTACAAATTGTAATAGTGTTTGGGAATTGATGCAATAAAAGTTTCTCTTAAATTACTTAATTTGATGGTTTATCAAAGAATCGACTTTTTTATAATGCAAAATCCGTTTTTTCTTCTCGAACTTGTATAAAGCGATTGAAATGAAATTGCGAAGTTGGTGGCGGCATTATTTGTAATTTTATTCTTTCACTGATCGTCATTTAACCGAGAATACGATTTAATAATGCATAGAAATGATTCGTATTGTTTTCTTATCTCCCCTGAGCCAGGAGTTTCGTACTAGAAATGCTTTGTTTTTGGGGCTCGAATTGACATGCGATCATCTTTATTATTTATTCGAGTTATTTGGTTCATTATCCAACCCTACTGCATTTTAATGTTACGTGAATATTTGCCGAAGGAAAAAATGCAGTTACTTGTTCTGGCGCTTCAAAGGTAAATTGCTGCAATAAATAGGTTTGATCGTATTTAATTTTTTCGGATTATCGTTACTGATAATTTAATTATAAAAGTAGGTAATTTATTATTGTACAAACGCCATACCTTTGATGACTCAAATAACAAAATTATTAAATGATTACTCACCTTATGTTGCCTTATCGCGAGGTAAATTTTAAATTAGTCATAAGTTTTTTTTATTACAGTCGACTCTTTGATCGGTAATAATAGTACTTTTTACAGTATTAATTGTTTTGATGATAACGACATTGTTCAATTTTTAATTAGATATAATATGATTTATCATTGTTTATATTTATATTGTATGTATATTTCAATGTATTAATTATTACATTTTTTTCTAGGTAAGCTGGTAGATATGATGTACTTTTCTTATTAAATTAATGGTGAGCAATTAAAATTAACTATATAGATTTAGTTTTTTTTTTACTAACAATATATTTTAATTATTAAAACGTAGTGCTATTAGTTGAATGGAAATGAATGAAAATAATTGTTCAAAAACATTTTATTATAAATTTTTTTATCAAATAAAATTAGAAACAATATTATTAACTTAATCAAATGTTAACCTTAAAATAAAATAAAAATTCACATTACTTAGAAACTTATGGTAGAGCTGTTCTAAATTATGTTTAGATTTTGACTAGTTTGCAGTTTCTTGTGCAACGTAATTCAGAGCGGTTTTTTAAAATTGAGGAGGTTTTGAATTTGGCGGCACTGTTTATTAGAGTATTTCATAGTTTGAACATGGTTGAATTACAGGAATATGGTAATTTTCTTTGTTAAATGTCTAAGGTTAAAACTCGAATATTTTGAAAGAGCTTTGCGTTTTATTGTTTTTATTTCCGTAGTGCCCTTGTGGTTTTTGCGATTATTCTTGTTTTTATTTTTACTTTTTCTTCTTCTTTTATCAGTTTTCTGTTCATTTAATATTTAATATGGCTGGTAATTTTTCTGCTCATCTGGTTCTCTTTTTTTATAAATCAAGACCACCACCGTATGATCCCATCTCTTTGGTAATTCGCTTTTTAACAGATATCTATTATATAACTTTGTAAGGATTTGTATTATTGTTTTGCCGCCTTCTTTATCCATTAATTTTTATTGTTTATTACATTTTGCATAAAAAAAGTAAGTGATCTAAATCAGATTTTTTTAAATTATTAATATGATATTGACTATTTCAATTCGAGACACCACCGGTAACTCCTGTCCAACAGATGTCATCCATTACTACCAATATAAAAATAAATGAGTCTGGTGCCAAATTCTAAATGTCCTCAATATGAAGAAATCTCTCTGAGATTTTTTCTATAATTGCAAATATAAGAAAGGTAGATTTTTTGGTTGTTTTAGTTATACATAGTTATCAATTTTAATAAGTAGACATTTTAAGAATAAATACTGTTATAAATACAATAGTGTAGATGCTCTTCAATTTAATGTTTCTAAGCAATAATTGTAAATATTTCAGAATTTTTTTTGGTAAATATTTTACAAAAACTAAAGCATTTAATGAATGTTATTTGGACAAATGTTTGTCAATAGGAAAACTTTTTTTCAAATATTTTAAATCATACATTTTATAGCAGCCAACCAAAATGAGCAACCTAATCTTCATGAGCGAATCTTATTTTGGAATAAACAGCGTGAAGTTTTTTCCGGACCTTCACTATATGCATTATGCATAAACTCATCAGTTTAGAAATGTTTTGAAACGTATCCCTTCATTAGTCCTTTCGGGTCCCCTAATTCACTTTGACCGTCACGCCATATTGTTATGTGTTATACGTTAACTGCACCCCTAAATGCACCTTTTCACGTAGTACATAGAAGCAATACCTAATGTAAAAATATAATTTCTGAAACGCCATGTCAAATTGCTTGAATTGAAAAATTAATTGTCGCTTTAAATTTATTATTTATTACACTTTCATATGTATTCAGTACTTTTGCGTTAATTTAAAGTTTATACCTGAATAATGGTTGGTGCAGAAGCAGGATTAGTAATTATTAATGCAATTGCATTTTCCATTGTACGTACTTGAAATGTTAACGTTCTGAATTTTACTCAGTTCTCTCGATAAATCGATAGAAAGGTTTCTGTCATATATTGAAGTTTTGTTTGACTTTTATTTATGCACCCCAAATAGAAGTTGATCGTTGATATAGCTTATATTATGCAGTAACGGAAAATTATTTAAATGTGAAAATAGTAAAACAAACAATATTCAATAGATTCAATGTTACGTTTATGTACAGCAGAATAAATTATAGTTTTCGTGACTACGTTTCCGAACGTCCTATCTATTTTTGTACTTCTTCCTTGTATCCTTTCATTTTAATAGTACCGTTTGCTTCCTGGTGAATTAATTATTTATGAAAAATAGCAATTGAACTGTAATTTTTATTATTTATGTGTGTACACAGAAAGCCGCACTTCATTTGTGAAAGGGAAAAAAATTAATAATGATCGAAAATAAAATGCCGGCTCTATAAACACATTCTTAAAAGCTCGTAATGCAACCTAATTCTTTCCGACCTTGAACCAGGTCTATAGCACTGAAAATTAAAAGCATACCTGTCGAACAATGGCGCTCTCGAACGCTCATCTTTTCCAACAAAGTTGTACGGAATACATTAGAATAACGAATCGAATAACTTTAATTCGATAGGGGTGTATTTCGTAATCGGACGTTTCGATCTTTGAAGATTTATCGTATTGAATCTATTAACTTTTAATCGTTATTTATTTTATTGCCCGAAATATTTATGTCGGTTCATTGGAAGCTAAACTGAAACCTTTCATTAACCCTTTAACATGCAAGTTAACAAGTGGGAGAAATTTAAGGCTCACCAATTAAGACGATAACCGAAACTTCCAGCGTAATTAATAGGCGCCTGTGAAACTTTAAGAGCAATCTAAAAAATGCAATAAGCGTGCATAATTCTGACAGACACGAGATAACGTATCTTGAAGTTCGAAAGTAAATTTATTATGGTTATGAAATTATCTTTGGATTAATTGTCTTCGGATGTAACGTGCAATCTTCATTGATTTATGTAGGGAATATTTATATCAATCATGAAGAAACGTCATCGGGTACGATACGAATCTTGCGTGCTTTCAGTCGGATTGTAGCTAAAGAGTTGAAATGTTGCGTTAGGTTACGTTAAAAAAGTGAAGAAAATGAAGTTGATCCGGCAACTTGTACATCTTCTGCGGTCGCGAGAGACTAAATAATGAACAGTTCCCCGAACCTAATTACAATGATCTCACGGCGTGTCAGGGAGTGGCCGCTAAGATATCTTCATTGCTTCATTGTGCAGTCGCTTGCGGCTGCTCACGGGAGGTCCAGATTCGCAACTGATGGATGTTGGATACCCCGTTGTTCCACCAAAACTAATAATGTCCTTTTTCAAGTTATGTTTTGGATACGATTTGTTTATCTTTTGCCACCGTTTTTTTTTTTTATCTAAATGTAAGATTAAACTTTTTTCTTGTAAATGGTTTATTACTTACACTCACCGACACAATTAGCCGCCCACCTTGTTTTATTTATTATTTTAAAATTGGTTTTTCTTCTTGCGACTACAGTCGAACGCCGATAAGACGAATTTTTGATAGCTCGAACTCGAACCTGTTTCTCTCAGATTTGCCTATCTCAACGTTAAAATTTTTATGTCAATAAATCGAATTTCTATAAATCGAATTATTTAATAAGTCGAAGCGTTTTACAATTCTTTAAATTCAAGTTTCTATTAGTAAATACGTCGATGACTCGAAGTTAAATTTTACAACTTTTCTAAAAATTACGCCACCTGAGAGAGGATTAAGGACGGGTGCGGTTCGGTGTTATTGCTGCTTAAAAGGTCTATTCTATGAAAAAGTTTTATACTATAAGCGGTTTTGACGGCGGGACTTCAATTGGATTTAAAAACTAATTTATGTTTAGGCGTGAAAAGGTAACAGACAGATAGACAGACAGCCAGAGTTACTTTCGCTTTTATAATATTAGTTAGGATAATTAAATTTTTTTAGAAAATAAGTTAAGTATTGTGAATCGTGCTGAATGTGAAGTGTGCACATTCGAGCTCAAAGTGGCACATTCCGATCTCGGAAAATGAAGCGCGCCGCCCGCGTCGCGCTTCATTTGCTTCCCTCGCTCGGAAATGTGCCACTTTTCGCTCGAACGTGCACATCCTCGTATTTATTGACTTGCCTTAATTAATCTTTTAACTTTCAAATAAAAAATTAAAAGTAAATATGAATTTTATATTCAAGAAACGTATTTGCCATAGTAATGAGTGGAAGTGGGCGAAAAGATACGAAAATTTAGTAGATGCGAGTGAGAGAAAATTTATTAGCCTAAATTTTGTGAATGGTGCTTAAAATCGAGTGTGCACATTCGAGCTCAAAGTGGCACATTCCGATCTCGGGAAAATGAAGCGCGCCGCTCCGCGTCGCGCTTCATTTGCTTCCCTCGCTCGGAAATGTGCCACTTTTCGCTCGAATGTGCACATCCTGGTATTTATTTACATTTATGATTACATTTAATTTAGTTATGCCAAGAAGTATAACTTCTCACGGGCGTGCATAAGTACACGCACCTTTCTTTATCATTTAATAATTGTTGTAAATAATATGAAAATTTTCAGCTTAACCACTTTAATAAATTTTATGTACAGTTAACTTTAATAACTCCACAACTCGAATTCTTTGATAACTCAAGTTGGAAAGTGTTTCTCGACAAAATGCCTATTTCAAAAAGGTAGAATTGAAACTATTCTAATATAACTATGGTTACGAAGTGATTAACCTTTCTGATTGGTCAATTGGCTAACGGCCATAATGGTGTATCAAAAATGAGCCAATCACAGTGACTTATTTAAAGCGGGATTTTTAAAGTATGCTTTAAACCACTTACAGTTCTAATTACGTTATATAAAATACCATTTCACATAAAAGATATATACATACACAAATATATATTTAATTTTTAAGCTTTTTTAATAACTCGAATTATTGATAATTCGAATTAATTTTGGTGTCCCTTCGACTTCGACTTATCGAGGTTCGACTGTATTTTTCCTTTAAAGGTTTTAAAAACTATTTAATTTTAAGAGAGCTCTGTTTGACAAAGATTTACTGTCAATACACATAAAATTTGTTAAATATTAATTTTATTACCAGGCAAATGAATAAAAATTAACGTTTTCCATTTAGTCAATATATCTGCATTTTGATTTTGTGTCGAAATGTGTTACTAACGTCCCACCGAAATTTTCGACTTGGGCTTCGACTAAAAAAATCACCTTCGGCTTTGGCCAAAAATCAACCGAAGGTTTGGCCGAAGACGAAGTGATATATGATCTACCGCAAATGAACCAACTTGTACGAAAGTGCATGAGTTACGTGCCGATTGTTGTAGGTAGCTTCTAGCTTGGGGATTGGTTCTTTTATTACTACTGTATTGCATAATACCAAATAATTCTTACACAATTTGCATTGATGATATTATTATGATTTTTTGCCAGCATTATAGAATTTTAAAACCTTCGGCATCGGCCGAAGGTTCAGGCTAGGGCCAAAAATTGGCTTCGTGTTCGGACGTCATTTGTTACTTGTTTATTGTCCCCTTTGACTATAATGACTTCTTGTAATCTATTGGGCATCTCCTCAATGATGTTCTGAATGTCGGATTATGGAATGTTGTCCAACACTCTTAACGCAATCGTTTTACAGTTCCTTATGGTGGTGAGAACTGTATTTTTTGACTGAATACGTCTTTTTGGGTTGTCCCAGATGTGTTCAATATGGATACGATCTGGGCGGTATGCAGGCCACGGTAATGTTTACATCCCGACTTAGTTAAAATAGTGGGTGACACAGCAAGCTACATGAAGTCGTGCGTTGTCTTACATTGAATGAAAATTTTCTCCAATAAATGACGTTGCACACTACTTGACGTCTATCTGGACGTCTTAAAGGAATTCTGCTTTCGTCCGAAAACAAAGCAGTGTTCAATTGCTCCATCGATCAGTTACTGACTTGCAAATCGGAATCTGGTTTACTTGCGCTATGGCAGAAGTCTACGAGGTTTGGAAGGGTGGTATGCTCTTAAGTCTTCTTCTCCCAACCTTCTTCTTACGGTTCGTTCAATTACGCGGTCACTTCTAACTCTATAAAGCCGATTAGGAGCTTCGACAGCTGTATAAAAGCGATTTCTTAAAATATTGCTCACAATAAAACGATAATCTTATGTTAAAGTGCGCCAATGACGACCCTCATTTAGTTTTCTTGTATAGGAACATCCCCTCACCCGAAAATGTCTAATAGCATCGCGTACAGTAGTCCGCAGTACATTAAGAGTTCGCGTAATGTGACGTTAGCTGTACCCAGCATCGGTAACACAGCCACAACCCTAGCCAATCCTATTGCATTTAATAGCAATTTTATTAACGGAAATCAAAAAGTACTCTTAAAAACTCAAAAAATCTGATTAGAAGAATAATAAACTGTAATAACAAAAATTAGATCTACGTTGATCCAATCACAAAGAGAGTAAAATATCAAGTAATTCATTAAGCGGGATTAAAAACTCAGCATTTTGGAAGAAATGGGTGTTAATGTGTTTGGGGTTTTTTAAAAATATGTAGGTACCTGACAATCAAATTTTATTCTAATAATTATTATGCCACGTTACCAAACATGCCCACACTAGATATAAGTGGGCGATGAATTGTGCCGGTGACTTTATATTTCATCAAATAATTATACAAAAACACGTGACAAAAATGTGATCAAAATAACATGGGTATTCGGCTAAAAATAATTCTAAAATGCTTGCTTTCGTACAGATGGGGTATTTTTTATTAATTTTAAAAAGAAAGACCTAGTACTGAGGATTGTAATTCGTCTTCAAAATACTCAATGGTGTATATCAAAATAAAACATTTTTTTGGCCATCGTCAAAAATTAAACATAAATTAAGTACGTTGGTATTTTGGTTTTTGGGACTATTTAATTAGTATAAGGGAAAAAAAGTAGAATTTTATATATTTTTTAATAAAAATACAATTTTTTTGGCAGAATTTATGATTAAGTTAACAATTTCATAATTTATACTTTTTTTTCATATTTCTTAATTATTCGTTTTAACACATGAACTCTGATAATTTTAAAATATAATTGGATAAAGCCAAGAAAATAATTAAAAAAGGAAACTGGATTATTTTTATAAGGTAGAGATAATTTAGGGCAGAATTAATGTTAAGGGATCAATTTTGCTGCACCGCAAGAAACGTATAATGTGTTTAATTAAAACAATTTATTTCAATAAAAATTTATAATTATGGCGATATAGCAAGCAGAAGCGCGATATTAAATAAAGCTATTCGTTCATTAAATTTTTATCCGCAAATACTTTGAATTCCTACAAGGTTTAATTATATTCAGCAACGTGCAAATTAAGCTTTAGTGTTTTACATACACTTTTCTAGTTTACATGTGAATTATGATAAAAGAAATCTCGTTTTTACGCAATTAAAGCCTTCTCATACAAATGCCACCTACGTAAACAATTGTTCAGATATTCACTGCGCCATAAATCGTCCTCGTTTTGTAGCGTTGCTTTTTTGGATAACTGTAAAGTCCAGTACGTTTGATATGTAAATTCACACACGCAGTCCATGCAAATCTAGAAAATGAATTTTATCCTATTATGGTGCTGGGTAAACAGCAGTTCCAGTATGAAATTTTCATTAGGGAGAAATATATGTGAAATTATGTTTGCGAATTGTGATTTTTCAACGACATCCCTTCAAATTATTCGTTTGCGTATTTTAACTAACGAGAACGTTTGATTCGAAATTTGGCAATCAGTAATATTTTTTTCTGCTCATCTTTTTATATTCAAATCGGTTTTTTTTTTCATATCACTCCGAACGGCTTTTTTTTAATTAAATATTTTTAGTGATCTGCTTGTAAACGTTCATTGTTGCACAACGGTTTATTACTAATCGTTTTGATTATACGAGGGCAGTTCGATAAGTCAGGGACTTTTAAAATTTCCTGCGCTGTAAGTTTAAATGCAATACTGCTCCCGTCAACCATCATCTATGAATACATTACTGTCAAAGTTGGAGCAAGCTGCGTTATTTAGTTTGTATTTGGCACCCATTGTAAACAGACAACCGCGTGAAATTTAATGAAAATGGAAAAAAAGTGAATTTCGTGTGTTGATTAAGAAAAAAATTCTGTTCCATCAAGACAATTCACGGGTGCACACGTGTAGGCACCATAGTAAAAATCCATAAATTAGGCTACGAATACGGAATATTCTCCAGATTTAGCTCCCTGCGACTATTTTCTGTAAAAGATTTGAATGGAATACAGAGGTTATCACAAAAACAAACGCCTATTTGAGGGCATTGCGAAAACCTATTAATTGGAAGAAATAAAAAAATTGGAAAAACTCTGGACTAAATGTATCGAGCTAAAAGGAGACTATGTTAAGAAATAGCATGCTTATTTGCTGAAAAACATATCTTTTATTGAAAAAGTCGCCGACTTATCAAACTGCACTCGTATTCATGCGACTCTTTAATTTCACTTATTTTTATTATCATAAAGTTTCAGAGCATGCCGCATCTGTTAACTAAATATGTGCACATTAAACCTCATAAAAATAACGAATACTGTGATTTACAAGAATGTGACGGTTTTATGTAAGATAGCTTTTAAAAGAAACTAATGTTAACACTTGTTTTAACGTATATGAATTTGTATGCCCAGCTGTATTTTTTAGTTTCCATAAAACATCTTCAAAAACATAAGTTATTGATATTTTGAAAAGTTATAGTGCACACTAAAAGGGCTTTTAGGAACACGACTATGGCAATAAATAAACGGCGGTTTTCTATATTGAATAGGCATTTTTTTCTCTACTTTACAGCTTTTTCAAATTTATGACGCACTGAGTTTTTTATATATATATCAATAGACTAGTTTATTATTAAGTGCATAAAGTATTCAATACACAATTGCTGGTTATTTTTAGTACGTACATGTTGTACATCATGTAAGCAGTGAATTTCAATATTCACACATCCAACAATACAATACGTAAATTCTTTATGTAATTTCAACAACAGGTATCACATGCTTCACGTTTTTTTCGACTGAATGACAATGTATTATTTGCAAAGAGTCTTTTATAAATCAGTTCAAAAAACTTTTATAGGAAACATAAAGGACGTATATATTTTTGTATGCAAATTTTGAGATACTCTTTAGAATTTATATATACCTATGCTTTTTATTTTTAGTGCAATTTTTTTGATATTTTGAAATCCAAATTAAAATAAAAAAATAGGTTAAAACGACAGCCTACTAGTGAATGACCGTTAGGAGAAATAATGTTTATAACAATTAAAAAAATGCAAGAAAAAAACTATACTTACATATAGCTAAAATAATTAAATTTATATTGCAGTTTGCTTGTTACTCGATCATTGTTGACATTTAACTATTTATGGAATATTCTATCAACTGTGAATTTTGACGATGGTATTCGTTTTTTATCAATCACTTGATTTATAATGATTTAATAAAGTAAATAATTAGTTTTAATTAATTTTATGATGGTCATTCAGTGGTATGTTTTATTGTAATATTCAGCCAGTAAAAACGGACAATTTTGAGATATTAATATCTTAATTTCTTTGTTATTGCAAAAAAAAGAAAACAAGAAGAAAAGAAAAGCTAAAAAAATTAAAACTATAAGAAAAATTTGATTCGAAGCCGAAAAAAAGAAATGAAAATCCTCATTGAGTTACAATTAAAAAAAACAGCAGGCCGTTTATATTTAACAATGTGTCCCAGAAAAATATAAATAAAAATAAATTAGTTAAAAAAATCCACTTCTCTGCTGTGTATTTCATTACAAACTCACAAAGAATTTTGATAAATTTTTGCTTAATTTACAAATTTAAAAAAAATTATAAACTTGATGAACTAACCAATTAAGTAAAAAATAATATGTGCTCCAAGTGTGTCACAGAACAGAAAACTTTTATTTTAATAAAAATTTAAACCTAAATTTCAAAGTGATTTAAAATAATTTGCATATTTGTTGCAATCGATATTGTAATGAAAACGTATACGTTTTATAAAATTTTATTAATATTTACGTACTTACATTAGGTATATTTTATTTAATAAAATAAAAATTTGACTATTCGAACAAACAATTTAAAGTTTTATAAATATTATACAAAAATAATCACGTAAATTGAAAATTCCAGTTAACTCAAAGCTATAAGAACATTATTATATTCAATAAATATTTATTTTACTTCTAATACCAGCTTAAAACTAAAATTTAGTAGCCAACAAACAATAAAATCCGCGACTTATTAAGACTATAGTATTAAACATATAGTTTAATATATTTTATACTACTCACTCTGTATTATTTATTTTATACACTTTTCATGGAAAATAGGTAGGTATCTTAAAAAAACGACGTACTTCAATTTAGTTTTTTTTTTACAAAATCTCCATGTTAAGCACAAAGTGACCCAATCTTTTGATGTTAAAACAAACTGAACAGAATTTTAATGGGACTTCGAGCAAAAAATGTTCAAGTAGTTTTTTTTTGCGAAGCAATACGAAACGTTAGAAGAATTATTCCTCTCTAAAAAAGAGGTTTCGCCGCTTAGAAATGTAGACAGCGCACTTTAATAATAAATATTTCGCTGACAGGATTTGTAATATGCAATGTATCCTTACTATTAAAGTACTTTTAGTTTTATTATTTCAACTATAGAAGCATAGATAAAATTGTTTAAAAATAGTTTTTATGAACGCCATTTCGCCTAAATCGATGTAGTTAGAAGCGAAAGGAATGTGAGATAAAACAGAAGAAAAATCGAAAAGATATTCCTGCATCTTTGAAAACTGAAACTTTGATATAATTCCTCCTTATCTTATAAGAATCTTGGGCGTCATTTAAAGCGGTGAATAATGTTTCAAAGATTCACCTTTTAAAAATTTATCATCCGTATCATTCCTGAGAAGAGAAGTAATCCGAACTAAGTAGCATACTTAAGAATGTTAGAGGAAATAAAATTTCGTATTTCATGCTGTTAGTTAATGTAGTGTATCTAAACGGAGGACAGCTCCCGAAATTAATTTCATCTAAATTCTAATAGGTTAGTTGTAATACAAAATGGTTTACACAAAACGAGCAATATATCAAGCGAATAACTATTACAACTTCGGACATCGGCTGCACCATAAATCCCTTACCTGCTGCATCCATTTAAAAGCGTTGACCGCCCAAATAATAATCGTACACACATGTTATTAGAAATGCCTTTGGGAGAACACGATAAAATCGAAATGTTCGTCGAAAACGAGATATTATGCGTAAGACGATAGCGCTGCCTCGCAGCATAAATTAAGAATTATGAAAAGCCGCACGCTATTAACAAGAGTGAGCAGGAAATTAGCCATGCTTTTAAATACGCGAGAGTCATGCAATTTTAAGCGTAGATACACCAACGGCAATATCTGTTGCAATAATAAAAACAGATTTGGCGCTTCAATCAAGACAATTATACAAGCGTATTGTTCGGCGCGCAATCGTCGACGGTGAACGTTGGATATAAAATTAAACAAAGGACTCGTTACAGAAACGTAAGCATATTACCGAGCAAGCACAAACGGTTTTTATTACTAATAACCGTTCCTGCTTAAGATACAATAAAGTTCTTCAAAGAATCCCAATTTAAATCTGTTTGACTCAAAATTATTGCAATTTTCTTCGCAGCTACGTACAAAATTGCTCGAATCTAATTAATTTCAATTACTATCTCAGAATCGTTTTAAGCCGAATAACTTTCTTGTAATATAACAGTTAGCACTAAGAAGAATAGCGTGCTACCAACTATGCATCCATACTTACAAATATTTATGTCACAAATCTGCGTGAGCAAAAATTATCAGTGTGTGGATGTGTGTGGTGTATACGAACACAATTAAGAGCTTTCGTGAAACACTATATCAAAAAGCCTTCTTTTTTTTCTTCTTCACTTTAAGTTTTTTTTTAAATTATATCTCAATAATATCTGATCAAATAGTTGATCAATAAGTAATATTATGCAAACTTAAATTACTTCTTCAAACTTAAAACTGAAGGACTTTTACACTGAAATCTCTTAGGTTCTAACAACTTATTTACACTAATATTAACGTGTACACTAGCACTATAATTTACTTTTGCACTAACACAAATATTAAACTAGCTCAAAAGGTTTGGTCCTGTTGAGTTGTCTTCTCAAATTCGTGTGGTCGAGAAGCTAGATTGCCTCGACATTAACGTGGTGAAGAAGTCTCTGTTCATGACTCTTAGCGAATTTTCTAATGTCTTGATTAATGGTATCAATTTTCAAGTCTCTATGGAGATCATTATTCCTGAAGTACCATGGACCGTTAGCAATACACCTCAATACTTTGTTCTAAAACCGTTTAATTATGTCTAAATTGTTGTTTTTGGCACAACCCCATATCTGGATGCCATATGTCCATATGGACTTAAGAATTTGTTTGTACAAAAGTACTTTGTTGTAAATGAGAGAGTAGAATTTTTGCCCAGTAGCCAATACATTTGATCTCCAGCTCTTCTTTTTTTTTTCTTTACATGTGCTTTCCAGCGTAGCTTCGTGTTCAAGTTCAATGTCATACACAAATATTTTAAAAATATTGCCTATATGGTGTTTTGATATGAGACACATTTTTGTTTTGTTTGTAGTCACATATCAGTAGATTAATTTCCAGCATTTATATAGGATTCACACTGTATAGTAAACACTATACCGTAAAAAATGTCATTATAATGTACTTACGAATCCTACATTCGAAGTAATAAATCATTTATATAAAGAAAACTTTAAATAACAATTAATGTATCTATCAAAAAAATTCAGTATTATTTTTTCAGTTAAGAAAGTTAATTTAATTTAATCAATAAAACATTAATTATTGTACAGACATTTAAATAGATATTTAAATAAAAAAAAATACATTTTAATCGTCCTCACTACTGTCTTTCAAAATAACATTCCGTGTATATCTATTTTTTTAATTGCCGGTGGCTAGATATCTTCGTGACTTAAAATAACTTGGGACATTCCTATCGTTTTCGACTTCTTCAAATTCTTCCACAGGTTTGGTCTGAAGGAGTGATTATCAGCGTCACCAAATTGAATACCTATTTCATATTTATGTGGGAATGCATGCATCGGCTTATGGAAGACTGAAAATTGTTTTCTTATTTCGTCGCAGGCAAACGTGGGTACGTTTTTAAAACGCCTCTTTTTTTAATGGTTATATTTAAACATGACAATAATAATTCAACGTAAAATCTAAATTAAAAACGATTAAAAATTTAGAGTTGGAAGGGAGACTGAAACATGTTCCAATTGTCTTTAATCAATTTTTCAGGATTTTATTTAATACAGTAAAACCTCAATTATCCGGACCTCGGTTATACGAATTCGCGATTATCCGGATTGTCAACCGCGTTCGGATTCGTTGCCAAAATTAAACCTCGCTATTTCTTACTAAATATTTTATTATTTTATTTTGTGTTTCGCACAAAACAGTTTTTCTTTGCTTTGTTGATTTTAAGATAATGTGCGACTGTTTTGCTTAGTGATTAATATTTGTTGCGTTTTTTGTAAAAATATACCTAACAATTTGACCAATTTTTTTCCTGTTAAAACGGGACGCTTCGTAATCGTGCTTAACACCGAGTGTGCAAAAAGTGGGCAAAAGACGTATTTTCACCATAGCAATGAGTGGGAGCGAGCGAAAAGATACAACAAACTCATAAGTACGAGTGAGAGGGAATGATATAAAATGGTTTACTAATTTTTTAGCGCCAAAATTATTGCAAATCGTACTTAAAGACGAGTGTGCACATTCGAGCTCAAAGTGACACATTCCGATCTCGGGAAAATGAAGCGCGCCGCTCTGCGTCGCCCTTCATTTGCTTCCCTCGCTCGGAAATGTGCCACTTTTCGCTCGAATGCGCACATCCTCTTAGTTATTGAATTTTATAAATTAAACTTTCTTTCCAATCATCAAATTTAATTTAGTTCAGTAAATATCGATTATATGGGCAAAAAACGTATTTTACCATAGCAATGAGTGGGAGCGAGCGAAAAGATACAACAAACTCATAAGTAGGAGTGAGAGGGAATGATATAAAATAGTTTATTAATTTTTCAGCGCTAAAATTATTGCAAATCGTACTTATAGACGAGTGTGCACATTCGAGCTCTCAAAGTGGAACATTCCGATCAATTAATCGAATTTTCGATTATTCGAATGAGCTGCAACAATAATTAGTCCGGATAACCGAGTTTCCATTGTAATAACATTCGTAAATACGAGAAGAACATTGTTATACTTATACATTAGTAGGTATTTTGCAACATTTGTAAGATTTAAACTAATTCACACTTTTGGTAAAAAAGTTCTGTATTTTTTACCTACTCTTAGTTCATGAAAATAAAGATAGTTTTGAACTTACATAAATCTAACAAACTCAAAAAATAGTCACAGCCTCCGATTCGGAGAGCTCGCCGAAGACCGATTATTATATCACATAAATTTTTATATTGATAGATAAATTGGAGAAGAACAAAGCTCTATGCAGCGCTAATAGCAAGCAATCTAATTATGTACTATTACTATAATATAGTAGTTTTTACTCATTACTTGGTTGTTATAACATACCAACTTGTTGGGAACCTTTCGCTGTAATTATTTTTACGGATGCTGCACAATTGTAATAAGTTGCCCTCCAGTAAAGTGTAATAACTAGCCCGAAGAATTCGTTTTATATTTTTTTGATCAAGTCTAATGGAACAGAAACAGGAACTCTAAACATATTAATTTAGATTTCTTTATTGGAAAAAAAACTAAAAAATAACCAGGTAATACGTTTACTTTTTGTCAGATAATTATGTTTTAAAATCAAATGCACGCTTCAAATCATTCTTAAAAAAACACTTTTCTCCTCATTAAAATCGGCACACACGCAATAACATTCTATCTTTGACTTGTTTCCAAATGTACAAAATAATTTTGTTAAATGTGCACTTTTTGATGTTATTGGAAAGCGCATTTTTTTATATTATGACCCCTCATGTTTGTAAAAAAATAAAAATTAATATTTTGCTGTAAAATATTTTTTTAAATTTAAATTTAAGTTTAAATCCTTACGAAAGAAAATGCGTTTTAATTGCTCTCATTGAAAATTTCTTCTTTGCACTTAGAAATAGAATATGGGCTCATATCTTCTTTCCCATCCGTACCATATGGCATGTGTCAAAATAATATTTGCAATAGCTGCTTTTAAGATGCGCAACAGATAGTAAGTTAAAATTGGGGCAAAATAAGTTTGAAAACCTGTGATTTAGATGATGCGCGCCATCAGTAATGTCTTGTACAAATTATTCAAAATTGAAATTTTTGAATTATCATCTTTCTTGATTGTATATATCTTTGTTCGAGTTGTCGAATAGTTAGAAAAATATAAAAATGTTATAGTACATATTGATTAAGAATTTGTGAATAATAATACGGTAATAGAAAACGAAACATTGACAACGTTGTCGGATAATTCGGCTTTTAAGTCCACAAAACTGTGGGAACGCTCCGCTATGATAAACCGCAACAAAACAATACAATTAACAAGATTAACTAAGTTTGCTTACAGAATAAAGACACACCTGAAAGCATACTATTTGTTGTGTGCAGAGGTCTGATATACTAAATAATCCAACGAAATACATTTGCTCGTATCTAAATAAATCAGATCTATAAATGAGAACTTGGAGGTAGAAATAATGGGAAACAGAATTCATATTTCTCCATTACCCTCCTAATTTGCTGAAAATCTACTGAAGGGATTTCAGTGCCATCAGTCAACGCGATTGTGCAAATACGACTTTAGGGAAGTGTGTACTTAATTTCGCGACTATACAATTGAATCATAAATAATCATTATTTACTGTTGCTGTTTTAGAGAAAATTCCTATTTTATGTGTGATTTATATCGACTTGCCGGGAGAATATTAATTTTAGATAATTTTAATAACGTAATAAGCCTACACTCGTATTGAAGCGAGTGTGTACCTAAATCATGCATATTTATTGGATTATTTTTGAATTAATTATTTTAGCTTTAATAATTTCGCCTGTGCATTTCGTGTATTATTTGGGCTCTAAAGCTTTATACTTATGATTTAGTGCGTGGTGATAGGCCATGATGATGTTTTGAATGGTTCGTTTGCATGTTTTCGGTATGTGTAGACTAAATATTAAACAAAACTGTGGCATTTCCTACCAATTCTTTACGAATTTATAACTGCTTCGAATCACGAATTCGTTTCTTTCTTTTCGAAGTTGATAATTAAAATTGTAATAGCCTTCTTTGCTTATTTCGATGTAAACCTCGACACGCGCTTGTCACTGAATTGCGGACCGAAGCGCCCTCGTGAAAACTTTTCCTGCTGCATTATGACAAAAGGCAATAGAAAACATTTCCGAACTTAGGTTATTATTCTTCAAATTTTCGTGGAAATCTACAAACAACTACAAATTGTTTTAAATAGAATTACTTACAAACCAATTGTTTCTTTTGTAAGCTGTAGCTTATTTGGAAAATTAATTTAGGGTGTAATATCTGAAATCGTATCACTACTGTCTTTTTTAAATGATTATAGGCATTTTGTAAATCTGCGTTTCATGAAACATAAATACAGTGGACCCTCGTTATATCGCTGGCGGTGCGCGGTAAGGGGGTTCCGCATTATACCGAGCGTCACTCAATGAATACACGCCAACCCATAAATACGCTAATTATGGCAATGTGTACATACATACTAGCATTCAAATTTCAAATAATGATTTCTATGACGATTTTGCAATATTCATATAAACCGCGTGTTAGACGAATAGGTAATGGAACTTAACCGGGTTATATCTGACACCAATCTAAACAATAAAAGTTTATATACAATATGTCCTAAATCTAAAGAATTTCGAAAAAATGCATTTTAATTATACAGTAAATGGCAACGCAGCATCGTCTAAATATTTTTTTAAAATAGAGCGAGGTTATTTATTAAGTCTTTTATCGTTAATTGGCATATCTGATATGCGATTTCTATGGTTTTCTTTCATTTAAAAATAAATTATACATAGGGCTTTAATGGAATCGTTATAACAGACTTGGACAAAAATTTATGAAATTTTCTAATAAGGTATTTATTACACATTTTTAATTTGAATACCATAATTCAAAGATATAACACATAAGGTCACTTGACTTGGGCTATGTTTTTATTCAGTTTAGGGTCATTTATAAGTGGGTTCAGTTCCAGTACTTATTCGTCTGACACCCGGTATAATCGTTGGTGCGCCTGTTAGTGATTGTGTAATTTCTTAACAACTTTACCGATTCAGGTAATATTCTCACAACATATTTATTTTGTCGAGACGATAGCTGTGCTAGGTTTCGATAGGTGGCGTTGTAATCGCGCTTCCTACCGGAAAGGGCAAAACAACGTTTGCTGGGCTGAGGAGTTAGAAATACAGTTTAATCCTTATGTATGTAAAATCGGGCAATCTCGTCCCTTATCGTTAAATCCGAATCCCCGGTATGACGAACAGCGGTACAACGGGGGTCCACTGTATAACTTTTTGTCGTTTGCTTACAACCGATTAAGTTGCATCAAATAAGTAATTTATTTTGTTCTTCGTAGTTTTCTAGAGTAGATTTGAAGATAATGCTTTTATAACTTAAATTAATTTATAATTTTGAGTGTAACATACGAATGTGAAACAACATTTGTTATATTTAGTTTTATTATTGTCTATTATGGAATGTGGTAAAGCAAAGAAAGATCTTTGCACAAACAGCATACCAAACAAAAATAAATCACTCGATGTAAGAATTTAAATCAAAAAATACAGCTACGATTAAACTAAAAAAAAATTGTAAAGCTGGCCACATTTCGAATGGAACAAAATTAAGAATACTTAATTTTCCTATTGCCAAATTTGCAGCGAGAGTCATAGACTGAAAGCTATTGAATGCTATTAATAGAATAGACGCTTTCATGTTTGAAGAAAACTTCTAGGCATCCTCTGAACAGCTCATTGACCAAATGCATCCATATATAGCAATGGTGGCCAACTTTCATACATTGGGGCCGACTTTTTTGGAAAAAAGTATTGTGGCGGACGATTATATTTTTTTAGAATATCTTTACTTATTATATTTAAATCAGCTCGGAATTCAGCACTATAGTTTTCAATATTCGCATAGGCTGCACGAGCTACCACCGGAAACCTCGCGGCCGAAGTCTTGGGTGGGTACCCTTTTTATAAAGGAACTAGAAATTCACGAAAGGTGGTCAAGTACCTACTATAAAACGACGGATTGTAAAATACTTTGGGCATGGTACCAGAAGAAAAAGTAGTCACCTGGATAAACTCGTTGTTCAGGGAAAAATAGAAAGGAATCGCCCTCAAAGACGTTTCTCAAAATGCTGGGTCGGCCAAGTTAGACATTTCAACGGAACACCATTTCAAGAAAATATTAGACATGCCGCCGATAAAATGAACGAACATCGACCAACATACAACTTCTATTTAAATTACAATCGTGAAATCACGACGCTTCCGCCATGAAGCTACGATTGGACAGAGATATTATATTATTATTATTGTATCCTTTTTATTATTTATTATATTTGCTTAAGAGATTCGTACAAAATTGTTGGTCTCTTGAAAAATTTGTAAATGACCTTTATAGAATTTTCAAACCATAACTGTGTTTATGTAATTAAGATTTCAATTAAATTAAGTGATTAATATAAAAAAAACGGAGTGAAAAGTATTTATATTTCTAATTTTTTTTATTAATATCCTCCTTTGCTAATGCGTCGAGCAAGAAGCAAATAAAATTTACATAAGTCACTTATTTTTAGCAAACCAATTAGTTTTAAAGTTGTTTATCAATCTGTAAGGTGTTAGATATTGTATTTGCGTTCGTCAAAATGAAGAGCCCACTTCTCTAAATTACAAAAATAATATTTGTATTGTAGAAGTTGACGGAATCATTATAAATACGTTTTCAGGGATCATAAAAGCAAAATAAGCACTGTAAGCTTTTAGATTTTTTCCGGAGATGTTTGTTTAAGGATTATAAGCAAACATACTCTACCTATCACGAAAGTTTTTAGGAAACGGAAATGGTAGGTTGTCTGCTAGTATCCTCCAAATTATCAAAATAAATGTTTGGAAGACATGGCAACGCATAGATTGAAAATCAAACATGGTCTTTTCTGGTTTTATATTTAGAAACGTTCGATATGAATCGTTAGTTTTTATAGAATCGTAAAGAATATATTTGTGTCGTTTCCTTTTCATATTTTACTCGAATTCATTCATTCGTAGCAGTTTCAGCAGTGATTTTGCCGTTTACATGCCGTTATCTTTAGAGCACTTACAAATTTCCACGATGAATTTAATTGCGGAATTACAGCTCTAAATAAGCGCGAAAGAAGCACAATAGAAGGTTTTTGTAAGAATAATTGTTACCGTAATTTAGGTAAAGGGCCCAATAACAACGGGGTTTTGTAGCACTTTATTATTTCTAAACTTGTACAAAATGGGGATTTTACTCTTTATCCAACATTAACACCGTAAACATTAACCTACCCATAAAAAGATTGAGCCATTTAATCCCCTTTAGATAACAACGAAGCTTCATTAATTTATAAAGTTGGCAGCTATGATGTAGGAACTTTTTTGATGCAACATTAAACCCTTGGGGTCTCGGTTTGAAGTCGATGATGGGAAAAGCCTCACGTTTAATTCTCAAATAAATTTATGAAAGGTTACTTTTATACTAATTTGTTACTTAAGTAATTTGTATCTATACGAAATTTTCCAAGTCAAATAAATAATTACGATCTACTTCCCTTGCTTTGCATCTAAAGTTCGGCGAAATTAAACTACTTGGAAAATTCTAATGATTTATTACTGTCAGGTTTTATTTCTTGACGAGGATTGATAAGCATAATTTCTCCTTTGGATATTTTTTACTCTAATGATAACATTCGAAAAAATTACTTAAAAACTTTTAAAGTACAGTAGAAACTCGATTATCCGGACTAATTAATGTTGCAGCTCATCCGGATAATTGAAAAAAAAAACAATTTTATTTTGTTCATTATTTATTTACGAAAAAAACGAAACAAGTAAGTATTAATTATAAAATCAACAGTAAAAAATACCAAATAGAATCATAAAATGTTTAGATAAAATTAAAAGTAAATTGATCATTGTTAATCGTGGCGAAAAGCGGAGTGTGCACATTCGAGCTCAAAGTGGCACATTACGATCTCGGGAAAATGAAACGCGCCGCTCCACGTCGCGCTTCATTTGCCTCCCTCGCTCGGAAATGTGCCACTTTTCGCTCGAATGCGCACATCCTCGTATTTCACTGAATTTTGTTAATTAAACTTACTTTCCAATCATCAAATTTAATTTAGTTCAGTAAATATCGATTATATGTGCGAGAAACGTATTTTTACCATAGCAATGAGTGGGAGCGAGCGAAAAGATACAACAAACTCATAAGTACGAGTGAGAGGGAATGATAAAAATGATTTACTAATTTTTCAGCGCCAAAATTATTGCAAATCGTGCTTAAAGCCGAGTGTGCACATTCGAGCTCAAAGTGGCACATTCCGATCTCGGGAAAATGGAGCGCGCCGCTTCGCGTCGCGCTTTATTTGCCTCCCTCGCTCGGAAATGTGCCACTTTTCGCTCGAATGCGCACATCCTCGTATTTCACTGAATTTTGTTAATTAAACTTACTTTCCAATCATCAAATTTAATTTAGTTCAGTAAATATCGATTATATGTGCGAAAAACGTATTTTTACCATAGCAATGAGTGGGAGCGAGCGAAAAGATACAACAAACTCATAAGTACGAGTGAGAGGGAATGATAAAAATGATTTACTAATTTTTCAGCGCCAAAATTATTGCAAATCGTTCTTAAAGCCGAGTGTGCACATTCGAGCTCAAAGTGGCACATTCCGATCTCGGGAAAATGAAGCGCGTCGCTCCGCGTCGCGCTTCATTTGCCTCCCTCGCCCGGAAATGTGCCACTTTTTGCTCGAATGTGCACATCTTCGTGTAAATTGGATTCGACTATATTAATAACAAATCCTTCAAATCCAGATTTTCTATTCGGAAAAAGTTTTCGCTTGAAAGTGCACATACTCCTTAATAATTGAATTTGCCTATCTTATTCTTGTCTCCTACAAATAATATTCATTAAATCAAACTGAACTAAATGTGCCACTTCTCGCTTTTCTTTTAATTAAAAATTACAGTAGGGTAATTTTATCAAAAATCACATTTGTAATTTAGTACTTTTAAGCTAGACTAGATGAGAGACTTCATCGTACATGAAAAAAAATACTTCTTCCTGAATTTTGACTTATTTCTCTACCTTTTTTTTAACATACCCCGCCCAAGTCATTCTAAAAGTTTGATGCACCCCTATGTAACATATAAATATTTTTTTATATTTAAAAATTAAATTAATCCATAAATGAAGTCTAATTACAACAGCGTATACAAAATGCCCCTTAAAACTAATTTGTTTATAATTTTCAGAAAAATGAAAATTACCTAAAAATATTTGGAGACATTAATTTTGATATATAAACCTTCAACAATCTACAAAAGATGATATAAAAATCATCTAGTTGATTTTTAGTGGCCCACTTCAGAAAATTTTACTCATATACAATTTTAATTAATCAAAAACGCGAATTAGTAAACATTCGAAAGTACACCCGAAAATATTTTTACCAAGCTTGCTACAATTAGGCGTGCGGAAGAGCACCACGATAACTTATTGAAAGGAATAAAATATCTAACCTTTTTCAACAAAAAATAGATCTAATTTATTCGACTTTAAATTTTTGAATTGAAGAATAAAATAATAATATAGGCAAATCCGATAAATACGAGGATGTGCGCATTCGAGCGAAAGTGGCACATTTCCGAGCGAGGAGGCAAATGAAGCGCGACGCGGAGCGCGCTTTTTTCCAGATGGAATGTGCCACTTTGAGCTCGAATGCGCACACTCGGTTTTAAGCACGATTACGAGGTGTCCCGTTTTAACAGGAAAAAACGAACGCGGTTGATAATCCGGATAATCGTGAATCCGTATAACTGAGGTCCGGATAATCGACGTTTTACTGTATTAATTTAATTATCTACTTAATCGGGGAAACTATGTAATCCGTTTTTAAGGTTGTTTTTTTTAATGGGAGAGGCTCGTGGTTGTTTTTAATAAAACGAACTTTTGAATGTCAACTGCAATATAACTTTCTGCGTTCCATTTGTCGTGCTTCATTGTTTACCGGAGTTGAAGACAGTACCCAGCTGTTGGAAATGAATCCCATGCGTTTAAGTTCATAGACATTTCCATTAGCACGTGCTCCTTGAAATCAACTAGTTTCAATTATGCTAACTATTCTAATTTGCAGTTGATTGCATGATAATTAAGAAATAAAGCCGGATATTAGTGCACATCATGCTTACGTGCAGCTTGCAGTGATTATTACTATGAGGCGATGTTAACGCCTAAGACAGTACGTAAACGTACGTATTTATTCGTAATATATTTATGTTAATCTGGTGTGAAAAATCATTTCAACTTTCATTTTATATGTTATTGTTTAGTTTTATTTATTTATATTTTATTTCTCTATTATAAAGCGAATTTTAATTGAGTATTTAAATAAAACGAAATTGATTACATTATGTCATGTCAGTTATAAATCTACGATTTGAATGAAAAAATAGTCAATTCAATATATAATGGTACGATTAAAAATAGGATTATTTTAATTTTCTTGATGTTCGTAAATTAGCGCCTTACATATCATTACATTTAAATAATAATAATAATTAAAACACATTTTAACAGCGAATAATAATTAAAAATATTTTATATAAATCTTGCGATTTGTGGAAATGTAGATTTTGAACAAATGTTGTGGATACAGTGACGCATTTTTTCAAAAAATGTTATAGAAGTTTTATCACAAAAATTGAACAAAAATTATCTTAAAAAAATTTTAAAAGTCGTAATCGCTGCACAAGAATATTGGAGACAGGAGTCAGGGGTCGCAAAAATAAGAAAGATGGTAACTGGTACAAATCCCGTTGTATAATTTTTTTAAAAGTAAAGTGTTGATGTTTAATTATTGTTAATGATTGTACTGTTTGAACTTCTTTCGCGAAATCGTAAATATGCCACTTTTCAGACGAATTTATAGGATTTATCTATAAGTGTCTCTTTAAATTAAAAAAAATATTTAAGCATATAAATTTTGATTTTGGGTTTCGGAATATTTATAATCTTTCTGTTCACCTGCAACCAGTTAACATTTTTACCTTCTGCATTACCAGGAAGTAGCCGTGCTTGTTGAGAAGTCCATAGTTTGTGATAATGACCGTAGGAAACTATGTAGGTATTAATTAAGAATTCAGATTTTGCTGGCCTAAATTTAATTTTTGAATGTAAAAAGAAAAGATTAATGTAAACAAATCTAATGAATACTAGATATGTACCTATATGAACATTTACGAAAAAAGTGGCACATTTCCGAGGGAGGGAAGTAAACGAAGGGGGAGGGGACGCAACGCGGTTGATTTTCCATAGGTGAGAACTGCGCCACTTTAAGCTCGAATTGCATACTCGATTTTTTAATTTAGTTTTTAAATTTTTAAATTAAAAATTACAGGAACGTATTCATACTAGAAACACTAAATCTCTGATTTATTGCTTTTCAATTCGATAATACATATGATTGAAAAAAATTCTCAGCAGATTTCGTCATTTGTAAATTCATATAATTCTATTGCTATAGGGTAGAAGCACCGGTTTTGGACACTGTACCAGTCGTTGACATTTTCCAATTTATTTTGACAAATGTGAAATATAAGTAGTATCGATACTGCTATAAGCGTAATTAATGTATCTTTAACTACAGTAGAAACATCAATGATGTTTTTTCGTATTTTTCAAGTTATTTTATCAAAATTACTCAAGTATCTAAAACTGGGCCTAACGTGTCCAAAGCCCATAATTTTACCCTATTTATTTTTTAGGAGATTTTAAATTATTTTATTACACTATGTATTTCTTTTATAATTGCTGACTATGATTTAAGAGAATCTTATGATATGCGTACGAGGTCTAATCAGAAAATAATCGACCTTTATTATTAATCTTGCAGATTATATTCATCATTGTTCTCTTCAAAGTACTCTCCTCTTTTATTTTCACACTTTTCTCAGCGGTTTTTATATTTTACGAAGTAGTCTTGGACAGCTTCATTTGAGATGACTTTTAAATTTTATGACGAATTAGCTTTGAAGTCATTAGTTATCTTTCAGCACTGATTTGAACTTCGGAAATAAGAAAAAATCGCACGGAGCCAGGTCTGGCGAGTAAGGGGGCTGCGGAACAAAGCAGAATGTGCGGGCTCATTGTCGTGGGACAAGAACTATGTGTTGTCTTACCACAACTCTGGTATCTTTTTGCGGACTTTCCCAAAGTTGAAACGTTTCTATGCATGTTTTCCCCAGTTTCTCGCAACATATTACGTTGCAATGTTGTGCCCGAAAATCGCACTTTTCAAAAATCTCCACTAACAAAACACGTTGCACTCAAATAACAATATCACGAAAACTAAGGGAGATATCAACCATCTAAAAACAAGTGATTATAAAGAAGTTTATGCGCAACGCAGTGCTGCCAACCGCATATCACTAAATACCTTCGTTGGCACGCAATTCAAAATGCTCGGTTATTTTCTAAACACACCTCGTATGATAAATTAAATAATCTCAAAGTGCAATATTATTTAATTTTTGTAAATAAAAAAATTGTCTGTTGTGCCAAATCAAATACATTGGCTTAAATACACTATCATGAAAAAAGAATTGTTCTTTCTTATTATTTATATTTAATTTTTTTTAAACATAATCATATAAGTATGTATATTAGTCTTTAATTTATACACACACACAGAATTGAACTACGACAACTTTTTTGTCATTTTTAAAGGATTCCTCTTGCGCCAAAACGGCGAAAATGACTGCAGTTTAATAAAATTTAATAAAGTCGGAGAGCGCGATGGCAATTGTGTAAATACTTAATAAAATTAAGGTTTGTTCTCGACTTATTTATTATGTTAATTTAGGAATTCGCAGGTTAATTAACAAACTTCGTGGTTGAGCAACGTAATGTAGATTCGAGTTATTTTAGAATTTGCTGCACAAATTACGTTATGTAGTAGTCGTAACGTAATTTAATTCTAAAAGTTACAGAACGCTTGCAATATCATAGAAGACGATTATTCAATTTCGGTGAGACGATACTTAAAGTTGACTTTTTTAAGCAAAACATATTTCATACACGTTAATACTGCAAATCTAGCAATTACTTGACAACTTTTGGTTAAAACACGAGCTGTTAATTAAATTTGAGGGCGTAGATGAACTGATTTGCAATTCAACCTTTTTAACACCGAATTGAAACCCTTACAATTTAACATCCAAATCTCAGGGGTTGGCAATAAAATTCAACAGCGAACACCTGAAATTATTCATAATTTACACTGATTGCCCGAAGGAAACTGCATATTCAAACCGACATTTCTCCCAAAAGATATAATTGTATTTGGACGTTTTGTTAAATTAAGACTTACCTCAAAAGATCAACACAACATTTAAAATCATGAGGCGCCGATTTTTTATAAATCAGAGAAACCGCGTATTATTTATTTTTTCTCTTGCGATTCATAAAAATATTTCAAAATGTGTCTCTTTTCATTTTAGGCACACTCTCATTTGAGTAAAAGTTTCTTAAAGCTCCTCGTAATGGGGTAATCATTCTTCATATGCCAGATTTTTCTTAGAGAACATTTTTTACTACAAATATTTTTTTTATGTATGCAACCTTGACCTTCTCGTCTGACTATGACTGATTTCTTTGATGCACGAATAAATATAGGGCAAAGTGGGGCTAAAAATGTTTGTATAATAGTTAGTTTAAGTTATCCAAGTCTATTGATTAATGAATTATATAAATATAAAAAATTATAGAATATTTAATGTTGATTTTTATAGACAAGATTTGGTAAATTTTATGAGTTGTTAATGTTTTTTTATTGTAGATATTTACAATGTTAAAATAATTTTTCTATCAATTGCTTCGATTACGGTTTTCCAACTGGTAACTGATTTGTATTTCGAAAAACTTTGCTTAGTTTTATTTTTATTATTAGAATGAAAAGACATAGGCATCCGAAGCATTACGGCAAAGATTTACAAGAAAATTTATATTTTATATTTTTTATATTTGTATATTTTATATATTATATATATTTTATATTTTGACCGAATTTAATTCGTGTAGTAGTGAAGAGTAACCGAATCTGCAATTTGGACAAAACGTGATACATTTTGTCCTGGAGTATAGATGGCCAGTTTATCGATATCCGCATACTTTCTATGTATTCCTCTTTGTTTAAAACTCTTATTTAATATTTCTCCACGATTCAAACATATTCATTAAGTTTTCCAAGTGTTCTTATTTATAAAAAAAAAGACAAATTTAGTGATAATCCATTGTAATCAAAACATTCGTAGTGCAACACTCTAATCTTTATAATATTTTTTTTTGGGTTTAACGTTTTAGTTCTATTTAAAAGATTCCAAATAATATATGTATTCCAGCCATCAAAAAACATTGTGCAGGTATTGCATACTTTTACTGTTCATAAACAGAGTAAAATAAAAAAAATAAATTCTTTTTTGGTGAAGGTTTTTCAGAACAAAATGCCGTCTATTCATTTTAAAATTTGCATAATTTTGAATTGAAGCATTCGCTATGGACAGCTGTACTCAAGTGCTGCAACACTTACAATCAGGCAACCATTTGAGTGAATGATTTAAAAAAATTCAATTATCATTTTATATTGACTAGATTGATAATAAACCGTGACAGGTTAGTTATATCGATTATCTATTGTATTGTTGAGTTATAACTTTTATATAACTCATAATGTACCTACTGTGCCCAAAATGTTATGAAATATTTTAGATATGAAGCATTTTTCTCCACAGACCAAAGATGCTCAAAATAAGTTACAAATGTCAAAATTTGTCAATTTTAGGACATTCGTTGTAAGAATTTTCTAATAACATTTTTTCTACAAATTCAAAGACTGAAAAATTCATTAAAAAACAAGATATCAATCCGTCAAATACTAACCAAACTTTTTGGGACAAAGTCAAAAGAAATATAAGGTTCTTTTAAAATAATTAGGTATACCTTTTTTTATTCTATGTGAGTAGGATGTTTTAAATAATTTAATTATTTTTTACATACAGTAAAACTCCGATTATCCGGACCTCAGTTATACGGATTCGCGATTATCCGGATTGTCAACCGCGTTCGTTTTTTCCTGTTAAAACGGGACACTTCGTAATCGTGCTTAAAACCGAGTGTGCGCATTCGAGCTCAAGTGGCACATTCCGATCTCGGGAAAATGAAGCGCGCCGCTCCGCGTCGCGCTTCATTTGCCTCCCTCGCTCGGAAATGTGCCACTTGAGCTCGAATGCGCACATCCTCGTATTTATCGGATTTGCCTATATTATTATTTTATTCTTCAATTCAAAAAATTAAAAGTCGAATAAATTAGATCGATTTTTTGTTTGAAAAAGGTTAGATATTTTATTCCTTTTGATAAGTTATCATGGTGCTCTTCCGCACGCCTAATTGTAGCGAGCTTGATAAAAATATTTTCTGGTGTACTTTCGAATGTTTACTAATTCGCGTTTTTGATTAATTAAAATTTTATATGAGTCAAATTTTCTGAAGTGGGCCACTAAAAATCAAATAGTTGATTTTTATATCATCTTTTGTAGATTGTTGAAGGTTTATATGTCAAAATTAACGTCTCCAAATATTTTTGGGTAATTTTCATTTTTCTGAAAATTATAAACAAATTAGTTTTAAGGTGCATTTTGTATACACTGTTGTAATTAGACTTCATTTATGGATTAATTCAATTTTTAAATATAAAAAAATATTTATATGTGACATAGGTGGTGCATCACAATTTTAGAATGACTTGGATGGGATATGTTTAAAAAAAGGTGGGGAAATAAGAGTCAAAATTCGGAAAGAGTTAAAGTATTTTTTTTCATGTACGATGGTCTCCCACCTAGTTTAGCTTAAAAGTACTAAATTAGAAATGTAGTTTTTGGTAAAAAATACCCTACTGTAATTTAGTTTAGTTTGATTTAATTAATATTATTTGGAAGAGAGAAGAATAAGATAGGCAAATTCAATTATTAAGGAGTATGTCCACTTCCAAGCGAAAACTTTCTCCGAATAGAAAATCGGGTTTTGAAGGATTTGTTATTAATATAGTGGAATCCATTTAACACGAAGATGTGCGCATTCGAGCGAAAAGTGGCACATTTCCGAGCGAGGGAGGCAAATGAAGCGCGACGCGGAGCGGCGCGCTTCATTTTCCCGAGATCGGAATGTGCCACTTTGAGCTCGAATGTGCACACTCCGCTTTTCGCCACGATTATCAATGATCAATTTACTTTTAATTTTACCTAAACATTTTATAATTTTATTTGGTATTTTTTACTGTTGATTTTATAATTCATACTTATTTGTTTCGTTTTTTTTGCAAATAAATACCTAACAAGGTAAAATTGTTTTTTTCAATTATTCGGATTTTCGTTTATCCGGATGAGCTGCAACATTAATTAGTCCGGATAACCGAGTTTCCACTGTACTTACATTTAAATTAGCATACCATTTTTTCAATTGGAATTATTGTCTTTTGATTTTATATGAAACGCTACTGGTGTATATGTGCGGGAAAGTGAAATGTATTTTTTCTAAATCTGTAAATTAAATTTGCTGTCTTTTTAAAAGTGTAAAAAAAGGGCAAACGTTTCTCATTTAACGGCCATCTGCGCCTGTTTATTATCAAAAGCTAATTAGCCACATACGAGGCAGTGGTGCGAGCAGCTTTCATGTAATTATGGAGTAATCAGACTTGCATCCGGTCCGGATTCACTGTGTGGTGACTCACCCTAACTTAATACATTCCGTGATTGCTATACAATAATTATATTAAAAAAAAAACATCGATGACAGATTAAGATTCCTGCTCCAGTAATTCCAAAATTGCTCTATTAAACCGGTGAGATAGCATTTAAACACTTTACACTTTTTTTTTCAAATCACGTTCGGGTTAGACCTTTCTTTTTTTAATGTTAAAGGAGGGCAATATCAAAACGAGTTTGTTCGTTTCGCCTTTTTAAATTAATGTAGTATCAACGTAAATTAAAAGTTTCTATTTCGGCTTACCTTGTAGCAAATAGAAAAAGGCCATGGCTCCTGCTTCTCTTTGTTCATTCAGCGTTGGTGCGAGTAATTAAAAATTCAATTTTCACGGCATTCACACACACATACACACCAGTCGTTTTGTAAAGGCATGCTATGTTGTAATTCAGGAATGGATACCAGGTGGACGGATAATCAAAGGACGGAATTGTTTTATGTCCAAAAGCAAATAGAGGCGGATCAAGTGGTCTGTAGTAGTGCATCTACCAATTTTTTTCTAATTAATTCTGAGCCAACGAAATCGATTGAATTGAATTTATTTGAAATTGCCGAAATGGAAGGACCTGCCGGAATTTTGCTACATAATTTTTTTTTTTTGAAATTATACTTTTTTGATCCCTTGAGAGTACAATTTTAGCAGGCAAGAGAAGGTGCGCGCGCTTATCAAACGAAAATTAAACAGTAAAGCCGCTTATTGAAGGCAAGGAAAGTTAAGAGCGCACAGTTAACGAAAATTTGACAGTATGAAAGTGTTAACACTAATTATTTACAAGCTGGTTTGTCTCAGCTTCACAGGGATATATTTAAATTTTTAGATTCATTAGGAATATCACTTTGATAGCTACTAATAATACAGAGAGTGGCGTGGCGCAAAGGTTGAGTGTGTGGACCGATGCGCTAAGCGACCTGGGTTCAATCCCACGCTAAAACCATCTTAAAATTATACGCCTCTCTCCCCTTGCAAGGCATTGGGCAACCAGCAAGGATAAAACTGCCCCAGGAAAATTTCCCTAATAACACCCCTTGTGTCTTTGACATACTATGACATACACAACAAAAGGCACAAGCGGGGAAATAGCCTACGCTCGGATTCGGGCACGGCACTTTAAGAAGCATAATATATGTAATGGTTTATGATTTTCTTAAATTGCACTGCTTAGGCTTAAAAACACCGCTCACGTATTTACATATTTTTTATTGTCAACCGAGTTAAATAAAATAAACACTAAATGTTAGCCCAAGCTTATCTCAATACATCACTGAAAATCGCATCCAAGTTGGTTCAGTCTTTGTGGAAATTATCGTACACGCATAGACAATTTTTTTTAACCATTTTACTATACGCATAGATTAATTTTGATTTAACATTCTTTTTTACAGCATGGATATATTAAGAACGTTTTTTTCAGCCACCTTATCATTACAAACTAGTAAAATGTACAACGAACGATTAATTGAAAATTGAATATCGAATTTTTAATACGATATGCTCCATTATATTTACAAATGTGTTTTAGGTTTTTATACGTTTGAATCTACTTATTTCATAAACTAATAGCTTTACAACTTAAGACTATTCGGACTTTTTCCATAGCAAATTTAATTTCATCCAAAATTGTCATTTACGTTTTTGCGGCAAGTCTAATCGTTTATGAGACAAATGCAAAAATCGATAAAATTGACTTTAAGATTTTTTAGCGGTGAGACCGTTTAAGTTACATAGATCCAACTAGTGGCACTTTTAAGGATTGATATTTTTCTTACAATGTACGGTTGGGAGAAAGACGATTGTATAAAATCCGACTGAGATAATTGAAACAAAAATTGTAGATTTTTATGTTAAATGAACGGGAAAATGTTAAAATCAACTAGCGGTTACTTAGAATTACAATTAAGGGCTGAAATTTGGCAAGAATTTTTTTTCATTCTTAAGAACAATATTTTGTCACTAGAGCGTAGAAAAAAATAGACATTTCAAACGTAACACCTTAATAAAATATATTTGCCATTTTAAAAGTCAATACTAATTATAACTTTTATTAATGAAATTTTTGTTGTATTTTGGATACCAAATTTTATATATCGCGTTCATAAGTCGTAGCTTTAAGCAATGCACATGCAGCGCTGGATTCATTAGTCATCTTATTTCAATAATTGTCTTTTATAAAATTTATTTCTGAAAATAATGACTCGCAACCATAAGTTGAAGAAGACATAGACAGTTCAGCAGTTGCTTGTTTTTTTTCTTTCTTTGGGTGCTGTAACCGTTTCGAAAGTTGGCAATCATTAAAGCGCTTTTTATTTTTGAAACTGCTGTTCCAAATAGTTGGTTGGTAGTGCATCCAAAGGTTCTTCAGGCATGAGTTTTGTCTTCTTCTTATGAATCTTTTTCCTATGATTTTTCCTTGCATAATAATTTGGAGAATTCGATATTTTTCTCCGCTCAAGATATGTCCTATATATAAAGGTTTTCTTCGTTTAATTGTCAGAATTGCTTCTTTCTTTTTTCATACGTCTCATCACCTCCACGTTGGTCACCCTCTACTCATGATATCTTCAACTTTCACTGATGTTTTTTTTAAACAGTTATAAATTTCGGAAATGCCATTTCAAGTTCTTCTTATTTAATATTCTGCGTTTTTTTTGTGTTCAATAATCGGTCATTTTCAATTGCTTCCAAATGTTCTCTTAAACCGACAATATTTTTTTTCGTTTTTTTTTCTAGAAAATGATGAAACAATTTAAAAATTGATAACGTGCAAGGAAAATATTTATATATGCCACCTGTGGCACTCGTGCTATAGTTTCACTACCGCTGATCTAACTATACGCAACCGCAAGGTACGCAATATAACACATGATTATATTTAATTTAGTTATGTCAAAGAAGTATAACTTCTAACGCGCGTACATAATTGCACGCACCGCTTTTTTTTTAAACGATCGAGGAATCGTTAGAGAAGTCGACATAATAGATCGAAGTCTTAGGAAGATGCTTTTATATGTCTAAGTACGTAATCAATTTAAACAGAAAAAGTAAGTAAACAACCGTTCCGGCAGATAGAGAAATTATATATAAAGCTAACTGGCGAGACGAAATAAATATTTAGAACCGGCATTAATGTCAAGAGAAACGAACGGGCTGTTAAATATTTTCTAAATTAGTCGCCATTACGAATGGAATAGTATTTAATTCTGCTACATTTCAGTTGAACTATAATATGTTTTAGTTGTCCTAAATTTCTGCAAAAAGCGCACAGAGTGAAGCACATTGGAGCCGCACAAAATTCGTCATTATAAGTTGAAAATGCACTAAGCGAATAAACGTTTTGTATAACCATTTCTTTATTTCGCGTATATCGAAAGTCTGCGATCTCTACTTATTACGAACCCTATTGTTCCAGAACTATAAAATCGGCAATTTCGAAAGCAGACTGCACTTCAGACAGCTTGCAGTCGCAACAAATAATAGAACAATAGCAAACATGGATCTTTGGTAACGACTCTAGAAAATAATAACCGTAAAAGCCATTATGTATAAGAAGATTTCCAAAGAATCGAAAAAAAGATGTCCATTGTCTGTTGAATTCATGCGAACATTGGCACTTGAAAAGCTTCCGGTGGCTGCGACACCAGCGAGTAAGTCTTTAAAAGTTGAAGACATTCAGGAATATAAATTCAAAGATAACCGTTGCACTGGGTCGCCAAGCTTCAGCTAAAATCACTTAATCTATCTTTACAAAAGCATCGCTCGTACAAAGGACCATAGAAAAGTTGTATTATTAGCAGTGCAATTGGAGGAAATGGGCCGGACCTGAAGTTACATCCAGTTAGAATATTGGAAACGAATAAAAAGAACTCAATATTCAAATTACCTGAACTTTTCTTCCAAAATATACTTTTAACGATTTCGCCTTTAAAAACCTGTTAAAACTTTTACAATTTTTGTCGCACGTTTAACGTTGAATATATTGTAATATTCTAAGAACACGTTTTGCGGAAATATGCGAAATGTTTGTAGATATTAACTTGAGATGCAGAAATCGTAGGAAATGAAGATGGACCTGCGTGTTGACTTGGAGTGATACATGCAACGCAGACTCTAGATAAGGACTAGCTAGATTTAATGTCCTTGTTACATCGACAAAATGCACCATAAATAACTCCCAACAGAAAAGTTCAAATGTCCGGAATAAACGAACGCCGTTATTTATATTTAATAATTATGTTGATAAATACGTCGCAGTTGTACAATTTCCTACAAAATAAACACAGTCTATCTATCATTATTTACATAGGTCGTTCTAGAATCAATTTTAAATACATCAAAGAGATATTTTATTATCGCTTTAGTTGCCTTACAAAGGTGTCTCGTGTATATCTTTCTTCATTTCACTACAAATATTTTGTTACAAGTTGACTTTATAATCATACCGTACTATATTTTAATGGAAATTATATAGATACAGTAAAACCTCTCTAACGAGACCAGCGTCGGTTCTTGCTCAAATTGGTCAATTGTAGAGGTGATCGTCTTAGAAAGAAAGACAAAGATAGATAATGTAAATGTAATAAAAAAGAAATTATTATTTATCAGAATCTTATTGTTATTAAATCAAAATTATTATAAATAAAGTATCATTATTTCGGAAGTAAATTAATTATTGTGAAACACGCTTAAAACCGGAAAAATGAAGCGCGCCGCTCCGCGTCGCGCTTCATTTGCTTCCCTCGCTCGGAAATGTGCCACTTTTCGCTCGAATGCGCACATCATCGAACTTATTGGATTTGTCTACCTTATTCTTTGCTCTCTCAAATCACAAATATAAAGGACTTGTCGGTGTAAGGTATCAGAATGTTGGATATGTGATAGATGGGTGATTCTACGATAAGAGGTAATGGGTACGGCAATCATTATAAAACAGCTTTTTTATTCTACGTGTTATCATTTTATGCAATAAATCACAGCATCTTAATGTATTTTATAAATAGCATTATGATTTAATGCCTACTTAAAGTACATTTTCCTGAAATTCTATGTTTAAGTCTGAAAAAGTCTCTACCCTGGCTTGTCCCATTACGTTTTTAGTTAAACATACAGACAGTACATACTTTCTTTGACGCAGTTGCCACATTAAAGTATATTTAGCACAAATTTAAACAAGTATACTTAAGTATTATAAAGAGAAAATATAACAATATTTGTTTCTTTTCAATAATTTTCGAACTTCATTTTTGTCCCGTTTTTTGCGTATCTACCCTGGCGAATTTTGATCCGTTAATACAAACAGAAATATCAGACAGTTTTATACAAAAAAGCTACCAAGGGCGCATATCAACGTAAAGTTTATAACACTAAACATACGAGCTCTTAAATCGCTGACATTTGTTTTTGGCGCGACGCTACAGTGTGGTGCAGTGGTTTCGCAAGGTGATTGTGTCTCTTTCCTGGCAAGTCGTAAAATTTATAAAATTCACTTAATTTATTTGAATTTACTGCCTAAATTCAACAATACTGTAATAGATAAGATGTTGTGGGAACCAACGCTACACAGCGTTGGCCCAACAATACTCTCTTGCTGGTGATCCTTTCCTTATTAACCCCATGCCGTTCCGAAATCCTATAATTATACCTTAACTCCAAAAACCAATTCCCTTCTAAGTGCTTTAATCCCTTTTTCATTCTTTCTCTCCTGGGAACGCAGTTTGGCGGTCACCACCTACTGTGGGTGATACCGTTAGGCTGCAAACTCAACCATCCAAGCATGCACATCCTTTTATCCTATTTACAATCACTTTTGTATAAATATCCCGTTTTCTATCCCGAAATCATCAGTCATCAGTCATCTTAGCTCGACGAACCGCCGCACATCTTTTGCTCCGCCATTCGACATCAACTACAGATCCTTCGCCTCCGACACCAGGTCTCCGTCGACGATAGCTGCACCAGCCGACTCACCGCGCCCACAGCTACACCACCACGACGCAACATCTCCGACGATCTCCCCGTGTAAATAATTTCTATTCCCTTTGTAAATAAATCCAAAATAAAAAGTGGTAACACGCCACAAATTGGTGACCCGACGTGATTAAAAGGAAGCCCGACGTGATCAAAAGGAAGCCCGACGTGATCGACGACGCAACATGACAACGCCGCAAGAAACATCCGGAACGCCATCGTTGCTTCCAGGTTTTCCCGCTCTCGACAGAATCTCCATGCGGATACCACCCTTCTGGGCCGACGACCCAGAGACGTGGTTTGCACAAATAGAGAACCAATTCATACTCGCCGGAATCGTCCAAGAGGATACCAAGTTCAACTACATCGCCGGACACCTGGACCAACGATATGCTGCAGAAGTGAGGGACATCCTTACAAATCCTCCCGCGACGCAAAAATATCAGAAACTAAAAGGAGAGCTCATAAGGCGACTCAGCGAGTCGCAGGAAAACAAGCTTCGTAGGCTACTCGAACACGAGTGTATGGGCGATCGCAAACCGTCACAATTTCTGAGACACCTGCGAACATTAGCCGGCACAATAGTGCCCGACGACGTATTGCGACCCCTCTGGCTCGGACGACTCCCAGCATCAAGCCAAGCTATCCTCGCGACGCAGAAGAAAACCGAACTCGACGACCTAGCAAATCTAGCGGACGCCATCTCCGAAACTACGACCCACACCAGAATCGCCGAGGTGCAGAAGGACCCTTTGGAAGAGGCAGTAGCGAGGCTAACGACGTTGTTCACCACGCAAATAGCCGGGGTGACAACGGCGTTGAGAGCCGAAATTGCCGCAGCAACCAGTCACCAGGAGCACCGACGACCATTCAACCGGTCACGCTCACGGGGACACTCCCCCAGCTCTTCGAGAACCAAATCCAACGACGAAAAAAGGGGTGTGCTGGTACCATCGAAGATTCGGCAAAGAAGCCCGTAGATGCACAACCCCGTGCACGCACGCGGGAAACGAGAAAGCGGATCGTTAATGGCGGCAGACGAATCCAGCACCCAAACACGTCGCCTCTTCGTTACGGACAAAGCCACAAAATCAAATTCCTTGTGGACACCGGAGCGGACCTATGCGTCATCCCAGTCAAGCACGTACGGGGCGTCGCGATAAAGTTCCATATGAACTTTACGCGGCGAACGGAACCAGCATCGCGACATACGGTTTCGAAACCCTCCACCTCAACCTGGGCCTGCGACGCGAATTCACGTGGCGATTCGTGGTGGCGGACGTCTCAAAGCCCATAATTGGCGCGGATCTGCTAGCAAACTTCGGTTTGTTGGTTGACATCCGCAACCAACGCCTCGTCGACGGCGTCACAAGCCTGACGGCAACAGGTCAGGTGGCAGAATGCAACGCCGAGTGGTTGCACATTCGAGCGCTGTCGGGGACCTCACCGTACCACATGTTACTTCGACAATACCCGGAGGTAACACAGCCCAGTGGAAACCAAGGGAGCACGAAACACGCTACCAAACACCACATAGTTACCACTCCTGGACCACCGGTGGCGCAAAACCTCGACGACTTGCGCCGGAACGTCTAAAGGACGCCAAAAAGGTGTTCGCAGAGATGATGCAGCAAGGCATCATCCGCCCATCGCAGAGCCCATGGTCTACGCCATTACACATGGTCCCTAAAAAGGACAGCGAGTGGAGGCCATGCGGTGATTACCGCGCACTTAACGCCCGCACGTGTCCAGATCAATACCCGGTTAGGCACATCCAGGATTTTTCCCAAGCCTTGCACGGATGCAAAGTCTTTTCAACAATCGACTTAGTACGAGCGTTTCACCAGATTCCCGTAGCCGAGGAAGATATTCCAAAGACAGCCATAACAACACCTTTTGGACTCTTCGAATTCAACTACATGACGTTCGGACTACGAAACGCAGCTCAGACTTTTCAGCGCTTCATAGACGAAGTGCTCCAAGGTCTGGAGTTTTGTTTTGCCTATATTGATGACATACTCGTAGCTTCAGCCTCTGTTGAAGAACATCTTCAGCACCTGCAGATCATTTTCGAGCGTCTGAAGTCGTACGGCGTTGTTGTCAATCCAGGAAAATGCACATTTGGCCAACAAAATGTAAAATTCTTGGGATACCTAGTATCTACCGAAGGCACGAGACCGCTACCAGAGAAAGTCGAGGCAATTCAAGCATTCCCACGGCCCGACACCGTAAAGAAACTGCGACAGTTCTTGGGTATGGTGAATTTCTTCCGGAGATTCATACCCAAGGCGGCTTCAGTCCAAGCACCCTCAACGACCTTCTGCAGGGGAACGTAAAAGGAAAAACACCAGTAAAATGGACACCTGAAGCAGAACGCGCTTTCGAACAAACTCGAGAATGCCTGGCAAATGCGACCCTACTCGCACACCCGGAGCCAAACGTACCGCTAGCCATCTTTAGCGATGCTTCCGACTTTGCAGTAGGAGCGTCCCTGCAACAATTGGTAGACAACAATTGGCAACCCCTCGATTTCTTTTCGAAAAAATTGAACCCAGCAGAGACCAAATACGCAGCATACGACCGCGAACTATTAGCCATCTATCTGGCAATAAAACATTTTAGGCACATGGTTGAAGCCCGTAACTTTTCGGTTTACACGGATCATAAACCAATAACCTACGCTTTCCGAAAGAAGCCACAGTCGTGTTCACCACGTCAAGCTCGACATCTCGACTTCATCAGCCAGTACACAACCGACATACGGTTTGTCTCAGGCGAACACAACGTGGTGGCCGACGCATTATCCCGCATCGAAGCAGTAAACGACCCACTCGACTTCGAAGCCCTAGCTGCAGCACAAAAGAACGACAAAGTTCTGCACGAGTTCCTCAACAATTCTAATTCTGGACTCCAACTCAAGCTGATACCCATTCCAGGGAGCAGCACGTCACTCTTTTGCGATGTGGCGACCAAAACAGCTAGACCGTTTGTAACCACCGAGTTTCGCAAGCGAGCGTTCGATAGCTTGCACCAGCTCTCCCATCCCGGAGCTAAGGCAACCACGAAGCTGGTTACAGAACGATACGTCTGGCCCTCCATGAAAACAGACTGCAGAGAATGGACACGAAGCTGCATACCGTGCCAACGCTCTAAAATCACGCGGCACGTCTCGTCACCACCAGGCACCTTCAAACCACCAACAGCTAGGTTTGAACACGTGCATCTTGACATCATCGTCATGCCGTTATCTGAAGGATACAGATACTGCCTTACGATGGTGGACAGGTACACCCGGTGGCCAGAAGCAACTCCAATTGCCGACCAAGAGGCAGCCACGGTAGCTCGCGCGTTTTACCACACTTGGGTAGCGCGTTTTGGAGCTCCGCGGCGAATAACAACAGACCAAGGACGCCAATTCGAGTCCTACCTATTCAAACAACTAAACCAAATACTTGGAACCAAACACATCAGAACGACAGCATACCATCCAGCAGCCAACGGCTTAGTCGAACGGTTTCATAGACAGCTCAAGGCAGCTGTTATGTGCCACCAAGACGACCGTTGGACGGAAGCACTACCAACAGTTCTCTTAGGAATTCGCTCGGCCTGGAAAGAAGACCTGAAAGGCACCGCAGCCGAGATGCTGTATGGGCAGCCTCTTCGACTTCCCGGGGAATTCCTCGAGCAACAGCCTTCCGACAGCGACCAGAAAGAAGAATCCACATTCATTAAGGACCTCCGTCAACAGCAGAGAGACGTAGGACCCGTAACAGCCCGCGGCACGGAAACAAACGAACATTCGTGTTCAAAGACCTCGCAACAACAGGCCAAGTTTTCATACGTCGCGATGGTTACAAACCACCTCTACACCAGCCCTACGACGGACCATTCGAGGTTATCAGCCGATCGGACAAGACATTTACGGTCCACGTTAACGGACGTGACGTAAATGTCACCATCGATAGATTGAAACCAGCCTACATCACAGCAGACGAACCGGTGGTGGACACAAGGACACCTACGACAACTCTAGCACAAGGACCAACTCCGGAGGACGGAATACAGCGCACGAGATCTGGACGACGCGTCCGGTTTCCAGAGCGTCTTCAAGTTGGCTTCCCGTGACTCCATCACTAGCAGGGGTATGTGGGAACCAACGCTACACAGCGTTGGCCCAACAATACTCTCTTGCTGGTGATCCTTTCCTTATTAACCCCATGCCGTTCCGAAATCCTATAATTATACCTTAACTCCAAAAACCAATTCCCTTCTAAGTGCTTTAATCCCTTTTTCATTCTTTCTCTCCTGGGAACGCAGTTTGGCGGTCACCACCTACTGTGGGTGATACCGTTAGGCTGCAAACTCAACCATCCAAGCATGCACATCCTTTTATCCTATTTACAATCACTTTTGTATAAATATCCCGTTTTCTGTCCCGAAATCATCAGTCATCAGTCATCTTAGCTCGACGAACCGCCGCACATCTTTTGCTCCGCCATTCGACATCAACTACAGATCCTTCGCCTCCGACACCAGGTCTCCGTCGACGATAGCTGCACCAGCCGACTCACCGCGCCCACAGCTACACCACCACGACGCAACATCTCCGACGATCTCCCCGTGTAAATAATTTCTATTCCCTTTTGTAAATAAATCCAAAATAAAAAGTGGTAACACGCCACAATGTGATATATAATTAGTGCAATATTAAGTTATGTCAATTAAAAATTTTAAATTTGTCACGAAACGTCTCTCCTCTGCCGTATTTCCTCTGGTAAAATAACTCTACCAGGGGAGATAATTTGGGTCATAATATGTTTGTGCAAACTAATCCAGATATATATCGACATACTCAAGAAACCTTTTAAATTATTGTGGTAAAGAAAAGGAGTATGATAAAAAATAAATGATAATTTCTTTGTTTATAATCCGATTTTACTGATTTTTTTTAGTTTATATCATAAGTAAAACTTGTTGATTTAATGTAAGTTATGGTATTAGTATAGGTAATATACAAATTATTCTAATTATCACTTAAAAGGTTCTAGTCTTTACCCTGGCCGATGTATTGACCCTGGCCTTCTAAAAAGTAACTAATTATGTATAAAGTGACTTGCCCTTACATGAATGTGTAGATAAAAGGGACAAAATGGTAATATATGTGATAAATCAAAAACCCGAATTTTTTCCTTGGCGCATTCTCTATAGTTTCAAAACTTCTTATCGTAGAATCCACCCAGATAATGATTTTATGAATTCATTAACGAGATATTTTTGTTTATATGTATAACAAAAGGAAATGTAACAAGATCATTTCATTGCCAATTCATTCGAATCGATATTGCTCCGCGTCGCGCTTCTTTTGCCTTCCTCGCTCAGAAATGTGCCAATTTTCGTCAAATATGCACATCCTCGTATTTATTGATTTGCCTTAATCTTAAAAGTTCAGTAAATATGTTGGTATATTATATTCAAAAAAACGATTTTATCATAGCAAAGTGGAAGCTACCGAAAATAAATTTTTTGGCTAATTTATTACTCAAAATTTTGTGAATGGCGCTTAAAACCGAGTGTGCACATTCGACCTCGGGATAATGATGTGCGCCGCTCCGCGTCGTGCTTAGTTGTTTTCCTCGCTCGGAAATGTACCACTCTTCGCTCAAATGTACTCATAACCCGCATTCATTGGATTTGTCAATATTTATCATTTCTCTTTCAGATCAAAAACTTAAATTCAGATTTTTCATTCCGCAAATGTTGTGGCGTTTATTGTTCTAAAAAAAACTACAGTGAAACCTCTCTAGGACGACCAGCGTCGGTTCTTGATCAAATTGGTCTTTTGTAGAGGTTGTCTTAGAAAAGAAGACAAAGATAGTCAATGCAAATATAATAACGAATACTATATTAGATTAAATGCAGTTATTATTTATCAGAATCATATTGTTATTAAATCAAAGTTATTATAAATAAAGTATCCTTATATTTAAATTTAATAATTATATTGATAAATACGTCGCAGTTGTACAATTTCCTACAAAATAAACACAGTCCATCTATTATTATATACATAGGTCGTTCTAGAATCAATTTTAAATACATCAAAGAGATATTTTATTATCGCTTTAGTTGCCTTACAAAGGTGTCTCATATATTTCTTCCTTCATTGCACTACAAATACTTTATTACACGTTGATTATATAATCGTACCGTACTATAATTTAATGGAAATTATATAGATATTAGATTTTTTCCACTTAATGGAAAATACTTAAAACAAATAGCCGGGGGCAATTTTAAAGCAAACCCAGCCAAATGCTCGCTGAAAAATTAATAATAAGAGATTTGCGTTCGTCACGTTCATCTTTGAACAGACTGTAGATAAACTATGAATATTAATAAGAGAATATCTTCCCATTTGAAACGAGGGTTGCGTCACACAATTCTTAATTTATTTATGCGTTCTTACTGCGCGTTAAATGTTAAATTGTGCCCTAAATCTCCAAATATATCACTAAATCAAAATTAAATTAATTGCACTTTCCCCTTTTCCGTAACAATAATTGTTGGCATGAAGTAAAGGAAGTTTATAATTTCAAAGTGCTTTTAGAATAATTACTAGTAAGAAAGGGGTTTGCTTGGGTCAGTTAGGAGCGACCGCAAGCGTCCTGCCGCGGTCCGAACAAGTCATTTTGGATTAAATGCAGTTAAGTTCGCAGCTACTCTTGAGGTGGCGCTATTTACTCGGGTCGAAAGTCCACCCTCAAAGTTTCGCTACGTAATGTTTCACCCTACGTACATCATTAAAGATCGGAATCTAACTACGACGAATCGGATTCGATACAGGGAGTCGCGTAATAAAGAGCCTTTTTGCTATGCACATTCCCGTCGAAAGACAATGGCATCCAATTGTGCCGCCGAACCGCTGACTTCACACGTCGATAATTTATCTTTTGTTATGAAACCAACTGGCAGAAGTCGTTCTAGGGGTTGCGCGACCAACCCTTTCGCCGCTGGACTCCCCCGGCGAACCGGTGGCGCATAATGCCACTTCCATATTGATGGTATTTCACGTACGAAGTTATGGTCGTCGTTGTTGTTGCGGGGTTGCAGTAAATGCGGAGCATGCATCAAGTTCTATCTCTACCACAACCTGTGACAGATGGCCAACGCAGGCCCGTCTACCCTGCACGACCCTAAACAGAGAATATATATTACATTTCTATAGGACGAATGCTGAAATACGTACACGTCTGTCGCCATAGATTTAGCCATTAAAACGGCCGTCACTACCTGATGGCATCACATAATTAACATTCAACTCGATGGCGATAAAACCTCCTGAGTACTAACTAATTAATGCACCATAACATACCTCTATGCACTTGTACAATGTTGCTGTCTAACTACAAGTACATTTATTATGGATTTATATTAAATAATTATCGTTAAACTACGAGTATGTGATGCCGAACAAGCCGATAAAAATAGCTATAATTTATATAATTTTCATGAAACGGTTAATTTTGCATTTGAATTCAATAATTTGGTGCCTGAATGCAGGCAATCCAGCGCTGATGTGTAGGCGATAAATTAGTCACTGTTCGTAATGCACTTTCTTTGTAAGTTTTGAAATATTTATTACCATTTCTATCGATTTGTACTATTTAACTTGCTTCTCGTTAATACGATTAGTATTGATAATGTCATTATTGGAAACGTTCTGATAACCCAAAAAACGTGGGTAAAAATAAGAGTTGTGTGAAATAAGATTGAAATAATGAAATTAGGTGGTAGTAATATTTCAGTTAACTTTATTTCTTCGTTCATTAAGTTTTTGTGTTCTCTCACTTATGTTTTAAAAACGATACTGTCAGTTCATAAAATTTATATTTAATATCGGATAATTTTATATTAACGACCAGTACAACCACCTTTGCTTTTAATGTCAATTTAAAAAGTTTATGACAGCCTAACAAAAAAGATCAAAATTCTTTTGACAAGAGGAGAGCATCGTAAACACGTTCAAAAAATTTAAACAAAAAAAATGTTTTATCGAAAAATTGTTTTTAAATTTTCTTGATAATTCATGTCTCTGAATCAAAAATTACGCATTATTGCTAGAAAATACATTTTAAAGAGAAAAAATGAAAAATTGCTCATTATAGTGATTTTCGGCAACACCTTTTGGACTCTTCGAATTCAACTACATGACGTTCGGACTACGAAACGCAGCTCAGACTTTTCAGCGCTTCATAGACGAAGTGCTCCAAGGTCTGGAGTTTTGTTTTGCCTATATTGATGACATACTCGTAGCTTCAGCCTCTGTTGAAGAACATCTTCAGCACCTGCAGATCATTTTCGAGCGTCTGAAGTCGTACGGCGTTGTTGTCAATCCAGGAAAATGCACATTTGGCCAACAAAATGTAAAATTCTTGGGATACCTAGTATCTACCGAAGGCACGAGACCGCTACCAGAGAAAGTCGAGGCAATTCAAGCATTCCCACGGCCCGACACCGTAAAGAAACTGCGACAGTTCTTGGGTATGGTGAATTTCTTCCGGAGATTCATACCCAAGGCGGCTTCAGTCCAAGCACCCTCAACGACCTTCTGCAGGGGAACGTAAAAGGAAAAACACCAGTAAAATGGACACCTGAAGCAGAACGCGCTTTCGAACAAACTCGAGAATGCCTGGCAAATGCGACCCTACTCGCACACCCGGAGCCAAACGTACCGCTAGCCATCTTTAGCGATGCTTCCGACTTTGCAGTAGGAGCGTCCCTGCAACAATTGGTAGACAACAATTGGCAACCCCTCGATTTCTTTTCGAAAAAATTGAACCCAGCAGAGACCAAATACGCAGCATACGACCGCGAACTATTAGCCATCTATCTGGCAATAAAACATTTTAGGCACATGGTTGAAGCCCGTAACTTTTCGGTTTACACGGATCATAAACCAATAACCTACGCTTTCCGAAAGAAGCCACAGTCGTGTTCACCACGTCAAGCTCGACATCTCGACTTCATCAGCCAGTACACAACCGACATACGGTTTGTCTCAGGCGAACACAACGTGGTGGCCGACGCATTATCCCGCATCGAAGCAGTAAACGACCCACTCGACTTCGAAGCCCTAGCTGCAGCACAAAAGAACGACAAAGTTCTGCACGAGTTCCTCAACAATTCTAATTCTGGACTCCAACTCAAGCTGATACCCATTCCAGGGAGCAGCACGTCACTCTTTTGCGATGTGGCGACCAAAACAGCTAGACCGTTTGTAACCACCGAGTTTCGCAAGCGAGCGTTCGATAGCTTGCACCAGCTCTCCCATCCCGGAGCTAAGGCAACCACGAAGCTGGTTACAGAACGATACGTCTGGCCCTCCATGAAAACAGACTGCAGAGAATGGACACGAAGCTGCATACCGTGCCAACGCTCTAAAATCACGCGGCACGTCTCGTCACCACCAGGCACCTTCAAACCACCAACAGCTAGGTTTGAACACGTGCATCTTGACATCATCGTCATGCCGTTATCTGAAGGATACAGATACTGCCTTACGATGGTGGACAGGTACACCGGTGGCCAGAAGCAACTCCAATTGCCGACCAAGAGGCAGCCACGGTAGCTCGCGCGTTTTACCACACTTGGGTAGCGCGTTTTGGAGCTCCGCGGCGAATAACAACAGACCAAGGACGCCAATTCGAGTCCTACCTATTCAAACAACTAAACCAAATACTTGGAACCAAACACATCAGAACGACAGCATACCATCCAGCAGCCAACGGCTTAGTCGAACGGTTTCATAGACAGCTCAAGGCAGCTGTTATGTGCCACCAAGACGACCGTTGGACGGAAGCACTACCAACAGTTCTCTTAGGAATTCGCTCGGCCTGGAAAGAAGACCTGAAAGGCACCGCAGCCGAGATGCTGTATGGGCAGCCTCTTCGACTTCCCGGGAATTCCTCGAGCAACAGCCTTCCGACAGCGACCAGAAAGAAGAATCCACATTCATTAAGGACCTCCGTCAACAGCAGAGAGACGTAGGACCCGTAACAGCCCGCGGCACGGAAACAAACGAACATTCGTGTTCAAAGACCTCGCAACAACAGGCCAAGTTTTCATACGTCGCGATGGTTACAAACCACCTCTACACCAGCCCTACGACGGACCATTCGAGGTTATCAGCCGATCGGACAAGACATTTACGGTCCACGTTAACGGACGTGACGTAAATGTCACCATCGATAGATTGAAACCAGCCTACATCACAGCAGACGAACCGGTGGTGGACACAAGGACACCTACGACAACTCTAGCACAAGGACCAACTCCGGAGGACGGAATACAGCGCACGAGATCTGGACGACGCGTCCGGTTTCCAGAGCGTCTTCAAGTTGGCTTCCCGTGACTCCATCACTAGCAGGGGTATTGTGGGAACCAACGCTACACAGCGTTGGCCCAACAATACTCTCTTGCTGGTGATCCTTTCCTTATTAACCCCATGCCGTTCCGAAATCCTATAATTATACCTTAACTCCAAAAACCAATTCCCTTCTAAGTGCTTTAATCCCTTTTTCATTCTTTCTCTCCTGGGAACGCAGTTTGGCGGTCACCACCTACTGTGGGTGATACCGTTAGGCTGCAAACTCAACCATCCAAGCATGCACATCCTTTTATCCTATTTACAATCACTTTTGTATAAATATCCCGTTTTCTGTCCCGAAATCATCAGTCATCAGTCATCTTAGCTCGACGAACCGCCGCACATCTTTTGCTCCGCCATTCGACATCAACTACAGATCCTTCGCCTCCGACACCAGGTCTCCGTCGACGATAGCTGCACCAGCCGACTCACCGCGCCCACAGCTACACCACCACGACGCAACATCTCCGACGATCTCCCCGTGTAAATAATTTCTATTCCCTTTTGTAAATAAATCCAAAATAAAAAGTGGTAACACGCCACAATGTGATATATAATTAGTGCAATATTAAGTTATGTCAATTAAAAATTTTAAATTTGTCACGAAACGTCTCTCCTCTGCCGTATTTCCTCTGGTAAAATAACTCTACCAGGGGAGATAATTTGGGTCATAATATGTTTGTGCAAACTAATCCAGATATATATCGACATACTCAAGAAACCTTTTAAATTATTGTGGTAAAGAAAAGGAGTATGATAAAAAATAAATGATAATTTCTTTGTTTATAATCCGATTTTACTGATTTTTTTTAGTTTATATCATAAGTAAAACTTGTTGATTTAATGTAAGTTATGGTATTAGTATAGGTAATATACAAATTATTCTAATTATCACTTAAAAGGTTCTAGTCTTTACCCTGGCCGATGTATTGACCCTGGCCTTCTAAAAAGTAACTAATTATGTATAAAGTGACTTGCCCTTACATGAATGTGTAGATAAAAGGGACAAAAATGGTAATATATGTGATAAATCAAAAAACCCGAATTTTTTTCCTTGGCGCATTCTCTATAGTTTCAAAACTTCTTATCGTAGAATCCACCCAGATAATGATTTTATGAATTCATTAACGAGATATTTTTGTTTATATGTATAACAAAAGGAAATGTAACAAGATCATTTCATTGCCAATTCATTCGAATCGATATTGCTCCGCGTCGCGCTTCTTTTGCCTTCCTCGCTCAGAAATGTGCCAATTTTCGTCAAATATGCACATCCTCGTATTTATTGATTTGCCTTAATCTTAAAAGTTCAGTAAATATGTTGGTATATTATATTCAAAAAAACGATTTTATCATAGCAAAGTGGAAGCTACCGAAAATAAATTTTTTGGCTAATTTATTACTCAAAATTTTGTGAATGGCGCTTAAAACCGAGTGTGCACATTCGACCTCGGGATAATGATGTGCGCCGCTCCGCGTCGTGCTTAGTTGTTTTCCTCGCTCGGAAATGTACCACTCTTCGCTCAAATGTACTCATAACCCGCATTCATTGGATTTGTCAATATTTATCATTTCTCTTTCAGATCAAAAACTTAAATTCAGATTTTTCATTCCGCAAATGTTGTGGCGTTTATTGTTCTAAAAAAAACTACAGTGAAACCTCTCTAGGACGACCAGCGTCGGTTCTTGATCAAATTGGTCTTTTGTAGAGGTTGTCTTAGAAAAGAAGACAAAGATAGTCAATGCAAATATAATAACGAATACTATATTAGATTAAATGCAGTTATTATTTATCAGAATCATATTGTTATTAAATCAAAGTTATTATAAATAAAGTATCCTTATATTTAAATTTAATAATTATATTGATAAATACGTCGCAGTTGTACAATTTCCTACAAAATAAACACAGTCCATCTATTATTATATACATAGGTCGTTCTAGAATCAATTTTAAATACATCAAAGAGATATTTTATTATCGCTTTAGTTGCCTTACAAAGGTGTCTCATATATTTCTTCCTTCATTGCACTACAAATACTTTATTACACGTTGATTATATAATCGTACCGTACTATAATTTAATGGAAATTATATAGATATTAGATTTTTTCCACTTAATGGAAAATACTTAAAACAAATAGCCGGGGGCAATTTTAAAGCAAACCCAGCCAAATGCTCGCTGAAAAATTAATAATAAGAGATTTGCGTTCGTCACGTTCATCTTTGAACAGACTGTAGATAAACTATGAATATTAATAAGAGAATATCTTCCCATTTGAAACGAGGGTTGCGTCACACAATTCTTAATTTATTTATGCGTTCTTACTGCGCGTTAAATGTTAAATTGTGCCCTAAATCTCCAAATATATCACTAAATCAAAATTAAATTAATTGCACTTTCCCCTTTTCCGTAACAATAATTGTTGGCATGAAGTAAAGGAAGTTTATAATTTCAAAGTGCTTTTAGAATAATTACTAGTAAGAAAGGGGTTTGCTTGGGTCAGTTAGGAGCGACCGCAAGCGTCCTGCCGCGGTCCGAACAAGTCATTTTGGATTAAATGCAGTTAAGTTCGCAGCTACTCTTGAGGTGGCGCTATTTACTCGGGTCGAAAGTCCACCCTCAAAGTTTCGCTACGTAATGTTTCACCCTACGTACATCATTAAAGATCGGAATCTAACTACGACGAATCGGATTCGATACAGGGAGTCGCGTAATAAAGAGCCTTTTTGCTATGCACATTCCCGTCGAAAGACAATGGCATCCAATTGTGCCGCCGAACCGCTGACTTCACACGTCGATAATTTATCTTTTGTTATGAAACCAACTGGCAGAAGTCGTTCTAGGGGTTGCGCGACCAACCCTTTCGCCGCTGGACTCCCCCGGCGAACCGGTGGCGCATAATGCCACTTCCATATTGATGGTATTTCACGTACGAAGTTATGGTCGTCGTTGTTGTTGCGGGGTTGCAGTAAATGCGGAGCATGCATCAAGTTCTATCTCTACCACAACCTGTGACAGATGGCCAACGCAGGCCCGTCTACCCTGCACGACCCCTAAACAGAGAATATATATTACATTTCTATAGGACGAATGCTGAAATACGTACACGTCTGTCGCCATAGATTTAGCCATTAAAACGGCCGTCACTACCTGATGGCATCACATAATTAACATTCAACTCGATGGCGATAAAACCTCCTGAGTACTAACTAATTAATGCACCATAACATACCTCTATGCACTTGTACAATGTTGCTGTCTAACTACAAGTACATTTATTATGGATTTATATTAAATAATTATCGTTAAACTACGAGTATGTGATGCCGAACAAGCCGATAAAAATAGCTATAATTTATATAATTTTCATGAAACGGTTAATTTTGCATTTGAATTCAATAATTTGGTGCCTGAATGCAGGCAATCCAGCGCTGATGTGTAGGCGATAAATTAGTCACTGTTCGTAATGCACTTTCTTTGTAAGTTTTGAAATATTTATTACCATTTCTATCGATTTGTACTATTTAACTTGCTTCTCGTTAATACGATTAGTATTGATAATGTCATTATTGGAAACGTTCTGATAACCCAAAAAACGTGGGTAAAAATAAGAGTTGTGTGAAATAAGATTGAAATAATGAAATTAGGTGGTAGTAATATTTCAGTTAACTTTATTTCTTCGTTCATTAAGTTTTTTGTGTTCTCTCACTTATGTTTTTAAAAAACGATACTGTCAGTTCATAAAAATTTATATTTAATATCGGATAATTTTATATTAACGACCAGTACAACCACCTTTGCTTTTAATGTCAATTTAAAAAAGTTTATGACAGCCTAACAAAAATGATCAAAATTCTTTTTGACAAGAGGAGAGCATCGTAAACACGTTCAAAAAAAATTTAAACAAAAAAAAAATGTTTTATCGAAAAATTGTTTTTTTAAATTTTCTTGATAATTCATGTCTCTGAATCAAAAAATTACGCATTATTGCTAGAAAATACATTTTAAAGAGAAAAAAATGAAAAATTGCTCATTATAGTGATTTTCGGCGATAACGATAAATTTAAACTTTCGGGGCACTAAGAAAAAAAAATCATAGCACTTTTAAACTCTGAGGGTTTCTTCTGGACATTTTTGATGTTGAAAAATTACAAACGATATCCTTCGTTCATCCATTATATCCGAAGTTATACCAAAGTATCCAAATATTCTTTAATTTCCAATTTTTTTATCTTTTTCAGGTAACATTATCACATCAAATAAAATTGTTTCATCAAAAGCAATCAATAGCGTCTTGTAGAGAATATTTTGCAGTTTACAAAAGCCTACTTGCATTTTTTGTACGATCATTATTTCTCTAGCAATCTTTAATCACACTCAAAAATGACTTTTTTGCTTTGATCAACGATAGCTTCGCAGCAAATTATCGTACGGAGCTCAACAAAAAATCAAATTAAAGAGAATTAATTTTTCTAAAAGAGCTTTATGGTGGCATAATCAAAAAAAAAAAAATTCTAAAGCCCGTAGACCATTTTTAAAAAGAGAAACACTACAACATTCACAACAAAGTTTCAAGCGAGGAAATGGCCTAAACCTGATACAGGTATTATAAAAAAGGCGAAAGAAGAAGAAGAAAAAATTGAGGAAATTTTTTTCCGTTGGTTTTTTACGATTACTCATGAACCGCTCATGCTAAAAAAATTTTGATGCTCGAATTCGAAAACTAGAGTCTTGAACCTACAATTTTTATTTGTTTAAATTTTTTATACGAGCATTATTCCTCGAGTTATCCTTTGTTGAAAATCACTCAAAAATTTGGATTTTTTTAATATCCCTTAATTTTTGTGACTAGTGTATGTTCACTTATGTTTTGAGAATAGACCAAACGCAATACATTTTTTCTTCGTAGGTGTAACTGAATAAAATTTACATTAGGTGACTGCACTTTCCTTCGTATAACTGACTGATATGTATAATTGAATATCGTATAAATGAATAACAAATACGATTTTTGATGAGGAATGTGAAATTTTTCGTTTAACTGAATAATTCGTATAAGTGAGTATCGCATAAGCGAGGTTTCACTGTATATCGAATACATACTTTGCTATAATACAAATTATTTTAACTTATGAATAAACTAATTCTATTCGTAATTGCTTTTATGCAAATTATATTACTTTTCTAACAATTTCACGTTGGATGCAAATGCAAAGAACAAACTCTTTGTATTTGTTATAATGTCCTTTCATCCACACCTAGCTTTGTTTCACCTTATTTATATAGAGACAAAAAGGTTCAACGGCAATTATTATGAAAATTCACCACGAAAAAAAAAGCGTTTATAAAATTACCATACGGCATTTTATAGTAGGTGCACGTAACTAAATGCTGTTGTCCAAGAATCTTTAATAAATACATGTCATTTTTACGCGGAACATTTGCGTCTAACAACAGACAAAGGAATTATTTGTTACAGTAACTGAGGATATGCATACAATGTGTATTCATGTCCGTTTGATTGACAAGCCAGACTGACAGTTGGATTCTAAATCAGTGGATTCCCATCACCCTGTCTTTCAAGGGAACTTTCATAGCCATCAGTTTTGTCGAGTTAGTAATTCTATACTAACCCCTAAGATATTACTATTAAATCTGTTACTATTGTCGTTCTTATTAATTTTGATAACTGAAAGCTTAATGGAAAGATTCGGGCGGACAGAATTGGCCGTCGCTTTTAAAAATTGGCTACAAAGTTAACGAATTTTGAATTTAAATTGGGTGTTTAAAGCGTCCCATGCACCTACCCTCAGTGTCATGTATTCAATCTCGAAACAAAACGGGGCGTAACGCTACACAAAAAAAAATATAATAAACTAGACGAGATATAAAATTTGAATAACTTCATCAGCCGAATGGTTCTTTCGAGGCGGCCAGATTGGAAAGATGACGTCTAAATTGAGTTTCCTACGGCAGGTCGACGACGCCGAAAAGTTCTGCATACCTTTGGATTATCTTTTTATTAAATTATACAGATTTTTTATCTTATTGTCTCGAATGCGATTTTTGCTTTATGCGAAGCAATTTCTTTCCAAAATTATACATCAACGGCGGGGTCTGAGATTATTATATTCCTAAATTGCTCTTCTTAGTTTTTGATTGTTTCCATTCTTCAGTAACTTTGATCGATTTACGCTAAGTGAATTAAATTACGAAATTCTTTTTGTGGTTTTATTTTTCGGTCGTAAAAATTAGGCGAACATGCTTTTGAATTTTAAATATTTTTTTCCGGTATTTATTTATGAGTTTTTATTGGGAATATGAAAGGAGTCATAACGTGTACCACCAGCACGTAATTGATCACATTTTAAAGTAACTGATGTCGAAACCTTTAAAACTAATATATATATTTATTCCACCCCAGTTTACAATGGATTTAAAATATGTCACATCTGTCCACATGGTTGTATTCCCCTAGACGACGCCAGATGCTATGCCGTTATATTTCAAAATATTTTATTAACTTGTCGTTTTAAACTCCCATTTGAGAATATGAACTAATGACGAATTGTTTGTTAATAAACTCGTTTTAATTTGATTTTGAAAGTAATTCGTTCGTTTTGTTACAGGTACGTTGGTGAATCTATTTATGTGATTAATGGTCGTCCTTCCGTAAGTAATTTTTAATATTTTTCCAACTTTGTATCGGCGATGTATTCGATTGTTACGTCATCGGTCGCACGTGGGAATTTTTTTTTTCACATCATGAAATATAGAATAAAATACCGGTGTCTTTGGTTTATTTTTAGGGTGGAACAAGATTCTAAATTGGTTTTCCTAAATCATTGCTCCGTAAACTGCTGGCCGTGACCCCCTTGGGGGTCGTTAGTTTTGTTAAAGGGGGCCGGCAAATAACGAAAATACGTTCCGAATATACCAGATTTAGGTAATTAATTAAATTGTATATCGAAAGATGTACGACTTTAATTATGTTTAATTTTTAAGTCAATAAAATGTAAAAATTGTTTTAGTAAATTCTTTTAGAAATTGTTAGGAATACAACATCTACAATAAAGGGCCAACTTAGAAATAGATAAAGAATGGGGGGCTGCCAGTAAAAGAGAAGAATATAGCAATTAAATTATCGAGCAAAAAGAAGAATCTAACTTATTGCCAAAAGAAATAAATTTAAATTAATTTTTTTGGAAGAGGTACCGAAAAGTAAAAATAAATCAGTTTTTAATATGAAAAAATTCATATTAATTCCTTACCCAATAAAGAGTGTTTCTATTCGGGGGATGGTTACTTCTGCCCCCCACCATGACCAATTTTGTCAGCATCGGTGTAACTATGAATGACAACTTGTCAAAATGAATTATCCAAAAATTCATCACACAAATTTGGTAACCGTGGAAATAACAGTAATAAATAACAATTTCTGACTTATCTGAATTTGTCAAAACTAAAAAATTAGCTGCGTGACAACCGGAATTTCATGTTATTAACGTGGGAAACATAAAATAACTAAAAACTTTAGAAACTGCGGAACTATACATTTAAGTTGGTATTGAATGGCCAAATGGAGTGACAAAATTGGCTTCCATCTAAAGACATTGACTGATCATTTCCTGATTTTTTTGTTGGACAAGGTCTGATGGACAGGAGTAACCAATGGCGTCTCCAAAGGGATGGCCAATTTCATATTAATAATTGTAATAAAATCTGTTTTAGATCACTTACTGTTACCATACAAAATGTAACAAGCAGTAAAATTCAAAACGAGATTAAACGCAAAAACACAACTGCAATTACTGAAATCAAAAGGATAAAACAAAAAACCCTTTAGATAAATTCACGAGTTAACCTGGACACTTGACAGCGAAAATTTCCAGATGCTTATATATTAACCACATCAAACTAGTAGGGACACTAAATAATGTGGCATCAAATTCAAAACGTCCTCAATTAAAAATGGTCTTGTTCTTATGATTTGAAAAAATTAAAAAACTTTTCATTTTTATAAAACCAAATTGCATAATATTAGGGTGAGCACAAGTCAACACTTTTCTTCTGTGTTATTCCACAACTTGAAACAATTTCATAATTAAGCGAGCCGAAACAGATTTTTTAATTTGAAAACTGTATGAGGCACGGACGCGATGAAAAGAACGGAACACAATGTACAATCCGGAACAATAATTTGAAAGTGTTAATTTGTGAAAATCGAATTTACAGCTGAATCGAATGCGTAAAACAATCGTTAATCTAACCTACTTAACAGAGGAAATTGTCATATAACGTGATAAATCGAAAATGGAATACAAATCAGATTTGAAACCCTCCGAGTTGCTTCTGCATTTGACGTCCATTCACATATAATTGACTTATCTGTACATGCGATGCCCCCTTGTCGTGGAGTTTCCATATCGTGTAATCGTTCGAAATGTGTTTGAAACAAACTTGTTAACTAACTTCATAAAGATCTCCTCGAGACGCCCACAATGTGCGATATTTACGTGGCCCCAAACGTCTTTTGTAAAATGTCAAAATTTTAGCGAAGTGCAACGCCGAAATTATAATGAAAAAAAAGTTAGATAAATCAGAGTGGAGTGTCTTTTACTTCTTAGGGACGCCGTTATCTTAAAATAGCTTATTTCAGGGCGTGTAGTACGTTATAAAAATAAACTTCATTTAGTTTTATTTGTTTGGAAAGGCGCCTTTCTGTTCATATCGTTTAGATATCTCGGCTATTTCTCCACCACCTTCAAAGCGTTTCTTATATCGTAAAAGAGATAATCTTTGAGGTCAAAGTGATGCCCCATCTTTGTGTAGAACGCACCATAACACTATGCGACTGGATTTATCGGCTTTAGTTGACCGAAGGCTCAAGCACGTCGAAAAGCAAATTGATTCCAGTATCTCTACACTGGACCCGTATCGCACCCTTTAGTGTTAGCGAAGTTATTGCTTGTGCTTTTCCCGACTTCTTTAGCTTTGATCTCTACTCTCTAGAATGCAATAAAGTTTTTTTTTTACTTTAAGTCGACGAAATATGTTTTGATTTCTTTGTGAATGTATTCTATAGGTAATCTACCAATCTCTATATACAATTTTTAATGTTCAATTGCACTGTCAACAAGTACGATTTTAATAAGAAATATTACTCGTTAAAATATTTTATAATTTTAATTAAAACCCATTTTTGAAAATGGTAGTTTTTCATAACTTGTTTCTCGGGTACGATTTCCAATTTGGTAAAAAGGGTCTACTTGAGTAGGTGCCACAAACGAGTGCTATTTTAATTTTCGAAAGTATTCTTAAATATCTTTTGGTATAAATATTAAATAAAGTGTGGAAAACGCCTAAATAACAACTTCGAGTATAGGGTAAAACCGCCAAATATAGTCCCCTTTTTTTATTTCTATAAATAAATTTTATAATTTTAGGGCACGTACTGGAAATTTATCTGTTTATTCAAAATAAATTTGATATAAAATTTGAACATTAAAAACTATCAGATTTAAATAGGTGAAATATTAGTTATTATTTTTTTGTTTCCTATTATCGTTCCCGGGGACGATATGGGGACAGCGAAAACATTTTCCACTTTTAAGATCGGGTGTGATTAATTTGAAAAGTTCGCATATCACAGGTCGAAATGCTGGACTTTCTTATAGTACCAAATTATGTTTATTATTAGTCCACTATTTCTGTTAGTTAAAATAACAGAAGAAAAGAAGAAAAACTGATACATAATGTAAAAGGCACGTATGTTGATAAAACTGCCGGATTACATTATAGGTAATTTAAAAGCTTTAATTGTATCAAATAAATTGTTTTAATACCCAACTATATGAATTAACTTTTCTAATACAGCATAACTCGATTATAATGTATTTGCTTTTGACACACATTTAGTTAACGCGTACAGTATACTCCCCATTACAGGGAGCGACATTCCGCGTTATAGGAAATTGTGGAATATGAAACACACATTAGAAAAGTAGTACTCGTTTTAAAGTTTATTTTGTACTTTAAAATTTGTTACATTTTTTAATTGAAAATTGAATAAAGATAGTTTTTCTTGTATATCTTAAAATGTGCATATTATTTTTTTTTAAACCGTAGTTGAGTTACATTAATAATCAACATTTACTCTTCGGATGGCTAAATTTTATTTCAATATTCTCACATAATATCAGTCGAGTTCATAGTTAGATTGTAACCGAATTCTATTAATTTTTTTCATGTAACAAGATATATAATGCGCAATTAACATCATAATAGCACACTAGTTCTAAATGAACATAAATTCTCACATAAAGCGGCAAATTCAAAGTTTCACAATACTTTACTTTTTTCGAACTATCATATGTAAACATTTTTATTTACTTTTCTCGACCAAAAAAAAATGTTAAATTTATCTTCTGTATTACGCGGGACTCGTTATTGCGCTATATGACTACTAGTCGCAATTTTTTCGCTAGGTTATGGGGGAACGCGTTATACGGGAGTTTACTGTAATTGTAAGTTTTTATTGGACAGGAAAAAAATACAATAGATTTCCAAATACCAAAAAATACTTATTTGAAAAATTTCAGGATAACCGTTATACGACAATATAAACATTTTCAACTGATTGTTTAAGTAAGTATTTGATCTTTGATTGTACACTAAAAAAGAGTCGTAATAATTTATAGAAAATATAAGTTTGTTGAAATGACATCAAACATAGTTCGAAGAAAGATTAATCGTGATAGCTGGATTTAACGGATATATTTTATTCGAGATCAATTACTGCACGTGAATAATAAAATACGAGGAAATTGGAATCAGTAGCAAAGGGAGACCCTAATTTTGGTCGATTTGGAGGACAACTGCACGCAAAGGGACTTGTCTCATGCAATAATAATGAGCGGCGAGGTGCGTTCTGGCTGGCTAAGTTACCAAACTGCCGGAAAATAAAGTCGAGTGTAATTCTTCCCTGCCAGGTAACATGCTACCGGTTTATGAGACATTGGAAGATCTCATTTAATGATTCCTTTCGTACGAATGCCGCGAGGAATTGAATATAAAAGGGGAACGTAGCTCGTAACTCGCCTGCGAAGGCGTAGACACAAAGGGTAGTTACAGATTACACGGTTTGATCGGGGTGTTTTTATTATGCCGACGCGACCTGCGTGGATTCCAGGGATTGCCTTGTCGCAGATGGCAGACGCTCGCCGATGAAATTGTTCACTGATTGAACGTCGGAAAAGATCTTCGGCAACCTTTGTGTTTATGCACGAAAATACTACTGAACCCGATCATTGGCTAGATTTTCTTTTACCTTCTCATTTCTTTATTTCTCGCCCGAAATCGGGAAATTTAAAAAGAAGCCATAAGCCAAGCCAACTGGATAATCGGACAGTTTTTCGCTTGAGTGCACAAGCACTTTTCTAATACGAGGAATATGAAATTCGTTTCCCACATCTTATACAGAAGGCGAAACGTTTGCGCCTTAGCTAATCGATCTGCTTCTTCAATAACAGCCATTAAATGCAACTTCTAACTTTCTTTCCCCAAAAATGAATTCTTTACGTACTTAGCTCGCCATCGAATCGTTTTTAATACAACTCTTTTTATTGTATTACAAATTATTTGATTCTTGCAGACTACGAATGATATTAATTCCTTGCGAAAAATATGAATTTGCATAATAGTTTTATAGCAAAGTTTGGTTAAACTGTTGAAGTATAATAATTTGAATAAGTAACCTGCAAATTTATCCATCGCGCTTTAATATTATGGTAATCGTTTCTATTCAATTTGAAGACGCGCTCGAATTGCCTAATTTTCATATGTACTTTTTTATTTGTCGTCTCCATTTTTTTATTATTAAATTTGTCAGAATATCTTAAAAATTGTCTGTCGGCAGTTTCTCCGCCCAACTATTCGTAAAAAAAGAAAAGGTCCAACTTCTTTGCCTTTTATGTAGTTAAAAGTTTGATAGGTTTTAATTCTACTGTAAACTCGAGGCGGACTTTAATGGAACTTTTTTCTTAATTAGAAGCAGTGGCATTATGCATCTCGTTCATTATCAAAGTTGTAAGAAGTTACATATCAAAGTCTTCTTATGCCTTATTTTAACTTTTAACAAATTTAAAAATGTACCGAATAATTATCAAAGCGAGCAAAAAGAATTTAAACGAAGTCGAAGAATGGCAACCCTTTGTGGAGCTGAATCGGCGGAAAAAATGGCTGTAACATAAAGCGAAAATATTCGTGCATTTATCATATTCAAGTTTCACGTCAGAATTGTATCAAGAAAACTGGCTGACCCATGTCCCGTTTGTAAATTGAATTTAGAACTTGAGTCGGTTCCGTGCGCTTTTGATTTCGTTACACCGGACGGCGGGGGAGATCGAATAAGGGACGCGAATATTCACATCAGGTGGGTCCTTCGCTATGTTGCCAGGATTTATAGAGATATTCAATTTTGTAAACGCATTTGTAAATGTAAATTCTGTTTAGGAACTCTTCCAGGAAATCCTTTACTTCGAAAACTTAGGGCGGAGCAGGAGTAAATCTGTCCATAAGAAAAACAACGTTAATTGGGCCCGTGTTTTCGGCCAAACTATGAGGAATTATGAAAATATTTTTTTACACGTAGAATCTTTAGGCAAATTTCGAGGGACGTATCGAGGTACTTTTTTGAAATAATTTTTTTTTGATGATTTATTTGGATGGTAGTAAATCGTTCGAACGTACTTAAATGCATTTCAAGCCAGGTAGTTTGATAACAAAGACCTTGTCAGTTTTGCTTATACCCAGTTATTCATAAAATAATTTTAGTTATTTTGATAATTTAAAGCTAGGTATAAAACCAAAATTTCAAGAGTAAAACCAGTTTCATCTATTTGTATTGTTCAGAAAATTAAATAGCCATGTGTTGTAATAAAACAGGAATATTAATACAGACAAAATCATTACAAAATAATTTTAATGCATTTACTTATACCTATGTAGAGATATGTCCAGCCTATTTAAAACTTAAGTAATGCAAAAGTAGAATTCACGTTTGCATTGAGTTAAAAAAATTAAATAGTAAGGTAACGGACCCAAAAAAGCCCACCTTAAGTTTATAAAGGCATAATTAGTAGGTTTTTGAAAAAAATGCATCAAAATGTTTATTTATATTAAACTTCAAAATAAAAGTAACAATCTTTCTTTTGGAACAAAAGAAGGAAGCTTTAGTAAATATAAAAATATGTCGGTTGGACCTTATTGGGGAACCTATGTCCCAATAAGGCCCAAGGATTTCTTTATATATAAATCAACTTAATATCAATTTTAATAATCATTATTAGGTATATTTATATTAAATTATTATTAGTGTTATTAAACTTAAAATAATAAAATATTTGGTTATAATTAAATATTTTTAATAAAAATTGACTTGTAAATTTTTAACAACTTTTAGTTAGGTTTTTTTTATCTTTATCTTTAAACAGTTTCCTGAACAATAAAATTCTTTGTCTGCGTCTGTAAGAACATTATTATTTTCAAATAAACTTAAAACTAATTATGTTACAAATAAGGCCCACAAGGTTTTTTAGAGGGCCTTATTAGGATATATGTATCATACATGTAATAGAAACATTTGTCACATAACATATACTGATAGGATCGCTTTGAAATACATATAGCAGGGTTAGTAAACATATAATAAGCAATAAACAAAAGAAAAACTAGATGGGGCATGCATAAAGTTAAAAATAGTAACCTTTTTCACTGCAGAAATTTTACAAAATTCATCGTGCACTTCGCGTCGTAGTACGTTCGTCACTGTAGTTTCCAATATGCTCAAGACACGGAGTTCTCGATATGCAAGTGCGCGTAAGTTATGGTCATGCACGCATATACGAGCTTTGACAATGATTCGAAATCAGGTAGCGGGAAATTTGAAAACTGGGCCTTATTAGGATCAGTTACCTTATAACAAATTTTTAAAACAATAATGAAACGTAAAATCAGCTAGTTCTTCAATTAAAAAACAAAATTGTCGTTTAAAAGTATTTACAATAATTAATTTACTGAAAAAGATTTTTTCAAATCCAACTAACTATAGATAAATATAAACTTTTCTTAAAACCATGACTAACGTGAACAAAAATAAAAATAATTACAACAGGTCTTGTCAATAGACCGACCATTTTGGATGTTTAATTTATTACTAACGAACAAGTTTTTGAAAATGCAAATTTAAAAAAAAGAAATATATTGTATTTTTAAAATGCCTATTAAAACCGTATTGAGAATTATTCTTTCCGAAAAAAAAAGAAAATGGTTATAAGTAACAAAAATTTTCAAAATTTGGTACGTTTATGTGCGGGACGTTATAGTTTCAAGTTTCAATTATATCTAAACTTTATATAGTTTTTAAAGCTTTTAAACATTATATTATCAATTCTAGATAATGTGTAAATTTAATTTTAATAAATAGTTTGATAATGCGTAAAATAGAGAAGTTTTTTTTTTAATATTGTTTTGATTTGAATTTAGTAAATTCACAGACTTACTTCATACAAATATTTAAATATTTAATTTCTTATTAATCATTTCTGTAAGAAAGATAGAAATATTTACCTAAACTGTTTTGGGTTGAACTTATTTTTGTAAAAAAACCGGTGCCTGTCCTTTTGTACGCGCGTTAGAAGTTTTATTTCTTTGGCGTAACAAAATTAAATATAACCACGTGTAAAAATTAATATTAATAAATTCAATAAATACGAGGATGTGCGCATTCGAGCGAAAAGTGGCACATTTCCGAGCGAGGGAAGCAAATGAAGCGCGACGCGGAGCGGCGCGCTTCATTTTCCCGAGATCGGAATGTGCCACTTTGAGCTCGAATGTGCACACTCGGTTTTAAGCATGATTCACAATAATTAATTTACTTTCTCAGACGGATAACTTCATATTGTCGAATTTTCGTTAGCTGTTGGCGCGCAACTTCCATTACCTGCTAAAATCTTACCTTCAACACGCCAAGAGAGGTATAACTTCAAAAAGTGTTGGTTTGAAAGCAGAATTCTCTAATTCTCTTTTAGAAAACGGTCATATTTTCACAATAGAATTTAGCGAAACAGTATCCCGAGTAGAAATTTCAGTGAGGCAGTAATTTGGCCCAAATAAGGCATGCCGAATAATAAACTTGCGGGAAGTGAGGCATCCAAACTTGACTGAAGTTTGGGATGTAACGCAGTGCCGAGGTTCAGCCTTTTTTGGCTTTCTAATTAGGTAGCGCTTTGGAAACCACACGGGAAAAAAGTTTTTATCAGTCTACTAATTTTAAGAACTTTTGAATTGGACATCTGCTTATTACGTTGAAATCGGTAGGTAAGGCAAGGAGTGACGCAGTTGGCAATGATAGAGCGAGCGGTGTGCTATTGATTATGTCATCCATTGATCTGAAACAGAAATATATAGCATTCTAGAAGATTTGAACCCCGGACCCCGGGATCGAGAGACTGCTTGCTTCCCCACTGATCTACGAAGCCTTCTCAAATATTTAGTAAAATATGTCATATAAAAATGACTCATTAAAATGACAATCTTTCATGTTTGACACATGTACAAAATGACACACAAGGTATTCTAGTTAAACTAAAAACACTATTACTTGAGAAGTCGCAAACAAAATTACACATAATTATATATAATGTTATATAATTATATAATTTTTTTCCCGGGCAGTCAGGCATTTGAATGATATGTCGGACTTCGGCAATGCCGTAGATTTTCCAAGTGTAGCCCAACTTTGGCGAACCGAACTTGGCATACCATTGGAATGCCTGACTCGTATGAAGTAACGGTAGCCGAAGGATTACCGAAGTCCGGCATACTATTGAAATGCCTGACTGGCATGAAATGACGGTAACCGAAGGTTTACCGAAGTTTGGTTTGCCGATTTTGGGCTAAATTTGGGAAATCTACGGCATTGCCGAAGTTTGGCATACTATGAAATGCCTGACTGGCATGAAGTAACGGTAACCGAAGGTTTGCCAAAGTTCGGTTTGCCTACAGTGAAATGAATAAGGCGCGAATCAGGTGTGCCTAAGTTAGGCAAGCCAAACTTGCCCCAAATTGACTCTTCGGCAAAGCCTCACTAAATTTCTACCCGGGATATTGTGAATACCTGGGGTTAAACTACCTGCAAAAGGGGAATCCAGTACAGCGGTTCGTCAAAGTAAAAAAAATTTTAGACTCCTGCCCCACCTTAAAACATTTCTCAATGAAAATTAAATCTCAAACGAAAACATTTTTACTTCAAAAAGTTTAATTTTCTTATTCATACACATTCGACATAATTTCGCAACGTTAGAACATTTCTAAACATTGCCTTTTAATAAACTAATTATTCTTACGCCATCCACAATGAACAAGATAACATTTTATTACAAAATTATTCAACATTTGCATTGCATAAACATGAAGAGAAGCTTATAAAATCACTTAAAACATCAGTAGTTCAAAAAAACCTTTAATTACACAAATTTTATTTAAAAAGTAAACAAATAAAGGAACATAAACATAAACAGTTTATGGAATTGATGCATTTATGTTGTCGACTCAAATTCAACAGGTGTCGACGATCTTGCAAACGAGTAAATTCTCGGTCGATGCTTTTTTTTTCAGTTTACATATTAAAAACCAGCTTTAAAATTGATTTGTTTTTATACGAAGAATAGAAACTTTAGCAATAAAACCAAAGCGTCGAACATGTTTTTCAAGGACGCTTTAAATTACAATTTTCAAAAAAAAATCATCTGAATAACTTCATTAGTAGTAATTGGCAACAGCTGCAAACGAAGAAAACGTCAATCTTCTTTAATAAATACAATTACTGAAAAGTAAACACATTAATACATCTTTCTTTGTCGATAATTTATTGTCTCCCGTCTATAAAAGAATTTTGCATTTGTTTGATGCCTATATAAAAGGTCCTATTGTTGTCTTCTACAGAGTGGACACGTGGGATTTTTGGAGAGCCATGGAGAGATGCACTTATCGTGAAAAGAATGCCCACAACTTAGAGTTTGCACGGGTTTAATTTTATTTAGACACACAGCACAATCTGCTTTACTGTAACAAAAAGTAAAATAGATTTAAAGTGGGGCTAGTAGTAATATAATTTCGTACCACGACGATGTGTTGTCGGTATGTTGCGCATAGGAATGCGGTTGCTGTTTGTCATCATGACTCTGCGTCCCATAATAGTAACCCAAACCTGCGGAAATTGCAGCTACGCCTGCGACAAGGCCCAGTTTCCAGGAATCGTTCTTTTTTTCAGAGTTATTGGCCATTATAAGCTATTGATTTGTAAACACTGCGCACAAACTTTCACTGATAAATTTAAATCATACAACCTACTTCGAGTATATCCAAACATATACTGACTATATTTAGAAAGTTGACGTGTACGTAGTTGATCGGGGACTCGTCGTCATCAGCTGTTCCAAGTTGAACGTCGAACTTCATTGTTTTGAATCGTTTTTATTTGTTGTTCTACTTTTTTGTCTCTTTACTTCTTTAATTTTTGTACCTTCTGTATTCTTTAAAGTATTTGGCTTCACACAATACATTTTGCATATCTAGAATATTTTCGAAATGTATCGCAAGATGTCTCTTTTACGTCCTACGATTGCAATACAGTGGAACTTGTATAAAGAGACGAGCCAAGCGACTGATTGAAAATGGCTACTATCCGGAGATGGACAGTTTTAAAAAATATATTTTTAAAATTAAAAAAGTTACTGATAACAAAAATTATATGTTTAAATTAAAAAAGGTAGATAATGTGTGTACATACCACCATTTATTGCACAAAAATACGTACGGAATATAATTTATTTACATGCTTTGGTTATTTTAATAAGAAGTTGTTCAAAAATTTTTGTTTAGAATTATTTAAACATTTTTAATAGAATGTTAATGACCTTTTGCGATAACTTCCTTACTTTTAAATATTGTTATGTAGTTTTAAAAAATGTAAGAAGCTAAAAAAATTAGCTTTTCCGAGAAATACGTCATACCTAGCAAGAATTTTAAATACCAATGTCAAAGATAATTTAAGAAAGGCTTCGAATTTTTAAACGGGGCCAGTTTAGAGAGAGATATATTTTAAATAGTAGGTTTTGTTAAAGTGATCGATGGTCATAATATAGTGTGATCACTATATGCAAAAATATTAAAGAATAATTAATAGTTTTTTGCCTTAATTAGTTTTGAAATTACAGTATGATTACCGTGTATGTAATAGTTGAACTTTGAGTTTTTAGCATAATTTTATTTTTACATTACATGTAAATTATCATAAACTATCTTAGTTGTGATTATGGCAATTAAAAAATTATTTATACATCATAATAATTAATAATAATAAATACGGAACCTACTTGTGTGCTATATAATTAGATCTATAAATACGGAAAAAAGCGACAATATTTGTTTGCAGATAAACAGTATTTTTTTATTATTTATTGTTTGATCTACAATCACATTCGTACATTCGGTTTCACTTGAAATACAGGATGATTTTTTAAGATTGAGAACATTTTGAATTAGGGGCTTGATTACTTTATTTTTATGTCGATGCTAATGGATGAGATCTGTTGGACAAGAATTTCCAGTGGCGTATCAAATAGGTACCGTCAATATCACATTAATAATTTTAAAATAAACCTGTTTTAGATACTGCTCTAAAACATAATTTTACAAGCAATAAAATTAAAAACCAGAATACACGCAAAAAAAGAAAATTGCAACTATGTAGGTATATCAAAACAACAAAACGCAAAATCTTTTAAAAAGTTGGCCTAGACATTTGACAGCGAAAATTACCATATTTTTATAATTTAATAACATTTAAACTATGAAGTACACTAAAAACTGTGGCGCCATTTTTAATACGTCCTCAATCTTATAAACTCACCCTATAAGACTATATATTATTATTTTGTAAGATAAAAAAAAATAGAGGAGTTTTTATGTGGAATTTAAAATTTGGACATCTGGCTCTCTTTTTCATGAAGGTAGTAATATTAATTAAAATATTTCAGCCAAAAAAAAGGTTGGAAAAATCTTTAAAAAATTTCTAGTTTGCTAAGATAATAGTAGATATTGAAATTTTAATACCAAAGAATATAGAGATTTTATTATTTATTATTTATAAACTGACAACAATCTAAACTATGGGATATGCAAAAGGCAGCTAAATACTTTCACAGTGTACACATGTACTTACGTAAAGATGCCATATATAAATTATTCAATTATAAATAACGACCTTAAAAACAAGGAGAAGAAATATTTATAAACAAAGAATGTATTTTTGTTACCCATTGTTTTTTCTTTTTTTTTCCTTAGATTATGCTAATGTAGAACTCAGCGAACTAAAAAATTCTTGTGTTACATACCCACAATAATTTTACATTTTTAATTCGCTTATCATAAATTTATTTGTTCAATAATCACTCGATTTAACTTTTAAATGAGTTTTTTTGCTTTCAAAATTTGACAGTTTTTTTTGAAATCTTAAACCTTGAACTTGTGTTATTGAAAATTCTTTTGCATTAGTAGAACTTCAGATATGACTAATACGAATCTACTTAAATACCTACATAAAAAATGTCGCAAGTTTTTATAATTCTAATACCAAAAATAATTGGGGATAAGTTGTAAAAAAAGGAAAGTCCCAGGAAGCTTGAAGACCGAAGAAGCCTAAAAAAGTTTTTAATTATATTAAAGAGAATTTAAAAAACTTTATTGTTATCCATATATTATCTTTTGGCTCAAAGATTTTTTTGTAATTGAAATAAGTTAACATTAAGCAACGTAGGGCTCTCCCTTAAGCCTAGCGCCGACTGCGCCAATGAAAATGATAGCAGAATTGGGTACGATCATAAAATTTTTAGGAGCAATTTTATAATAAAGCTTCAATTACGGTTAAATTTTTTTTTGGTTTTATTTGAATTGTGTATCGAATCATATACGTTTACTCTCTAACGAAATTGCGATAAAATTTTATCTGTACTTACAGAAATAACGCTTTTGAGATTACAGTTATACGGCATTAAGATCTTTCGAATAAACCAATATCTAATAATATAAACTAACTATTGGTTTTTACAACAATAACATTAAAAAATAATAAATCTTTTATTACGACACAATTTTAACGTGTGTTTAAAACAGTTTAACATAAATTGGTTTTCTATAATTTTAAACATAAATGTTATACCAATCGTAGCATTTTGTTATGCTATTTTCGTGACCTTTACATCAAATTTTTTAAATATAAATCGAGACACATGTTTTACTGAATTTGCAGTACAATGGAATAAGTATTATGAAAAATTAATTTAATAAACATTTTCATTAATAATAACTGGAAAATGTACGTACGTGTTTTTCTTTCAATTTTTCTCCACTGTTTTTGATACTAGCCCGAGAATAAGCAAGTTAAATAATCTACAATCGGTCTGCAAAATTTTCAACGTTATTGTTTTAGAAGTTTTTAAAGGCATTTCGTATAATGTCTCTCATCAACTTTATCACTCCGAAGGCATTTTATAAAATTAATTAAATTTTTATTATGATTTTATAATGAGTTGGACATTTTATTAATAAATTACAATGAACTTTGTATTTTCCGCTTTAAATTAATTTAGCTTTGATGTTTAATTATGCGTATCATTACTAAAACTTGTTATGAATTTTTTTAAATTATGTTTTTCGCGTTTTGTAAATAAATGTAAATAATTTTATCGTTCATTCTAGTCGACATATTTACAGTAGTTCGCCGCTTATAGAAAGTCCGCAAAATGAATCTATAATCAATTAATATATCGACAGTGAAAACTGCAATATACCAATCCTTCTATTTATGCGGATTGCCCACTAGATGTGAATTTATTTAAGAAATTGAAAACGCCTAAATGGAATCTGCTTATACGAGGTCTGTTTAGGAAATAACCGAATTTATTATTAATTTTACAAATTATTGGTTCTTGACTACTTCGAAGTACTCCCCTTCACTATTAACACACTTTTCCCAGCGACGTTTCCGTTTTGCGAACAATTTGGGATAGCTTTATTTGAGATGACTTTTAAGGTCTGTGACGAATTTGTTTGATGTCATCAATACTCTGAAAACGGCGTCCTTTCAACACTGATTTTAATTTCGGAAATAAGAATACATCGCAAGGGTCAGATCTGGCGAGAAAAGAGGCTGTGGGAGAACAGTCATCTGATTTTTAGCATAAATCTGACAAAGCTAAGTGTGCGGCCGCATTGTTTTGCTTGAGGAATTTTTCATAAGTTAAAACATTTCTCTGAGTTTTCCTCAGTTTTACGTAAAATTTTACGTTGCATCGTTGCTCCAGAAAATTGCACATTTCCAAAATCGCCACCAACACTTAAACACGTATTCAAATAACAATATCGCGAAAACTAAACGAGACATCAACAATCCCAAACCATGTGGTTACAAAAGAGGTTATGCGCGTCGCAGTGCTGTCAACCACATATAACTAAATATTTCCCTTGGCGCGTAATTCAAAATGACCGGTAATCTTCTGAACAGACCTCGTATTATAAAAAAAACCGTGTAAGTTATAAAACCATTTATTTTACACTGGCTAGCAAAGGGAATTACAATATTTCAGTTTGGGACTGAGTATACATTTAAATCAATGATTTTTAAATTGAGAGAAAATATTCTTACTGTGTACTGTATAGTGCAGATTTCACGCGGTACGAGATATCAGATCATTTTATGGATTAACAATGGCAAGATTTCTTCGTAGTATTTTAAAAAAAAATTGTTGCCTAGAAGCTTGTTCGATCTAATTTACAAGACCATTAAATAATAATATCGTATAATTGAAGCCTCTCTGCGATTAGTGTAATGTAACTAACAAAGTAAATTTGAAGGAGCTTATTAGTTCTCAGAAAGCCATCGAGCATAAATATATTTAACCTTTCATGTACTAGGTAGGATATAACGAACGAGAACAATATTTTTTTTAGTTAAAAAGAGACGTTTGGTAATCGAGCTTAAAACTGAGTGTGCACATTCGAGCTCAAAGTGGCACATTCCGATCTCGGGAAAATGAAGCGCGCCGCTCCGCGTCGCGCTTCATTTGCCTCCCTCGCTCGGAAATGTGCCACTTTTCGCTCGAATGCGCCCATCCTCGTGTTTATTATATTAGTATAATTTACCGTGCGCTCCTTTAAATCAAACATTTTAATTTAATTTAGTGAATATCGATTTTATACTCGAAAAATATATTTATCATAGTACCTAATGAGTGGAAGGGAACGAAAAGATGTGCGAATGATTCTAGCAAACACATTACTATGCAACTAATTGTGAATTCCATATCAGTGCCTCAAAAATCAACAGCATCAAGTCGCTTTTTTTTTGTTTTTTTAGTTTTTGGTAAAAAATTACTTAAAATATTATATTCTATCTATAAGTAAACTGATTTACGTTGTAACAGGAATCGTATACGATATCTACTAATTGTAGGTTAAGTTTTATACAGAAATTCAAGAGTATTAAAACATTTATTTAATAGCCATTATTTTTTTATTAAGTCTTCAATGATTAATAGAGACACCTCTCCCTTAGACAATAAGAAATCTGAATGGTTTAATATTACTCATATCAAAAAGAAATAAGTTTTACAATTTTTAAAAATTACTTAAAACTTTTGTCCCTTTCGTAACTTAATATAGTTCACCTCTGACGTGCAGCTATTTGACGCAATAAATAAAACTTTAAATTTTTTTCAAAATCAATTTATTATTGATTTGATTTTTTTACAAGAACTAAAATTTTTCGTATGTAGAAATAGTTGATTTGCAAAAGGTTCAATTCGATTTGCAAAAGGGGAAATTGATTTACAAAACGGTAAATTTAATTTGCGAAAGGGTGAATACGGAGTGCCAAACCTGTAGCTATATGAAATTATGCATAAAAATACATTTTTCCCTACCATAAAACACCTCTACTAAAATTATGAGAAAATACTATAGGTATCTACAGTGGAAATTTGGTTATCCCAAAGGAGACATTTTGGGAGCGCAACTACGGTTTTAGAATTACTTGAATTTTTTTTTAAGTAAATTGACCTTTGTTAATCGTAGCGAAAAGCGGAGTGTGCACATTCGAGCTCAAAGTGGCACATTCCGATCTCGGGAAAATGAAGCGCGCCGCTCCGCGTCGCGCTTCATTTGCCTCCCTCGCTCGGAAATGTGCCACTTTTCGCTCGAATGCGCCCATCCTCGTGTTTATTATATTAGTATAATTTACCGTGCGCTCCTTTAAGTCCAACATTTTAATTTAATTTAGTGAATATCGATTTTATACTCGAAAAATATATTTATCATTGTACCTAATGAGTGGAAGGGAACGAAAAGATACGATAATCTTGTTAATGCAAGTGAGAAAAAGAACGATGAAAATTATTCAAATAATTTTTCGTGTAATTTATTCGTCTAAATTATTGCGAATCATTAAAAAATTGCCGTGAAATTAATTTGTATTTAAATAAGGAGGCAAGAATGAAATTCTTGTTAGGTTTTCTTAATATTCGGTATCGTACTTAACACGTGTCATTGGAATTTAGTAGGTACTCAAGAAAAGACTCAATAGTTTATAAGTGGAAGAAAAAGTTAAGGTATTGTATTTTTATTAATAAAAGTCCATTCTAATGCATAAATAAATATGTGTTTTACTTACACCTATTTATTATTGGTTATTAAAATATATTTCTTATCATTTAACTTTGATAAAGTACAATTTTGTAGATTGTATTTCATTTTATTTTCGGGGTATGGCAAACCCCACCTAGTATGGCATGTGACATTTAGTCACCTAGTATTCGGAGGGTTAACGTTGGTAATGCTATTCTAGGTTTTTAATTCCCGGAACTTTATTTATAAAATGTGTGTAAATTGAATTAGTCTCAAAGGATATTTTTCTAAATGCCCAAGATATACAATGTAATTTACAGGGTTTCAATAACACTTAATTTTAGTTTTTAAATTGACTTGTACTGACATTTTATTGCAATCGTTTGCACAAAATTGTTGTTTTATTGGCCGAATACAAATTCCGCTATTTTTTAGCACTACCTTTTATGTATTTTATAATTTCACGTACAATAGCATTTTAGACGTAATACGCCTAAGGAAAACCTTCAAAAATAATTTTAAATTGTTTTTTTAATTATATGAGACACTTTCTGAAATTTTAAGATAATGTCATTAATTTTCTTCATCAATTTGTGATTTGAAAAAGCAAAAAAAACTGTACATAATAATTCCCAACCGTTCCATCTGGATGACCGGCATTCGGATACTTGACGATATATTGTACAAAGAATATCTTGACGAATAATTTCTCCAGAAATTTCATTTAACTCCAGTACATAGTGTGAAATACAACTTGAGTTACTGTTAGCGCGTTTCATGAATTTTTAGCTTTATTATCTAAATTTACGTTTAAGGATGATCTTGATTAAAATATGTATGGCGATGGGGGTTCTTAGCAGTCGGAGCTTATGAGACAAAACGGATGCAAAACGCTTACGTTTCAGTCTCATCTCGGTCACAAAGTCAACAGTGTATGTGCATAAACATCTTGTCGTACGATACCAACCCTTGAGGTATGACTACAAGTTTAACTGCGGGAATCTTCTAAAACAATGATGATCCAAGCCTTTAATTAAACTCAGACTTGTCATGTTTACTCAGGTCTGTGTGGTCGCAAGACGGCACTAGTGGTTTATATAACTTGTCGTTACCATGCTCACTGAGATTTCTGAATCGGCTCCGGGCTCCGGAATTAATTTACGGGCTGGAACGTGCTTGAAGAGTTCCACCCACAACGCGTATCCGCTCGAATTAGTTTCCTAGCTATTATTCAATATCGTCCTTACACTATCGGGATTTACTGCTAATTCTCTACTAAAACAGCGACCTTTTCTCATTTCTTATTTACGACTCCGACAGAACTTGCTGCATCGCAGATCTTTCTCCTCCTCTTCCTCTTCCACTTCGCGACGATGCCGCGAAGATGTTAAATATTAAATGCACATCTCGCGGGCTGGCGGTTTTTATCCGCACAGCGCTCGATGAAACCAGAGAACTTAATAGTTTACTTTTTAATTGGGTATTATAGGGCGGATCCCGGGGGAAAAAGCATCGGTTTGCTCGCTGTCATAGGAGTCGCCTCCATTTAGAGTCCATTAGGAAGATTCGGGATGATGGAGAAGATATTAAGGGTGGGTTTTAAGGGAGGAAAATGGAATCCTGATAGAGTACTTATGCGGGGGTCGCGACTCGTGACATTCGATGAGAGGCACGGATTGCGAAGATGAACACTGCATACGAGCAGAACTTAGATTATATTTCTCCCTAGTCCAAGACGAACCTCTACACTCTCCTATCGTGCTTACACATTGCTTATTGAAACCCCTGCCTAATGCTCGGGACAAGCGAAAGAAGATTCAGATTATTTACGTTGCGAGGGGAATTCTCTAAAGTGTATACATCATTACCAAATAGTTGGGTACGCGGCGGCGGCTTTTACAAATTAAAATTATTTAAATGAAAATCTTTACGCTGCGTTTTATTTAAGATAAACGAAGGCACTTAAGGAGGGAGCGTTTACTTTTTTTTGGTTAACAAGTCGAAAAACAAACATAAAGACCTTTGATGTTTACAACCATTAGAAGAAAATAGATAACATTGCCTTTTATCTGTTTCTTCCCAACTTTTGTAAAAAAAGCATTTATTTCAATTTTTAAGTACATACAGTAAAACCTCAATTATCCGGACCTCAGTTATACGGATTTGCGATTTTCGGATTGTCAACCGCGTTCGGACTCGTTGGGAAAATTAATCCTCGGTATTTCTTGCTAAATATTTTATTTTGTATTTCGCACTAAACAGTGTGTTTTTGCTTTGTTTTATCTAGTGATTAATATTTGTTGCGTTTTTCTGTAAACATATATGTACACCTCCGGACATAAGAGTATTTACATGGGCATTTTAACATGGGCAGTTAAAACTGTGAAAGTTATCGGACTTGTTCTACAAGAGCTGCATTTGGAGTTGCTTACCGATGAAAACCCGCTTGTTTGACTTTGAGATGATGGATAGCGGTTCGAATCCCAATAAAGTCCACTTGTATTAATTTTTTTTTTGATTATACTTTTGTGATAAAATTAAATTAAACAGTATTTGATTAAATATACAATGGGCTTTTGAAAAACAGTTAGTATAACGACAATATAAGAGAAGACATTATAACTTTAAAATTATAATACACTATTTTATTGGGATAAATTGATCGTCAATATTATAGACCAATTAGTTCTTAAACAAAAAATATCGGAACCTACTTAGTAGTTTGAAGACAAGCTCTATAAAGTAATAGTTAATATAGATTTAAAAAAATTGGAAAAAGAATTTGATTGTGTCAGGTATAAAATCGGTTAAATTGCTAAGGCGAAATAATCCTTGGGTAAAAAGAATGTCCTATAGCAAGGATCGAAAAGTATACTCAACAATTTTCAATTGTTATATCAAATTAAATAATTTTAAAGTTATAATGTCATCTCTTTATTGTCGTTATACTAACTGTTTTTCAAGAGCCCATTGTATATTTAATCAAATACTGTTGTATTCTAATTTTATCACAAAATATTAATCGAAAAAAAAATTTAAAACAAGTTGGCTTTAGTGGGATTCGAACCGCTATCCATCATCTTAAAGTCAAACAAGCGGGTTTTCATCGGTAAGCAACTCCAAATGCAGTTCTTGTAGAACAAGTCTTCTAACTTTCACAGCTTTAACTTCCCGTGTTAAAATTACCATGTAAATACTCTTATGTCCGGAGTTGTACCTAACAATTTGACCAAGTTTTTTCCTGTTAAAATGGGTCGCTTCGTAATCGTGCTTAAAACTGAGTGTGCACATTCGAGCTCAAAGTGGCACATTCCGATCTCGGGAAAATGAAGCGCGCCGCTCCGCGTCGCGCTTCATTTGCCTCCCTCGCTCGGAAATGTGCCACTTTTCGCTCGAACGCGCACACCCTCGTATTTATCGGATTTGCCTATATTATTATGTTATTCTTCAATTCAAAATATTAAAAGTCGAATAAATTAGATCTATTTTTTGTTTGAAAAGGTTAGATATTTTATTCCTTTTGATAAGTTATCATGCTGCTCTTCCGTACGCCTAATTGTAGCGAGCTTGATAAAAATATTTTCAGGTGTACTTTCGAATGTTTACTAATTCGCATTTTTGATTAATTAAAATTGGATATGAGTCAAATTTTCTGAAGTGGGTCACTAAAAATTAACTAGTTGATTTTTATATCATCTTTTGCAGATTCTTGAAGGTTTATATGTCAAAATTAATGTCTCCAAATATTTTTTGATAATTTTCATTTTTCTGAAAATTATAAACAAATTAGTTTTAAGGCATATTTTGTATACACTGTTGTAATTAGACTTCATTTATGGATTAATTCAATTTTTAAATATAAAAAAAGTATTTATATGTTACATTAGGGGGTGCATCAAAATTTTAGAATGACTTGGGTTGGGTGTGTGAAAAAAAAGGTGGGAAAATAAGAGTCAAAATTCGAAAAAAGTTAAAGTTTTTTTTTTCATGTACGATGAAGTCCCCCATCTAGTCTAGTTTAAAAATACTAAATTAGAAATGTGGTTTTTGGTAAAAATATCCTACTGTAATTTTTAATTAAAAGAAATGCGAGAAGTGGTACATTTAGTTCAGTTTGATTTAATTAGTATTATTTGTAAGAGAGAAGAATAAGATAGGCAAATTGAATTATTAAGGAGTACGTGCACCTTCAAGCGAAACCTTTTTCCGAATAGAAAATCTGGATTTGATGGATTTGTTATTAATGTAGTCGAATCCAATTAACACGAAGATGTGCACATTCGAGCGAAAAGTGGCACATTTCCGAGCGAGGGAGGCAAATGAAGCGCGACGCGGAGCGGCGCGCTTCATTTTCCCGAGATCGGAATGTGCCACTTTGAGCTCGAATGTGCACACTCCGCTTTTCGCTACGATTAACAATGGTCAATTTACTTAAAAAAATCAAGTAATTCTAAAACCGTAGTTGCGCTCCCAAAATGTCTCCTTTGGGATAACCGAGTTTCCACTGTAGATACCTATAGTATTTTCTCATAATTTTAGTAGAGGTGTTTTATGGTAGGGAAAAATGTATTTTTATGCATAATTTCATATGGCTACAGGTTTGGCACTCCGTATTCACCCTTTCGCAAATTAAATTTACCGTTTTGTAAATCAATTTCGCCTTTTGCAAATCGAATTGAACCTTTTGCAAATCAACTATTTCTACATACGAAAAATTTTAGTTCTTGTAAAAAAATCAAATCAATAATAAATTGATTTTGAAAAAAATTTAAAGTTTTATTTATTGCGTCAAATAGCTGCACGTCAGAGGTGAACTATATTAAGTTACGAATGGGACAAAAGTTTTAAGTAATTTTTAAAAATCGTAAAACTTATTTCTTTTCGATATGAGTAATATTAAACCATTCAGATTTCTTATTGTCTAAGGGAGAGGTGTCTCTAATAATCATTGAAGACTTAATAAAAAAATAATGGCTATTAAAAAAATGTTTTAATACTCTTGAATTTCTGTATAAAACAACCTACAATTAGTAGATATCGCATACTATTCCTGTTACAACTTAAATCAGTTTACTTATAGATAGAATATAATATTTTAAGTAATTTCTTACCAAAAACTAAAAAAAAAAAAAAGCGACTTGATGCTGTTGATTTTTGAGGCACTGATATGGAATTCACAATTAGTTGCATAGTATGTATTTGCTAGAATCATTCGCACATTTCCCAAATTACTTTCAATCTTTTGGTACTATGCCAATACTTTAATAGGTATTTTACAATACTCTATACCAGGGGTGGCCAACCCGCGACCTGTAGGTCGCATGCGGGCCGCCTTGAACATTTTTCCGTCCCGCGAGATTTATCACACTTTTACAAAACATATTTATTTTATAACGGCCAAAGTAGTGAAAAACAATGTATTAAATAAATACACTATCTGTGCATTTATAGGTATATTCAAAAATTAACTGTCGAAATTATGAGAAAATCTAATATGGGGATATATAATTTTATATGCGGCCTTCGGAGTTATGGTGCATTTCCAAATTGGCCCGCAAGATCATTTGGGTTGACCACCCCTATTTTATACATCTGAAATACCCAATTCTTTTTCACAGTTTTTTTAAAATATGATTATTAAATACTAAAGTAGCTACTTATTACACACATAAGTAAGTGTCTATTCTTGTCCTAAGTGAATTACACACTTTTACATAAGTACTTGATTATATATTGGTTATATACCTGGTGTGCAAAAGGTCTTGACAAACATATTTTTTAGACTAAAATAATCCGAATAAAACAAACTTACCCGCTGTATACAATATTTATTTAGAAATATCTGATTTGCAAAAAGCAGAGTTTGATCTAGAGAAGGGTATATATAGGAGTGAAATATTTTATAATAATTTGCTTGTAGTTTTTTAAACAAAGAATTAAATATCGACAGAACAGTAAATTGAAATTGGTAACTTTTAAATGATAAAGCATAGCAATATGTTTGTACCTATGTTTGTACACATACACGTATCTTTAACATTTTTATAATTCATACAATTTTTATTGTGCAAAAAACCTAAATTGTATTTTGCCGAAAGATAACGTGTTCGTATATTATTCTAAGAAATGTTGCGTTTCTGTTCTTTTTTTGCAGGACGTACAAAAACTGTTCGGTATGTTTATGTTGGTTTGACATGACAATTTTTTAATGGCATTATTACGTTTATGCATAATTTGAATAATAATTAATGTGCACTAAAGAAATAATCAAGATCGTAACTAATAAGTTAATAACTAAAGTAAAAGAGAAATATTGCGAACTGATTAAGCAAAACGATTTTCTAACAAAAATTTTGTAAATTTAGAATAATAACAATAAACCAGTTATGACCTTTTGGAAAGCGTATTGATAATCTTTGATTTCCCGCTGAGAGTTTTATTTGTTGGGGAATGTTTAATTTGATTTAATCTTGAAATCGTTATTTTTACATTTTTATGTCTACATTAAATATCGATTTTCTTTTATTTTATGCTTTAATTAAGTTGACAGGTTTATTTGCATTAAAAATTACTTTTCAATGCAAACAATTTTTTAACGTTGAAAACGTACAAAAGAACACTAATGCACTTACCCTAATATGTGTGATCGTGCAATTTAAATTAATAGGAAACGCAAAAATTTAATCAAAGGGGTTTTATAATTTATTTTAAATCACTAAGTTCTGATTTTGAAAAAAATGTTTAGTGTTAAAAGTTAAATTGAAACATTGTTATTTAATTTAGTAACTATTATTATTAAAATAGGCAATCAGATATTTGCCTAATTGAAATTTGTCTTTTATAAAACACCACATTAAATAAACTAATTTTTCAGTTTTTTAATAAATAAAAATCAGGAATTTTTTAAAATAAAATATTAATCTGTTTAACTGCGATTTTATAGAAATTTTCTTTTATTACCTATTGATATTTATTTAATAAATCGATATCAGTATTTAATAATAAAAAAAATAATTGCCGAAAATACCCTTGTCCGTTGTCAAAAAATTTCTAAATATAATACTAAGATTTTTGTATTAAAAATAAAAAAGATAATTTTCTTTTGCGTTAGATATTTTCCAATGTAAGTAAAATTACCAATATGTCTTGATATAACTGATACAGTAATAAAAAAACTGCTTAAAATTGATGTCATTGTGTTTTGATGAACTCCTGATATATGAGCAATCCTTGTCAATAAATTAAATCAATTGTTAAGTTATTCGAGCAATATACTGTTAAAAATTTCTATTGTAATTTTTCAAAACATTTTTACTCAATTTGTTTCTGAAAAGTACAAAATATAAGTATAAAATTTTTTATGATAGTTTTACTTCACATCTTATCCCAACTCAATTTGGGAAAATTCGGAAAAATAGTCTATTGCACTTTATATTAAAGCGAACTTATAGTTTGTCTCTTTCCATTCGAATAATGGGCTTCTACATTTTTGTTTTGAAATAATTGGTTATTTATAAAATAAGAAAATACATTGCTACAATTTACTTAGGGGTGTTGGTATGAAAAGATCGTAAAATGAATAATAATGCTTATTTTAAACGCTTTGAACAATAGTTGTTGGTACTAAACTTCAACGTAACAGTTTAATCTGTTTACTATATGTTATAAAAAAGTTATTATCGGAACCTACGTAATGTAATTAAAAAAATCAATATATACATACGTAAAATATTATGTAGTTTATTATATTAATAACATATTATTTCTTGTAGTAATCAAATGTTAATTACAAATAAATTGATATAATTTATATCGCTTATACGTTCAATAAAATTATTAATATTTGTGTAGGACTTTCACAGTTTATCGATATTCAATAACATGTGTATAGGTTAAGTAGAACAATTACTAACGTTAATTAGATGATTTTGCAGAATTATACAATAGCTTTGTGTTGTTACCTTGTACCATATTGTAATATTATTTCGTAATACCAGCAGAATCCCTATATCATTTTAGTGTATAAATAAATTTTTAAACTATTTTTTTTAAATGATATCTCCCGTGTCCAGAAATAAATGTCCGATGTGTAATGTTATGAAAGGATAGGAAAATCAAGTCTTGAATATTGACAAGTAATTTTCATATTTTAAAACAAAAGTAATATTATTAAAATGTAAATAAAATAAGTTTATTTGTACTATTTCTAAAAGAAAAGTGTTTTGTTGAACATTGTGCGTTTTTAAAGGAAAATTTCAAATTTTAGTTTACTTTAAATATATTTATTGTTATGGCTCAGTAACAACGTTAACCAAAAAAATGATTCACTTCAATCAAAGCTACTGCCTATATAAATGTGTGAAAAAAAACTAAAGCTAAAATTAATTGGGATATTACTGCAGAAAATGTTTAGCTTTTGGTTTAGAATTGTGTCATGCACGCTACGGTTGCCACTGCGAGAACGACAATGACTTCTTTTCTCTGTCTCTCTCACTCTTTCGCATTGTCGCGCGCAGCTTTAAACGTGCGCATGCGCACAACTGTGAAACACCTCATTGCTGGTGCTGTGAAATAACCGGAAGTGGCATGTCTGTCAAAATATTTTCCATGAATTCGCCATAACTTGTTATCGCTCTATACCAATTTTTATAAAAATTTTGTCAGTAGTTTCCAATATATAGATAGTGTAAGCTCGTCGCGAAACACCCTGTATAAAACTGAAAAATAATATACGTCTGTTAAAGGTAGTTATTGCGTTCGTGTGTGCATAATCATTTAAATGCAGATGTTTTATATTTGGAAGCGGCAGCCGCTCCGCTGGAAAAATAGAACAGGTTGAGTTTTAAAATCTGTTGCGGTAACATGGCCGCTAGTGCCACTCATACCCATTTAACACGATGTGTTCTATCAAAGCGACTAAACAACTGCATTCGTTAAACGGCCAAAAAACTGCTTGTGTGCTCTGGCCCTTAAACAGCTTTCTTTTATTGTTAACTGTAACATAGAGCTATAGGCAAAAGTGTAATATTTGATAGATTTAGTTTTATTCCTACATTAATAGATTTAATATGTTTTTTTAAAGTGCTTTAATTAAAATTATGTGTAATACTTGTGGACAAGAATAAATACCAAATCTGACCCTTATTTCTGGATGGTGGGAGTAATATTTACTGCATTTCTTCAATTTCTGAAAATATTTATATTTCGACTTTTTTGGCTTATTTATGAAAATCTGTTAAACTTTATAGCCTATACTTTAGAGGTATTTTAAATATATTTTTTTTAGATGTTTTATCTTGTTATTTATATTTTTTATATAAAATTATTACCGTGCTTCATTTGTATTAAAATGAATTTTTTATAAGCATTTTAAAACTTTAATTAATGCAGAGTTACCTACTGAATACACCGTGGAACGAGTTTTAAATAGTTGCTGAAAATTATAGAACGAACAAATACTACTTTACATAATTATACCTAATGCTTTAAGGTATTTATCAATTTATCCGAAAGTTGTTGAGTAAACAAGATACTTTTTCGTAAGTAACTTATTATTTCCAGAATTTTCAAACATCAATAAATTGTTATTAATACCTACATCGCATAATTTTTTTAATAATTTTAAAAGATGGGAGCCGTGGAAGTTTGGTATTTATTTTCTAAATGGCTATCAAAATCTCAATAAAAGCAATTTGGAAAAAATTAATATTCGAAACGGAGAACGTTGATATTTACAATTTTACTACCTTTATAATATATTTCGAAAAGCTTTTACAATAATGCGCAATATTATATGAGAACAGTTGGTTTAAAATGCTTTGTTCTTTTTTCCTACTTCAATTACTACCGAATTAGCATTTGCTAAAACCAGGATTTTAACTTGTTATATTAAGTGCACCTGTGTGGTCGAGACTTAAAGCGGTCCCACCGGTGTTAAATTACTGTTTTTAATTTCCCTTTATAAGTTTTAATTTTGAATTTCAAACATTTCTTCGCTCGCCGCGTCGAGAATTCCTAAACAAATTATTTAAAGTAATCTACGCAACTTCAGATTAGAAGTTATCAAATTTTTATAATTTTAGTAGCACTAAGCGTTTCACCTACATTCTTTTCGTAACACGCAACATTCCAGGCTGTCTATTCTTATCGCGGCTATATTGTTCTCTTGATTACAGGTTTTAAGACTTTCATTTTTATCGAGGAATTATATTACGGGGAAAATTTACGCGTATTTAAGATAAAACGAAAATCATGCAACAAAATAAAATTCCATCGTAACATTTCAATAATTTACAGCAGTCTTTATCTATTTAAGGGGCTACATACACCTGAGCGCTATGAAAACAATATACAGTCAACTCGCGTTATAACGAATTTTAAGGGACCCACGAAAAATTTCGTTATATCGAAAGTTCGTTATATCGAAATTCATAAATTTACAAACTTTTACAAATTTGTTTAGAGATATAGAATAAATCAATCCATTACACCACAAATTCGTTGTCGCTTAATAAAATAATCAATATAACGCATAAATATAAAAAAATTAATAAAACAATAGAAAACAACAATAAAAAAAAACCAATAGAAATAATAGAAATAGAAACACGTATAATCTAAAAAAAATTCGTAATTTTAGTTTGTATGCAGATGACTGTGCGTGTCCGTTCAATTGCGTTCTCCAGATTTAAGATACTTGAGAATACACTGTCATCAAGGTCATGGCTTTACAATTAATTGATAATTGATAGTGTTGAGTCTGCATTGCTTTAAGATAAAAAAATCAAAAATTGTGTAGAAACACATTATGTAAATTATATAACATACCTACAGTACTTACTTTTTTAACAAAAATTATTAGACTTTGGTCAAGAAAACTTCGTTATATCGAGGGGACCAAAACCCATTAAAATTTTCGTTATAAAGCGAGATTTTCAAGGGACCGGCGGTTTCTTTCTTTATATCGAGATTTTCGTTATATCGAACTTCGTTATAACGCGAGTTGACTGTATTATTAAAAAAATAAATAACTGAAAAATATATAATATTTACGTCTTTATAGAACTTTAAATTAGGAGCCAGCCATCTATTACGTCACGCGATTTTTAAGATATCTAGAACCTTCCCTCCTCCTACGTCAAATTTTTTAAGAACCCTTCCCAATCTAGGGACATCACACTGGGACACCTACCCTATAATTTAATAATCCGTGCTAATTTTTTTAGCAATTAAATTAATAGTTATATTTATATAGCTTGTACAGTCGAACCTTCATAAGTCGAACCTCGATAAGCCGAATTTTTGATAACTCGAACCTGTTTTCCTAGGACTTGCCTATTTCAACGTTAATATTTTTATATCGATAATTCGAATTTTTGATAACTCGAATTATTTTTTGTTTCCCTTCAACTTCGACTTATCGAGGTTCGACTGTATTACTTGCTAAAGTAACATCAGTACATCAGAAAAAATATCTGACTACCGATCCATGAATCGAAAAATATATTATTTTTGCAGATTTGACTTTGTGACATCACAATATTTAAAAACCCTCGGAACGCCCTGTCACAAATCTGTGATGACCCCCTTACTCTTTAATATTTGGCGTAATTTATGGTTGGCCCTTTTACAATAAAAATTAAAAAAAATATTTTTCACAATTAAAATTATTTTTTATGCGATCAAATGGGCCACTGATGAAAACGATGACGTTTCCCGGAATGAACCAATTTGCACATATAAACATTAATCCTGTAATTTAATATAGAATTGTTATGGTACGACGAAGGGTGTTTTCTTTTCCCGAAAATTAAATTTATTGTTTTTTAAATTTTGGTGGGCAATTTTTGAACTAAATATTTAATTTTAATTATTTATAAATAATTGTTTCATTAAATAATGTAAAATATCTTCTAATGTAGCAAACAATTATTATCTACATGAAAAAAAGACGTTTAAAAATATTGAAAATTGACTGAATGGTCTTCAAGCCAATGTCTAAAAACATAGTTTTGGGAAAAATGCGTTTATATTTTGGGTAAATGAAAAGTAAATTTACGGTTAGCCGTCCCAATCTAACGGGAGGGGACCGATTTCTTGCTATATAACTGCAAAAGAATGGATTTTTAAAATTTATTTAAAAATAATTTTAAAAACGATTTAAAAAAATATCTGCAACAAAAAAATTGCTGTTTACAAAATTTCAGGCGTATGTAATTCCTTAACGGGCAAAATATTTTAATCAATTTTATCAAAGAAAATCCTGGCAATATTTTTACCATTAGTTACAGCTTTCCTAGTTCTCGAGTATCGATAGCGGGACACATAGAGAAAAAGACCGAGAAGCTTCAACTTACAAAGTTTCTAATTCGAAAGGAATTTTTATTTAAAAAATAAAAATAGAAGAGATAGAAAATAAGATTTACAAAGCAAAAAATACTTTCATTCCTTATCTGAAGTAACAGCATGCGCTCGGCTTTTTGGCTTCCGCCGCACCCTCAGTCCAGAAATCCAAACTTCTCCGAAATCGATTCCAAGTTTAACACTCGTGAGTATTGAGCTATTCTTCACGTGCAATCAAACGTAAAGTTTCTCCTTGAATGAATGCGTAAATTCAGTGAAGCTTAACTCAATATAAATTCGAGGGTATCAAGGCAAACTCCTTCGCAATGTACAGATTATTTCGAACGGTCTTTTTCTAAAGCGAACGTATTGGCATACATAACTAATCTGTAATTTATACGATTGCAAATCTATGTTGGGTGGGCGTCGCCGTAGTTCTGCTGAAAAGTGCGAAGCATTTTAAGGGACGACTACTTCCGGAGTCTGTCACGTGTCAAGTCCGGGTCGTGATAGCATCCGGAACTCCGAAGTCGACCCTCACAGCACTTAACAGACGTCAGGTCTCATAATAATTTAAAATGCCATTACCTATTCCTCGCCTCGACGCGATTCTAATCACGAAGATGAGTTGCTTTAGAAAAGATAGCGTCTTTTTATAAGATTTTTTGCAAGTTGGTTTAAACACTTTCGCTTTTCTCAGACGTACAGCTTTTTGTGAAGCTTTTTTGAGCTTTGAGGGGAAGATGGATACTGTAGTTTTTATAAAAAGATCTCGGATAAATTCTTACTTTGATAACCTCCAAGAAATCCTGCCTTGAAAGCTTTAAAGTAAGCTGTACTAATTAAGATATCTTTAGCAAAGATTTTAGATTTTGTTAGGTATTGAAAGAACGAATCAAAGTAAACTTTCTGGGAGTAAGATGACGACGTCTTCTCATTTAACTGCGGTTGGTGAAGTTTCAATTAGAACTTGCAATCATTTCACTCGCCAAGGAAGTTCGGCACCGACATTCTGTTTAAGCAAGCTTAATTACGAGGACTTTTCGTGAATGATCTTTATTAGCTTCCTGATTAATTTTTTCCCTTTAGTTCTGCGATTTCCTTTAACAAAGGTAAACTTTCATAAAAGGCCGAAAGTGAATGTTTTTATTTCTATTTCTATAGGTCCCACTTTCAAAGGCACCGACTGTTTAGTCAATCATCTTGAGTTTTTTATGTAATTAACCTGAAACGTGTCTCAAAGGATCGGTTCCGAATTTTTTAATTAAAAAAAATGCGTTTGTTTAGTTTAATCTAATATTAATTAAGTAAAGTATTATTTAACCTTCAGTGTACTGGGTGGGGTATAAGGGGGCGTCCATAAATTACGTGAGGTGTTTTTAAATTTTCTAACCCCCGGCGAGGTGCCGCGAGATTTTATTCAACCCCCTCCCCCCTCGCCCAAACTCACGTGATCTTAATCGTATTACGATTACGCTTAAGATTAAATCTTAAGCATGTACAAACTGGATTAAATGCACCAAAATAGTATAATATTTTTTGTTTCAATTAGAAAAAAAATTGCATGATATTTGCCGAGACTCCCCCTCTCTCCAACGTAAGATCAGATGAGATTTGACTCGACCCCCCCCCTTAAACATCTCACGTAATTTATGGACGCCCCCTAACTAACGTGAACAATTTTTTTTTTGTAAAACGGGAGGTTTGGTAATCGGGCTTAAAACCGAGTGTGCACATTCGAGCTCAAAGTGGCACATTCCGATCTCGGGAAAATGAAGCGCGCCGCTTCGCGTCGCGCTTCATTTGCCTCCCTCGCTCGGAAATGTGCCACTTTGAGCTCGAATGCGCACATCCTCGTGTTTATTATATTAGTATAATTTACCGTGCGCTCTTTCAAATCAAAAATTTTAATTTAATTTAGTAAATATCGATTATATATTCAAAAAACGTATTTACCATAGCAATGAGTGGAAGGGAGCGAGAAGATACGATAATCTTGTCAATGAAAGTGAGAGGGAACGATTAAAATTATTCAATTTATTTTTGGTTTAATTTATTAGTCTAAATTATTGCGAATCATTAAGAAATTGCCGTGACATTAATTAGTATTTCAATAAGGAGGCAAGAATGAAATTCTTGTTAGGTTTTCTTAATATTGGGGATCGTAATTGACACGTGTCATTGGAAATTAGTAGTCAAGAAAAAACTCAATAGTTTATAAGTTGAAGAAAAAGTTACGTTTTTGTATTTTTATTAATAAAATTCTATTCTAATGCATAAATAAATATGTTTTTTATTTAAACCTATTCATTATTGGTTATTAAAATATATTTTTTATCATTTAACTGCCATAAAGTACAATTTTGTGGATTTTATTTCATTTTATTTTTGGGGTACGGCAAACTCCACCTAGTATGGCATGTGACATTTACTCACCTAGTATGCGGAAGGTTAAGTAACATATATATAAAATATATTAATGGGGTACTTTAAACCCAGTGGTTTCTAGCTTTTTGGTAGTCACAGCCTTCTAAAAATCTTTTACTATTTTTATGGTTCCTTTCTTCTTTTAACTACGAAGACACGATAAAAGTTTTAAATAATTTGCGATAAAATATTTTTTTTTTCTAATTTTATTGACATCAGTAACTGTATAGGACATTTTTTTAAAAGTTGTATTACATGCATTTAATTTTGTGTGAAAATGGTAGACCTCTCTATATTTTATAGCCTCAAGTATAAGTTAGACCAATTTAAATGAAGTTCTATGCTAAATTCAATTTACGAAAAATTTGTTGATTTTGATAAACATTTAGATCAGTGTTTCCCAACTTTTTTTTAACATGCTCCACCTAAGTCATTCTAAAATTTTGATGCCTTCCTATGTAACATATAAATATTTTTTTATATTTAAAAATTCAATTATTCCATAAATGAAGCCTAATTACAACTTGTTCAAGACACAAGATTTAGGTTTTAGCAAGAAATCACTAGGAAATTATTAAGAAAAAATAATAAGTAAATTTTTAAAACATATAAATAGGTAGATAACTAAAAATCAAGTACGTTTTCAAATTGTCCCCTTGAATAATGAGATTGCCCTCCTAAAATTTAAATTGCCCCCATGTGTGGCGTGGACCTACGTTGGGAAACACTGATTTAGACTGTGTACACGACGGTGTTTCGTTTGTAAACAATTCTTTTGTGGTTCACCGACAAAATATTGTTATAAACATCGAAAGAGATATTCTCAATAAATTTCAGAACTTAATTTTAATTCTAAGTGGTCGCTAGTTGATTTTAAAATTTTCCCATTTACTTAACATGTAAATCTAAGGTTTTTTTAATGATTTTTATCTCGGCTACATTTTATGCAATCGTCTTGTTCTTTACGGCAAAATGTATAGAAAATATCAATCTTTATATTATGAGATAAAGTGGGATCTATGTAACTTGAACAGTTTCATCCCTAAAAAATATTAAGTTAATTTTAATCGATATTTTTTCTACAATTTGGCGTAAATAACAAGTAGATAGCATAAAATGCAACTGTGATATATACAATTGAAAAAAAAAATTGTAATTTCACATGTTAAATAAATAGGAAAATTTTAAAAACAACTATGGATCATTTATAATTAAAATTAAGGGCTGAAATTTAGTGAGCATTCTTTTTTCAACGTTTAGAACAATATTTTGTTCGTGCACAGCCAAAAAAAAATTGTTTGGAAATGAAGCACCCTAGTGTACACATTCCATTGCATTGAATATTTCTATAGAACAGGGCTCCCTAAATTACAGCCTCCAAACCTATTTCGGTCCGCCAGTGTTTTTAATCCGGGCCGCTGGTATTTGAAAAATATTACGTATGTGAAATGGATACATTAAAATATCTAGAAATTTTGATAATATATTTTTAAACCCGCCCACTTTGAAATTTTATACTCTTAAAAATTTTGGACACCCTTCGTGTAGATAAATTTCAGGCCATAAGACCCAAAGACTTTACAAATCGAGATATTCTTAAAATAATATTGTTCATAAAAATTAATTTAAAAATATACGTTACAAACTTTTCTTAGCTGAAAAAAAAAATTCAAAACCATTTAACTTTTTAACAGTTGGCGCTTTCAATAAGCGAGTTGTGTCATTTTAATACCGTTCTATGAAAAAATGTCTTTTATTATAAATAGGATACGTGTATATTGATTGGATTTTTTAATAAGACAAATCTTTTAAACATACTTGAATTAAAATTATACCCAATTACAGTACGAATTTTTTTCCCGACGATGGGTTAAATAACAAACATATACCAGCGAACAAAGGGATAAAAATGTTAAGATTTTTACTCTGCAGCAGATTTAGCACTTGCGAGACCCTAAGCGTAATTCAATTCTGACGCCGTCTTCTAAATATTTTCGGTACTATTTTCTCTTAAGGTGGGATTGTCAGGGTACGTTTTGAGGTTAGATTCGTTCGAATTTTCAATCCTACAAATCTCTTCAATTATTTAATCAATTTGAATTCTGTTTGAATAAAATGAATTCGGATTGTTTAAAAAATGATGAGACATAATTTTAAAAGTCGAATTCATTTTAATTCACAAGTTTAACTTCGCGGTCATCTTAAAGATGCAAATTATTTAAAACTACAAAAGAAGTCATAAAATTGAAATATGTCTCACCACGAACAAAGTTTAAAGGATTGATTTGGTGCAAGTCGTGTTCAAATTAACAAAATATTAATTGAGATTATTAATATGGAAAATTTACTTCCATATGCATTGCATGTTAGAGAGAGAGGCTACCCGTTCAAGTGATTCGGGTACTTTGGCTTAGATGGCGCGTATATTTTAACAATAATTACTTGCAACTTCACATGTAAGAATGACTGAAGGTGGGATTGCCAGGATACGTTTTGAGGTTAAATTTATTCGAATTTTCGAAACTAATAATCTCTTAAATTATTTAATCAATTTGAATTGTTTGAATAAAATGAATTCGGTTTGTTTAAAGAATGATGAGACACAATTTTAAAAGTGGAATTCATTTTAATTCACAAGTTTAACTTCGCGGGCGTCCTAAAGATGCAAATTATTTAAAACTACAAAAGAATTCATGAAATTGAAATATGTCTCATCACGAACAAAGTTTAACAGATTGATTTGGTGCAAGTCGTGTTCAAATTAATAAAGTATTAATTGAGATTATTCATTTGGAAAATTTACTTCCATATGCATTGCATGTTAGAGAGAGAGAGACTACCCGTTCAAGTGATTCGTGTACTTTGGCTTACATGGCGCGCATATTTTAACAATATTTTCAACTTCACATGTAAGAACGTAAAATAACTTTGACTGTGTTTATTATTTCATGACTGAAGTTTATAAACATTGAAATTTTTTGATTAATAATCTTAAAGGTACTAATTGGGTTTGAAGATTGTTAATAACGTACTTATAAGAAAAAAATTTAAAAAATGAAAGACCATAAATTAAAAAGTTAAAAATCTCGTATTAGTAGGTTATAATAATTTTAAACTAAGAGTAATTTTAAGAAATTTTGGTATACATTACTATTTAGAAATGAAAACGTAATTAATTAATTTATAATTAAAATTTATTATTATAAGAATTCCAAGTTTTTATTAATAAAAATAAATAATTATTAGTGCAGGCATATTACAATATTAAAATATTTAAAATTTTATTTTAGCAATGATACCTATTTAATTTGAATATTTTTGTTTTTTTGAATTCGTGTTAAAATAAACGGAATTAAAAGCTGTGAAACGATCTGATAAGGTTTTTTTATAAAACTATTTTATAAACTATAAATTTTAAGAAAAAAATTCATATCACCAGTAGATGGATTTTATACTTAAATTTAATATAATTACTTATTAAAAGAAAATTTGTCCATCTATTGGTCGGGTTATCCTAGTTGATTTTTTAATTTTCTCATTTACTTAACATGTAAATTTACAATTTTTCTTTTCAATTATTTATACTTCTGCTAAATTGTATACAATTGTCTTGTTCTTAGCGGAAAATTGTAGAGAAAATTACAATCTTTCAAATTGCCCAGAGTTGGATCTATGTAACTTGAACGGTCTTACCTCTAAAAAATCATAACTTCAATTTTTTTCAATTTATGCATTTTTTCATAAACGGCTAGACTTACAGCAATTTTGGAGGAAAAAATATAGAAATACTATGTACTATATCACATACAAAAACATTATGACGCAAAATAACCCCGCTAATGAGAAGAACTTATCAGTTGTAAGTATACAATTTTCCAAATATGAAACTAACAGTAACGTTTATAGTTTAAATAAACCTTACATACAAAGAATCAATATTTCTTTATGTAAAAATGTTTTTTTGTTAATAAAATATTTAAAATAAGTGAGTTTTCCGTAATTTTAGTAACGCTCCGGGAAATACTCAGTTGTTCGCTGAATAATGATATTAATATGAAGGTATATTAAAATCATAAAGGATTAGTTTTAGAAACTAGTTAAATATTTAGTTATTTGCCATAGGGTTTGTACTAGACATAAAATTTACTTTTCTTAGTTTCAACAATTCCCACACTTTTTGAAATCGCAATACCCGTGCGAAGCCGAGTAAAGCCGAGCGGGCAGCTAGTACTAAAATAAAATACATGTAACTACACGGAGCAGAATTTTAAAACAGCTGGAATTTGTCTACAGCTGTATCGAGAAGCATCGTGAAGTTGGGAACTCGTTTTGTAATGTCCTTGTCAATAATTGTGCGGTAAACGCGATCAGTTCAAATATTAATCAAATATGCTGCCGCCTGGCCACGGTTTTTGGCGACTTCAACCTGAGAACCTCCCCTTAAGTTTTGATATTTCAGTTCCCGTAGACTTAAAAGGACTCGAACGCGCGCTCCATGCGCCTTGTCGGAAATCCGCCAGTAGTTGTTTTGTTTCAAATTATCTTATTATCTTATGCTCGTATACAATTTTAATAAGATTTTTAGTGGCAGAAAATTTTCTATTTGTGATACATTTTTAAAAATTGCGTCTATTATAGATACTTAATGTCTACCCACCATTATTTATTGAATATCAAAACGTTTACTTTTGCTTTATAATAATTTGTAATCGTTGATTTGTTAGAATGTCGTTAAAGAAAATCGACACGTTTAACCCTAAATCGGGCAAATATAAAAATTATTAGGAGTTGGTTAGCTGAAGCGTATAGGGGTTGTATACAATAAATTATTCGTCGCAACGCTTTATCGTATTTGCCATAAAAAGGGAGAAAAAGAATTGTGGCTTCCATATAACAAATTTATTCCGACCCAGGTAAAGAACCGGACATAAATTTTGAGGCGATCCTAAACAAGAGAATTTTATTTGGCGAGCATGTAAGGGCATCTCTTCTGGACTATTTCCCGCACGTCATAAAAATTATAATACAACTGTAGCGGAAATCGAGATCCAATGAACCATAAAGTAGCAACTCGCATATTTACTGTCCGACACCTCGTAAAGTTGCCCATAACATATTCTTATCGGAAAGCACCCAGCACACAATAAACCTCGGCGTTAGACGTCAGAGAAGCGAATTTGCTTGGTTGCTTTCATTGCTTCTATTTCCATTAAATTAACTGCTGCTTTTCTAGATTTATACCGTGTTCGCTATGTGCATAGAACGTAGAATGCTTCCTCTGCCACGATTTAACTTTTCTCGCGCACCCTTTCAGATTAACTATGGTCTTCTTTTCAAATTTAAATACGACTTAATAACAAGAAACAGCAATCCCGATTGTTCAATCTTATAATTCTCCGAATCTCTGAAATTAAGCGCGGCACAAAATGTAATTAAATTTTATTTTGAAGCACTTCTGAAAACTACTCACTTCCTTTCGTAAAAAATTCCAAGCACAATAAAATAAATGTCATAAACGGTTTCCATTTGAAGAAGCAGAAGGACGGGCGTGCCTTAAATGAATATTTCTCGGTTACATCATTCACAGAGACTTTTTAAAATCACCTTTGTTTTTATTTACACGCTTCCAAGATTTTCAAATTAAATGTTCGGATTAAAATAACTAAACACAATGGCTCATATTCACATCCCGTATTTACGACGATAAGTTGAAAAAAAAAACATTAAAGCTTTTTTGTTCAACATTCGTTTACCAACAACACAACTGTTGACAGACTGCGGTTAACTTTTCTTTTTTCTCCGTTTTCACTTACTGTATGCTTAGTAAACAACTTGTTTTTTTAAACTGCGAACCACCGTGTAATTTGATTTTTTGTAAAAATATCCGTGAGCCTATACGGAATTCTGAATTTAGGAAAATGCATAGAGGACTTTATTTTTTGGGTGATTTTGTATTCAGTCACTTTAGATGAAAGATATGTAAAAAATATTTTTATTACTGTTATTATTTATTCATTGCGATAATATTCTATTAAATTGTATAATACTCCTATAATTTAATTTTTATTATTTCGTTTTTTACTGAAAAGTACAGCACAATTTCGATAGGTCGGACATATCGTTTCGGGCAATGTCCGGACTATCGAGGTATTTTTTTTATTTATTAGAGAGACTGAATTTTTCATTACGAATATTTAATTAATATAAATTATTATACAATGAAAAACATATAAAAATAAAAAACACTTATGTTCTGTACATAAATGAAAACTAGTAAACAAAGCATTTTAGGCATTTTTGAATAATCTGCCAATTTTTGTTTGTACCTTTTTGGAAGCAGCACGACGTATGCTTTTTATTTCATTAAGAACATCCGAGTTTTTTGAAAGAGAGTAAGTGTTTTTTTCTTTCTAAGATTTAGTCATAATAGAATATATTTTTGTGATTTTTTGCAGTTTATCGGTGCAAATACAATTATGTCTTTTAAACCAAAAATTATTTTATTTAAATTGCATACCATTCATATCCATTCGATAAGGAATTTTCAAATTACGGCCCGCGGGTTAATTGTGACTGGCAACGGTCATTTATCCGGCCCATTAACTATTGTATTTTAACTCATAACCTAACTTCTTGAAATTACTTTCAATAAAATATACCCATACATTACAGTGTTGGTTATTTCTCAAATTAATTTTTTTTCTTGTACCGCCCCCTACATCATAAGTTCATACTCTAAAACTTCAATTTAGGCTCAAAAATTTTTTTTTGATAGGATTAAACGGAGCAAAAGTCACTTTTTTTTCCATTTAATTAACAAGGGATTTTTATATTTTTTGGCTTAACTAAATTAAATATCACCACGTGTTATGTAGCGTACCTTGAGTAGACAATACAAGCATGCCCGATGGGTATAGCCCTACCACACTCACTTTCTGGGCCTCTTATGAGTTAACTTAGTCAGAATGAAGAATATAGGTACATTTAATTTTCTTAGACCGCTAACTTCATATTGTCATGTTTTCGTTACCTATGCGCGTGCAACTTCCGTGGCCGGTTAAAATTTTACTCCTCAACTCGCCAATAGAAGTATAGCATTAAATTTTTTTTAAAGTAAGAATCAAAGGTTATATAAATGTATTTTTTATTTCATTATTTGATTCATATAATGGCGTTTAAAAAGAGCATTAAATAATTTTAATAGTCAAAACAAAGTAAATAATTTCTTGTAAATAATGTTAAGAAAAGGTTTATTTATTTACTACTAGTATTTCATTTATAATTTTTTTTCAATCATTCTTGGTCGTACTAGGAAAATTTGTTTGTATTTACTCACTACCCAAACAAAGTACTGTTTCTGGTCTTCTCGAGTAGTTAGATTACTTAATACAGATTGTTAAATACAAAAAGATAAATTTTAGCACTAAAATGTATACAACAATAATTTAAAATTAATCACAAATACCCAACGAACAGCTCAAACCGATTGTTATATATTATCAAAAAATAAAACGTTTTTTCAACAATATTATAATTTGTCTATCCAGAGTCATTATTTTAAAAAGAGGTTCAACTATAATTTTTGAAGCATCCGATAAAATGACTGAGCAAAAAACTAATTTCAAAAAAACCCGTGTTAAAGGAATAGGCAAAGTAAAGTGTTTTTGGCACAATTTAAACGAATGAAAAAATATATATTGGAAATAACGGTCACATTTATTACATTACATATTTTGTTAAGTACAGTGGAAACTCTGTTATCCGGACTAATTAATGTTGCAGCTCATTCGGATAATCGAAAATTTTACCTTGTTAGGTATTTATTTACAAAAAATATTCATTATAAAATCAACAGTAAAAAATACCAAATAGAATTATAAAATGTTTAGGTAAAATTAAAAGTAAATTGATCATTGTTAATCGTGGCGAAAAGCGGAGTGTGCACATTCGAGCTCAAAGTGGCACATTCCGATCTCGGGAAAATGAAGCGCGCCGCTCCGCGTCGCGCTTCATTTGCCTCCCTCGCTCGGAAATGTGCCACTTTTCGCTCGAATTCGCACATCTTCGTGTTAATTGGATTCGACTATATTAATAACAAATCTTTCAAATCCAGATTTTCTATTCGGAGAAAGTTTTGACTTGAAAGTGCACATACTTTCTTAATAATTGAATTTGCCTATCTTATTCTTCTCTCTTACAAATAATATTAATTAAATCAAAGTGAACTAAATGTACCACTTCTCGCTTTTATTAAAATTAAAAATTACAGTAGGGTATTTTTACCAAAAACCACATTTCTAATTTAGTACTTTTAAGCTAGACTAGATGGGGACTTCATTGTACAGTCAAACTAAGAAGTAATCAACAGCCTAGAAAACAGACCTACAGTAAACGTACTATTCAAGAGACAAAATCTGGGGCTACATGGTTAAAAAACAATTAAGATTGATCTTTGTAATTTTAGTACTTTTAGTTCTAGGTTTTGTCTCTTGGAATAGTACGTTTACTGTAGGTCTGTTTCTAGGGTGTTGATTACTTTTTAGTTTGACTGTACATGAAAAAAAATACTTTAACTCTTTTCGAATTTTGACTTTTATTTCCCCACTTGTTTTTAACATATCCCACCCAAGTCATTCTAAAATTGTGATCACCACCTATGTAACATATAAATATTTTTTTATATTTAAAAATTCAATTAATTCATAAATGAAGTCCAATTACAACAGTGTATACAAAATGCGCCTTAAACCTAATTTGTTTATAATTTTCAGAAAAATGAAAATTACCCAAAAATATTTGGAGACATTAATTTTGACATATAAACCTTCAACAGTCTACAAAAGATGATATAAAAATCAACTAGTTGATTTTTAGTGGCTCACTTCAGAAAATTTGACTCATATACAATTTTAATTAATCAAAAACGCGAATTAGTAAACATTCGAAAGTACACCCGAAAATATTTTTACCAAGCTCGCTACAATTAGGCGTGCGGAAGAGCACAATGATAACTTATCAAAAGGAACAAAATATCTAACCTTTTCAAACAAAAAATATATCTAATTTATTCGACTCTAAATTTTTTCAATTAAATAATAAAATAATAATATAGGCAAATCCGATAAATACGAGGATGTGCGCATTCGAGCGAAAAGTGGCACATTTCCGAGCGAGGGAGGCAAATGAAGCGCGACGCGGAGCGGCGCGCTTCATTTTCCCGAGATCGGAATGTGCCACTTTGAGCTCGAATGTGCACACTCGGTTTTAAGCACCATTACGAAGTGTCCTGTTTTAACACGAAAAAACGAACGCGGTTGACAATCCGGATAATCACGAATCCGTATAATTGAGGTCCGGATAATCGAGGTTTTATTGTATTTATGTTTCAATCAAGTATCACTTCAGATTTACCGCATCGTGTATTGTATCTTATTTAAATTATTTTATTGTTTCATTTTTCTCCACAAAATTCTTAAATTTCACTTGAGAGAAATGTTCATTTATCAAAAGTTATGGTATAAAAATCTTAATTAGTAAATAAATTTTGCAATTACGCCCTGCCTTTAAATACCAATTTTTCTTGCCATAGTAATTACCACTCCTTAGTTTTAATAAAACGAATCGTTCTTCTTAGCTGAAGAACATGCAAAACAAGAAACATAATTGCGAAACTATTAATGTAAATCTTACTGGTTATGATTAGTAGGTACAACCCTTCACGATTTCTGTTCTAAAGTTATTAATATTTTTATTTTCGTGTCATTAACTTCTGTAATGGCCTGAGTAGTATAAAATAATACAAGTTCATAACAAAAACTGCATAAAATACTTCATATAGGACTTAATCACGCGAACTTGTACGGCAGAGTAATACCAAGAGTTAATCAAAATATACATTAATTGGAATACCTCCCGTTATTACATATTGAAATGGAGCTATTTTCATTTCGTGCAATTACTGCACGAAGGAAATTACAATTTATTTTTTAATATTTGTTTAGATCATGCCTGTTGTTAATTTAAATCCTTATTTTTATTTAGCCGCGATGTTATTAAGTTCTGTGTTTTAGGTTATCTTAAAATTGAATTTTAAATCTTCCAATTTTATTTCGCTTTTTATTTTCTTGGGGCATTGCTTCGCATATTGCTTTTTAAATGAGTGACTTAATTTTTTTCAAGGGGTGTGAAATGCGATGGCGCAAAATTATACGCCGTACAGCCCTTATAAAATAAGCGTTACGTATGCAAACTATTTCCTTTTTTAAATGCTTAACGACTTGTTGATGTCATAAATATTCTATTTCAAATTGTGCAACCATGTACAAAACATGTTGTTAACGGTTGCGGTATCGTGTTCAAACAACACGCACGTTAGCTGACCTAAAACACGAAAAATACTTTGTTTAATGGCGGAAAATACGAGTACAAAGTTCTTAAAACAAAACTAACCCTTGCGTTTACATTTATAATTTAAAAGATAAAATTAACCACTTCTGCGAAGTCTTTACTGCTTTGTATAAATCTACTTATCTGCTGGTATAAGGGTTTACGATGGACTTTGAATTAAGCTGACTCAAAAAATTCCGGCGAGCATTAAATTCCTAAATTATTAGTTGGGGGGTATTTAAAACATTGTTTTATTTTGTGGATTTTAAAAACCTTATCAAAGTTATAGTTCTTACACGCCATAGGGCGGGGGTGTATTATAATGACCGCTTAAGAATTTTGAGCAGCCCATTTGCATGACAGCTGATAAAGCCAACCTATGTTTTTTGAATTAATTTTAACTCTAAAGCGCGATAAATAGCTTTTACGTGGTCTAAATGGGGCTGATCTTTCCTTTCTGTTTAATTTTATGCATATTAAGTAATATTTCAAGCGAGCTATTTTAATTGATACGGAATGCATTCTTATCTTCGTATTAAATTTTTAGCAACACAGACGAAAACAATAAAAAAGATAAGCGAATTTTAATTGTGACACAACACTTTAATTTTATTTCTTGGAACGTTTTCAAAATAAATTGAAATGGGTACGCATATTTTTGCATTATTAATCGTTTTGCAGGTCTGTTGATTTTTTTTTAAATTTAGAGAAAGGATTTGAATTGCTACTAATTTCGTTTTTTTCGGTCGGGAAATAAAATGTTGAATTTAAAACCGTAAAAGTTTTTAGTTTTCTAACCGGGTTTAGTGCGCTTCGCGTTGTTTCTTCTACGTTTTTCTTTTGACTTTATTTTTATCAAGTCAAAGATGAATTAAAATTAAATGACTTTTGTTCCGTAATAAAAAACTTAGTTCTGGTGCTATTGTTATTTGAAAAAACAATAATATTTAATTATAAACTTGGGGTTTAATAAAAGGCCGTTTTGTGATTCATTTTAGTCAAAAAGAAGGGAACTAAATTGTATAGTGTAAATTTTACATCAATCGATTATTAATAATTATTATTCTTTAAAACAGTGTTAAGCGAGGTCATTTTGAAATGTCACAATAATTTGAAACGACGTAAATTTTGAGCTATTTTGAAGCTCCGAGCAGACCGCGTTATATCGAATCACCGTTAATCGAGGAAGCGTTAAACGAGGTCCTGCTGTATTTGGGAGTCGATTGAAGTACAGTAATCCCTCGACATTCGCGGTTTCAATGTTCACAAATTTCGATTATACGCGATTATTAAAATGCGGAAAAATTCGACATTCGCGAGTTGTGTACTTGCTTATTCGCGGAACCATTAAAAAATTAAAATTAAAACTTCCTGGGTGAACTAAAATAATTTCTTGAATTCGACAATTTTGAATTAAGAAAAAATTTCTTAATATAAGAATTTCTTGTCTCAAGAAAGTTTTTTCTTTAGTTCAAGAATAAATTTTTTATATCAAGAAAATGAGTGATTTCTGGTTAAAGAAATTTTTTTTTCATTCAAGTGCAATTTTTTATTTTTGTTCAAGAGAATGTAACGAAGAAATTTTCTCACTTGAGCCAAGATATTATTTTTTTCTGTGCAGTAATAATTTCATATCTCGTGTTGGTTTCGTTCTGACAGCTGAAGGATTCCTAGTACAAAAACAGCCCCCCCCTACCCTCCTCGCTTCACCAAATGATTTCCTTAGTTTTCGATTCACTTTAAATTCAGTAAATTGATGGTAGTTTAATTAAAAATTATTAAAACTTGTATATAAATATGTATCTTGTTTTGTATGCATATACAACGTATATCAAGCGTCGTGGAACGTAACCTCCTTATTTCCACATTAAACTAGACTTAACATTCGCGAATTCGATATTCGCGAGCTTTTTCTGGAACATAACCGTCGCGAATGTTGAGGGATTACTGTATTTTATTGCCACATACATGCATTCTTGGTATTAATTGTTATATTAATTTTAGGTAAAATTAACAATCTTAGATCGAGTTCTAACTTGCCATTTAAAATATATCCTATTTACTTTTAATAAATTTTTTTCAAGTAGTAAACTTTATTTATTATCTATTCTATCCTATGAGAAATGGCTGTACACTGCATGATGAGGTTTATTGATTTTCTCCTTGCTTGTTACGAAAGATTATAATTTTAATTATCTATTACACCCAAAATAAGCATTTGATTTGTTAAATTTTTTGTAAGATGTTTTTTTTAAACGATTTTTTCCTTTAAATTGAAATTATCTAGATTTATACTGTATTTGTAAACGGAGGAGTTGTTGATATATTTATACCTCTGTAGATTAGGAATTATGTTTGTTCTCATGAATATCGATTGTATTCTGTGTTTCGCTTGTAAAGTAGAAAACGAATGTCCCTAAAGTAAAAAACACAGAACACATTTCGAATAACATAAATCCATAAAACAATTCCGTAAAAGGTAAACAAGCATAATTCAAGTAAATGAGAAAATTTGGCCATTAAATCTTTTTTAAACGGTGGGTGGTCTACATTAGTTTAGTTCAAGAAGTGTCTACCGCGTAGATTTTATTAAACTATTTAGACTTTATCAGTTTGTTGACTTGAAAACCTAATTTCCTCGCTGCTCCAAGATAACTCGAAATATTCTTGAAAGGTTTGATTGCTATCAACGTATGCGAACATCAAAATGACATACGAGCGCCAGGGAGGCATAAAAAATGTTTTACTACCATAAATGGGTGCCATTTCGATATTAAACAAACGTACAACTAATGAAACGACTCGATAGGATTGTAAGATTACGTTTCGAAGAGACAAACAAGTAAAATCACTTCGATTAGATCTTGTACGAGGTATAAGTGGTCAATTTCTATGAAAATGTGGTGCCTGAATGTCTGCTCTTGTAAATGACCGCAGTCGACTGATAAACCACTCGTAAAGCGCTTAATTTTATGAGAAAAACGTACTATTGTATTCTGCTAAGCGTTCGATGACGCGAAATATAAAACAAAGAACGAATAGACAATATTATATTATCGGATTGGCGGGAAAATAATTTCGATGTTTTTGTTTGAAATAAAACTCAAATGTTTTATTCAAAGCATGAATTTTAATCAACTATAAATGAATTATGTTGTTTAATGACCTTTTGCCATCTTTCCGGTAACTTTATGATGCTATGTTCGTAGCATTCTTGGTTCTTATCAGCAAAAAACTGAACCAAGTGCTATTTCAGGTCATGGCTATTAGTGAAATTTTTACTATTTAAAGATTTTTGTAAGAATCGAAATAAATGATAATTTGATGGGGCATGATCAGGGCTATATGGTGGATGTGACATCAGTTCCCAACCAAGCTCCAATAATAATTTTTGACAGGTGACTGAAGATGTTTGAAGTCCAGCGTTGTCATGGTGAAACATAATGTCTTTACGATTAGCCGTGTATCTTTGAATGCTCTCATCACCTTAATTGATCATTTGGTTCCTTGCAAACAGCTCAAAATACACAACAGCTTTATAATTCCACCAAACTGAAAGGGTGATCTTTTTTTGATGCAATTCAGCTTTTGATATGGTTTATGTTAAGCGTTCATCACCGCTTAGTTTACATAAATTTTGGTGAGCTTCAGAAATTTTCTTGCCTTTACAGAAATAAAAAAGCAAAATACATATGATAAAAGTATTCGTTTTTGCGTTCCATGTTCAATCTAACTGCCAGTAACCACATATGGATTAGAAACTATGGTTATAACAAGGAAAATTATGGGTCGGTCACGCAGCAACGCTGGATCCCGAAAGGTTGACACAAAGACTATTGAATTGGAGACCACGACTAACTAAGTGGAGCGTAGGAAGACCTTTAAAAAGATGAATGGACGATGTGAAAACCATCACAGGTAGAAAATGGATGACCATCGCCAGAAATAAAAACTAGTGGAATAAAGTGGAGTAGCCCGATGTCCAGCAGTGGATAAAAAATGGTTGTGGGAAGAAGAAGAAGAAGTTTCATTTGACACGGAACTACCAAATGTAAACCAAATACCAAGTACAGTAAAAATCATTTATAGCGGCGCTGAAGGAACATTTGGTCGTTATAACCGATTGTTGTTGTAAAAGGCATTTAACAAAAATGAAAAATTGAACATTGCTTGCATAATTATACCATTTATTGACTTGACATGTACAAAACAATCGAAAGTGATTAATTATTTTGTAATTATTTTTGAAGTAAAATTGGCTTATTTACGGGGCCACTGTTAATTCGTTGGAAATTTTATTCCACTCTTGAACTCTATCGTAGTGCCATTATTGTTATTGCCAAGCAAACAAACATTTTCAATTTCAGGTGTGGTATAAAATTTGTTTTTTGTAATTCTTTCAATTACCGGCTGTGTAAAACGTGTAGAAATAATGATAAGCGCACAGGTTGTTATATCGATTATTTCAAATCAAATTTTCTACGTAAATTACGTCTTACAATCCGATTTCGACGTTATAAACGATTTGAGCTTGTCGTACTAAACGATATTTTTTATATAGGAAAAGGCTGGAAAACCATACATTTGGTCATTATAAACGGTACACCGTATTAACCGATGTCGTTCTAAGCGATTTCTACTGTAATTCGTTTCTAAAGTAACTACTGTCAATTGTCAAACGAAAAAAAATTATAACATTGACCGAAATGATTCAAAAAAAATTGTAACATCATCGATTTGTGCAAACAAAACTTACATCTTGCCAACGTCATACTTACCAAGCATCGTGTCTGCCAACGTTTCATCAAAAATTACCTTCTAATCTTAGCAATTATATCTAAGGAAATTAAACTTCGCCAGGGAAGGTATAACATGTTTATTTCCAACGTTAAAGTAAGGCAAATGTAACTGAATTAACGGTTATAATTAAAAAAAGAATTAAAACGAAGAGAGCTGTTGCTTGCATTACGGAAAATTTCTCGCCGCTAGTTTACTGCTTAAAACAAAACTCTATACAAAGCAAATTGTAAACGTAAAACTAAATTTAGAAAGCTCCCGTACGTTTCTAAAGCCAATTATTTATCTACATAACACATGTAATTAAACGCTCGCGTACAAAATGAATACTGAAATTGTATAAAACATTGAAATAACTGCAACTGCAACAATTTTATTATAATATGCATGTAGTTTTATTTAACCGACGGCCTGAATACTAATGAAAAACTTGATTAATGTCGACACTGACTACGGCAAAACTGACAACAATTATGGCCCTTGTATACACAAGCGCTATGGGATTAGTTTATTGACAATTCACTAGCAAAAACATGCTTTACAAAATAAATTACCTACAAACGCAAACACTAAAACCACTCTTGGGTGACACATTTAATTTGCGTCTCGCTACCATACAGGCCGCGACCAACTTCAACGGCTAGCGAAAATCTCGAAATAGAAAATCCCGCTCGACTGCCGACGAAAAAAAAACGAAATTCGTCTGAAACGAGTTTTTTTGTAAATATGTAAGAAACATGGGTTGGCAAGGGATTTTTGATGAAAGGACAGAGAAGCGAATGCTTAGCAACCCCGAGAGAAGGGCGCAAACACTTGTCCGGCTTTATTCAGATGTCCACCCCTTGTTATCGTTCGCCGCCGGTTTAGGAAATGAAAGAGGGTTGGAAATCCGACAGGATCTCGATGCTGACCCGTTGACAGACAACGACACCCTCACGACTCTGTCCTACACATCACGAAATCACTGAACGTGTGTTTTCCCCAGGCGTTTCGTGTAAATAGCCATCAGATCAAACTAAAGTCGGCCGGGACTCTGATAAAAAGAAACCATCCACTACTTCGATCGACTTACCAAATAAATTAAGAAACGCACTTACAGTGGAAACTCGCTTTTCCGGACTAATTATTGTTGCAGCTCGTTCGGATAATCGAAGATTTGGTTAATTGAATGTACAGAAAAAACGAATTTTAGCACAGCTAACGAAAATACGACAGTTGAAGTTTAGCCGTCTAAGAAAATCTGTTAATAATTGCGTATCTTGCTTAAAATCGAGTGTGCACATTCGAGCTCAAAGTGGCACATATCCGATCTCGGGAAAATGAAGCGCGCCGCTACGCGTCGCGCTTCATTTGCCTCCCTCGCTCGGAAATGTGCCACTTTTCGCTCGAATGCGCACATCTTCGTGTTTATTGGATCGACTATATTAATAACAAATCCTTCAAATCCAGATTTTCTATTCGGAAAAAGTGTTCGCTTGAAAGTGCAGATACTCCTTAATAATTGAAATTGCCTATCTTATTCTTTTCTCTTACAAATACAGTCGAACTTCCATAAATCGAACGCCGATTAGCCGAATTTTTGATAGCTCGAACTCGAACAAGTTTCCCAAGGACTTGCCTATCTCAACGTTAATATTTTTATGTCAATAACTCGAAATTTAATAAATCGAAATATTTAATTAGTCGAAGCGTTTTACAATTCATTAAATTCAAGTTTCCATTAGTAAATAGGTCGATAACTCGAGGTTAAATTTTACAACTTTTCTAAAAATTTCGCTACCTGAGAGAGGATTAACGACGTCTTGGTTTGGTGTTATTGATGCGTTAAAAGCTCTATTGTTAACTACGAATAAAAGGTTTATACTACAGGAATGTTTTGACGGCGGCACTTCAATTAGATTTAAAAACTAATTTATGTTTAAATGCCTTATGAACAGTTATAAATTGTTGAAATGGTTTTACCGTTTATTTTACAAAAAAAGAAACTATTTTTGCATTTTAGTTTTTAATTTGCTACGAAGACTAACAAATGTGTTTTACGTTCTTTATAGTTTGTAACAGAGTATAACAGAAAATCTAAAAAAGTTTAATACTTTTTCTAAAATTATTTACGTATTAACATGGAGTGTAAACGAAAATTAAAAAATTTAACCATAAGGGAGAAAATTAATCTTATAAAAGAAGTGGAACGTGGGCTCAAAAGAAAAAAGGATATAGCTAAAGATTTTGGTATTCCGCAAACACTTTATCAACCATTTTAAAAACAGAGACCTAATTGTAGCTGCTGAAGATACAAATGACAAATGTCAACGTTGATAAAGATTTGGAAGTTGCTGAAATTCCTAGCGATGAAAGCATTATAAGTAAAGTGCTAGAAGAAAATAAGAAAAACTGTGAAAGTGAATATGAAAGTGATACAGATGTTACAGTAAACATCCTTCAACAACTCAAGTTTACAATGCAATAGATACTATTTCTCTATTCCTATGTGCTCAAGAAGATGTTCCTACAGATATATTATTATCGGTAAGATCATTGGAAAAATTTGTAGAAACGTAACATTTTGGAGCAATGAAGCAAAAGACAATTTTAGATTACTTTCAATTTAACAGTAAATAATATGTAAATAACTATATTTTTTAGGGTCTTAATAAAAATAAATAATGTTAATGATTGTAGATCAATTTTGGTTATTTTCTATGAAAAATGAATGATATATATATACGGAAGTATTTAACTGAACTTCTTTTGGTAACTCGAGTTTTTGATATGACGAATTATTTTTGCTGTTCCTTCGACTTCGACTTATCGAGGTTCGACTGTAATATTAATTAAATCAAACTGAACTAAATGTACCACTTCTCGCTTTTCTTTTAATTAAAAATTACAGTAGGGTATTTTTTACCAAAAACCACATTTCTAATTTAGTACTTTTAAACTAGACTATAGATGTTTGAAAGACTCATGACTACGCTAATGCGCGAAGGAGGAGTTATAAATCGGGAAAGAGGACGAGTGGTGAAAATATACTACCCAAATCCAAAACTTATACTGAAGTTAAAATGTAATTGTCTTGAAAAAGACAGATTGTTTTTAAATAAACGTAAGCCAAGAAAAAAATCGAAAGAAGAAATGTAAATAAACCACTATGCAAGATCTTCACGCCACAAGAATAAGGATAAATATAAACCCATATTAAAGCGAATGTTTCTAGGTTGAAGAGTAGGTAGTTTCTTGTGTAGAAAGGGTAACCCTGCGTGTTTTGGTTCTTCGCGCAATGTTCATGAGTCTTTCAAACATCTATAGATGGGAGAACTTACATGACTTACATGAAAAAAAATACTTTAACCTTTTCCAAATTTTGACTCTTATTTCCCAACCTTTTTTTTAACATACCCCACCCAAGTCATTCTAAAATTTTGATGCACCTTCTATGTAACATATAAATATTTTTTTATATTTAAAAATTGAATTAATCCATAAATGAAGTCTAATTACAACAGTGTATACAAAAATGAAAATTACCCAAAAATATTTGGAGACATCAATTTTGATCTATAAACATTCAACAATCTGCAAAAGATGATATAAAAATCAACTAGTTGATTTTTAGTAGCCCACTTCAGAAAATTTGACTCATATACAATTTTAATTATTCAAAAATGCGAATTAGTAAACATTCGAAAGTACACAGGAAAATATTTTTATCAAGCTCGCTACAACTAGGCGTGTGGAAGAGCACTATACTAACTTATCAAAAGGAATAAAATATCTAACCTTTTTCAAACAAAAAATCGATCTAATTTATTAGACTTTAAATTTTTTGAATTGAAGAATAAAATAATAAAATAGGCAAATCCAATAAATACGACGATGTGCGCATTCGAGCGAAAAGTGGCACATTTCCGAGCGAGGGAAGCAAATGAAGCGCGACGCGGGCGACGCGCTTCATTTTCCGAGATCGGAATGTGCCACTTTGAGCTCGAATGTGCACACTCGATTTTAAGCACGATTACGAATTACGTTTTTTAACAGAAAAACTTGGGCAAATTGTTAGTTATATGTTTACAAAAACGCAACAAATGTTTCACAAAATAAAACAGTCGCACATTATCTTAAAATTAACAAAGCAAAAAACATGTTTTAGTGCGACATACAAAATAAAATAATAAATTTAGTAACAAGTAGGGAAAGTGGCATGAAACAGCCAGTTTTAAAACAGGGATAAATAATATGAAGGACATAAATAAATCAATTTTTTTTTAAAATCTGTAATTGTTCATGCATTTATGTACGTAATGTCATAAAACATTTTCAAAATTAACGATATTTTTCGACTTCTAATCATTTATAAAATAAAAGGCTTACATAATCTATGTATTAAACACAACAATTTTGAAAAAGCATGTTCTTAAATTTCAAGATTAAAACTGCACAAACCCCAAATATTTTTAATAATAATCTTGCTTAATTTTAGATCTTAATAATTTAAAACTTTTAAATTAACGCAAAGATAAAATATTTACTTACATAATCTAAGAACTGTAAAATTTTTTAGCATCTTATAAATTAAAAACGTTTTTAGCAAATCGATAACAATTTCTTAGCATAGATTATAGAACCTGTACAAATTTGACGTACATTTGATTGTGTTACTACAATTATTATTGCATTTTAGAATTAAAAGGTGCTGTTTCAATTAATGCAGTCCGCTATTTCAAACATATTCCTCAAAACCAAATTCGAAAATTACTATGAATCAGATTGCATACAAATTTAGTTATTGGCTATTTCTATAAAATTAATAGGTAACATGTTATTATTAGTTGTAGTATAGGCTGACAAACAAAAACTGACTCAAAACCTACTTTTTGACGACAAAATCTTCAAATGTATCAGCCGTTTATTGACGGTAAACGGTCAAATTTTTGTGGATATTCTAGTGTTGCTATCTTAAATATAATACTAAAATTCGTATGAAAACTACGCGTAATTGATAATGGCTGTTTCAAAACTTGGCTGTTTCATGCCACTTTTCCCTACCGAGGTTAAATTTTCGCAACGAGTCCGAACGCGGTTGACAATCCGGATAATCGCGAATCCGTATAACTGAGGTCCGGATAATTGTGGTTTTACTGTAAATCCATAATAGAAAAATCCAAAGTGAATTACGTGATCGTTTTTATAATTTTCTTAGGACTTCTTTCAATTATAATCGTGCCTCGTTCATTTTCTACAGAAAAAAACCAATTTCGCGGATGTACGAAAAAAATATCCACTCTTTGGCGACGCACAATTTAAAGTAATTGATTTTTTTTTGAGTTTCACTTAGAAGAATTTAAAATAAGGGAATATGTTTAAGCGCGGTTCAAAAGATTCTTTCTTTTTAGAAGAAAAACGTAACGGAGAAAATAACTACCATTTTTTACCCTCTTAGGGAGGTTGACAGACATTTCGATTTTTTCAGCATTACAATCCAAAGCCGAACTCATAAATCGTGCCTCCTGAAAGACACTAAACGTTTCATTTTCATTTAGAAGCCAAAACCCTATAACTAATGAACTTGCAAATAATCGTCGAAGAAAAAAATTGTCGGTGCTCGACCTTCTTCATTCATCACTGTTTTGTTGGTTTTCGTTATTATTTAACGGCGTTGTTGTTGTTTTATTTGCTGTTCTAACTTTGGTTGTACAAATATTTGAGCTGGCGAGAGGATAAATTTTTTCGATTTTATTTTTTAATAAAAATAGACTTTTGAATAATACGTGTGTGTAGGTATTTCGATGTTGGAATGTTATTAAAATTTCAGACTTTTTGTGAATTATTAGCGCGAAAGCAAAATATTGTTCTTCGACTACGAAAATATATGCGACAGTGAAACCATTTATTCTAATTTCGAATCTGGCAAACATATTTTTCAATTATAAATGCATATCGTTAGTTTAGACCCTCCCAGCAATATATCGTCTACCAATTTAATCGGGAAAAACTATGGTATCGCACGCCCTTGTCAAATATATTCCAATTTTCTACGAAATTGGCTTTACTAAATAATTTCGTTGTTGAAGGTATTTACGTGAATTAAGCTTTCATATTAAAACGTTTCTGAATGACGAGTGAAAGAAGCAAGCGATGCAATTATAACGTACTTTATTAAATTTCCGTTTTCTCATACAACCGCGTTTGATAACTGGAAATTCAGACGTGATTACAATGAGCAGTATTGTGCAACAAATTAATAACGCAAATGGAAACGCATTCTGCTTCAACGAAACCCGAATATTTAATTCATTTTACCGCATATCAGCGGATATTATTAACATCCTCAGATATTGCTGGAGAATTAATTCTCTTTGAAGAACGAGCCATTCGTTCTTACTGCTAAAGCAGTCGTACATACTACTTACTCTCTAATAGAATACTAGGAAATATCTTTCGAGTAACCGAAACATGAATATTCTAGGCAAAGACGTACTCAAAGTTTTATAGAAAAGTAGATACTTCAAATACAGCACACACACACGTAGATAGATAGCTATTACTTACGTTTGGCTTAATATTTAATATTCTTAAAAATCGATGGAAACAAGAAAATACAAAAGTACGAATTATACAGTAAAACCGCTCGTGGCGACCCTCTCTATAAGGAGACCACCTCTAAAAGCGCGCAGTATGCTTCAGAGCCGATATATCGTGATTTAATTCTTCTTATAAATTTCTCGCTAAGGCGACCACCATTCTCTAACCCGACCGCTACCGTTAATTGCGCGTCCGCTACTTTTCAAAATTACTTAAACTTGCAAAATGTTGTATAGATAATAGCTGTAAAGCGAGCGTACGTTAAACAAAATGCATCTACCTACATTATTTATGATTCTAAGCCTGACTGACACTTTAATTCTTTCATTGTCTGTAAAGTAAAAAAATCTGCAAGCGTTTTTGGAAAGTTGTAATTTTACATAGGGTAAGTAGAAGGAATGGCGTTCACTTAAGGAAACAACGCTGTATTTTTGAAAATATTGGTTTTATATAAAAATTAAGAAAAGTAACAATGTCTTTGACTATCGAGTAATCAACATTTTAACATGGGACTTATATATCTTTGACTTATTAGTGGTAGAAAAACTTTATAAAAAAAACAGGTTTGAGTGCCATTACCCCTGACTTTGGGTAATGCCGCTCAGGCTAAGGGGTAATGACGCTCAATTTTTTTTTGGAATGTACGGTTTTATACGTACTGAAAATGAATGTAAGAATCTTAAATTCACGCTGCGTGGATTTCAAATATAAATAATTATAAAAATCAGATATTCGCGCATTTAAAGGCTAGAGTGGTCGCCTTAGAGAAAAATTTATAAGAAGAAATAAATTAGATTAGATCTGTTCTGAAGTATACTGTTTAATTTTAAAGGTGGTCTTCTTGAAGATTTTATTGTATAATTTATTAATTACTCGGTTTTAAACATGATTCACAATAATTTAGACCGATACATTAGACGAAGAATTAGTTGAATAATTTTAATCGTTCCCTTTCGCTCCCATTGATAAGATTGTCGTATCTTTTCGCTCCCTTGCACTCATTGCTATGGTAAATATGTTTTTCGATCATAAAATCGAAAAATTAATAAACTAAATTTGAATTTACGATTTAAAAGAGAGAAGGGTAAAGAAGACAAATTTTGTCAATGCGGGGTATGTGCACACTCGATTTTAAGCGTGATTCACATTAATTAACTTACTTCCTAAATAATACTACTTTATTTATAATAACTGCATTTAATCTAATATAGTATTCGATATTACATTTGCATTGACTATCTTTATCTTTCCCTCTACGACGCGACCACCTCTACAAAAGACCAATTTGAGCAAGAAGCGCCGCTGGTCGTGTTAGAGTGATTTTACTGTAATTTATGGTTTCGCCCCTGACTGGGATTGCTTAAAGTACTACGTACGTATGAACGGATGCACTTTAAACGCGAAATCGCTATATTTTTATGCAACTGCAAAACATGGTAAATAGTCCTGCTGCAAGCTCTGTACATTTAAGCGTTTTTATGTCCTTAACATACTTACTTCGAATGGCGAACTTCTGCAAGCCTTTTAAAGCTGCTTACTCAAATATTGTAACAAAACTACTGCTGCTGTGTAATTGGGAATTTGCAATTTAAAGGTACGTATTTGGTTTTATAATCGATTTGCTTAATGTATTTAAAAAATACATTTTGTTTTAATTGCTTTTCGATGCCGTTTCGAATTATTTGAATAGTGCAGTTAAATGTAATTGGGTATTATTTAAATTTTATTTCTACTGATTTTTGAAGTTAATTAAACTGGGAGCACCTACATTTTACAGCAATTCTGTTGTAAATGTCCAAAAATATGATATATCTACGTTTTATTTTTTTTTCCTCGAAAATGTGGTATACGAAGAAAGTCACATAAAACTAAAATTAAATATAAAAAAAATATTAAATTCGTTTTATTATCGCAATATAACTAATTACAAATAATTTTAATATAATCCAAATTTAGTTAAAGTGAGACTTAGCCTTGTTGAACGTTTTTTCTGAATATATAAGGTGGGTGGGCCATGGAAGGCCACTATAACAAATAATCAGTTATTATTCGTTTATTTACTGGATAAATGAAACAAACAAATTATTAAGTAACACTTTATTTTATTATGTAAAACATAAAACACTTTTTTTTATTGCAGTTTAATTACTATTTATTAAACTTTTCAAACGGCCTTACTGAGAACAAGGACCTATACAAGGCCGGTATAATAAATCAGTCGTTTCACTTAAAACTAACGTTGTGACAATCAAAATATCTGCTTATACTTAAACTGCATAAAAAGGTGTTTCATTAAAACGAAACATCTAATGCTTACTATAATATATTCTCTTATAAAATTCTCACGAACATTACTTGAACACATTCGTATAACTCAGAATGTATTCGTTGAAATGTTTTAAAAATAATACTAATGAGTATTATATTGATATCAAATAAGTTGCCAATAACTTTTATAATGAAATTAGAAAAATTAGTAAGGCCAGCCGTCAAATTTTTGATCGGCCGTACAATGAACACTATCGATATTTTAACTGAAATCGAAATAAAATAATATTTTTTTTAGTACCTACCATAGTAAATCTTCATACACGGAGAAAAAAATATCGTTATAATAACCATACGTATCCTTATTATAGCTATCCGTTGGATAGTTACATATCTTTCACAGGGATACGCAGTATAGCTAATTTAGCTATCCAGAGTATCCTTATTGCGTATCGTTATAGTAACGATCCGTATTACTGTTTTAGACATTCAAAAGATTCTTGTCATAGTGATTTAACGGATATGCACGGAGAACAAAATATCGTTATAATAACCATACGTATCCCTATTATAGCTATTCAAATCCTCAAATTAACTATCCAGTTACCTACACGACGGATACTGCACACGTTCACAGAGCTTTTCGTTTGAACGCTTGAATCAAATAAATGAATCCTTATTATCAGTATACTATGGAGAGCTGTTTTGATCATACTATGAATTGTCAAATTGACTTATAAATATCGTTAAATTAGACATTCGAATCCTTGTCAGAACAATACGTCAATTGGGTATACGTTAGATAGTTATATTAAGGATATTTTTTTCTCCGTGTACGATATATTAATTCAGAGCAAAAAAGGGAGTGCTTGAAGCTGAAGGCTTGACACTCTTTGTACGAACAGTGGGCATAGAATTTGCCGCCACAAGTCGAACAGGGCATCAGTCACTAATTTTTTGTTTCACAAGTTAATATGCCGTATCTCGCGTAATCGGCCGATTCAAGGCTAAATATTTTGTAGGTGTACTCGTACTAGTTCGTCGAACGTTTTGTAAAATTTTCATCCAAATCGGAGACACACGTCAAAAAGCCTTCTCTTGTAAGACTTTTTAATAATTGGCCTTCGAAGGAGCATGGCCTTCCATGGTACACGCACCTTACAGCCGAATATCATAAATTTGTGGACAACCAAAACATTTGTCAAACAAAAAATTATTCTAAATAAATTCGTTTTTAATTTTTTGAATTGAAGATTAATAATATAGGCAAATTCAATAAATACAAGGATGTGCGCATTCGAGCGAAAAGTGGCACATTTCCGAGCGAGGGAAGCAAATGAAGCGCGACGCGGAGCGGCGCGCTTCATTTTCCCGAGATCGGAATGTGCCACTTTGAGCTCGAATGTGCACACTCGGTTTTAAGCACGATTACCAAGCGTCCCGTTTTATCAGGAGTAAAATTGGTCACGTTAGTTATACCACATAAGTATATCTACCTAATCAATGGTAGGTAGCATCGCGCCATTTTGGAACATCTGCTAATTTGTGGTTGGGACCAACTTTCCTCCGATTAATCTTATAACGGAAATTGTTAAAATGAACAGAATTCTTTGCCATTTTAAAAATAACAAGAAAAAAATCAGAAAACGATTTTTTGTGTGTGTTTTATATTGTTTTCTTTATAAAAGCGAGGACTTCAAACGTGCCTTTATATGCAACAACTTATCTCATCAAAAACTGTGATCCCCGGATTTAGGATCCATCGAACTTCAAAATAGCAAGTAAGCCCAACGTTCATTTTACACTAGCGTTAACATATTAGCAGGGCTTCAAATCTAAATCCCTAAAATAATTTCCCACGAGTCCTATGATTATATGATTTCTGTTTCCCTGGCGGTAATTTTCGCTATAAGCTGTGCCTCTGAGATATGACCGGTCTTTGCACACGCACTTGCGATAAAGAATCAGTTGATTCCATTTTAAAATACACTTTTCGGCCTCTTCTAACGTTCCGGATTTGCTTTCGAATTTCGCGAATCACATCCTCGGCGTCGCGACTAATTGATGGGCGAATGTTTCTCTTGTAGCACATTTCATTCTAAAATATTCATCAGTCATGCGTGGGGAGTAAATATTTTATAGACGGTAAATCGTAAGTAGAAATATGGGAGTGCCACACTCGAATTTCTCGAGGGATGAAGAGAAGCGACGCTGGCATTTTGACAGCTGTAGGCCGTCGGGAGTTGCGAATTAAATTTTCATGTTTCCAGTACTGACGTGCACGTAGTTTACACGTGGTTATTGCGCGAGAGTTGATTGAAATTTTAGTTATTTTTTTATTACCGAGAGAAGCAATTTTAGAAAATTGCTTCTTAAAAGTTTTTAAAGATTGCTAGAGTTAGAAAACAATGCTTCTAGAATAATAGTTACTATAAAATGTAAAGTTTTAAGTAGTTGCACAAAACACTTATTTCATACATAAGGCACCTTCGGGGTTTTGAACGTAAACTGCGAGAATGCATATTAATTTTTTTACTTTCAATTTTCATTTTGTAAAAGTAGAAAAACATTTTTTATAGGACAGAAACATTAAAGGCTGTAGAAGAGCTAGAATGAGAAAAGTGTCTGGCATTCTTTCTAACGAAATTTGAACACGTAAATTTTTTTATTATTCTTTCTGTTTTTCGAAATAAAAATAATTTTTGATTAAAGAGGCTTTTTTTTAAATTTTTTAATATTCAAATCGATTACAAAAAATTTTCATTCCAAGTTCAACTAGATGTATTTTACTGAAAAAGTTTTACGTTCGAAAATCTCTGAATCACTTCTTAAAAAAAATTATTTTCCTTGTTTTTTTTTCGAATGTGATGTTTTTTGAACGATTTTTTTTTAATTTTCTTCAGTTACTTTAGTACAAAATATAACGTTTTTGTAATGAATCCAGTGGATGCAGCATACCAAGAAAAAGGCAAAACATTTATTTCTGAGATATTTCAAAATTTAGCAATTGACATAGATATTAAAAACTTTATCTTATTTATATTTACAATAGTTTCCAAAATATGGACTTACTTCTAAAAATTAATTGGATATTTTTTTTAAATTTTTTATTCTTTTTCACTAGTAAAATAAACTAATTGATTTTTTTAGCATATAGTGAATTAAAAACCCCATTATTCAAAATGAAGCTACTAGTTAATATTTATAAAATTGAAATCAGTGCTAACCATTAGGAATTTAACTAAAATTTATGAAATATGACGATTCTATAAACTATGTATTTGACGATCGTATTTATTAATTTTTCACTAATCACTTGGTTTGTAATGATTTAATAAAGTAAATAATTATTTAAATTGAGTTAAAATAGTTTTAACTTTATTAAATATTAGTTTTGATTCATTTTATGTCAGTCATTTACTGGTATGTTTTATTGTAATAGTCAGCCAGTAAATGACCGATTATTAAATAAAAGTAGTAATGCTTCAAAAATATAAATAAAAGTGCTGCTAAAAATGCAAAAAAAAATCTATGCAGGATTTAAATACAGTGTGGAAGCTTTGAAAGAAGCTATTAAAAAGGTTAGACATAACCTCTTAAGCGCCAATATAGTAAATGGAATAAAAAGTTAAATATTAAATTTTTTTTATACACATTTTCGAATTATCTATATTACCTAGTGTTTAAAATAAATTTTATGAATTATTCATTTTTAATAGACGAATTGGTCATTCACTAGACTCCTTATTTTATACTGTATATAGTTAATTTTACACATTGTATGATCACATTGCAACAATGTTTTCATTAATTTATAAACAAGAATAATATCTCTTTTCATGTATAACGATTGTTTTGGTTTTATTAATTTTTATACTTCCTATATATTAAAATAGCTCTCGATGCAAAGAATCGGTCATTTACTGGACTTTTTGTCATAGTAAATTTTAAGTAATTTAAAAAATTCGCAAGACGAAAAAAAGTGTTTTTTTTTCACGTAAATCCGTCAGTCTTGTACGTTGAAAACTATTTGATAAAGCCCTCTCAATTGTATTTATAACATATTTTTCTTGTAAAGCAATTGATTAAGGACCTGGTTTCCGACAATGCCGTTGTCGCCACCTGGTGAGCGCAGAAGTAGTGAAGGGGACCCGGCTTTTGCAGTCCAAAATACGTAAAAAGGGGAACTGAGGAGCAACCATCGCCTCTTTGAATAATACAGAAAATTGTGCTTGTGAAAGAGAAACGTGTTGCAATTTTAATTATATTTATTTTAGAAAACAAATTTAATTGGTGGGGGGGGGTCGTTGATTTATTAGTTCAGAAAGTATTTTTTTTTAATAAAAAATATTTTTTTCTTCGGAACCAGTTGAAAAAAGTAACTAAACAATTTTCAATATATCTGTTGTATATTTTTCAATTTATGCTCAAATACTTAAAAAAAATACAGGGATTCTTTTACCATACTTACACTGTTAGGACCTTTATTGCGCACTTTAAAACTTTTTTATTGCAGCACTGATTTCCTGCTCAAAAATAATATATAACAATTACCGGTCATTACGGAGCTTTTGGTACCATGAGAAG